>CM057345.1:514093518-515293518 GCA_030015575.1 Agapanthus africanus | reverse complement strand
CTATTGGGGTCTGACGTTTACCACCCCTAGGCGAGATATGCGACATATCAGACGATTAGACCGGACTGTACGGAAGTGTTACTGGTTGGATTCACAGGAGTGTGAGCGGGCTTGCTCGTCGATCTTCTGATCGCTCAATACCCGGGTGGCCGTTACGTTTAGCAGACCGCTTGCGGCTTGTGGGTGTTTGATATGATCATCACCTGTTGCCGGCGTATTGACGAGTCTTTAGAGTCCTACACAGAGGTTTCCTGGCTCAAGCGAAACGAGATAGGAGCGCATATGAGATATGTGCGGGACCGAGAATAATACTAGTATATGATACTGTATTCGATTCTCGCGATGTGACATTGATCGGTATAGCCGGGTTATCGGATCAAGTGTTGATTCGATAAGTTGTTACTGATGATACCAGTCGGTTATGTGTGACATGACCGGATCATTGAATCAAGTGTGGATTTAATGATTTAATGCATAATTATATATTTGATATATTACTTTGCATTAACTAGTATCGGTTCACTTTAGATGGATTTTCTCACTCGGACGTGCGCATTGCATATGCGATATGATTTTGTGCACTTGTTTGTATCATGTTTGATGATGCAAGCATGCTAGGGTTTTGTGTAATGAGTTAAACCTAGGTTAAGTAAATGATTAGGGTTTTCTTTTATTAATTCATTTATCTTTTCATTTGGATATAAAAGATAAATGAGAAGAAGAAAACAAAAGGGTTTCTTTCATGAAGCTAAGTGAAGCTTCATGAAGCTTTGACCAATCTAACCCTTTTGTCTTCATCTATCAAACCCTAACCATTCATTTAACTATGGTCAACTCTCTACACATTACCATAGTTAAATTATGATAAGAAATGATTATTCATTTTCTATTCTATTATTCTTATCATGATTCTTTATCATCTTCTTCTTCTTCTTCACTTGAAGAAACCTTCCTTCATCAATGGTGGATTGATGAAATGAGTGAGAAATCCAATTCTAAAGTCTACCCACTTCCTATTTCTTCATCCTCTACCTCTTGCCAAGTAGTAGAGTGTGTTTCCTTGACAAGTTTTCATAGCAAGGTGAAGGTGGAGCTTGATTTAGCGATGCCTCGACGTAGATCATCTTCGGCATGGACATCGACGACCTAGCTCGCTTATTCTCCGACGAAGCCGACGCTAGAGCCCGGGATTGGTCTTGGACAGCGAGGAGACTTCGTTGCGGAGCTTAGGAGGTGGAGCACCGGATCTACAAAGGTTGTATTTCCGTATCTCTTAGTTAAATGTTAACTAGTTATCTTTTCGCCTAGATTTCTAGCAAACGATCCGTAGTCGGGTTTCTCGGCACCTAGAATTTTTGAAATTGGCATGGTTGATGCCTTGTGAGACCTCATTAGGATGCCTAGGAACCCTACAGTGGTATCAGAGCCAAGCTAGAGCCTTAGGCGAAGTCTAGACGGAATTTGAAGTCCGAACGACCCGAAAACCCAAACCATAACATGCTCTCTGTCCTTTTTCTAAAAACTGGGTTTTTTCAAAATTAAAAATATGCAGAAAACTCAGCAGGGAATTATAAGAATTACGGTGCAATTTTTTTTCCATGAACAGTACAAACCGCGGCGGAAGCGCGGCGGAAGCCTGGCTTCTGCGGCGGTTCCGCCGCACTTTGATGACGTCATCCTCAATTGATTGCACAGTAACTTCTATTATATTATGCTGGAGTTTCTGGGTATTTTTAAAATTTATTCAAGAGTTGAATTTTCTGGAGTTGTTTTGGGGATTCGGTGTTTCGATCGGGGTATCAAATTTTGTCTATTTGGCTTTCCGGATAAATTTTAGAATATGTTAAAAAGTTCGACCGGATATAAATACCCAATTTTTCCCCTGTCGCGAAATTTCCAAGTGTTGGATTTTTTCGTAATTTAACGACGTTCTAAGTAGTGCAAGTAACGCGATGGTCCCTCTAGAAGACAACAAACCTTAACTCGATTATGTGACCGTTTTGAACTGCCCTTTGAACCTTCAGGTTTGGGGCAGTACGGCGTGCCACATGTGAGGCGTTGGCTTGACCCTTCTACGGCTGGACCGTTGGTACTGAGGCACAAACTGAATGTTGTTAGACTTATTTCATGTGTTGATGTTTCGGGAAAACTTGGGTGTTCGATTGTTCGATCGGAAAGTTTAACATTTTCTATTTATCTGGAATGGGATACAATAATTGGAATTCACAAGAAGTTATGAGGTAACTGAATGAATGTTATAAACATAGCACTTTAGTCTCACTTGATCGGTTGCCACGGAATTTTGATGTGATCAAAAGTCCGTCGCAATCACGTAGCGTACGCGGATACTCGCCGGGTAAACTTAATAGACAGCCTCACTCCATAGCCCCGACCAAGTGACTGTAGGAGAACCCCGTCGCCGAAAGCATCCGTCCGGGTGCTCGCGGTAGCGGTGTTCCGCCTTGGTGCACTTCGTCGACGGTATCGTGGGTGCAGCCGTCTACTGAAGTTTGCGACGAGCATTCGATCAGGATGTCGGGAATCTTGTTGAATTGCCCGACTTGATATTGAAAAGTGTTTTCGATTTTGAGACTAAAATGCGGGGTTTATAATTGTTAGGCATGCGATGTCTAAGTAATTCATTTGGTCAGGCATGCGATGTCTGAGGTGGTTGCGGATTCCAACTGTTGCAGTTTTACACTTTCTTTTCTGTGACCGTAAGTGTAATATGTGATATCGCCGGTTTCGTTGCTATATGTCAACGACAATTGGGATGGACATATTTACTTACGTTGATGACATGTGATGTTATGTGTTGCTGGATATGTTATATTGGATCGTCGTGTTTGAATAGCCGGGGGTTTTTATGTGAGATGAGTGTTTTTCATTTTCTTTCATGTAAAAACTTGTATGTAATATTCTTTTATTGGGGCGCTTCCAGGTTGCGGAAGTTGTCACCGTTTGTATATTATTTACTTTTCCGCACTAGGATAGACCCAAGGAGGAGGGCACAAGTAACCGGGTTCTGGAGTCCAGTGGGAGACCAACTCGAGGAATCGAGTCCGGGTCTCCTAACTCCAGAATTGGTAGGGTTGCTTGCCGCTCTCGTAGGAGTCTAGGGGTGTGGGTTTGGCTATTCATCGCGACCGTGAAATCCGTGTTTTATACTGGCTCGTATTGAAAACACGGACGTCCTAGTATATCCAATATTTCATATGATTCTTCTGCTGCAATATCTGTGATGTGATCATGTGATGTTCTGTGATAGATACAGTATATAGTATATATGATATATTATATAGACGTTACTTATGTTTTACACCCGCGCTAGCCCTGCCCCGCTCTGCCGTTAGTTACCTAACCTAACGGTGCACGAGGGGACATCGAGGCGAATGCGGATGGCATAAGTGTACGTCGTATTTATCTGTGATGTTTAGGTACTTAAATGATGGGACTTCATTAATGTGATTAATGAAATAAAAGAAACCTAAGATGTTGTAGAATCGAATTTCAAAATAAAACAGGTAGCTACAGTTCTTGCTTTGCACAGCGGTATATGTGATATATCCTGCACCTTATTCGATGAGGAAAGGACCGAGATCCCTTCACCGGGAGTGACTCCTTTAGCAATAACTGGCAGATGCTACATACTCGGTTTGTCTTTTGATTGCTTTTAAGAGTTTTTGCTTTGCACAATGATATATATGATATATCCCGCACCTCATTCGACGAGGAAAGGACCGACGATCCCTTCACCGGGAGTGACTCCTTTAGCAAAACTAGAAAAGCCTCAAAAGCACTCCATTTCTAAAATCATTTGATTCTACAACGATATCAAGTTCATTACGCAATAGGTTTTCAGAAAAACCTGTCGTAGCCCTCCGTCATTTCAGATAAGTACTAGTTAGTATTCGTGCTGCGGTTGTTTGGCATGCGTCAAGGCGTAGTGTACGGTAGCTAACTAGTGCTTATCTGCCAGCATATGATGCGATTGGATTAGGGTATTCGTACGGCGTTGTTTGGCATGCGTCAAGGGTCGTGCGGGTAGGTTTAATTCAATCAAGAAATGTACGGGTTGAACTTGACTAGCAGACTATGGGTTGTTTGGCATGCGTCAAGGTCATAGCGAGCTAGGGGCAAAATATTATCGGGAATTTCAAGTGTTGAAATTTGCAATGAGATTGCATACCTTCTATGAGATAGTTGGATCCCGATACCCGCTGCGAGTAAGAGTTACTCCTGGGAGAGTTTTATACATTACAATTAGCCGATCAAGTAGGTGTCTAGAAAGGTGTCAACGGGGTTACGCCTCTGGGAAAACGAGGTTTACATTAATTAGGTTCGTGCGAAAGCACGGGGGACCTCCCTCAAAGTACCGACACTGGCCTGGCTGAAAGATTGGCGAACTTGTAGTGTGTAATTAATCCCGGCTAGTCTTTCCTTTTAGGGTTTGAAGGAAGATTTGATAAAAAGCAGTAGGAGCCATCCTGATTAGATAAAATAATAACCAATCTATTCTTGACAGAGCGCACGCTGAGTGTTTTCTTCTCTCTCTCTCCAGGTAGCGACCATATCACGCCTTAATCAAGATAATAATACGGAATATTGACCGAACCCGCTTGTTATACTGAGCTGGGGAACGTTGGTCCCGCTCCAACTTATAATTGTTATAAGACAGAGCAGGAAATTAGGGAATACCAGATTTCCCGTGCCGCCCAAACGAAGAGAGTGCATGCTGATGCATCATCTTCGGGTGTGTTCGTTACAAAGAACTGTTTCTCTGTATCCTCTACATCCTGGGTATATGATACCGGATCAGGATCCCAGATATGTAATCTGTTACATAGGGCTACAGAAAGGTAGAGGACTGAGAACGGGTGATAAGTTTTATGAGGCAGAAAACGGGGCAAATGTTGCAGCCAAGTCTGTTGGTCACTGTCACCCTGTATTACAAATACATTGATTCTGAACGAATGTTATTAGATACCGAACCTGATATACAAAATCGTATCTATCTCTTTATTAGTAAAGAAATGATAAAATTTTGTATTGTTGGATAATGTTTTGAACATTTCCTATATCAAAAGTTGATAGGTTCAGGCACGTTATCTAAAAGCATTGATGTTCTAAATCAAACTACAGTTCTTAGTATACGGATCACACACAAGAGGAAGAGTTCAGAAATGAACGAATCCTTCTTGAGGCATTATAGACTAGGTCATATCAATGTGACCCGACTAGCTGGAGTTACATTTAGATGCATATTTAAATCAGTTTGAATTTACATCTTATGAAACTCGCCAGTCATGTCACAAAGATAAGATGACCACAGCTCTGTTTATTGGAAACAGAGAAAGAGTTGGTAAACTCTTGGGATAATACATGTTGATGTATGTGAGGTCCCCTGTCTACACATGCCAGGACTAGTTCTTTGTACTTCATTACATTCTCTGATGATCTCTTTCGAGTTTCAGACCTATGTTCCTGTTGAAACACAAGTCCGAACCTTATGAGATATTCACAGAATATAAGTTAGAAGTAGAGAACCAATATACGGGTATAAGTATTATGTCCTTTGATGTGATCGAGGAGGAGAATACTTGAGCACGGAAATCCTGGTTTATTCTAAAGGAGAATGAGATTCTCTCTCAGCATTACTCCTCCGTATACACCATAGTACGATGGTATATCGGGGCGGAGCAATCACACCCTATGTGATAAGGTGTGCACTATGATGAGTACTACTGAGTTACCTTTTTCCTTAAGGGAGTTGTGCACTTGAGAAGTTGCATACCTATTGAATAGGGTTCGAATCAAATCAGTTGCCTACCGCTTCATATGTGATATGGAAAGGGAAGAGCCCATATCTTAAGTTGGTTAAGATTTGGGGTTGTCCGGGCTATGTCTAAAAGCAAAATCCGGACAAGCTCGAGGCAAGGACTGTTATGTAGAACTGGAAATGTTCCAGCTATACAAACTGCAGCTGATGATTTGATAAAACCACAGGATTCAATAGTTACCAACGAACCTTAGCCTCTCCGCCGATCTAGTAGGGTTTCTCACCCACCTTAGAGATACTTCTGTTTCTCTATGACAGTGGGAGCGAGGATTGCATCATGAGATGATGACCCAACTAGTTTCGAGCTGGCCATCAGGAGTGTGTCTCTGTAAGAATGGCTGGATGCTTATCGATCTGAGATGGAATCCTTATACACCAACAAAGTATGGACTTTAGTTGCTATCTCTGAAGGGTTAAATCCCCATCAGGAGCAAGTATATCTTGAGAAGATTACTTGGTGTAGATGGAAAAGTTGAGACTTTCAAAGCTAGACTTGTTAAAAGTTTGCATCATTGACCAGGTGTGGATAATGATGAAACCTTTTCAAGTAGCTATGCTTAAGTCCATCCAGATCCTACTTGCCACGGCTACGTACCATGACTACGTTATCTGGCGGTTGGGTGTCATGACTGCTTTTCTAAATGATGTTTTAGAAGAGTGCGTCTATAAGTACACAGCCAGAGGGCCTCGTAGACGGTGGGAGAAGCGGAAACGTGTGCAAGATGCTTTATAGGATAAAGCAGGCATCGCGGAGTTGGAACATCTGTTTTGATGGATTAGTCAAAGAAGTTGACATCATCAAAATGGTAGATGAACCTTGTATATACAAAAAGGTAGTAGGGAGTATGGTGGTGATCCTCGTAGAGTACGTGGATGACATACTCTTGATAGGGAAAGAGTTTCTTATGCTACGCTCGGTCAATCTCCGTTTATCACAATGATTCTCCATATAGGATCATAATGATACCTACTAACTCCTGGATTTTGGATATATGAGATAGATCTAAATGGATGTTAGGATTCTCACTTGTTGAAGTGAGATAGTATCAATTGATCCTGGGGAGAATCACTGGAAGTGTTCCAGAGTGATAAAGACGACTGAATGTCAGTCACAGGCATTGTCTTTACCCTCAGTGGAGGGACGGTATGTTGGAAGAGTTCCAAGCTAGATACCGTGGCATACTAGAAGATAAAGGCGGGATACATCGCTACTTAAGATGCTACCAAAGAGGCTGTTTGGGTGTATATTGGTTCATGAGATGAACTATGTTCCTCCCATTGTGTGACAATGGAGTTGTGGCTTATGCCAAGGAACGCCTGTCCCATCAGTGATCCAGACATATTCTAAGGCAGTATCACCTGATCATGGAGATGGTTGATCTCCAGGGTGATCGAGGTTTGGAGAGTAGACTCAGAGGACAACACAGCGGATCCACTCACAAAGGCCTGTTCCCAGAGAGAGACTTTTATGGGATGGTTGAGTATGAGATACTGCAACCACTGCAACAGATGGCCCTAGTGCAAGTGGGAGATTGTTAGTTATATGTATGCCCTAGAGGCCATTACTGTACATTGGATGTATATTGTAGTGGATGCTGGGACATATATAGGGAGGACTTTCTTGCTCGACATGATAGTATGCTATCTGGTTGATCTTTACCTTAACGTGTACACTGATTGTCTCTCTGTTACATGTTGGTAAAGCCCTTAGGATGTGTACTTGACTACCTAGACTGTGATGCGGATCATACTAGTGGGGACATGGTAGTCCATAAGTACATCCTTCAAAGTCCCTAGTCGTGGGTGTATCGAGACGGGGCATCGATATACCAGAGTAGACTAGCGTGTACCTTCTCGACCCATACAGATGGGCGATGGATGATCCCATATCCATTGGTGTTTGACATCAGAGATGATATACGGGTGCTCAGTAGAGACTGGGTACACTGGACGGACTCGCCGAGAACTCCCAGATGGTATTATACCTCACGTCAGATGGCAGTTCTCTGGTGACACTGGTACAGAGTAGTCTGTTGACCCGAGATCGTCATAGAGTCTTGTGTGGTTCCCACTGTGCTTTGATTTCCATCTTACCACGTCCAAGAGGGCGTGCAAAACGGTGGTTTTTGGGTACAGTCCCGAGTCACATGGAGGCAATGAGCGATAGGAGGGGATTCGTCTCTCCCGGTATAGGGGGTTGATGTTGCGCTGTGTTCGATTGGCTATAACAGGAAATCCCTGACCAGGGTTGCTAAGATTTACTGGTAAGTGTTACCAGTAGTTTCTCGAATAGTTATAGACCTCATATCGACACGACTTATCGAGCTATTAGGGTCTGACGTTTACCACCCCTAGGCGAGATATGCGACATATCAGACGATCAGACCGGACTGTACGGAAGTGTTACTGGTTGGATTCACAGGAGTGTGAGCGGGCTTGCTCGTCGATCTTCTGATCGCTCAATACCCGGGTGGCCGTTACGTTTAGCAGACCGCTTGCGGCTTGTGGGTGTTTGATATGATCATCACCTGCTGCCGGCGTATTGACGAGTCTTTAGAGTCCTACACAGAGGTTTCCTGGATCAAGCGAAACGAGATAGGAGCGCATATGAGATATGTACGGGACCGAGAATAATACTAGTATGTGATACTGTATTCGATTCTCGCGATGTGACATTGATCGGTATGGCCGGGTTATCGGATCAAATGTTGATTCGATAAGTTGTTACTGATGATACCAGTCGGTTATGTGTGACATGACCGGATCATTGAATCAAGTGTGGATTTAATGATTTAATGCATAATTATATATTTGATATATTACTTTGCATTAACTAGTATCGGTTCACTTTAGATGGATTTTCTCACTCGGACGTGCGCATTGCATATGCGATATGATTTTGTGCACTTGTTTGTATCATGTTTGATGATGCAAGCATGCTAGGGTTTTGTGTAATGAGTTAAACCTAGGTTAAGTAAATGATTAGGGTTTTCTTTTATTAATTCATTTATCCTTTCATTTGGATATAAAAGATAAATGAGAAGAAGAAAACAAAAGGGTTTCTTTCATGAAGCTAAGTGAAGCTTCATGAAGCTTTGACCAATCTAACCCTTTTGTCTTCATCTATCAAACCCTAACCATTCATTTAACTATGGTCAACTCTCTACACATTACCATGGTTAAATTATGATAAGAAATGATTATTCATTTTCTATTCTATTATTCTTATCATGATTCTTTATCATCTTCTTCTTCTTCTTCACTTGAAGAAACCTTCCTTCATCAATGGTGGATTGATGAAATGAGTGAGAAATCCAATTCTAAAGTCTACCCACTTCCTATTTCTTCATCCTCTACCTCTTGCCAAGTAGTAGAGTGTGTTTCCTTCACAAGTTTTCATGGCAAGGTGAAGGTGGAGCTTGATTTAGCGATGCCTCGACGTAGATCATCTTCGGCATGGACATCGACGACCTAGCTCGCTTATTCTCCGACGAAGCCGACGCTAGAGCCCGGGATTGGTCTTGGACAGCGAGGAGACTTCGTTGCGGAGCTTAGGAGGTGGAGCACCGGATCTACAAAGGTTGTATTTCCGTATCTCTTAGTTAAATGTTAACTAGTTATCTTTTCGCCTAGATTTCTAGCAAACGATCCGTAGTCGGGTTTCTCGGCACCTAGAATTTTTGAAATTGGCATGGTTGATGCCTTGTGAGACCTCATTAGGATGCCTAGGAACCCTACAACTATTTCACAATTCATGATGTTCTTTAAGCCGACCACATTCCAAGCCTTGATCGACAAACTGGCCCAAATGGACCAAATGGGTCATAGACCATCTCCGTCAAAGCCGGACTCTCGAAATGAGAAGGGAAAGGGGGAAGCGATCGTTGTCGCCAATGCTCAAAATCGGCCCGGTGGCCCAAGACCAGGTGATCGCCAAAATAACAGAACTCGATCTCTCGAAGACAAAATGAGACGCCCTTACTCGTTCCCTCGAAACAAGACGAAGAGGTTATTCGAGCTTGCACTGCGAAACAGGCCCATCAATCTGCCAGAGCCGAGACGCCCAGCGCAACTCGGCGACATTAGCAATCCTAACTATTGCCCTTATCACCGAATGTTGGGCCATCCGATTGAGGATTGTTACATTTTTAAAAGCTGTATAGAAGATCAGTACAAGCAGGGCAAATTTGTATTATCTGAGAATTGGAAGGTGAACCTGCCTCGGCCATACACTCCCAAGAAGACGGATACACCGAGGGCATCATGCTCTTTTGTTGAAGAAGCTCCATGGGAGGTTGCTCTTTCAGCCAAGACGAAAAGAATGCTAAAGGATCTCCACACATGTCCGGCAATTAAGTGGAAGAATCCACTTGAACCCGAGATCATCGAAGGAATGTTAAAACCGCGTCCAACTCCAAAGATCAGTGGTGATAGCCAAAGCACTCACACCCAGCCGTCGAAATCTTCAAAGAAGAAGAAAAAATCCAAGAAGCCCGTGAAGCCTGGTGACAGACGCACGGACCTGCAAAAGAAGATTGACACACTGGAAGAATATAATCAAAAGGCGCAAACCCCAGTCACACTCCAAGAATTTCTCAGCCATGTTCTTAAGGACGGAGATGATGATAATGGAGAAGACTCGTCGGATGAGCTTGAAGATTATGTGGCAAGCTGCAATGTGATCTCGTACTCGTCAATAGACGATGAAGAAGCTCCTTACGCAGAAAAACTGGGGGCAGATCGTGAGCCGAAACTTCTAGGACCATCATACGAAATGATTGATGCGTTCCTGAACGAAGCCCGTCTTAAAAGCAAAGCTGATCGAGAGCATGAGATGGCCATATTTGAAAAGGCCAAACGTCGACGACTGGACGAAAGGGTCAAAACACTCCTACCAGATCAAAGTACATCCGCCCCATATAAAAGCAGGATCAAGACAAGGAAACGATTCGCTAGAGCCCTATCAAAGGGAATGAAGTTGCCCTCTTTTAGAGAAAATTCTCCCGGAGATATTCATCTTGATGAAGCGGATGCACATCCTAACTTCTGCTTATACCATCAGAGGATTACACATCCTACCGAAGAGTGCATGGCCTTTAAAAACTAGTGGCAGGGGTATGTTGCCCACCGACAACACGTTCAACGAGTAAAGCGCAAGGTTCGTCGGGAACAGAAAAATACAATCGAGGAGCATATGAAAACTACTGGCAACTGTCACATGGCCGACATCAGCAGATCACAAGTTCTCACCTTCGGGAGCGATTCTGATGAAGAAATAGCCCTTGGCCCTCTCTTCAAAGAACCCACCTCCGAGGTGAAAGAAATGAAGACCTGTGAGAACATTCAGCTGTGCAACCGTACGCTGCGTGAAAAGAATCTTGGGCCCGCGAACAGTGGGTCAAATAGAAAAGATAAGGGAAAAGAAAAAGTCCCTAAGGATATCATCCTTGATGACCAAGCCGTCGAAAAGTTGACAGCTAAGGACCCGCCAAAGAAAAGTAAGGTGGACTACAACGTTCTCGCGCACTTGAGGAAGCTACCCTTGCAGCTCAGCATTCTCGATGCCCATCTGCTATCAAAAGAAGCGAGAGATTCTCTGATCAAGGCGTTACAAGAACCTGACCAGTTTCAAGCTTTCCTCGCCGAAGAAAAGATGAAAGATGAACTGGAAGAAGTGCACACTGCCGACATCACTTTCGACGATGAAAATTTTCTCCTCGGGACATGTGAGCACAACCGTCCCCTTTACGTCTCTGGATACTGTCATGACATCAAGATAGGTAAAATCCTGGTCGACAATGGGTCCTCCGTCAATCTCCTCAATGTGAAAGTATTGAAGGAGATATGCATAAGCGTTCAGCACTTCGCTCGTGATAAAATCACCATCTCCGGATTTGACTCCCAGTCATCACAGATGCTTGGGTCTTTAATATTGACGCTGCGCTTTAGGCTATTAGTCACAGACATTAAGTTTCACGTCATTGACGCTAAGACTTGCTATAACGCTTTGCTCGGCCAGCCTTGGTTACACGAGTACAACATTATCCTTTCTACACAATATCAGTGTATGAAGTATTTTAAGGGTGGTCTTGAGTACACCGTAACAGGAGAGCTGATTTAGATGAGATTTTATAGATAAAAAATATGTGTTACCGCAATCAAGAACGGCGTCGCTTGGTAGCTAGCCGGTGAATACGAGTCGGTCCACAGGGATGTTGTAAATCTCCTAAATATTCTTACGAGCTAATTCCAAAGGGTGTTGGATCTTTTAATTAAATCTAAAAACTAAGTTGTGTTATACTAGGATTAGGAAACTTGCTAGGATTAGGTTTAGGTAAAGTTTGGTAAATAAAGATTTACACCTCTTTCCAATGCCTTCAATTAGATATCATATTAGGGGTTATGGTAAATATTAATAAAGGGGATTAGGATGATTGGGAAGAAGTTTCTTTCTCTAGATCCTTGTCCTTCCTTTCTTAATCTTTACCCTAACCTCCATGGAAAACTTACAGATCCGGTCTTTTATACTACAGTATCACCGCTACCTCGTGGGCAGAGTGCCGTAGGGAGCGGAAGATGAAAGTATGCATGGAGTCCTAATTGTTCATTAGAGATTGGCAAAGAAAAGAGATGAGAGATCTTCATCTCTCAAACCCTTCCCTATTCCTAACCCTAACAAGCGAGGAAACTACTCGCTCATTGAGAGATCTAAGAAAGACATATTTTTTATGATTTTGTTTTGATTTAAGAGATGAAAGATCTACTGCAAGTTAATAAAAATTCTAAACTATATTAAACTAGAGCAAGAAAAGAGATTACCTAGGGCAGAAATTAAAACTAAAACTAGGGCAGAAATTAAACCTACTTACGAATTGATGCTCTCCAAACTTCAAAGAAAACTGAAATTTTATTGATGAATAGAGGCATGAGAAAATACAATGATTTAGGCTTCTATTTATAGGAGATAGAAACCCTAGGTTACAATTGATTCGCACATCTGTATTTACCAAAATATCCCTAGGTTGACTATTTAGCGCCGCCACAACAATTGGTAAAAAATTCTCCATCTCCGGGCTCCATATGGCCGCAGAACCGCGGCCTGGGTAGGGGTTGGGCCGCGGTTCCACGGCCCAATTATGAGAACATTAGCTGAAAATTTTGGGGCTGATTCTGGGCTTCTTGGGCTTTTTATTTCTTTGGTTCTTTCATCAAAATGGCTTCTACGTTGGTTCCAGATCTCCAGTGAACAATTTGCAGTAGACTTTTAACCGTTCGCTTTGTTGCCTTGTTAATTGTGAACTGTTCTTCGTCTAGGCTTGACTAAGATCCTTCTATTTGTTGGTCAAAAGTCCCTCTTTTGTATTGTCTTTTGTCTTTTTCACTGTTTTCGCTCCAAGAACCTGTAACCTGTACTAAGTAGCAGACATGGGTCAAAAGCACCTGTTTTATTGTAAAAATGCATAAGAATAGGGAATATAATAATGCAATATTATGATATGAACAAGAGCTAAACCCATTCTCCGTGAATGAAGTCCGCAAGTACGAAGATGCAAAATACTTCTTACCAGATTTCGAGGACACGGAAAGATGTCACAAACCGAAGAACAAAGCTATCACCACCATTCCAGTCTTCGGGAGTGATACTGACGAGGAAAAGAGATAGTTTATTCAGGTCCGCCCCAGTACAACAAGCCGGGACCGTCCACTCCTATGTTGATCTTCGGCAGCGACTCGGAAGACGAGGTCAATGCCATATTCTCTACTCGGCCATCCATACAAACCTTCGTTGATGAAAAGCAAAGTTTGCAGGTTGCCATGGTTCCGCCCAATCATCATAAAGAGCTAGACGCGCTTGATACCTACAGTGTGGAAGAACTGTAGACATTCTATGTCCCTCCCACGCGAAAAGGTGAAAAGGCGATCCTATTCTACCGATCCTGGAAAACCAAAGTGGATAAAGAAATTTGGCATGGTGCGGATTCTACACTTGACAGGCTCCAGCCCATCCGTCTACCTCGATATTACACGGAAGGCTTGAAAAGGCTATTGAAGCACCAAGGGGTACCCTTCAGACAAACTGCGTGACAAGCACGGTTCTATAACAGGATCTGGAACGTTTCCGGAACTCAACGAAAGTTGCCCAATGAGAGAATGGAAACGACCGGGATTAGGTATGTTCAATCCAAGAAACGAGAGCTACTCCGCGACTGCTGCGTCATACATGACTTTGATGAAGAGAGAGATGCTCTGTGGGAAGATGCTAACCCTGAACCAGAAAGAGCCCCCGCCGTGAAAATGCCCAGTCTGTCGTTCGAAGAACAAATGGACAAGCTTATAAGGGAAGCGTGTCAAAAGGTTCGAGACGACCATAATCGCGAAATGTCCATCTACGAGAAAGCCAGGACGCAACGCCTCCTTCAACAGGCTGCGAAAAATGAAAATGCTCCTCCTTTTCAACTCATTGTACAAAAAGCCCGACGTAGAGGCAAAAATAAACCAAAGAACGGGAAAAGCGTTCGACAGCAACAAAGCGGGTCCAAGAAGCCACGCGATCAGGAACAGAGTAACCAAGATTCGTCTCTTATAAAGAAGATGGGTCGAGCATACTCTTTTGCCCAAGACAAGACAAAGAAGATATTCGATCTTGTCATCAAACACCAGATGATGACACTCCCGGAGTCCAAGCACCCCGAGCAAGCAGGCGAAGTCTCTCACTCGGACTATTTCTCCTATCACAGAGCAATAGGACATCCTCTCGAAGACTGCTTCACCTTCAAGAACTGGGTCGAAGATCAATATCAACAGGGCAGGTTCGCTCTATCCAGCAGCTGGAGGATAACCCCGCTGCAGAAGCATGAACCCAAAGCCGTGAGAGTAGAGCCAGATCAACATCGGTCTCGGAAGCGATCTCGTACTTGTTATATAATAACGTTGTCAGAAGAAGAGCCCGAGAATATGGATGACCTTCCCCGGTGCTTCGACAACAATGATGACGAGGTAATATCAGAATTTCCACCGGCACCAAAGGAGCTGGAAGATGGGATACATACTACTGCAGATAACCTCAAAAAAATTGATTTGGGGACAGCAAGTGACCCACGGCCGACGTTCGTAAGTGAACTATTGTCTGAAGAAAGGGTGGCTACACTAAAAGACGTGCTTATGCAGCATAGAGACTGTTTCGCATGGAACTATTCCGAGATGCCAGGATTAGATCCAGAGATTGCTGTGCACAAATTGGTGATATCTCTGGACGTCAAGCCGATCAAACAAATGCCGAGAAGAATGCGGCTCGAGCTTGAGATGAGCATCAATGCCGAGGTCAAGAAACTAATCGACTCCGGTTTCATCCAAGAGGTTCAGTACCCTGACTGGATCGCCAACATCGTCCCGGTGATGAAGAAGAATGGGACGGTGCGCATATGTGTGGACTTTCGGGATCTCAATAAAGCCTGCCCGAAAGACGACATCCCAGTACCGGTCACTGAGCTGATGATAGATAACACATCCACTCACAAAGTCTTCTCCTTCATAGACGGATCATCGGGATATAATCAGATAAAAATGCATCCCGAGGACCAGAAGCACACCGCTTTCCGGACCCCTCTGGGTATATTCTGCTACAAAGTGATGCCTTTCCGTCTAAAGGACGCTGGTGCCACCTATCAGAGGACCATGACGAAGATCTTCGATGACCTCATACATGAAATCGTCGAATGCTATATCGACGACCTCGTAGTAAAAAGCAAATCATACGAGGAACATTTAGAGCATCTGAAGACCGTATTTCAACGCCTTCGGAAATACAACTTGAAGATAAACCCCCTCAAATGCACGTTCAGAGACTCCTCGGGCAAATTCCTGGGATTCATCGTCCGACACCGAGGTATCGAAATAGACCCGTCAAAGATCAAGGCGATCATGGAAATGCCTCCGCCAAGGACTCTCAAACAATTGCGGTCTCTCCAGGGAAAGCTCGCATATATCCGGCGATTTATAGCCAATCTCTCAGGCAAGTGCCGTCCATACAGTCACCTAATGATGAAGGGAACCCCGTTCGTCTGGGATCACAAATGCCAAAGCGCACTAGACGAAATCAAACAATACCTACAGAATCCGCCAGTACTGGCCACTCCCGTTAAGGGAAAACCTCTCGTCCTGTACACAACAGCCCTTGAAGGTTCGCTAGGCGCATTATGGGCACAAGAAAACGACCAAGGGAGGGAGAGAGCCCTCTACTATTTGAGTCGAGTTCTCCTGGGGGCAGAAAGCAATTACTCTCCCATTGAAAAACACCGCCTGGCGTTGTTCTTCGCAATAACGAAGCTCAGACACTACACGTTGGCACATGAGGTCCATCTCATATCAAAAGCGGATCCTCTCAAATACTTGATGTCGATGGCCATATTAACAGGACGACTCGCTAAATGGGCCCTGCTCTTGATGGAATTCTCGATAACTTATCGGCCTCTTAAAGCAGTGAAGGGCCAGGCCATCGCTGACTTCCTCGCTGAGCATCCGATACCTGCCGATTCTCCTTTGAATTGCGAACTGCCAGACGAATATGCATTTGACACGATCGACGGGGGTGATACCTGGTGGGAACTTTATTTTGATGGAGCGTCTTCCATGAAGAAGTGCAAACAAATCACCCCTATAATCAAATCAGGGGTAGGCCTCATCTTCGTAACTCCACGAGGAGGGATAATGCGCTTCGCCTTCTCCTTGACAGAGCCGAGAACGAACAATGAGGCCGAATATGAAGCTTTGATAGCAGGTCTCGAGATCGCTATCGATATGGGAATTGAAAACCTCCTCATATACGGAGATTCCCAACTGATCGTTAGTCAAGTAAATGGCGACTATCAGACGTGCAAACCAGAGTTGGTGAAGTACGGCGAAAGGGTGCAGCAACTGTTGATCCAAATTCCTTCCTACACCCTAGAAAGCATACTGCACGTGGAAAATAGCAAGACAAATGCATTAGCCACTCTCGCTAAAGAGCTGGCCGGCGAGAACCTCGATGACGTGAGGATCGTTGTGCAAAGCCGTCGGATTCTTGCTCCAGCAGAAGTATCTCCAAAGTTGTCCGAAGAAAACGGAGCGACCGAACGAATGACTCTGCAAATAAAAGATCAGGAAAAGGCCGCGGATTGGAGAGAAGCCTTTATAGATTACTTCAAATCCCGTCGAACACCTGAAGATGCGTCCTCAAAACATCAGCTTATGAAACGAGCTCTGTCTTTTGCTTTCGTCAATGATACTCTGTATAAAAGGTCATTTGATTCTCTGTGGCTAAGATGCCTGGGACCTGAAGAGGCAAAACGAGTCGTCCAAGAAACTCATGATGGACTCTGCGGTTCTCACCAAGCCGGGCCAAAGATGAAGCTCAAGATTAAAAGGATGGGTTGTTATTGTCCCACGATGACCCAGGACTGCATCGAGTATGTGAAGAATGCTATTCGTGCCAGATCCATGGAGACTTTATCCACCAGCATCTAAATCCACTACATCTAACGGTGGCTAGCTGGCCGTTCAAAATGTGGGGAACTGACATAATCGGCCCCATCGAACCAGCATCGTCCAGAGGACACCGATTCATTTTGGCGACAACTGATTACTTCTCCAAATGGGCAAAAGCAGTACCGCTGAGGAAAGTGAAGATGCAGAATATTCTCCATTTCTTCAAGACGCACGTCATTTACCGGTTCGGCACTCCGCGACGGATCATCTCCAATAACGGGCCAACTTACAGAAGCCACAAGATCAGCCGTTTCGCACAACAGCATAACATAGACTGGAGATACTCTTCGGTCTACAATCCCCGAGCTAACTGTATAGCTGAGGTTTTCAACAAGACCTTGACGAAGATCATGAAAAAGACAGTGTCCCGAAATAAGAAAGACTGGCACGAGAGACTGCATGAAGCCCTCTGGGTATATCGAACTACGTTCAAAACGGCCACGAACACAACGCCGTATGCATTGGTATTCGGTACAGAAGCGGTACTCCCCCTCGACATAGAGTTACCCTCTCTACAAGTGGCAGTTCATTACGAGCTAACAGACGAAGAGAATGCTCACCTTCGGCTTGAGGAGCTCGATGCCCTTGATGAAACATGGCTCATAGCGCAACAAAATCTGGAGGCTTACAAAGCAAAGATGATACGCTCATACGAGAGATTGACTAGGCCGAGAACATTCCGCCAAGGCGAACTCGTGCTAGTGGTCAAAAGACCTATGATCCCCAATCGTGCCAAACGGGGAAAATTCGAACCGAACTATGAAGGCCCGTATATCATAGACAAGGTTTACCAGAAGGGGCCTACCTACTCATCGACATGTATGGCGAAAGGCCCTTCAGGCCGATAAATGGTCGCTTCCTGAAAAAGTACTATGCCTGATGAGTCACGGCCTAGGTCAATGATAAATGATGACGCCTATGTCCGCTCGCTATCTTCCTAAGCCTAAAACTCTGTAAGTAGTAGCCAGCTTCCTTTTCGTCAGACCGAAACATCGTTAAACTAACAATGGACCACTATGTCCTAAAACTGGATGCAGACCGAAATGTCGTTAAACTAACAATGGACCACTATGTCCTAAAACTGGATGCAGACCGAAACATCGTTAAACTAACAATGGACCACTATGTCCTAAAACTGGATGCAGACCGAAACGTCGTTAAACTAACAAAGGACTACTATGTCCTAAAACTGGATGCAGACCGAAACGTCGATAAACTACTGTGGGCTACAGCATCTCAAAGCTGATTAAAAAAACGGTATGTCCATAAGCAAAATGGGCACGGATGAAAACCCGAAAGGGCTCCGTGAGTAAAAACAGCAGGGCTACCGGCGAGTTTTGTGAAAACCCGAAAGGGCGCAAGCTCGTTAAAAGACACTTGCAAAGTCCTCTCGACCTTGTGAGGAGAAACCACCTGCGTAAGATCCTTACGACTCACAAGGGAACAACATACTTGGGGGTCCCCATGATTCCTAAGGAGAAATTACACTTGCGAGATCCTCACGACTCGTACGGAGAACCCTCTTATGAGACCCTCAGGGCTTATAAGATTCAAAAGTCTTAAGCTACAGGGATCTGAACCTGTTCTTAAGCAGCCACCACAACCTCCGACATTGCCCTACAAGTGGTTCAATATTGACCCTTGTATACAATCCACGGGCGAGAATAAATATTTCCCTAACAAAGTCCCATCCATGACTAGGGATATGTTGGCACAGTGAACAACCCTTGTAAGTCCTCTCGACTTATAAGGAGAAAGCCCTCTTGTAAGATCCTTACGACTTACGGGAAGCCATACACTTAGGAGTCCTCACGATTCCTAAGGAGAAAACGTACCTACGAGATCCTCACGACTCGCAGGGAGAAAAACCTTTATGAGACCCTTACAGCTCGTGAAGTCGAAAGCCTTAGTCGACAGGATCCTAACCCTATTCGCTAAGCCACCTTTGTTCGACATCGACAGAGGCAAATGATGATTCGCTTCTGGCAATATTCCAGTTGTAGCGGTGCTGATGCCGAAATCGATATTTAACTCCAAGCTTGCAGCAAAGAAGATAGTGAGCCACACATGCATACAAATAGCCGAAATGATGAGGCAACTTGCAAAAAAATCAGCAAGTAAAAATGTATGCATACAAAATAGCCGAAATGGTTGGGCAACTCGCAATAAAAAGCGGCGAGTAAATAAAACAAATAGCCGAAATGATTGGGCACCGTGAAAAATAGCCAAAATGATTGGGCAATCGTGACCTTCGCGATATAAAAGCTAAAATGATAGAGCATCACGGAAAGAAATAAAATAAAATGAAATTTATGCCCTACAGTTGATATCACATCAATCCCTGTATACAATCCAGGGGCACAAACAAAGAAGGAATCACACCTTCTCTCCCCAGGCTCCATCAGAAAACAAAGCCAAATCTCGACGGTTCAGGGATAGCTTAGAGATCATCAACAGCGTTCTTCCCCATTCTACCAGGATTCAGACGCTGCAATCAACCCTGGAGCTACGGCAAAGCCCCTACTCCAAATCTCGGTGGTTCCCAGACAGCCTGGAGACCACTTCTATATTCGTCTCATTACAACAGACACAACGTCCAAATGACCCCGTTCGGAAATACGTCATCCACATGACCCGTTCGGAAATACGTCATCCACATGACCCCGTTCGGAAATACATCATCAACATGACCCTGCTCGGAAATACGTCATCAACATGACCCCGCTCGGAAATACGTCATCCACATAACCCCGTTTGGAAATACGTCATCCACATGACCCCGTTTCGGAAACACGGCATCTACATGTCAATCCCACTAAACACTTACGGATCCTCTCGATCCGTGAGGAAGAAAACTCCCTTATAAGATCCTTACGACTTATAAGGGAAAACGCACTTAGGAATCCTCACGATTCCTAAGGAGAAAATACACCTACGAGATCCTCACGACTCGTAGGGAGAAAAATCTTTATGAGACCCTCACGGATTATAAAGTTGAAAAGTCTTAGACAGCAGATCTGAACCTGCTCCCTAAGCCATCACTGCCTTTTGAAGAGTCCAAGATGGACAGCTATATACTGTCTACAAGCCACACTTGCTAAAATCACATGGCAACAACACAACAAGGAGCAGAAAGCGACAAAGAGAACATTTGATTCGCATTTAATTAAAACGTTCAAGGCATACCCGTTCATGCAGGTGCAAAAGATTTAGTACATAAAATAAAACAAAGCTGAAATGAAGAATCTGCCATTCATACTTTGAAAAAGTTCTTCCAATTATGAAAGCAGTAAACAAAAAAAACATTATCAAAATGATTACAATGGCAAGACCTTAGATCCAGGACATGGATTGAGGAATTCAAAAGTGACGTTGTCCAGAATCTTCCAGGCCTTTCGAACCATCCTAGTATGCTTTCTTTCGCGATCACAAGCGTCGGGATCCTCGCGGATGTCCTCCACCCTCCGATAGGCAGCAAGTATGGCCGCATGTTGAAAAGACTGATGCAGAAGATCGACAAGATTGTCTCGCCTTCTCTTTGAGATTAGGCCCATCAGATACACCGAGTGCACCTTATCCTCGACAGCATCCAATGCCCTAAGCAGCATGCCGGTACAGAATAAAGGAAGCGCTTCCCAGATCGCTCCCACGATAAGCTTCAGGAGAGAGGAACGTCGAGGAAGCAGTCGACCATTGTATACGTCAAAGCGACTCATGATTTCGGCACACTGGGCATTTGTGAATTCTCGATTTTGAGAACGGCCGAGTGAGCGGATGTCTCCGTAAGAAATGATCTCATCAAGGTCATACATATGAGCGTCCATAACTCCTGAGAAAGAAAATCAACAAGGATTAGTGGACAGACTGATTAAGCAAATTCTTATTAAAAACAGGCATTGGAATTTAAAGGACTCTGGATACCCCTATGGAGGAAAAAAAAAGGGAACCTCATTTGATAAGCGACCCTTCGGGTCGAGGAGTTGAACTCCTCGAGAGCAATGCTCTGCAGACAGGAATGGCACCTGTCAAAGTAAATTATGAAGGGAATTTAAAGAAATTCCCCGAGAAGGTCAAGAGCCTGGCTCTGTAATGATGATGGAAAAATCCATCAAGAATTAATTAAAATTAATTTTTATAAATTAAAAATTCTGGGATCTTCAAGATCCATAAAAAAGAACTCTTAAGAGTCCTTCATCGAAGATTAAGAAATCTAAAAAGAAGAGCTCTGATTCATGGGTTAAGGAACCCCAAGAAAAGATCTCTTTAGATCTATGGGTTCAAGAGAGCAAAGCTCTATTAATGAAACCCTAAGAGGGTTTTCTTTAGATCAAAGATCTATGAAGAGCAAAGCTCTATTAATGGGTAAAACCCTAATCTAGTGAAAGTTTTAAACTTGACCTTAATTTTAACAGAGTTCTGACTCTTAAAAGTTTTTTTTAACAGGAGAGCAATGCTCTGAGAAAGAGATAATTCTCAAGGAGGAGATGAAAATCATCTAAGGGACCAAAGGTCCTATTTATAGGCATTGAGAGCCGTTTCAACTTCCAAAAGTTGATCCAACGACTGGGAGGCTACCACCGCCGCGCTCATGTATGGGCCACATAAGCGCAACGGTGCGGGGGCATTTGTTTCCCCAATCAGAGCAAAGCTCTGTTCAAATTCCAAGATTCGAAATGAAGCGACGTTTCTGTTTCCCCCAATCAGAGCAGAGCTCTGTATTGAAATTCCAAAAGTCAGAAATTGAAGCAACGCTTCAGATTCGGCGCTCTACGCTAGGCGCGCCACGTGTCAAACAAGGGTGCGTAAGCGCAGTTGCACTGCGCTCTGTGTTGCGCGCCATGTGTCAAACGTAGGCGCGCTAGCGCAAGGTGCGCCAGCGCTGGAATTAAAAATTCCCCACCATCAGATCAAAAGATCTAATAATAATAAATTATTAATTAATCAGAATTAAAATTCTATTATGGAAAGATTTTCTCAATCTTATTAAAACAAGAACATTATCTTCTATAAAACAGAAGCCCTAGGATCAAAGATCCAACGGTGGGGAAACATCCCCAAATCAATCAGAGAAAAATCTCTTTAACTGATTTAACAAATCAATTTGCCCTATATAAAGGCCTCAAGACTTCAAGTCTAAAATAGAGAAACCACCCTACAAACTTTGAAAAAAACTCAAAGAGAAAGAAAAGCAAGCTTTTAGCGAAAGAAGATCATTTTCTTCAAGGTAAAGAACATGATTCTTGAACACAGAGATGAAATCATCTCATAAAAAGAAGAACTATTTTCTAAAAAAGATCATAGATCTACAAAAGACCGAGGTCTTTGATATAAAAGAGATCAAAAGATCTTATTATAAAAAAAGAAGAAGTATTCACTTCATTCACAGATCATTGATCTACAAAGGTAGTGCCTTTTTTATAAATAAGAACTTTTGTTCTTGAACCTTGAGGCAAGGCCTCCTTTAAAAGAAGAACATAAACTTGTTCTCTAATCACAAATTTGATCAAGTGCGCTTTGTGCTACTGGAAAGTGCCTTGCACTCATGAACTGTGCTTTTGCGCTCCTCGGACCGGCGCTCAGCGCCAAAACATGCCACGTGTCAACCACAGACACAGCTTGCGCTTTGCGCTTCTGAAACAACGTACTACGCTCATGGGCTGGCGCTTAGCGCCAAGCGCGCCACGTGTCACTCGCTGGTGCGCCACTAAACTAGCGCAACACGCTTACAAATTAAAACCGCAATGCGCTTATAAACTGGCGCTTAACGCCAAGCGCGACACGTGTCCTTTTCGTGTGCGCTACTTGGCAGAAGCGCAATGCGCTCTTTAATTGGCGCAAAGCGCCTGGTGCGCCACGTGGCGAGTTGTCAGAACACACATTGTTCTGATGAATGCTATGGATTCAATATAAGACAAAAGAATGTGTCAGGATCTAATGCTCAGCATTATTAAAAGGGGCAAGCCCAAATAAAGGCTCAATAGCTCAGAACAATAAAATGTTAAACATTTTAATCTTATTGGACTTAGCCCAATATTGGCCATAAGTCCTCAACTTATATTGAACTGAGCCCATCTGCGCATGAATATTTAACAGATCTCAGTCCCAAACTGGACTATAGATCCTTCAACCAACTCACACCGGTTCGAGGGTACATCTCTTTACTCCTCTGATATCTGTCGTTGTAATCCTTCAACGTCTTCAGAGAGGTGACGGGTCCCGACAACCACACATTTCTACGGACTGTGGGCTCCTTAAACTCATAGACTACGATGTCCTTAAACCTTATAGACTACGATGTCTCTAAACCGGACTGTGGGGTCCTTAAACTCATGGACTACGACGTCCTTAAACCTTATAGACTACGATGTCTCTAAACTGGACTGTGGGGTCCTTAAACTCATGGACTACGATGTCTTTAAACCTTATAGACTACGATGTCTCTAAATCGGACTGTGGGGTCCTTAAACTCATGGACTACGATGTCCTTAAAGCTTATAGACTACGATGTCTCTAAACCGGACTGTGGGGTCCTTAAGCCCATGGACTATGATGTCCTTAACCTTAGACTGTAGGGTCCTTAAGCCTATGGACTACGATGTCCTTAACCTGGACCACCATGTCCTTAAACTGGTAATCGACCGCAATGTCTCTAAACTAAACATCAGAGGCCACATGCTTTCTTGTTGGATCTAAACGATCCTGTTAAGTTGATCTTAGTCTAAACATTAAACTAACGTATCCTTAACTAACGTTTAAGTTGATCTTATTCTCAAATGAGACTAACGTATCCTTAAACCAAAACCAAAACCCAAATCTAAGAAGATACGGATTTAGACTAATCCACGACCTACGGGCGACAACATAAATTAGTCTCCGTATACAATCCACGGGCAACCACAAACAAAACAAACACCCACAACACGAAGTGACCATCTGGAGAAGGAGAAAGTGGTTACCACGATGCGGTAGCGTAATTAAATGCAGGGGCTTGGGCCTGCATGGAAAAGCGTCCCCACAATCAAAAACCCCTCAAATGAGGGGGAATCTGACGAAGTCTGCTACATCGGCCGCATCCGTTTAAACCTTCGATATACGGTGTCATAAATCAACTTGGTATCTTCGGAGAGGTAGACGGATAGCACCAATTAGCATCTGCCCCCAGATTCAGGCAAGACATTTTGTCTTCCCGGTTTCCGGCGGTAAACAAGGAGATTACCGAAACTGCCATCCCTGCCTTAGATTCTCCGATAACGGCTTCTATTCTTCCAGCGGAGGCTGTTACACTGGCCACGACTTCTGTGAACATCTCAAATGACACACCGGAAGGTGTAGAGGAGATTGCTGAAGCTGCCATCCCCCCGATTCAAAGTGGATGAAGTATTGAAGGTAATTTTATCTACATCTACATTTTTGTTTAACGACCCTTCCATATATCTGAACTTTTCTTTCTCTCAGAATTGTGGGAGTTGGCATCTTCCATTGTAGATCTTTCTCTGGAGAAGAACTTCCAACATTTACTTGACATGGTGGCCCTGCAAGCGATACCTCCACAGAGCATAGTCCTTTCCTCTAGCCAAGGTTGGTAATTCTTCGCCTTTCCGTTTTATATCTTCATAATGATGCTGATGTGCCCCCTTTATTTTAAACCACAATCTTAGAAGCTGATGACGAAGTTGAAGTTCTCGATGGGCCTGGGGATCTCTTAAATCTGCCTTCTATGGCCGTGGGTAAGTGACGCATTAGCATTGGCATTCTTTTACTTATTCGGCATTTGAAAGGCGACTAACCACACATATATTTTCACAGTTTTGCCCACCCTAACTCCATTAGAGTCCCGGATTTCCATGCCGCCACGCCCTTACACCCGACGCGTATATGAGAGGATAGCAAAATAGAGCATTCATTCCCAGGCAACTCTTATAGAAGATCTTCGCACTGGCACTTCCGTCACGGCCGAAGAATTTGCTGTTGAAGCCAATGCTTCTTTGTCTGTTCTTGCCACCTACCATGACGAGGCACTGGTGCGTACTTGAGTCAAGTATTGCTGTCAAGTGGAAGCCTCTCTACATGCAGTTGAATGCGTACGCCTTCCCTCTGATATCCTGTTCATAAAGGCCAACTTGCGTGGATGGATCGATCGGTGTGCAGCCAATCTCCAATCATGTGAGAAAATGCTCAACTGAAAGTTTTCGGCAAGGCAATTGGCTTCGAAGGCTTTAAGGGAAATTTAAGCCTAGCTCACCACCAAGACTACTTGAGCCTATGAAATTTGGCGGGTTCTTCAGGAGGCCATTACGGAGGTGGTGGCTCTCGATAAAGCCATCATCTTCACACGCGAGATGGTCGATGCCCACAAGACTGCCGAGAAAGAGCTTGAGAGTCGATTTTCTTTGTACCAAAATCAACAGGCACAGGCAGGGACTCATCTAGCGCAGTTGATAGAGCTTGAAGCGGAGGTCCGGCAAAAAAATGATGATCTTGCTGGTTTATTGAACCGCCCGCCAGCTTAGAAGTTTTTGTCAATGTATATTTTCTTCCCTTTTTTCTATCTTGTATTCATTTTGATTTATGAATAAAAGACATATTTCATTTCATACTTGTGCCTCTCTATCTTTTGATGGTTTGACTCGGCGTAAAGTAGTTTATATACTCATTTCGAAGTTTGTAGTTTATTCACTCGTTTCGGTGTCTCTAGTTTATAAACTCATTTTGGAGTTCGTAGTTTATTCACTCGTTTCGGAGTCTCTAGTTTATGTACTCATTTCAGAGTTTGTAGTTTATTCACTCATTTCAGAGTCTCTAGTTTATATACTCATTTCGGAGTTTATTTAATTTACCTCCCTTGGGTTTACAGGAAAACTTGTCCGCTGTATATAGATAACCTCCATTCTTTACGACAGAGGTCTGTTAGGTTTTGTGGTACTAGGGTTTTGGTCCGTGGTACCGTTGCGTTGGCTGATGTATTCCTCGATATGCAGTTTTTAAGCTGTTTTTCGAGTAGCCCCATGATTGCCGTGTCTCTGATCCCTTCGGGGGCTGGACAAGACGTCTTCAAGTAATCTCCTTAGGTTATATTACCGTCGGAAGTGCAAATGTTAGGAATTTGCCATGTCGCTTTTAACTTGAGGTTAGGCTCAATTTGGAGCCCCGATGAGTCATAACCACTCCGCACTGGTGTGGGATGATCTCTGATAGACTTTTAGGATTTATATGAGTTGCCTTCAAGGCCCGAAGCTAGGAATATGCTGTTACTTCATTTTTTGTTTTGACGATATCGCGCCGATTCTTTGCTGAAGTAAGGTAGACATCTGTAAGACTTCTATGCAGTATGCATCGCAGTTGAAGTCCGGAGCTAGTGTTGGATATATGTATGCCCTAGAGGCCATTATATGATAGTGTATGTACCGGTATGTGTGTGTGTGTGTGTGTGTTCAGGGGACATTCTTGCTCGACATTATAGTATGTGTTAGTTGTATGTATGCCCTAGAGGCCAGTATTGTACAAATGATGTATATTATATTGGATGCTTGGACATATATAGAGATGACTTTCTTGCTCGATATGATAGTATGCTATCTGGTTACTCTTTATCTTAACATGTACACTAGTCTCTTTAAACTGTCTTATGGTTACATGTTGGTAAAGCCCTTAGGATGTGTACTTGACTACCTGGACTATGATGCAGATCATACTAGTGGGGACATGGTAGTCCATAAGTACATCCTTCAAGGTCCCTAGTCGTGGGTGTATCGAGACGGGGCATCGATATACCAGAGTAGACTAGCGTATACGCTTCTCGACCCATGAGATGGGCGATGGATGATCCCATATCCATTGGTGTTTGACATCAGAGATGGTATACGGGTGCTCAGTGAAGACTGGGTACACTGGACGGACTCGCCGAGAACTCCCAGATGGTATTATACCTCACGTCAGATGGCAGTTCTCAGGTGACACTTGTGCAGGTTAGTCTGTAGACCCGAGATCGTCATAGAGTCTTGTGTGATTCCCACTGTGCTTTGATCTCCACCTTACCACGTCCATGAGGGCGTGCAAAACGGTGGTCTTTGGGTACAGTCCCGAGTCACATGGAGGCAATGAGCGATAGGAGGGGTTTCTTCTCTCCCGATATTAGGGGTTGATGTTGCGCTGTGCTCGATTGGCTGTAACAGGGAAGTCCCTGGCCAGGGCTGATCAGAGATTTGCTGGTAAGTGTTACCAGTAGTTTCTCGACCCGCTATGAGCCTCACATCGGCACGACTTATCGGTTATTGGGGTCTGACGTTTACCACCCCTAGACTTGATATGCGACGTATCAGACGAACAGACCGGACTGTACGGTAAGTGTTACTGGTTGGATTCACAGGAGTGTGAGCGGGCTAGCTCGTCGATCTTCTGATCGCTCAATACCCGGATGGCCGTTATGTTTAGCAGACCGCTTGCGGCTTGTGGGTGCTTGATATGATCATCATCTGCTACCGGCGTATTGACGAGTCTTTAGAGTCCTACACAGAGGTTTCCTGGCTCAAGCGAAACGAAATAGGAGCGCATATGAGATATGTGCAGGACCGAGAATAATGCGTGTATGGGATACCGTATTTCATTCTCGCGATGGATGTATCGATTGGTTATATTCGATGTAACCTAGATATCGAATCAAGGATTGATTCGATAAGCCGATACATGAATACTAGTCGGTTATATGCGATATGACCGGATCGTTAAATCAAGTGTTGATTTAATGATTTAATGTATAATTATATATTTGATATATTGCATTGCATTAACTAGTATTGGTTCACTTTCTATGGATTTTCTCACTTGATGTGCAAGAAGTATATGTGATATACTTTTGTGCACATATTTGTATCATGTTTGATGATACTTGATCATTTTATTAAGTGTAAAGAATTAAAACCATGGTTAAGTGTTGATTAGGGTTTTGCATATTCATTTATTTATTTATTTGAAAAGGATTATGATGAGAATGGTGGCTTTCTTTGTTTTAAGTTGAAGCTTCATGAAGCTTTGACTTTTGTAACCATTCTTGTCTTCATGCTTAACCCTAACTCATCCAAGTAACCATGGTCTATTCTCTACACTTAACTCTAGTTAGCTTATGATAAGTATTGAATTATTATTCATTTTAACTCAACACTTATCATATTCTTTCTTCTTCTTCATCTTCATCTTCAAGAAAGAAAGCTTGATGCCATCAATGGCAACTTGAGCTAAAGTGAGAGAAATCCAATTCTAAAGTGAACCCACCTCCTATTTCTTCACCCTCTACCTCTTGCCAAGTTGTTTTGGGTGTTTTCTTCACAAGTTTCAGAACTTGGTGAAGTTGGAGCTTGAACTTGTGCAACCTCGACGTAGATCATCTTCGGCACGAAACCGACGACCTATTCCGCTCATTTCTCCGATGAAGCCGACGCGAGAGTCCGAGATTCGAGATGGACAGCGAGGGGACCACTACGTGGAGCTAAGGAAGTGGAGAACCGGATCTACAAAGGTTGTAGTCTCTCTCCTTTAGTTAAAGTGTTAACTAGTTTCGTATTTCGCCTAAACATCTAGTCTACGATCCGTATTAGGGTTTCTCGGCACCCATAAAATTTTAAATTGGCATGGTTGATGCCTTGTGAGACTTCATTAGAGTGCCTAGGAACCTTACAGTGGTATCAGAGCCTAGCTAGAGCCTTAGGCGAAGTCTAGACGGAGTTTGAAGTCCGATCGACCCGAAACCCCAACTCTAATATTACTCTCTGGACTTTTTCTAAAAAATGGGATTTTTCCATATTAAAAATTCTTAAAAATATCAGCATGAACATATAAGAATTATGGTGCAAAACGAGCTCGTGATACGTCTAAACCGCCGCGGAAACGCGGCAGAAGCATGGCTTCTGCCGCGGTTCCGCCGCCTACTGTTCAAAATGCTTAATAATGTTTGCACAGTAATTCCTCTTTTCTAGTGCTGAGTTTTATGGGAATTTTTAATATTTATTCAAGAGTTGAATTTTCTGGGATTTTTTTGGGGATTCGGTGTTTCGATCGGAGTATCAGATTTTGTCTATGTGGCTTTCCGGATAAATTTTAGAATATGTTAAAAAGTTCGACCGGATATAAATACCCAATTTTTCCCCTGTCGGGAAATTTCCAAGTGTTGGATTTTTCCGTAGTTTAACGACGTTCTAAGTAGTGCAAGTAACGCGATGGACCCTCTAGAAGACAACAAACCTTAACTCGATTATGTGACCGTCTTGAACTGCCCTTTGAACCTTCGGGTTTGGGGCAGTACGGCGTGCCACATGTGAGGCGTTGGCTTGACCCTTCTACGGCTGGACCGTTGGTACTGAGGCAGGAACTGAATGTTGTTAGACTTATATCATGTGTTGAGTTGTATCGGGAAAACTTGGGTATTCGACTGATCGATCGGAAAGTTTAACATTTTCTGTTTATCTGGAATGTGATACAATAATTGGAATTCACAAACAGTTATGAGATAACTGAATGAATGTTATAAATCTAGCACTTTAGTCCCACATGATATTAAAAAGAGTTTTCGATAATGAGACTAAAATGCGGGATTTATATCTGTTAGGCATGTGATGTCTAAGTATTTCATTTGATTAGGCATGTGATGTCTAAAGAGGTTGCGGATTCCAACTGTTGTAGTTTTACACTTTCTTTTCTGTGACCGTAAGTGTAGTATGTTCATATCGTCGGTTTCGTTGCTATACGTCAACGACAATTGGGGTATGCATACTTACTTACGTTGATGACATGTGATGTTATGTGTTGCTGGATATGTTATATTGGATCGTCGTGTTTGAATAGCCGGGGTTTTTTATGAGAGATGAGTGTTTTTCATTTTCATTCATGTAAAAACTTGTATGTAATATTCTTTTATTTTGGGCACTTCCAGGTAGCGGAAGTCGTCGCCTTTTGTATATTATTTACTTTTCCGCATTAGGATAGACCCAAGGAGGGGAGCACAAGTAACCGGGTTCTGGGGTCCAGTGGGAGACCATCTCGAGGAGTCGAGTCCGGGTCTCCTAACCCTAGAATTGGCAGGGTTGCTTGCCGCTCTCGTAGGGGTCTAGGGGTGTGGGATTGGCTATTCATCACGACCGTGGAATCCGTGTTTTATACTGGCTCGTATTGAAAACACGGACGTCCTAGTATATCCAATATTTCATATGTTTCTTCTGCTGCGATATCTGTGATGTGATCATGTGATGTTCTGTGATAGATACAGTATATAGTATATATGATATATTATATAGGCGTTACTTATGTTTTACACCCGCGCTAGCCCTGCCCTGCTCTGTCGTTAGTTACCTAACCTAACGGTGCACGAGGGGACATCGAGGCGAATGCGGATGGCATAAGTGTACGTCGTATTTATCTGTGATATTTAGGTATTTAAATGATGGGACTTCATTAATGTGATTAATGAAAGAAAAGAAACCTAAGATGTTGTAGAATCAAATTTTAAATAAAATGAGTAGCTACAGTTCTTGCTTTGCATAGCGGTATATGTGATATATCCTGCACCTTATTCGATGAGGAAAGGACCGAGATCCCTTCACCGGGAGTGACTCCTTTAGCAATAACTGGCAGATGCTGCACACTCGGTTTGTTTTTGATAGCTTCTATAGTTTCTGCTTTGCACAGTGATATATATGATATATCCCGCACCTCATTCGACGAGGAAAGGGCCGACGATCCCTTCACCGGGAGTGACCCCTTTAGAAAAACTAGAAAAGCCTCAAAATCATTCCATTTTAAAACTTCATTTGATTCTACAACGATATCAAGTTCATTACGCTCATGGTTTTTATGAAAAACCTGCGTAGCCCTCCGTCATTTCAGATAAGTACTAGTTAGTATTCGTGCTGCGGTAGTTTGGCCTCCGTCAAGACACAGTGTACGGTAGCTAACTAGTGCTTATCTGCTTGCATATGATGCGATTGGATTAGGGTATTCGTACGGCGTTGTTTGGCCTCCGTCAAGGGTCGTGCGGGTGGGTTTAATTCAATCAGGAAATGACGGGTTGAACTTGACTAGCGGACTATGGGTTGTTTGGCCTCCGTCAAGGTCATAGAACGCTAGGGGAAAAATATTATCGGGAATTTCAAGTGTTGAAATTTGCAATGAGATTGCATACCTTCTATGAGATAGTTGGATCCCGATACCCGCTGCGAGTAAGAGTTACTCCTGAGAGAGTTTTACACATTGCAATTAGCCGATCAAGTAGGTGTCTAGAAAGGTGTTAACGAGGTTACGCCTCTGGGAAAACGAGGTTTACATTAATCAGGTTCGTGCGAAAGCACGGGGGACCTCCCTCAAAGTACCGACACTGGCCTGGCTGAAAGATTGGCGAACTTGTAGTGTGTAATTAATCCCGGCTAATCTTTCCTTTTAGGGTTTGAAGGAAGATTTGATAAAAAGCAGTGGGAGCCATCCTGATTAGATAAGATAATAACCAATCTGATCTTGCACGAGCATACGCTAAAGTGTTTTCTTCTCTCTCTCTCCAGGTAGCAACCATTTCATGCCCTAATGAAGATAATAATATGGATGTATTGACCGAACCCGCATGTTATACTGTGCAGGGGAACGTTGAACCCGTTCTATCTTATAAGAGTTATAAGAATGAACAGGAAACAGGAGAATATCTGGATTCTCACACCGCCTAAAAGGAGAACATGCATGTTGATGCATCATCTTCGGGTGTGTTTGTCATTGAGAACTGTTTCTCAGTTCACCCTACGTCCTGGGTATTGGATACCGGATCAGGATCCCACATATGTAAGATGTTACATGGGCTGCGAAAAGGTAGAGAACTGGGAAAAGGTGATCATTTCGTTCAAGTAGGGAACGGTGCAAATGTTGCAGCCAAAGCAGTTGGCGAATATCACCTAGTATTACCAAGTGGTGATACAATAATTCTGAATGAGTGCTATTATATACCAAACATGATGTGCAACATTATATCAGTTTCTTTATTGAGTAAAGAAGGATATAATTTTGTAGTAAAGGATAATGTTATGAATATATTCCTAGATCAAAAGTTGATTGCATCAGGCTCGTTACATAATGGCATATTCATTCTAAATCAAAATACAGTCCTCAATATACAAAACACAAACAAGAGGAAAAGTTCAGAAATGAACGAATCCTACTTGTGGCATTGTAGACTTGGTCATATCAATGCGACATGACTGGCTAAGTTACATAAGGATGGTTATTTGAATCCGTTCGAATTATCATCTTATGATACTTGCCATTCATGTCTCAAAGGAAAAATGACCAAAGCTCCGTTTAGTGGACACGGAGAAAGAATTACTGAACTCTTAGGACTGGTAAATAGTGATGTTTGCGGTCCCATGACTACACATGCCAGGGATGATTCTTCGTACTTCATTACATTCACTGACGATCTCTCTAGATTCGGATATGTGTTCCTAATGAAACACAAATCAGAAGCTTTTGAGAAATTTAGATAATATAAACAAGAAGTAGAGAACCAAACGGGCAAAAGTATTAAGATCCTTCGATCTGATCGAGGAGGAGAATACTTAAGTAACGAATTCAGAGATTATCTAAAAGAGAATAGGATTCTCTCTCAGCTTACTCCTCCTTATACACCACAGCACAACGGTGTATCGGAGCGGAGAAATCGCACCCTATTAGATATGGTGCGCTCTATGATGAGTGCAGCTGAGTTACCTATTTCCTTCTAGGGATATACACTGGAGACTGCTGCATACCTATTGAATAGAGTTCCAACCAAATCAGTGCCTACCACTCCATATGAGATATGGAATGGCAAGAGACCATGTCTTAATTTTATTCAGATATGGGGTTGTCCGGCCTATGTTAAAACACAAAATCCGGACAAGCTCGAGGCAAGGTCTGTTCTATGTAAGTTTGTTGGATATCCCAAACATTCACGAGGGTATATCTTCTACCACTCCGAGGAACAAAAAGTGTTTGTTTCTCGACATGCCACTTTCTTAGAAAAGAGTTTTCTTATAAAGCAGACAAGTAGCATTGAGGTAGAACTGGAAGAGGTTCCAGCAACACAAACTGTAACAGAAGACTTGGTAGAACCAGAGGATTCAGTAGAACTCGACGAACCCCAGCCTCTCCGCCGATCTAGTAGGGTTTCTCGTCCACCTGAGAGATACTACGGTTTTCTCATTGACGGTGGAAGCGAGGATTGCATCATGGAGGATGATGACCCAACTAGTTTCGAGCAGGCCATCACGAGTAGGGACTCGGTAAAATGGCTGGATGCTATGCGGTCCGAGATGGAATCCATGTACACCAACAAAGTATGGACTTTGGACGTTGCTCCTGAAGGGGTAAAACCCATTGGGAGCAAGTGGATCTTCAAGAAGAAACTTGGTGTAGTTGGGAAAGTGGAGACTTTCAAAGCTAGACTTGTAGCAAAGGGTTTTCGTCAAAGACCAGGTGTGGACTATGACGAGACCTTTTCTCCAGTGGCTATGCTTAAATCCATCCGGATCATGCTTGCCATCGCTGCTTATCATGATTACGAAATCTGGCAAATGGATGTTAAGACCACCTTTCTAAATGGTGATTTAGAAGAGTGCGTGTACATGACTCAGCCAGAGGGCTTCGTAGACAGTGGGAGCAGCGAGAAGGTGTGCAAGCTGCTTAAATCCATTTATGGATTAAAGCAAGCATCGCGGAGTTGGAACATCTGCTTTGACGTCGTTATCAAAGAGTTTGATTTCGTCAAAAACCCAGATGAACCTTATATCTACAAGAAGGTGGCAGAGAGTAAGGTTGTCTTCCTCGTATTGTACGTGGACGACATACTCTTGATAGGAAATGATATTCCTATGCTGCAATCGGTCAAGCTCTTCTTATCACAAAGATTCTCAATGAAAGATCTTGGTGATGCCTCCTGCATATTGGGAATTAGGATCTATAGAGATAGATCCAAACGGATTTTGGGATTGTCCCAATCCAGGTACATTGACACCATACTAAAGAGGTTTAGTATGGAAGAGTCCAAGCGTGGGAACTTGCCCACGATCTATGGAGTCACTCTCTCCAAAGAGATGTCTCCCAAGACAGATTTGGAGAGAGCTCGCATGCAAGGGATACCCTATGCTTCGGCAGTAGGCTCTATCATATATGCGATGCTATGTACCAGACCCGATGTAGCATACTCACTAAGTCTAGTGAGCAGGTATCAAGCTGATCCTGGAGAGAGTCACTGGACAGCTGTGAAGAGCATTCTCAAGTACTTACGAAGGACTAGAGATATGTTCTTGGTGTATGGTAACGGAGAACTCCAAGTGGAGTCCTTTACCGATTCGAGCTTCCAGAGTGATAAGGACGACTCTAAGTCGCAGTCGGGATTTGTCTTTACCCTTTACGGAGGGGCGGTTAGCTGGAAGAGTTCCAAGCAGGAAACCGTGGTAGACTCGACGATGGAGGCTGAATACATCGCTGCCAACGATGCTGCCAAAGAGGCTGTCTGGATCAAGAAGTTCATTACTGAACTTGGAGTGGTTCCATCCATTGAGCATCCAATACCTTTGTATTGCGATAACAATGGAGCGGTGGCTTTGGCCAAGGAACCCAGGTCCCATCAGCGATCCAGGCATATTCTGAGGCGGTATCACCTGATCCGGGAGATAGTTGATCGCCGGGAGATCGAGGTCAGGAGGGTTGACACGAAGAACAACACGGCGGATCCACTCACGAAGGCCATTCCCCAGATACAGTTTGAGAGACTCTTCGGGATGCTCGGTATGCGATACTACAGCAGCTGGCCCTAGTGCAAGTGGGAGATTGTTAGTTGTATGTATGCCCTAGAGGCCAGTATTGTACAAATGATGTATATTATATTGGATGCTTGGACATATATAGAGATGACTTTCTTGCTCGATATGATAGTATGCTATCTGGTTACTCTTTATCTTAACATGTACACTAGTCTCTTTAAACTGTCTTATGGTTACATGTTGGTAAAGCCCTTAGGATGTGTACTTGACTACCTGGACTATGATGCAGATCATACTAGTGGGGACATGGTAGTCTATAAGTACATCCTTCAAGGTCCCTAGTCGTGGGTGTATCGAGACGGGGCATCGATATACCAGAGTAGACTAGCGTATACGCTTCTCGACCCATGAGATGGGCGATGGATGATCCCATATCCATTGGTGTTTGACATCAGAGATGGTATACGGGTGCTCAGTGGAGACTGGGTACACTGGACGGACTCGCCGAGAACTCCCAGATGGTATTATACCTCACGTCAGATGGCAGTTCTCAGGTGACACTTGTGCAGGTTAGTCTGTAGACCCGAGATCGTCATAGAGTCTTGTGTGATTCCCACTGTGCTTTGATCTCCACCTTACCACGTCCATGAGGGCGTGCAAAACGGTGGTCTTTGGGTACAGTCCCGAGTCACATGGAGGCAATGAGCGATAGGAGGGGTTTCGTCTCTCCCGGTATTGGGGGTTGATGTTGCGCTGTACTCGATTGGCCGTAACAGGGAAGTCCCTGGCCAGGGCTGATCAGAGATTTGCTGGTAAGTGTTACCAGTAGTTTCTCGACCCGCTATGAGCCTCACATCGGCATGACTTATCGGTTATTGGGGTCTGACGTTTACCACCCCTAGACTTGATATGCGACGTATCAGACGAACAGACCGGACTGTACGGTAAGTGTTACTGGTTGGATTCACAGGAGTGTGAGCGGGTTAGCTCGTCGATCTTCTGATCGCTCAATACCCGGATGGCCGTTACGTTTAGCAGACCGCTTGCGGCTTGTTGGTGCTTGATATGATCATCATCTGCTACCGGCGTATTGACGAGTCTTTAGAGTCCTACACAGAGGTTTCCTGGCTCAAGCGAAACGAAATAGGAGCGCATATGAGATATGTGCAGGACCGAGAATAATGCGTGTATGGGATACCGTATTTCATTCTCGCGATGGATGTATCGATTGGTTATATTCGATGTAACCTAGATATCGAATCAAGGATTGATTCGATAGGCCGATACATAGAATACTAGTCGGTTATATGCGATATGACCGGATCGTTAAATCAAGTGTTGATTTAATGATTTAATGTATAATTATATATTTGATATATTGCATTGCATTAACTAGTATTGGTTCACTTTATATGGATTTTCTCACTTGATGTGCAAGAAGTATATGTGATATACTTTTGTGCACATATTTGTATCATGTTTGATGATACTTGATCATTTTGTTAAGTGTAAAGAATTAAAACCATGGTTAAGTGTTGATTAGGGTTTTGCATATTTATTTATTTATTTATTTATTTATTTGAAAAGGATTATGATGAGAATGGTGGCTTTCTTTGTTTTAAGTTGAAGCTTCATGAAGCTTTGACTTTTGTAACCATTCTTGTCTTCATGCTTAACCCTAACTCATCCAAGTAACCATGGTCTATTCTCTACACTTAACTCTAGTTAGCTTATGATAAGTATTGAATTATTATTCATTTTAACTCAACACTTATCATATTCTTTCTTCTTCTTCATCTTCATCTTCAAGAAAGAAAGCTTGATGCCATCAATGGCAACTTGAGCTAAAGTGAGAGAAATCCAATTCTAAAGTGAACCCACCTCCTATTTCTTCACCCTCTACCTCTTGCCAAGTTATTTTGGGTGTTTTCTTCACAAGTTTCACAACTTGGTGAAGTTGGAGCTTGAACTTGTGCAACCTCGACGTAGATCATCTTCGGCACGAAGCCGACGACCTATTCCGCTCATTTCTCCGATGAAGCCGACGCGAGAGTCCGAGATTCGAGATGGACAGCGAGGGGACCACTACGTGGAGCTAAGGAAGTGGAGAACCGGATCTACAAAGGTTGTAGTCTCTCTCCTTTAGTTAAAGTGTTAACTAGTTTCGTATTTCGCCTAAACATCTAGTCTACGATCCGTATTAGGGTTTCTCGGCACCCATAAAATTTTAAATTGGCATGGTTGATGCCTTGTGAGACTTCATTAGAGTGCCTAGGAACCTTACAGTATGCTATCTGGTTGTACTTTATCTTGACATGTTCATTTGATCATGCTTATTATTCATTTGGTACATGTTGATAAAGCCCTTAGCATATTTGCTTGACTACTGAGATTATGATGCGGGTCATACTAGTGGGACATGTGTAGTTTATAAGCATATCCTTAAAATGTTCCTAGTCGTGGGTGTATCGAGACGGGGCATCGATATTTCCATAGTAGACTAGCATATACGTTACTTGTCCCATATGATGGGCGATGGATGATCCCATATCCATTGGTGTGGTGACACAAAAGACCGTATACGGGTGCTCGGTGAGACTGGGTACACTGAACGGACTCGCCGAGAACTTCTATGTGGTATTATATCTATCGTCGGATAGCAGTTCTCAGGTGACACTAGTACAGGTTAGTCTGTAGACCCGAGATCGTCATAGAGTCTTGTGTGTCCTCCCACTGTACTTTGATCTCCACCCTACCACGGCTCTACTAAGTCGTGCAAACAGGTGGATTTTGGGTACAGTCCTGAGGCACATGGAGGAAATGAGCGATAGAAGGGATTTCGTCTCTCCCGGTATTGGGGGTTGATGTTGCGCTATGTACGAATAGCTATAACAGGAAGTCCCCGGCTAGGGCTGCTGAGATTTACTAATAAGTGTTATCGGTAGTTTCTCGATCTGTTATTAGCCATATACCGGCATAACTTATTGGGTTAATGGGGTCGACGATACCATCCGTAGAATTGATATGCAGCACTATTGGCGAAAAGACCGGACTGTACGATAAGTGTTGACAGTTGGCTCGACGGGAGTTTTGACAGGTTCGCTTGTGTTTCTTCTGATCGCTCAATACCTGGGAGCCGTTACGTACAGCTTGTGCCACTGACGATTTGTGGGCATGTGATGAGATCACTGCCTACTGCTAGTGTATTGACAAGTCTTAGAGTCCCACAAAGGGGTCTCCTAGCTCAAGCGAAAAGATGTGGGCTGCATATGTGATATGCGCGAGAGCTCGATTAAATGCGTGTATTAGATACTGTATTTTAATCGGGCGTTTACTATTGGACGGGTCGTATGTGATATGACCGGGTTATTAAATCAAGTGTTGATTTAATATAAAGTCCATTAGCTCATTTATTAAAACCTATTTCTTTATGATGCATGCATGAGTGTATGTATATGTTGATATGGATCCACACATGCAAGCATACATGTGTCATGATTGATGATACATTGGTGGTGGCAATGCAAGACTCATATGGTTACATATTTATATATTTTGATAATTTGAGAAAAGCAAAAATGGGAAAAATACCATGGCTTCATTGCCCATGGTTTTATCCCATGGTTTTTCTTAAACTTAAGTCACAAAATATCTAGATATTTTGTAACCATAGTTAAACATGGCATAATTTCATTCACTTGGGATTATGTTTCATTATTATGATTATTCTAACTTGAGTCAAGTTTAGCCATCTCATCTTCTTCTTCCTCCTTCAAGCTCTCTAGGGTTTCTAAAGTGAGGAAAAAATTAAAAGAAAAGGTTTTTGAGTGAGATCCAAACCCACATCACCAATCTATACTAGTCTAGCCCATTAGTGTAGGTTGTTTGCTCCACTTCTTCATAGATCAAGTGAAGCTAGGAGCTTGAGCATAGGGACTTCGTGGTGGATCATCGTGGACTTGGAAGGATTCAAGCGAACCGGTTCAAACCCTACTCGATCCAAGGAGTCACAAAGAGGAGGTCTACAAAGGTTGTATTACATACCTCTTAGTGTTAGACACGACTTTGTGTAAGGCTACGGCAGCGCCCTGGCCGTCAATCCGAAGCCAAATGCGGAATAAAAACTTTTCAAAATGGCGCTAACGTAACCCTAAAACTCGGATCGTGCCATTAACCTTATACTAGTAATGCAGAAAAGAGTTTGGAGAGATTATACCGATCGATCCGTGTCCTTCGGTCTTCAATCTCTGCGCCAAACTCCTCGTGGTTGCTCCAACAAAGTTCGCTCTCCGATCTCGCCCGTCGAAGTGGCTCCACGTCGAGGATTCTTTAGACGGGCTCCCGCTTCAAAAACCGAAGCAACTCGAGCAACTAGTTTTCTTGCCTAGGTGCCCAAGATGATGTAGAGATAGTGTGTGATCACTTTTTCTCATAATACTCTAGGATTCTCAACACATGAGAGGGATAGAGTGGAGGTAGAAGAAGAAGCCATTGATGGAAGTTGTGAGCTCAAGAAGAAAGCTAGTGAAGAAAATGAGCTTCATTATTGTGTAAGATAAAATGTGAGAGCTCTAGTATAAACTCAAGACCAATCCCTTGCCTCATATGGCCGCCCTCTCTCTCTCTTCACATATCAATCCCACACAATAATCAATCAAGAGAATAGACATGGCACAAGAAAACACACCATGAGTCACCAATATTGCACATGCCATATTTAATGCCCTTGAACAAAACTTGCACTCACAATTTCCACATAATAAACATTAATCCAAATGTTTAAAATAATAAATAGAATGGCATCTTCTAAAGTAAACTCGTGACGGATCACAAGAATACCCCTCACCAGTATATACATACCTGCATCCGCATTCCGACTGAATACGAATACAACGAGACGAAAATAATCCAACAATCTAATAGTAGGATCAGGCTTAAACCAAAGCCCACTGGTATGATCCGTCCGATCATGATCCGTGCACGAGTGCACGTATATGATCGAACCCTGCCATAAAACCATACGGCCTCTACAAAGTTTCACCTGAACTTTGGAGACTTTCTGTGCGAGACTCTAAAGACTCGTCAATACGCTGGCAGTGAGTTTAACCACAAGCATGTCAGTGGCACTAGCTGTACGTAACGGATGCCCAGGTATTGAGCAAAAGGGAGGCCGATGAGCGAACTCATTCTGAAACCCTACTGAGCCTTTCAGTGACAATATCCGTACAGTACGGTCCGTTCGTCTATGAGTATCGCATATCAGGCCTAGGGGGCTGGTAAACATCAGACCCCCAATAGCAGTATAAGTCGTGTCGGAGTGTAGCCCAGAACACCCTGAGAAACTACTGGAATACCTACCAGTAAATCTCGCTTGCCCTGGCCAGGGACTTTGTGTAATGGCTCTCCAGACACAGCGCGATCTCACCTCCAATACCGGAGAGACGAATCTCCTGCCAATCCGCTCACTACCTCCATGTCGCTCGGGACTGTACCCAACTAAAACCTGTTTGCACGACTCCTTTGAGCCGTGGTAGGGTAGTAATCAAAGCACAGTGGGAACTAACATGAGAAAAATGACGATCTCAGGTCGATAGACTAACCTGTACACATGTCACCAGGGAACTGCTATCTGACGATAGGTGTAATACCAACTAGTATGTTCCCGGCGGGTCTGTCCGGTATACTCATAACCCAATGAGCACCTGTATACCATCTTAGGTGAACCAACTGACACCAATGGCTTGTGAGACCGGCCATCGCCCCTCGTCGGGGTCTCGATCCGTATACACTAGTCTACTCTCGGAGTATCGATGCCCAGTCTCGAAACTCCCACGACTAGGGACACTTTAAGGATGTGCTTATAGACTACCCAACCCTCACGTATATGATCGCCATCATACTGCTGGTAGTTAAGCAAAAATCCTAAGGGCTCTATCAACGTGTAATAGTGATCTGTAATGTCACCTAAAGCATGCACACTATGATAAAGACAAACCAGATAGCATACTATCATCTTGAGTAAGACTGTCCTACCGGTATAGGTCCTCCCTCAATCATTGCAATCATGTGCCTGCGATCCAATAATTGACTTTGAGGGAACTATAGCCAACAATCTCCCACTTGCACTTAAGGCTAATTATTGCGGTGTCGTATAGTCACAGCCCGTGTGATACCGAACACCCAACTCCTCTACTAATCAGTTTCACAAAGCTCGTTTGTAAAACTATTGCATTCGAGAAATAGCCTCAGTGAGTGGATCCACCCTAATGTTTCTTTCTATGTCTCTCTTTTATCTCAAGTTCGCGGAGAAAGCCATCTCCCGAAATGAGCAATACCTGTCTTAGAATATGTCTGGATATCTGATGGGACCCAGTTCACAAATGAACTCCAAATCCAGCAAACTTCTTAGACTGTATCGTCAACTGAATTTAATCAGTATCCTGCGTCATGCCTCCCTCAGTATTCTTCTGGACCACCTGTCCAAACTACTGCCCCTCGTCGGAGGGAAAACTATAACTCTGACAGTCACTTTGTCATCCAGGTCACCTTGGAAGCCTGGAATGATAACCATCTCTCGAAGGAGGCTGTCGTTATCAACTCCCTAGAACATCCACTTAGGTTCTAAAAATGCTTCCGAACGTTTCTCCAGGATTGGATTAATACCATCTTATTGCAGCTAGTGCAAAAACAACATCTGGTGTGGTACTTGACATCTCATGATCAACTCAATTGCCTAAGCAAGTGATATGCCAATCATGCACATCCCTCTCCCCTTTAGTCTGTAAGACACCTTTAGAGAGGGTGACTCCATCACCTGCAGGTACACCACCATGCCAGGAGTCGTCCATTCTAAATATCTTTAGAATATTGTCTAAGTACCCAGATTGGGAAACTACCCAAATCTAGATCTAAAACTATAGATCTAGTAACCAGAATGCCTGATATAATATCCAAATCCTATGTGGAGAAACCACTATGTGACAACCACAGTATAACCGATCGTAGTGTAGGAATATTACTTCCTACAAGTGTATGTCATCCAAATACCAGGACATCACACCCTACTACCTTCTTAACAGATCCATCTCATATTTTGATGAAGTCAAAACCTATAACTTCCACATCAAAAATAGATGATCTTTCTCCTCTATATCTGCTTTAGTCTTTAAATAAACACAAGCTACTTGTCCACTATGCTTCCGCTGCTCCCACTGACTACAACAACCCTCTCGCAGAGTCATATACACGTGCACTTCTAAAGCTAGTTTAGAACGATGCTATACTCATCCTCCTGCCGGGTCTCATAGTCTAGAATAGCAGTAATGGCAAGTCTGGGTAAACAAGAACCTCCCTGTCACCGTCCTTAAGGATACCGGAGTACCTCTCGGGTGCCTGAGGTTACCCACCATATCTGCGGAGTGGCTAATGGAATGTCAAACCCGATTGAATTTTTAGGTTCTATTAAATTTTTCAGTAATCGTTTGCGGTTCTGGAATCACTTCCAGTTCTACCATACTCCCACTACTGTTTTCTGAAAAATTCCATTTTACTAAAACTGTGGCGAGTCAAGAACAATGTCACTATTGATCTTCCAGATGGTAGAAAGTTAACCCTCGTCATAGCCCGGGTTAACCCACAAACTGCCATTACAGAAACGTGCCTTGATTTATCCAGAGTCTGGTTTTAAGCATAAGCCGGACAACTCCATATACCTTAACATCGTTAAGATATGATCCATTCTATATACAATATAGAAACAAAGGTATTGATTTAATTGGAACCAGATTCAAATCATGCAGCTGTCTCCAGTGCATGTCAACTAAATTGAAGGAGGTCGATCAGTATTACTTAACTTAGTAGTGCATCTAAACATGAGTAATCTGAAAGAGAAACAAGTTTCTCAAAACCATTACTATCAACTGAATAACTCACACAAGTATCTACATCTTCGATCACCTTGAAGAATCCTAATACTTGCGACACCTGGTTCTCTTCTTTATTCTTGTACCTATAACTTCTCAAAACTTAGACTTTGTATTTCTACGAAACACGTGTCTAAAACTTAAGAAGTCACAAGTAAACAGAATATAGTACGAGGACCAACCCCTCTATCCTAATGGACACTGGAAAACATACAATACTTTGTATAAGTCCCCTGAGTTGAATAACTCAAAACCTGTGCGTCGTAGGTTGAAAACTGTACTATGGTTAAGAAGAATTACACCGCTGTTTAATACTCCTTACCTAACCATCAACTGATATAGGTAAATGTCATGGACATAATTTCAAAAAGTTATATCTCACTTTATAAAATAAACGTACAGATATATTAGTTTGAAATTGGTGCATAACAACGGATATTCAAAACCAAATGGTTGCAGTCTCGTGCCACTTCTAACACCTTCCGTTCCAATCTACCCCTTATAAACCCCGCAATGTTTTGATTATATTGTGTTGTCTTGTCTTGTTATATATAGATGGATGACTTGCCGAAACAATGATATCAATAATGGAATGGATATAATGGATGAACATGTAGATGGAATATATCCATGGTTCGGTTCAGTCAATACAGATTGATATAAATTGAATAGATGGATTCATATTGAATCATGTTGTATTGTAGTTTATACTTGAATCACTTTCAAGTCAGATTGATTAGATTGAGACTCGGTCTGAGTCCGAAACTTTTAAAAGAACTTGAAATCCTGATTGTTTTGATGTTATCGGTAACTGCTGCACATGGACGGCAGGATTTGTGTCTTTTTCCAAGACAATTACCGTGTTGATAACACCGTTTATTACGTTGTCTACTTTAAATAGGCAAGCACCCATATCTCCGGCTCCCTGAGGCTCAAGAGACTGGTTCCGCTTAAACCTATGTTTACTAGGGTCCTTATTGTAATTTAGTATAACTTGAGGGGGTTTTATGTAAAAATAATTTTGGTCTAATTTCAAAATACACATCAAGCATTTAATTATCGTCTTTAGAGTTTTCATGGATGTATATTTTATAGAAGTGAAATTTCTAGTGATTAAAACCTAATTTCATAATATATGGTATTTATTTGTAATATGGATATTGTTTTGAATTATCATAGTAGTTTCATGTAATATCTGAATTCTTTTCTTGAGTTTTGGAAATATAGAATAATATAAATATTTAAAATAAGTATTTTGGTATTAATTATATATATATATATATATATATATATATTTAATAAAAATAATTTTATTTATTTTCTTGTAAAAATTTCATTTTCTAAAGAAAAATGTATAAAAATTATATCGAGACCGAATGCTCCTTGCGGAGGTCTGCATCTCACTCTACTAAGGCCGAGGACATGCGATAATCTGCACCTTCTTGAACGGGGTCCCCAAAAGTGGGTTGTAGAGGCGCATTTGCATGGAAGGTTAAATACACATTTTAAAGAAAACGGTTTTATAAGTTAAAGGTATTTATTTGCAAAGTCGTATTTCCCGAATCTATGTTCCCGAATATAATCATGCTATATTAGAGATGTGTGTTGTTATGAGATAGGTCATTACCTCGTGAGTTTTTCTAAAATAATACGGTTAAAAGGTATAAGCATGTCGAAATGAAACATGAAGGTATTTTAATGTAACAGTGAAATAGAACTTACTACGGTTATTATTTTGATGTCAAACTTGTTCTATTGTATTTGTTAATGATTACTAAATGAGATATCAAAATTTGTAGGTTTGTTATTAAGAAAAGTTGTAATTTTTAAAAGAAAAGATAATCGGAAACCGGATAACTCCGCTTCCGACACGTTTTGAGAATGAAAGGTTTGAGAATAGCAAATGAGAGAGAGAAAGAGGACTTACTGGCTTATAGGGTAGAGGGGAGAAAGAGGAAGAGTGTGGAAACGCCAGTGCGTCGTTTCGTCGCCGGAAACTCCTCGTATTGTCGCCGGAACTTCGTCGGAACTTCGCCCTTCGCTAACTCCACTTGTACAATATAAAGACTTGGGAATTCTTGAGAGTTTTGGCAGGGATTTGTGAGTAGGTAGGGTTAATATGATGGGTGGTATTTATAGGAAAAGTTAGGGTTTAGTGTAGTAAATGGGTGTATTAAAATTTGTAATAAAATAGGTTTAAATGTGAATTTTATTGTGCTCTGTAAATGTGTTGTCACGCCCCACTTCTCAGTATACGGGCAGAGACCGCTACGAGGCTGCTACGTATTTACTCTGAAGTAAATACGCTAAGAGTATCTGAGCAATATAAATAAAAATGCACAAGAGACAAAAGATATAATTGAATAGCAACTTTATTTATTAACATTGTTTTACAATACATGGCAAAGTAAATACATCTGAATGAAAGCAATGCCTAAACAATAGCATAATAGAAATGGAAAGTACTGAAATGAAATTTGTACAAGTGTACTACAGCTCGGGATCTTCAATAAACCGGTCCAAGTCTTCAGCGCTAGGCTCGATCTCTGGAAGGTCCGAATCACCTGACGACATTCAAAGAAGAAAGAAAGAGAATGTCGTCAGCGAACAAATCATTCGGTAAGTCCCAAAGATAAGGGAGAAGTAGAATAGACAAAGAGTAAGAGAGAGAGAGAGTGTGTGTAACTTTTAAAGTTGTATTTAGAGTTAATGCTGTTGTTTGTAGCTTGGTACAGAAAGATGCCAGTGTATCCGAGAGGAGTCTCTATATGCCAGAGACTAGAGGCAAATGGAAGTACAAGGCTCCGTCAGAAAGCCCGGAACAACGGCGTGGTATTCAGGTTAGGTGTCTTAAATCTTGCAGTCTCGTGCCACTTCTAACACCTTCCGTACCAATCTACCCCTTAAACCCCGCGAAGTATCGTTTGTATTGTTTGTATTGTATTGCAATTTGTATTGTCTTGTAATATAGATTGTATAATTGGATGACTTGCCGAAACCATGATATCAGTAAATGAATGTAACTGAAGAATCATGGATGTGACTGGAGAATCATGTAAATGGAAGTATATCCATGGTTAGGTTAGGTCAATACAGATTGAATAGATTGAATATATGAATTCATGGATTCATGTTGAATTGTAGTATTGTAGATTGTACTTGAATCATATTCAAGTCAGATTATTATAATGAGACTCGGTCTGAGTCAGACAATTATAAAAGAAATTAAATTCCTGAATTATGTTTTGGTGTTATCGGTAACCGCTGCACATGGGCGGCAGGATTTGAGTCTTTTTCAAAGACGATTACCGTGTTGATAACACCGTTGTTCTCCGCCGAAAGACGCGACCGGGACGTTGGGACGTCCGGCCTGAATTTGGGGGGCAGATGCTATTTGGTGCTATCCGTCCACCTCTCCGAAGATTCCAAGTTGATTTATGACACCATGTATCGAAGGTTTAAACGGATGCGGCCGATGTAGCAGACTTTGTCAGATTTACCTTCGTTGAGGGGTTTTTGATTGTGGGGACGCTTTTCCCTGCAGGCACAAGCCCCTGCAGTTAATTACGCTACCGCATCACGGTAACCACTTCCTCCTTCTCCAGATGATCACTTCGTGTCGTGTGTGTTTGTTTTGTTTTTGGTTGCCCGTGGATTGTATACGGAGACTAATTTATGTTGTCGCCCGTAAGGTGTGGATTGGTCCAAATCCCTATTTTATTAGATTTGGGTTTGGATTTGGTTTAAGAATCGTTAATCTCATTTGAGACTAAGATCAACTTAAACGTTTGTTAAGGATACGTTAGTCTAATCCTAGACTAAGATCTACTTAACAGGATCGTTTAGATCCAACAAAATAGCATTTGGGCTCTATTGTTTTAGTTTAGGGACTTTGCGGTCCATAGTTTAAGGACATCATAGTCCATGGAGTTTAAGGACATCATAGTCCATGGTAGTTTAGAGACATCATAGTCTGTAAAGTTTAAGGACATCATAGTCTATGAGTTTAAGGACCCCACAGTCCGTGGAATGTCTGGTTGTCGGGACCCGTCACCTCTCTGAAGACGTTGAAAGATTACAACGACAAATATCAGAGGAGTGAAGAGATGTACCCTTGAACCAATATTGGTTGGGAAATCTGTAGTCCAATTTGGGACTAAGATCAAAGATTTATGAGCATATGGGCTCAATTAATCTGAGGTGGGGTTCTGTGACCACTTTGGGCTCGGCCCATCTAGTTAAAATATTAAACATTTAACAATGCTGAGCATTGGTTTGAGTTCTGATAGCCTTTTTGTCTTTTATTGAGTGCTGAGCACTCAATCATAGCTCTGGGGCTTTATTTATAGAACAGTTTATGTTCTCTTAGCGCACACGTGAGGAGCACGTGGCGCGCTTGGCACTGTGCGCCAGTCAATGAGCGCAGAGCGCTTCTGTTGAGTAGGCACACGTGAGAAGCACGTGACACGCTTGGCGCTGGTCGCCAGTCAATGAGCGCAGAGCGCTTCTTGTGATGTAGCGCACACGTGAGGAGCACGTGGCGCGCTTAGCGCCAGTCAATGAGCACAGAGTGCTTCTGTTAAGTAGTGCACACGTGAGGAGCACATGGCGCGCTTGGCGATGAGCGCCAGTCAATTAGCACAGAGCGCTTCTATTAAGTAGCGCACACGTAAGGAGCACGTGGCGCGCTTGGCGATGAGCGCCAATCAATGAGCGCAGAACGCTTCTGATCAATATTGTGATCTGAGAAATAGGATCTCGCTTACAAGAGACTTTGTCTCATGGTTCTAAGAACAAAGTTCTTATTTTATAGGAGATGTTTCAATCTCTTATATTTTTGGTGAAAGGTTTTGCCTTTATGGATCTGTGATCCTAAGAGAATTGAATTATTCTCCCCCCTTTTTATAATGAGAGGTTATGATCTCTTTTTTGAAAGGCAATTTGTCTTATAGATCAATGATCTGTCATAAGAACTAAGTTCTTTTTATGATGAGATACTTTGATCTCTTTATTTTACCTTGAAGAAATTCTTCTTCTGCTAAGAGCTTGCTCTTCTCTCTGAACTTTCTCAAAATTTATGGGGGGGTTCCTCTCTCTCAGACTTGAAGTTTTGGGGCCTTTATATAGTGAACGCTGATTTATTGAATCAGTTGAAGAGATCTTTTTTCTAATTGATTTGGGGATTTTCCCACCGTTGGATCTTTGATCCTATGGCTTCTATTTTACAGAAGGCAATCGTATTGTTTTTAACAAGATTGGGAAATCTTTTCCCATAGAGAATTTATTCTATATTTTGGTGATTTTTAATCACCATTGGATCATTGATCCAACGATGCTATGATTTTCAGAGCATAACCTTTCCTGTTTGGAAAGATTCTGTGGAATGTTTTCTTAACAGAATTTTATTCTGGTCAATTGATGATGTTTTTAATCATGTTCGTTGGATCTTTGATCCAATGGCCAGGAACATTTTGTTCTATTGCTAGCGCTCACGTGCTTTGCATATGGTGCGCTGCTTAGAGTGCAGCGTTCACGTGCTTTGCATGTGGTGCGCTGCTTAGAGTGCAGCACTCTTAGCGCTAGCGCTACGTGCTTTGCACGTGGTGCGCTGCTCAGAATGCGGCGCTCTTAGCGCTACGTGCTTTGCACGTGGTGCGCTGCTCAGAATGCGGCGCTCTTAGCGCTACGTGCTTTGCACGTGGTGCGCTGCTCAGAATGCGGCGCTCTTAGCGCTACGTGCTTTGCACGTGGTGCGCTGTTTAGAATGCAGCGCTCCTAGCGCTAGCGCTCATGTGCTTTTCACGTGAGCGCTGCTTAGAATGCAGCGCTCATGTGCTTTACACATGAGCGCTACTTTTGACTCTCAGCGCTGGCACTGCTATGAAGCGCTGCTTCATTTCAAATTTCAAAATTTGAACAGAGTTTTGCTCTGATTGGGGAAACAACCGTTTGTTATGTTGTCTACCTTAAATAGGCAAGCACCCATATCTCCGTCTCCCCGAGGCTCAACAGACTGGTCCCGCTTAAAACTTATATTTACTAGGGTCCTTATTGTAATTTATAAAACTCGAGGGGTTTTATGTAAAAATACTTTTGTATAGTTTTAAAAATACACCTCAAGTATTTAATTATCGTCTTCAGAGTTTTTATAGTTGTAGATTTTATATTTGTGATATTTCTAGTAAATAAACCTATTTTTCTTAATACATGATATTTAATTGTAAAGTGTTGGACTTGTATGGAATTGCATGGTATTTTCATGTAGAGTGATTCTATTGATTTAGGAAAAAAGTTAGAATATTTATACTATATCAAGAATAGATATTTTGATGATACATATATATATATATATAAAATAATTTTAATTTATAATTTTTTTCTAGAAATCTCATTTTCTTAAGATATTTGTATTTTTAAATCTCTCAAGACCGAATACTCCTTGCGGAGGTCTGCATCTCGCACTACTAAGCCCGAGAATGTGCGATAATCCGCACCATCCCGAACGGGTTCCCCAAAATGGGTTGTAGCGGTGCTTTGGAAAGACTTGTTTAAAATACATAATCTTGTGAAAATGGTTTTTATAAGTTAAAGATAGTTTTGTGTAAAACGGCATTTTCCCGAATCTATATTTCCCAAAAGATATTGTGCCATGTTGCATATGAGTGTTGTGAAGAGGTAGGTCATTACCTCGTGATCTATTTAAAGGTATAGCAAGAAATATGATGTTTAATGTCAAAACTAAACTACATGGTATTTTACTGAAAAAGTACGATAAAAATTGAAATAGAAATCCTTTTGATATGGAACTTGTTCAATATGACTTGTTAATGTTTAATAGTCAACATGTAAGGGTTTAGTATGATTGTATTTAAGGAAAATTGAACTTTTTAAAGAAAACCGAATCGGAAGTCGGATTAACTCCGCTTCCGTCGGGTTTTAGAAAAAGAACTTTTTAGAATAGCAAAGGAAAGAGGGAGGTGGGACTTAAGGGTTTAGATTCAAGAGAATAGGGAGAGGAAGCGGTAGGAGGCGCCGGTACGTCGTATCGTCGCCGGAAGCTCCTAGAATCGTCGTCGGAAAATTGCCGGAGTTTTGCCCTTCGCTAACTCCACTTGTACACAAATTTCTAAAGGAATTTCTTGAGAGTTTAGATAGAATTGTGAGTGAAGGGTGTGTGTTTAGGGTTGATATTTATAGGGAAAGATTAGGGTTAGGGTAGGTGAAAGGTTGAATTGAAATGTAATAAAAATTGTATTAAAAATATGGTTTTAATTGGGTTTTAAAGAGTTATATTAGTGTGCAGAATATTTAAAGTGTACAGGGGAGTTAAAAAGGCAGAGACACAAGTTTCATGAAGGAAGAAATCGGATTTGACCGAGTTGACCCGACGCCGCCGGCCGAGTCAGCCGCTCCGCCGGCCCGAGTCAACCGAGTCGGGCCGAGTTTCCACCTCCACGTGTCCCTTGTCGATTTTTCTACCCCCTAAGACAGTTTTTTTTATATGTGAAGTAGGGTTTTTACGAGTTATGCACGTATAGACACTTGGGCTTCTAAAAATTTAAAAGAAAACAATATTAAAAAATAATGTGGGTGATGGGACTTGAACTCTGGTGCTTTGGTTCAGCAGTGCAAGGTATTACCAATGAGCTACAAGCTCGTTCTTGCTATTAAAAAGCAAAACAAACTTATAATTTGTGCTCAGGCAAAAGTACCCCTTTCTGTATTTTTGAAAAAAAATTGTACAGAAATTTAGTACAGAAAGTTAGGGTTGTTACATTCAACCCTCCTTATAAAAATTTCGTCCTCGAAATTCGTAAAAGGAAAGTTTAACAGATTCAAGAAAAGTTTGGTGACTAAAGTATAGATAGTATATGAAAAATATGTGGAGGAACTAAAGAATGCGAAGGTTTTGGTAAGATTGTAAAAGAGGTAAGGGAATTTTGGGTTAGAAAAGATTCAAAATATATGAAATGATAAGATTCAAGGAATATGAATTGTAAAGAATGTTTTTAATTACTGGTTCTTGTGTTATATTGCTTAGGTTGTTCACACGGAACAGAACTGCATGGTAGGGTTCCATACAGCTCTGACCTGCATGGGCCACCTATAAAACCTGTCACGCCCCGCTTTCCAGTATACGGGCAGAGGACACGACGAGACCTCTACGTATTTACTCTGAAGTAAATACGCTAAGCGTATATAAGCAATATAAATAAAAATGCACAAGAGACAAAAGATATAATTGAACAGCAACTTTATTTATTAACATTCTTTTACAGTACATGGAAAAATAAATACATCTGAATGAAAGTAATGCCTAAACAATGGCATAATAGAAATGGAAAGTACTGAAATGAAATGTGTACAAGTGTACTACAGCTCATGATCTTCAATTAACTGGTCCAAGTCTTCAGCGCTAGGCTCGATCTCTGGAAGGTCCGAATCACCCGACGACATTCAAAGAAGAAAGAAAGAGAATGTCGTCAGCGAACAAATCGCTCGGTAAGTCCCAAAAATAAGGGAGAAGTAGAATAGACAGAGAGTAAGAGAGAGAGTGTGTGTATGTAGCTTTTAAAGTTGTATTTAGAGTTAACGATGTTGTTTGTAGCTTGGTACAGAAGGATGCCAGTGTATACGAGAGGAGTCTCTATATGCCAGAGACTAGAGGCAAATGGAAGTACAAGGCTCCGTTAGAAAGCCCGGAACAACGGCGTGGTATTCAGGTTAGGTGTGTTAAATCTTGCAGTCTCGTACCACTTCTAACACCTCCCGTACCAATCTACCCCTTAAACCCCGCGAAGTATCGTTTGTATTGTTTGTATTGTATTGCAATTTGTATTGTCTTGTAATATAGATTGTATAATTGGATAACTTTCCGAAACCATGATATCAGTAAATGGATGTAACTGGAGAATCATGGATGTGACTGGAGAATCATGTAAATGGAAGTATATCCATGGTTCGATTCAGTCAATACAGATTGAATAGATTGAATAAATGGATTCATGGATTCATGTTGAATTATAGTATTGTAGATTGTACTTGAATCATATTCAAGTCAGATTATTATAATGAAACTCAGTCTGAGTTAGACAATTATAAAAGAAATTAAATTCCTGAATTATGTTTTGGTGTTATCGGTAACCGCTGCACATGGGCGGCAGGATTTGTGTTTTTTTCAAAAACGATTACTGTATTGATAACACCGTTTGTTAAGTTGTCTATCTTAAATAGGCAAGCATCCATATCTCCGGCTCCCCGAGGCTCAAGAGACTGGTCCCGCTTAAACCTATATTTACAAGGGTCCTTATTGTAATTTATAAAACTTGAGGGGTTTTATGTAAAAATACTTTTGTATAGTTTTCAAAATACACCCCAAGTATTTAATTATCGTATTTAGAGTTTTCATAGTTGTAGATTTTATATTTGTGACATTTCTAGTAAATAAACATATTTTTCATAATACATGGTATTTAATTGTAAAGTGTTGGACTTGTATGGAATTGCATGGTATTTTCATATAGAGTGATTCTTTTGCTTTAGGAAAAAAGTTGGAATATTTATACTATATCAAGAATGGATATTTTGAAGATACATACATACATACATACATACAGACATACATATATATAAATATATATATATATATATATATTTATATAAAATAATTTTAATTTATTATTTTTTTCTAGAAATCTCATTTTCTTAAGATATTTGTATTTTTAAATCTCTCAAGACCGAATACTCCTTGCGGAGGTCTGCATCTCGCACTACTAAGCCCAAGAATATGCGATAATCCGTACCATCCCGAACGGGTTCCCCAAAATGGGTTGTAGCGGCATTTTGCAAAGACTTGTTTAAAATACATAATCTTGTGAAAATGGTTTTTATAAGTTAAATATAGTTTTGTGTAAACGGCATTTTACCGAATCTATATTTCCCAAAAGGTATTGTGCTATATTGCATATGAGTGTTGTGAAGAGGTAGGTCATTACCTCGTGATCTATTTAAAGATATAGCAAGAAATATGATGTTTAATGTCAAAACTAAACTACATGGTATTTTACTCAAAAAGTACGATAAAAATTGAAATAGAAATTCTTTTGATATGGAACTTGTTCAATATGACTTGTTAATGTTTAATAGTCAACATGTAAGGGTTTAGTATGATTGTATTTAAGGAAAATTGAACTTTTTAAAGAAAACCGAATCGGAAGTCGGATTAACTCCGCTTCCGTCGGGTTTTAGAAAAAGAACTTTTTAGAATAGCAAAGGAAAGAGGGAGGTGGGACTTAAGGGTTTAGATTCAAGAGAATAGGGAGAGGAAGCGGTAGGAGGCGCCGGTGCGTCGTATCGTCGCCGGAAGCTCCTAGAATTGTCGTCGGAAAATTGCCGGAGTTTTGCCCTTTGCTAACTCCACTTGTACACAAATTTCTAAAGGAATTTCTTTTGAGTTTGAACAGAATTGTGAGTGAGGGGTGTGTGTTTAGGGTTGATATTTATAGGAAAAGATTAGGGTTAGGGTAGGTGAAAAGTTGAATTAAAAATGTAATAAAAATTGTATTAAAAATACGGTTTTAATGGGGTTTTAAAGAGTTATGTTAGTGTGCAGAAAATTTAAAGTGTACAGGGGAGTTAAGAAGGAAGAGAGACACAAGTTTCATGAAGGAAGAAATCGGATTTGACCGAGTTGACCCGGCGCCGCTGGCCGAGTCAGCCACTCCGCTGGCCCGAGTCAACCGAGTCAGGTCGAGTTTCCACTTCCACGTGTCCCTTGTCGATTTGTCTACCCTCTGAGACAGTTTGTTTTATATGTGAAGTGGGGTTTTTACGAGTTATGCACGTGTAAACACTTGGGCTTCTAAAAATTTAAAAGAAAACAATATTAAAAAATAATGTTGGTGATGGGACTTGAACTCTGATGCTTTGGTTCAGCAGTGCAAGATATTACCAATGAGCTACAAGTTCTTTCTTGCTATTAAAAAGCAAAACAAACTTATAACTTGTGCACAGGTAAAAATACCCCTTTCTTTATTTTTGAAAAAAATCTGTACATATTTAGTACAGAAAGTTAGGGTTGTTACATGTTCAAAGAATACAAATAATAGTGGAGTTAGGGGGGTCCAAGGGTCTAGGGCAAAAGAAAAATTTTAGGTTTGGGCCATGTTGGACCGGCAGTGCCGGCCGAACAGTAAATCTCGCCGGTCGGATTCAAGGGGTGGGGGCTCGGATTGGCGCCATGTGTCCCTGACGCTTCAACTAGCCTATTTAACAAGTTTGATTATTTTGTAACTTACCCTATTATGTGTGTTGCACGTGTAGACTCTTGGGCTTCTAAAAGGTTAAAAGAAAATTAAATAAAAAGATAATGTGGCTGATGGGATTTGAACTATAGTGCTAAGTTTCAGCAGTGCAAGGTCTTACCAATGAGCTATAAGCTCATTCTTGCTGTTCAAAAGCAAATCAAATTCTTATAGCATTCATAGGAATTGTAAAAACACCAATTGCACATTAACTTTAAATGAATTTTATGTACACAGAATTTGGAGTTGTTACAACGTGTTTAACACGCGAGATTTTAATAGTGGAGAATTTCTCCCTTTTTCCCCTTTTTTTATGAGGGAACTGCGGCTGCCGGAGATTCGGATTCTTACAATCAATAAACCCTGGTATACTCTAGGCAGGAGGAACCTGTAATAAGCCTGACAAGCGATGCGTATTTCTATCTCAATAGGGTGATGAAAAATACTCTACAAAGGAGAATTTGAAGTCTGCGAAAAGGGGTCGACCTACCCACACGGGTGGATCGAGAAACATTACTCGTACCATGGAGACATCGGTAAATTACAATATATCTATTTTGATATAATGCAATATGAAAAACTATGGTATTATATATGTAAATTTTTGGTGAATTGTAGAGTGCTCAGACCCTGTCTCAGGGTGGTACATCGTTCGTGTCGAAAGATTATCTATCCATCCACGCCACATCGAAAGATCCGGCCACGGGCGAGCTTCGATATCCCGACAATACTACCCAGGAGTATTTTGTAAGTGTTAATATTTGTTCTAATTCGAATGAAATTTTGTTCTGAATAGTTTAAATTTTAATGGTTTTCTTACGTTTCAATGCTTTACATGGTGTAAGAGCGGGTAGTGCAGCAGGCGAAGTCATCAGGGATTGATTTCACCGTAGAGACCGATCCGGCCGTGCTGATCCCTGTCTTAGACGCTATATACGGAGGGAACCACGGTGGTTGAGAGAGAGACCAAGGACTTGGTCCTCGGTAGTTGAGAGAGAGACCAAGGACTTGGTCCCAGCAGGACCCATCTGATATTGTCCTCCTCTCCGACGGTTACTTCTCTTACCCCGCAAGCGACGTCTGGAGCAGCGGTTCGACGCACTGAACTCCAAATTCAAGGCATTGCAGGAGATGATGGTACGTATGTTACAGACACACATACACATACAAACACGCGCGTGCACACACACAGATATACACACATAGACACACACACACACACACATACAAATACACACAACAACAATAATAACACAACAACAACAATTACAACAACGACAAAAATAACAACAAGCACAAAAGCAAACCTGAGAGACGAGCCTATAGATCAATAACATATCATTTCAATTCACAAGATTTGATTTCTAGATTTAGAATTTCACAACTATACATATAGACTAAATCTAGAACACCGTTTCTTACTCGTTTATTACACAAACTTAAAAACCTTACAGATTCGACATGCCACTTATTCGGCTGCGGCTTCGCATACCCCTCCTTCGGCCGCGACTCCGCAAGACACTATTTCAGTTGCGGCTGCGCAGGCCACTCCTATGGATTCGGCTCCTTCGGCTCATCCAGGTTCTTCTGTACATCCAGGTTTTTTTATGCATGCCACTCTTTCGGCTTCACAGCCAACTCCTACTCCTGCATAAGCCACTCTTTCATTACTCGAGATTTTGTCGACATAGTGCTGTAGCGAAGAGCAGATGCACCAGATTTTCTAGATACTTGTAGGTGGAGCACTTGGATGGAGCTAGTATAGATTTATTTATATTTTTTGGATTTTTGGAGGATGTGTGTATTTTATTTGATACATATTGTTTATTTTGGGCATCGGTTGTTGTAAATAATGTTTATGATCATGACTTTAGACTGATTTTGTATTGTTTTTATTTATTTCGTTATATATTTTGCGTGGAATGTTGTTTATAAATATTTCTGTAATTGGTTATATGATATATTGTGCGATATATATATTATTGTGTACAGGGAAAGGAAAAAACGGGAAAAACATTTTTAAAAAAATATATGTGAAACTTTGCACCTACGTTTGTCACCGTAAGGTCATCCCTTACGGTTGACACTGTAGGGGCAATAAATACACCTGAGGATGCAATCATAGGGGCAAAGTATCAGAAAAACTGATATTTTGCCCATACGGTCCAATCCGCGGGTTCAAATGTATGCCCCTACGGTGAAAACCGTGAGAGCATAAATTATAAAAAATTTATTAAAATAAAAGTCTGGTCCTACGGTGTAATCCGTAGGGCTAAATTTATACCCCTATAGTAACAACTGTAGGGGCATAAATTACAATTTTTAAATTTTTTTTTATTAAAATCAATGACTGGCCCTACGGTTTATTTTAATTTTCCCCTACTCCGTAGAGACAAGAAATTACTACTTTTTTCCATAAATTAAAAGAATAACAAATCCTACGTTGAAAACCGTAAGGCAGTTGCTCCGACGGTTATGTCCGTAGAGGCAAATTTTCATCCACAGAGGCAGAAATTTCCTTTTGACCTACGGATGGTTTCTTTGCCCCTACGATGGGAACCGTAGGGACAGGGGTTTGCTCTTACGGTTAGAACCGTAGGGCAACCCCTATTTGTAGCAGTGATAGCGTTCCATTACTGAATAGCGAAAAGCGCAAACAGCGTTGCGCGTAGGTAAGATACACAAATTATTATTATTATTATTATTATTATTATTATTATTATTATTATTATTATTATTTATTTACAATAAATTATATATTACATAGATAAAGAATATACAATAATTAATAACATAACATTATTTTCTTAATTTTTAAATCTTGAGTTCATATATATGATTCATAATTGTATTAAACATATCAAAAATCAATTAAATAATTTCTATTTAAGAAATATGTCTACTAAATAAGATTTCAAATTGAGGGTTTAGAACTTCAATAAGACCGTTTTCATATAGTTTAGCATTAGATACCGAAATGTTAAAAACCCGAATAGAAAATATTATGTGAAAATAGCGTATCTATAGCGTAGTGTATCATATTTGTTAAAAAGTATAAACTATTTGTTAAAGAGCGTAGACTACTTTGTAGTTAAGCTATTTATTGATACTACGTAGTGAAGAGGTTAAGCTACGCTACATAGCGTAATATAGAGAATTACGTAACGAGCTATTTTAAACATTGATGACGAGATTCTTTGGGCAATGGGTTTTCTTATAGCGGAAAAGTTGGCCAGTTTTTTTTTTTTTTGTTGATAATTTACCCTTTTTATAGGGCTGGTTTCATGTAGTATCCTCGTTGTAACTCAATTTCAACGGAATTTCTGTTTAAATATTTAGCTACTATTTACTCATAAAATCGACAGACAACGCTCGTTAACTTTGGTTCTTGCTTTACCGGTTGACAAACCTGCTACTTATCTTGTTATTCCATATATTGTTATTATTTGTGAGCTCGACTCGTTTTCGACTTTAAGTAATCTTGTCACTGGCCTATAAGCCGTAACCTATACACACAACACACATTTGTCCCGAAAGCAATAATTTATTGCCACTTTAAGCCGTAAATGACCTATAAGCCGTAAATGACCCAGGTATTTGTTTAATTTATAAGCTCCATGTCTCCATTCCAACCTTTGCTCTACATATTTGATCTAAAAATTCTTTTCTTACCGCTAAAATAATCACCTCCCACCTAGGATAATGTGTTTGGCAATTACGGTTACATTAAACCAAGTAAATTAATGAGATGATTGAAAGCAAATGAATTGACATCTCCCAGTGGCAAAACTGTATTATTCCAGAAAAAGCCAGGGGCCTTTTCAGCAGGGCGCTGCTTCCGCGAAACTTCGCACCAAACAAATTCAAAAATGGATATCATATGATTCGTACCCTGAAAAAATCTTCCCTATATAAACCCAATCCTCATACGGCGAATCTTTCTCCCTTGTTAGCAAATGCCAACCCTTATAAGCCTCTCCCAAAGAACCCTAACCCTATACCTCGCCATCGAGACGACGGCGCCTCGCGTGCGGACACCGTAGCTGCCATGGGCTCCTGCTCGACGCTCGCCCCGGGACGAGCAGCGGGGGCGCCGGTGACGGACAATGGAACGAGGCGGCTGACGAAGGTGCTGATGCACGTGACTGTGGAGAGGAGCATCGGGCCGCTGCACGTGCTGGTGTCGTCGTCAGACACGGTGGCGGATCTGACGAAGAAGGCGGTGGATCTGTACGTGAAGGAGAGGCGGCGGCCGCTCCTGGCGAAGGTCGATCCTTCGGAGTTCGAGTTGCATTATAGCCAATATGCTTTGGAGAGCAAGTTTTTTTCCCTCCTCCATTTCTTTTCTGTACTTTCTTGTTTGCAATCCCGGCACTTCAAAAAGTGAAGTTTTTGATCATATTGGGGTTGAGATAGCCACGGATGGTTATCTCAACATTCAAACCGAGATAACTACAGTTATTTCAACTCCAAAATGATTACTAAACACGGCAAAGTTAGGATTTTGGAATTTGGTTTTGTTGACTTTAGGAAACTATGGTTTAGAAAACTTACTCCGTGCCCAAACAGGGCCTAAAAGGTCTACACTCCCATACATTGATTGCATTATATTAGTATTATGGGAGAAAATCAATTGATGCAGTCTCATTGTCTTGTTTGCAGTTGTTTGATTTTGTAAATATTTATATTTATCTCTTTTTGGACTATTATGACCATAAAATTTGAGGATGTCCAAATTGATTTTAATTATCTCGATTTTTTTTAATTCAAATTAAAAAAATTGAACATAGTTTTTATTTAAACAAATACTAGTTATTTATCTATTTGAAAACAATTGTTTGGAGTTTGATTTGGATCAATCTCATATAAACACAGAGATTACACATTTTTAGCTAATGGATTTTTTGTGCATATTCATCAAGTAGAGAATGAAGGGTCATGTGAAACTATGACAAGCACAAATTTTGTCTATCGATCAGCTTATATAACATCCATCAGCTGTCTAAACAGAACTTGTTTTTTTTTCTTTCGTTTTTTCAATTTTGGAATAATCTGGTCGATGGAAATCTGAATTGATACTGAATTTTTCTTTGTTGTTGCATGGACAGGTCTGAATCCACAGGAAAAGCTATTCAGTTTGGGATCCCGGAACTTCTTTATGTGCTCGAAAGCAATCGAAGATCGATATTTGCTCCCATCGAACATCCGCAATTTTCATGTAAACTTTTCATGACTATTAGTTTGGTGGAAGCTACAAACTTATTCTCATGCTCATGCATGCATCAATATGTGTACAATTATTTTCATGTATTCATGCCAGTTATTTCCAATCAAAATGTTTTTGGCTATCGAAAGGTTTGATAAAATTTATATGGTTGCAAGTAAACTTGATCTTAATGCATACCAGGGAAAAGGACTCGATAATATAGAGGAGTTTTGAGATATCATTTTCGGGCACCCTCTGTTAATCGATAATATAGAGGATTCGATAATATAGAGGAGTTTTGAGATATCATTAAAGTACACCCTCTGTTAATCGAACAAAACCTTGAAAAATGCTCAAATTCAGCTCTAAAGAACAAAATCAGGTACTTAGGCAATCATTAGACTTATTTAGATTGAATTGAAGGTGGTTATTGGTTTTGGATTCTAAGGTTGGATTCGGACTTATTTTAAGACTTCAATTTCAGTGTTATTGGTTTTGGATTTGGATTTGGATTTTAAAATATAGCGTTATTGGTTGTGGACTTGGATTTATATTTTAAAATCAAGTGTTATTGGTGGTGGATTCGGATTCGGATTCGGATTTTAGAATCTAGCGTTATTGACTGTGGATTTGGATTTGGATTTTAGATTCTAGCGATATTGGTTGTGGAAAATATGGAGTTATTGGTTTATTAGAGTTGGATTTGGATTGGATTGCTAAAGTCCAATTTTTAGTCCAACTATATAAAACAAAGCAATGAAAATTGAAAAAAAAAAACCCAAGGAAAAAACATTGAGACTTTTTCTTGTGGTTGGACTTTACGACATCTCTATCTTAATAAACTCTTTCAAAATCTAGAATGCATCGTTTTCTTTTTATTGCTCTCCCTCTCATGTGTGTGTGGTCTTGATTGATTATATTAAATTTCCAACTGTTGAATATTTTAATAAAATATTCTATTTTAATTATTTTATTTTTTCTTAAATGAGAATAAATATTTTTGTATGCAATAATTTTTTAGAATTACTCTTATTTGACCTTAGGGTCAAAGCTTTTTAATTGCATTAGGAACACGGATGTTAAGGCCATAGTTATTTGGTCATTTACCTTGAATATTCATTGATCATTAATTATGTTTATGACCAGTAACTCTTATTTGGATTTAATGCATTAGCATATGGTGATTATTTCCTATATGATCATTAACTTGAGCATGCATGTATTTGGTTGACTTGATCAATAAAATCATGCTTGATTTTATTTGTCACTTAAATCATAAAAGTTATATTACATTTCCATGACTTATATACACACATGTCAATAATTGGGGGATAAATACAACTTTTATATTGTTTCGTGCATAAAATATGGTTTCTATGGATAGAGAAAAGATGTGTGCAGAGCTCTTGCTCTTTATTCCATATAGAAATGGAAAGCGAAACGGTTTTGACGTTGGCTGTTATATCCTTGGAGCAACATGTCGAGATCCGTTGCATCAGTGGTGAACAATTAGTTTCTCACCGCGGTGGCATGAATTGCCTTAAAAAATACGAGATATCCGTGTCTCAGCCGACGGCTTCACCAAACTTAATTTCTATTAATTTTTATTGTATTTTAATATTGTTTGCATGGGTCATCAAATATTCTGAACCAAAGGCTCATGGAAAGATATGCCGGTCCAATAAACATTGGTTATGTTTAGGCCTCAACGGAGCGGGTCAGATAGAGACCACAGGTTCGACCAGTTAGATCAAAACTTGAGCCCCAAGTCAGCAATACAGCAGTACTTAGATTCTTTGGAAGAGTACGAACAGGAGGTAGTCTACCCGATCACCTTAGAGGACTACATGCAACATTTGTTCGAAGATGAAGACTCCAACTTCAAGTCAGATGATGAGGCATTGCTGGTGGAAACCTGCGATGTTATCAACGTGTGGTCCGACCAAGAGTCTACAGGGCAACCTTCACAGACAAATGCTCTACCCTCGCTTTCAAGAAAGGAGATGAATGATATGATTGTAAACGCGTTGAGAGTCAAAGATACATAAATCATGGCCCTCAGAAGTGAGTTGCGACAAAGAACGGCCTTGCCGAACATGCGTATTCACGTGTTGAAAAATAACCTAACGAACATGGCTGCCATTCAAATGGAGGCTATACAGCGTAACCAGGAGCGGATTCATGATCTGGACGAAATGCTTGAGGACTGGGCAATGGCTCTTATTGCCTGAATGAAAGATGATAAAAGCGAGGTACTGGCATGCACGTGTCCCTGCGTCAGAGCCAAACAAAGCCTCCGCCTTAACCTTGAGATGAAGGAGGCCGAGAAAGAAAAAGGCTATGATCAGGAAGCCCAAGAAGAATATCGGCAAATGAACAGGATGGAGCCGGTTTCTGATGAAGATGATGACTCAGTCGAACTGCCAATAGAAGTCTATAGAGTAATATATAATCTTCATCATTCTGATAAAGAAACGGAAGATGACCATGAAGGTCTCTCCTTTCAAAACTCCGTCCCGTCTAGCGACAATTATGAACTCGAAGATAACGATGGCTTTACTCACAATGATGAATACATGGCTGATAACAGCGATGGTTTCTACTCCGCTATAGAAAATATTCTACCCGAAAGTTCCACAGACAGAAATGAAAGAAGAGGCGTGAGAAGATCATGTAAAAAGAAAGCATCCTCCAACAAAAAAAACTTGGAAACAGAGGTTGCATATCTGGACGCTATGGCCCACGGCTTTGCTAATTCTCTGAGGACGCGCGAGGAAGAAGCTATCGCCCTAAGAACCGAAGTCCGAAGAGTCGGCGATCTGTAGGAAGAGGCTATGGATGAAGTTTGAAGGAAAATATCGGATCTAGTATTCCAGCTCAATTTTCTAGAAACGAACATCCTGTGGCACACCGGTTACGTACCGAGGAGCCAAATAGAAAGCCAAGTATATGAGCGTGCGAGAGCCGAAATGGAGGCACTGCGAAATTGTAACATTTCAGAAATATAAAATAATATTTTTGGAATTTAAATAATAAAATAATAAATTTTACGAAAACTATTCGAGTATGGATTTTGGGTTTTCGTAAAATGATATAATTATATACCAATATTTAGAAAATAATTGGATATTGATATGAATTATTAATTATAAAAGTATTTATTGGATTTGGATATTTTATAAATAATTATGCAATTAATTATATGCAAATTTATATTAAACTTGATTAGTGTACTACTAATCATAATTAAGCCAAATCCATTTTTATATTAACCATGGCTAGTGCACCATGACATGTTGTATTTGATTCATGCATGGTTTCATTTTATTTGTTGTTATTTGGGGTTTAAAAGAAAAGGAGAAAAAGAAAGGGAAAAAAAAAGAAGAAAAGAGGGGACAAGAGAGCATGGGGGGACCATAAGGTATGGTGAGAGTGAGAAAGGGAGAGAGAGAGAAGGGTCTTTATCCTTCAACCATGACACTTTCTCCTTTTTCATTTCCTTTTCTTTACTTCATCTTCCTTCATCTTCCTCTTCCTCCACCTCATTTCCACTCCCACAAACACCTCAAAAATCTCATCAAAACCATACATCACCTTCACAAAAAATATGCATCGTCTCATCCTACACCTCATAGCAAGCTTGAGTTTGGATTTTGAGCACTTTTAACCATCTTGGAATTTTTCTTCAGTTGCTTGTTATTTAATTTCTAACCTCCTAGTTATGTTTAGGGTTCGATTAAGCACGTTTAGTGACTTTGGAAAATTCTAGAATAATTTTAGTGGGTGATTTGAGTTGCAGAGATATAATTGAGATTTAGTTAGTAAACCTACAACCCTTAGTGATGATAATCCTGGACAACTTGAGACTAGAACCGTAGAACACGAACTTAGAAGTTTCCCGATGTCGGTTTTTGACGATTTTTGTTATTTCTGTAGAATCTTCTATGACCCGAGAGCTCTATAAAATAAGTAGCTATCACAGTGAGATGTCCAGGTCACCTAGAATTTAACCCTGAAACCCGAGCCCCTACCTCCACTGTTCGGCCGCAGATTTATTCCCCCAAGCCGCAATTTGCGGCCTGGTCTTGATGTTTTGGTGTGGATTTTGGTACATGGCCTTATTATGTGATATGTAGACTTATCTTATATGCAAAATGTCCTAATTTGACCTAGGGTAGAATCTGAGAGTGATTTTCCATGTTGCTGATTTCGGGTTTCATATTTCTGAAAACTTGGTTTTGATATTTGAGTTTGGACACGGTCGTTGGACGTCCGTACATCAATGCAGAGAGTTTTTTGGTTGTTCTTGCATACATAGGATATAGGTTCTAACCCTATGAGCACCTCGCGTGTCGTATCGGTTTTTGGACTTGGTTTTAATATCATTACGATGTGTATTGATGTGTAAGTACCTTCGCATGGACTTCCGAGACGATGAAGGAGATCAAGATGTTCATCGAATTCGGCTAAGCAAGGATATTGCAGGTGAGTAGATCTATATCTACGGGGAAAGTTGGGTGGATGACGTATAGCACCCCCACAACCATAGTAATAGAGAATCGATATATAGAATATAATTTGGAGAAACTTATGCTATGAACTTACGGATATGATCAAAAGATTTAGTATAAGATAATATGATAAATACAAGATGACTTGGATTGATATATTGATATGATAAAATGAGAATATGATGAAATAAGATAACATGAGCGGATATGCTTGATATGAGGATGTGAGGCGATATGAATACATAAATACATATGCCAAGATATGTTATGAAATTGATAAGATATGATATGAGTTGATATAGATATGACATGATATATATATATATATATATATATATATATATATATATATATATATATAAGAATGAAAGATGATATGATGTATGAGACCATAGATCCGTACCCTTGTTTATGTATAGATTCTTAATCTGTTTGATGACACCGTACGATGGATCACCGTACGCGATAAGATATACTGGATGATTGATCCGCACTCGTGACTTGATGATGATATTCGATGATAGAGCCACATCTGATACTATGAAGCTGGATCGCCAACTTATGGATTTGTCTTGATTCGGAGAATCATTGCTTCTAAACACTTTAGTGAATAATGGGTTATATTTAATGTATTCAAGGATAGTTACATATCTTATTACTGTTCATGTTATGCTGTATTATTTCCTGTGACATACGTATTATGTTCCCAGCATTTACATGTATATGGTTTTGTCTACTAGTACACCTGCACTATTACCGATGATGCGCATGTTACACTTATACAGATTTTCCGGCTCACACATTCATCATCGGTAATTGCCATGCCACTTACACAGTAGAACTGCTATATCATGATATTACTCTTAATTGTAAAGTAAAATCATTATTCAGTAATTATCATATGACATCTTACATGATAATACTTGAGATGCTTACAGTACTGTTCTATATTTGCATATACTGTACTTTATAGTTACATGCATTGAGATGCTGTTTTCATGAGATCTCTGGATTTGAGAACCGCGGTTATATTTCAAAGGAAATTATGATTTTTTTTAAAACACGGTTTCTCGTGATGTGATTTAAAGAGTCCACCATGAGTTTTCTCGGTTCTTAGATATGAGCATACCCGATTCGAGGAGTGAGGAGGAACCGTCTGCGAGTACATGGTGGGGCCCGGTACGGTAACCCGGGACAAGAAGATCGTGGAGTAGACGATGAGCCTGGCAGGGGAGCACTATTGACCGGTGATAGTTTGGGTTCGGCGGTTATACAGAGGATACCGATCAGAGTCGTGAGATCAAATGGATATGAGGACCGATCTGAGGATGCGGCATCTGAGATATGAGGATTTACGTGTCGATATTGGACACGGGTTTTATGATGTTTCGAGTGTCGATGTTGGACACTCAGGTTTCATGATGATTGATGTGTCGTTGATGGACGCACGTTGCTTGATACACATGCATACATGCATATATATTCAGATGACTATCATTATATACTGATATTGGCACGACTCTATTGTACACATGTGCATACATGATCACCCTAAATATCATAGTATTACCTTCATGAACAGTATGACCTAGGGATCGTTGTCTTTTCGATTTTTACCTGCTGATATTTTCTACTCACGAGTTGGTAACTCATCCCGTTGTGCCACAGTTTTCTTACAGGTTCGACCGCTTGGATCAGTAGCGGCATTGCTGGCACACAGCTTTCTTCTGGATGTTTTGCTTTAGTAGGTGGGATACACATTTGGATCGTGACCACTCTTGTACCTATTGTTTCCATTATATCTAGTTAAACTCCATCAATCAGAAACCATACTATGTATTATTAGTAGACTTAGACAGATTTGTATATTGCGAGACTTAGAGCGGGATGTGTGTTTCCCGCTTATTTGAGCTCGATGATGTCTTGGTTTACTTATTTTCTTTCTGTGTTTGATCTTCGCTATAGGGTGTCGCATATATATGTTTTATTGCGTGGTTGTGATTCCGCCAATTGGCGAAGAGCTAGCTCCCGCTTAGGGATGCCTATTTCATTGCATGTATATGGTTTTGGATCAAAATATACAAGGGAGGGGCTGCCCAAATTTAAAGGTCGAAAATGTTTTCAAGTTAGTATACAATCATTGCATTTTCATATGATATGACTTATACTTTTAAAAGAATGGCTTGAATTTCTTATGCCGATATTTCAAAACTGCACCTCCATTATTTGCTGCAAAAAGGTTTAGATTTCTGGGCTTTGGCATATTTGAATTACGGCAGGGTCCTGTAGACTTCACGTAATTCTCGTGCCGGTCACGTGCCAATTTTCGGGTCGTGATAGAAATGTCCCTGAATAAGACACTAACGCCACTGCTGTAGAGAGCAACGAAATTCTGGTGTCAAACACGGAAAGAAAAATCCGTGCAAGACACTATTATAAAAGAAGGGGTTCGGCAAAAAAAAGGGATGATCGAAACGACTTGTTGTGTTGTTCATGCTTGCATGACGTTTGACGGAATTTCGATTTTGAGTTTTTGCACTCGTTTTCATGCGCATACGATGCACTGTGTTGTTCTTGCGTATTCGTGATTTCGGAGCCCCGTCGATTTGATCGATTTACTGAAATATTTTAAATATTTTGGGGGTTTAAATTTAAATTCGGGGACCGAATTTATTTAAGGGGGGAACATTGTAACATTTCAGAAAATATAAAATATTATTTTTGGAATTTAAATAATAAAATAATAAATTTTATGAATATTATAAAAGTATGGAAATTAGTTTTAATGAAATGGTATAATTATATACATATAATTTGGAAAATAATTGGAATTTTAAATTGAATTATTATTTATGAAAACATTTATTGTATTTAAGCTTTTATAAATTATTACACCATTATTTACATACAAGTTTATGCTAAACTTGATTGGTATTTCACCAATTATGTATTAAACCATAATTATGTATCATGATATGCAACATTTCATTTTGTAACATTTGCTCATATTTATTACCATGGTTTCATTTTTAGTTTGCATTTAATTTGTTTTGTTTTAATGAGAAAAGAAATGAAAAAGAAAAGGAAAATAAATGGAAGAGAGATGTGGGGACAAAGAGACATGAAAGTATGGTTAGAGAGAGAGAATATGGTAGCCATGCCTTTTTTTCCTCACCTCATTTTCACCATATCATTTCATTTCCATCTTCTCCTTCTTCCTCCTTCACTTCTACACCTCCTCCACCACCTTCTACCACCTCAAAACACTACTCAAACCATCTTGAAATTCAAGTTTGCCTTCACAAAAAATGTTCCTCATCTTATCCTACACACCATGTGGTGATCAAGTTCTCGTTTTGAGCATTTTTGGTCATCTTAGAATTCTCTTGAGTTGCTCTTTTAAGATAATCCTTTCACTTTTAGTTAATTGTTTAAGTTTCTTAACCTCCTATATTAGTTTAGAGTTAAACAAATTATGTTTAGTGAACTTGGAAAATTCTAGGATGATCTTAGGTGGTTTAAATGAGTAGTAGTGTTATAGTAGAGAGTTTAGAGAGTGATTACTAGCCTTTAGTGATAGAATCTGGTCTAAGTGAGTGTAGAATCCAAACACGAACTTAGAATTTTTCGATATCGGGTTTTTGTTGATTTGTGGTGTTCAAATGAAATCTGGAATGACTCAAGAAACCTGAAAAATATATTGCTGATACTGTAGGATGTGTAGGCTATTTGGAAGATACCCTAGAAACCCGAGCCCCCATCTCCCATACTTGGCTGCCAATTTATCCAATATGGCCGCAATTTGCGGCCGGATCCTGGAACTAGGGCTTGGTTTTTGGTGCATTGCTCAATTCTGATATCTAGGCCTATCCAATGTGCAAAATGACCTAATTTCTTCTTAGGTAAAATCTGGGAGTGTTTTATTTAGTTTTAGATTTTGTTTTATGACTTTTGAAAACTTGATTTTTGTTATTTGAGTTTTGACTCGGTCGTTTGACGTTTATACGTCAACATCGGGAGTTGTTTGGTTGTTCTTGCATTCCTGGACCATAGGTTTTAACCTATGTGCTCTTAGCGTGTCGTATTGGTTTTCGAATTTGATTTTGATTTCATTACGATATGCATTGCATTGTAGGTACCTTCGCGTGGACTTCCGGGACGACGAAGAAGAGCAAGGCGTTCATCGACTTTGGCTAGAGCGAGGATAGTAGATGAATAGATGTATATCTGTAAGTCAATGTTGTGCACCCCAAGTGTTCGCGGGGAGGCGGAATTTGCAAAAAAATGATTTTTACGCGCTTCGCAACACCGACTAGAATCAAGGATCGTCTATAAACCCTAGCTAGCAAACAACATGAGATTTAACTACTCGGAAAGAATGTTATACCTCATGATACAAGTCCTTCGAGTCTTCTCCGCTGTCCTCCTCGTCATCGTAGGCTCCAAGGATCGATCCGGATCGTAGCTTCCTCGTCGGCTTCCTCGAGTCAAAGACGATCCACCCGAGAGTCTATAGTCCAAGATCCAACCTCAAAACCGAGGTAACTAGGGCAACAAGATTGCTAAACTTGATGGCCTAGGTGATGTAGAGAATGAAGATGGATTTATTTGTCTCTTGAAACCCTAATTTACTCAACTCATGAGACCTTAAGGGTTTTAGTTGTGAGGAAGAAGAAGAGAGATAACATGAGGAAAGAGAAATTGTTTTTGATAATGATAATAGAAAATGTGATGGCTCACTTGATTTGACCACAAGCATGGCAAGAAAATACCTCACCCAAAATATCTAGTACCACAAAATATCTTACAAGAAATATCTAGCCAAAGAGTCAAACCAAGTCAAGTGGTCAAACCAAGTCAAATGGTCAAACCAAGTCAAGTAGTCAAAACAAGTAGCCATACCACAATTATCATTTACAAATATAACAAATACTTTCCTCCACCTCATAATTGTTTTAATTAAGTCAATGGTCAAAACCCTAATGAGGTGTCTCTTTCTATGCCCCTCTCATTCGTATATACATACCCGCATCCGTGTTCCGATAAACACGAATACAAAGAGACGAAACTGATTCATCAATATAATACTAGGATCCGGCTTAAACCAAAGCCCATTAGTATTATCCGCCCAAACATCATACGCGCACAAGTGCACGTACGTGATCGAAGCCCTGACGTAAAACCGTACGGCCTCTACATCTTTCGCCCGATGCAGGGAATCTCTCTGTGTGGGACTCTAAAGATTCGACAGTACGCCGGCAGTGGGTTTAACTACAAGCCGCAAGCGGTACTAGCTGCACGTAACGGCTATCCAGGTATCTGTCGATAAGAAGGCCGATGAGGAAACCCATCCGAACTCCTACTGAGCCTGGATGTGACAATCTCTGTACAGTCCGGTCTGTTCGTCTAAGAGTATCGCATATTAGGCCTAGGGGGCGGTAATCGTCAGACTCCTAATAGCACAATAAGTCATGCCAGAGTGTAGCCTAAAACATCATGAGAAACTACTGGAATATCTACCAGTAAATCTCGCTTTTCTTGGCCAGGGACTTTGTGTAATGGCTCTCCGAACACAGCACGATATCAACCCCCAATACTGAGAGAGACGAATCCTATCTAACCGCCACTGCCTCCAAGTGCTTCGGGACTGCACCCAACTACTACCTGTTTGCACGACTCCTTTGAGCCGTGATGGGAAGGAATCAAAGTACAGTGGGAACATACTCGAGGCGAAGTAGCAGTGTCAAGTCGACGGACTAAGCTGTACTCATGTCACTTGGGAACTGCTACCCGATGATAGGTATAATACCCACCAACAGTTCCCGACGATTCCTGTCCAGTGTACTCATAATCTAATGAGCACCTGCATACTATCTCTAATACGACATACTAATGGCTGTGGGACGGACCATCTCCCCTGCTGGGATGAGAAACGTATACACTAGTCTATTCCGGAGTATCGATGCCCCGTCTTGATAATCCTACGACTAGGGATCTGTATAGGATGCGTTTATAGACTACCCAGCCCCTACTAGTGTGACTGCCATCATAACGCTAATAATCAAGCAAAGATCCTAAGGGCTCTACCAATATGTATAAGCGATATGCTAAGAAAACACATGCACATATTGAGGTAGAGACAAATCAGGTAGCATACTACCATTTTGAGCAAGACTGTTACTATATCCGTGTATATCCAAAGCTCCCATTAAATAATATACAATCAAGTATGATAAAATAATGGCCTTTAGGGCATATATCACTAAAAATCTCCCACTTGCACTAAGGCCATATACTGGCATATCACAGACGGAAGATCTCGAACAGCCTTCTCGAACACTGTCTGAGGGATGGCCTCTGTAAGTGGATCTGCAGTGTTGTTCTCCGTATCTACTCTCCTCACCTCGATCTCATAGGATCAACGATCTCCCTGATCAGGTGGTGCCGCCTCAAGATATGTCTGGATCTCTGATGGGACCTTGGTTCCTTCCCTAAAGCTATAGCGCCGTATGTTGTCACAATACTAAAGTATTGGACCAACAATGGAAGGAACCGCCTGAAGTTCAATTACGAACTTCCTCATCCAGACTGCCTCTTTTGCGGCGTCTCATGCAGCGAACTACTTCGTTTCCATCGTCGAGTCTGCAACGGTGTCCTTCTTGAATCTCTTCCAACAGACCGCCCTTGCATTGAGGGTAAAGCCATAACCTGATATGGACTTGGAGTCATTCTTATCACTCTGGAAGATGGAGTTAGCAAAGGCCTCGATCTGGATGTCCTTTTCCGCCATACATCAAGAACATCTCCTTAGTCCTTCTCAGGCACTTGAGAATGTTTTTACTGCTTCCCAGTGCTTCTCCCTTTGGTTTGACTGATACCAGCTTACCACGCTCAGTGCGTAAGCTATATCTGGTCTGGTACACAACATCGCATACATTATAGAGCCTACCGCAGAAGTGTAGGGTATAATCGGCATGCGAGCCCTTTCCAAATCAGTATTGGAAGACATCTAGGGTGATTCCGTGACAAGCCGGTAGACTACCGCGCTTAGAATCGTCCATACTAAATATTTTTAGTATGGTGTTGTTGTACCTTGACTGTAAAAGTCCCACCATCCTCTTTGATCTATCACAATAGATATGGATCCCCAGAATGTAGTTGGTATCACCGGGGTCTTTCATGGAGAACCTTTGTGACAAGAATCCTTTGATTGATTGTAGCATAGGAATGTCATTTCCTATCAAGAAAATGTCATCCACGTACTCAACGAGGAATTCCACAGTTCTTGCTACAATCTTACTATAAATGCATGGTTCATCTGGATTTTTGATAAAATCGAATTTTTTGACTGTCTCAATAAAAACAGATGTTCCAACTCCGCGATCCCTGCTTTAGTCCATAAATGGACTTAAGAAACTTACACATTGTCCCGCTGCTCCCACTCTGTTTGAAACCCTCTGGCTGATCCATATAGACGCACTCTTCCAAATTACCATTTAGAAAAGCGGTCTCTACGTCCATCAGCCGGATCTCAAAATCTTGGAAGGAAGCAATGGAAAGAAGGATCCGAATAGATTTGAGCATAGACACTGGAGAAAAGGTTTCATCATGGTCCAAACCAGGTCTTTGAAGAAAAACTTTTACAACAAGTATAGCTTTATAGGTTTCAACCTATCCACCTACACCAATCTTCTTTCTGAAGATCCATTTGTAGCCTACGAGTTTTACCATTTCTGGAGAAATGTTCAAAGTGCATACTTTGTTGTGTACATGGACTCCATTTCAGTCCGTATTGCATCCAGCCATTTTACCGAGTCGCCGCTCTAAATGACATAGTGGAATCCAGTTGGCTCATTATTGTTAATGATGCAATCCTCTCGATCCCCGTCTATGAGAAAACCGTAGTATCTCTCAGACGGATGAGACTGTTTACTAGTCCTGTGGATTGGCATAGGGATGTACGGTTCTTTTGAAACCTCTGATTCTACCATACTTTCAGTAATAGTTTGTGGTTCTGGAATTTCTTCCAGTTCTATTGCGCTCCCACCATTTCCTTTTACAAAAAAATTGATTTTCTAAAAAATGGGCATGACGAGGAACAAAAACATTTTGTTCCTCTGCGTAATAGGAAAGATACCTCTTGGAGTTCTTTTGGTATCCCACAAACTTACACAGTACTGAGCATGCCTCGAGCTTGTCCGCATACTGCTTTTCAATAAAAACTGGACATCCCTATATCTTCAGATACTGAAGATAGGGTTTCTTCCTACTTCATATCTGATATGGTGTGGTAGGCATAGTCTTGGTAGGAACCTTTTTCAAAAGATATCCAGCTGATTCTAGTGCATAACTTCATAAGGATCGCGACAACTCAGCATTACTCATCATGGAACGAACAATATCCAATAGGGTTCTGTTCCGCCTTTCCTATACACTGTTGTGTTGTGGTGTGTATGGAGGAGTAAGCTGAGAGAGAATTCTATTCTCTTTTAAGTAATTCAGGAACTCGGCAATTTAAGTATTCACCACGTCGATCATATCTCAGTGTCTTGATACTTTTGCCTGTTTCCACTTCATTCTTATATTCCCGGAATTTTCAAAGAGTTCGGATTTATGCTTCATCCAAAAGACATGTCCATACCTAGAGAAATCATCCGTAAAAGTAATGAAATAGAAATAACCACTTCATGCATCTGTAGATATTGGACTACACATGTCGCTGTGTATGAGTTTCAAGAGCTCGCTCGCTCTTACTCCGTGTCCAGTGAATGGAGTCTTTGTCATCTTTCATATGAGACAAGATTGACAAGTTGCATAAGACTGATATTCGAACAGATCAAAACATCCCTCTCTATGTAACTTCGTCAACCGTGTTTCATTGATATGACCCAGTCTACAATGCTTTAAGAGAGCCTTATTTGATTCTGGAGACTTTCTTTAAGTGTGTTCTGGACATTTTAAAACCTGAGCTTGATTCAATATATATTGTCCTCTAATGTACCTGGCCCAATCAAACTTTGATTTAGGTGGATGTGAACCACATCGCTTACAAACTAGACTTGGTACACACAAACAGTTACGTAGAATCCATATCTGCCCACTTGTCAATTCTAGGTGATATACCCTACGGATACAGTGTCCACGCTCATTCCATTAGCAACCGTGAGAGTCATATCACCTGCCCTGATAACTCTACGGTTTCTCAAAGCCTGTAATGAATTACAGATATGAGATCCTGATCCGGTATCTAGTACCCAGAAAGTGGAGTTAATTAACAGACTATTTTCAATCACAAACACACCCGAAGTCAAAGCGACAACATATTTCGGATCCTGGATTCTGGCTTTCCAAGCCCTGCATCCCTTCTGTCAATGCTCTTTTCCGTAACAATAGGAACATCCCTCCTTCTCTGCTGTTAACCACGAAACTTTTGCCCTTCCCTTTTCCTCTACCTTATCGACACTGCCTATCGGCTTTGTGGAGGTCTTCTTCTTCTCACCCTTGGCATCCGCCTTAGATCCAGAAGAAGAAGATTCTTTAATAAGCAGAGCGGGTGTCTCCCTGGTTTCCTTCAGGGTGCCCTCAACTGGAAGTATAACTTTCTTCCCCTGGGCGTAAGTAGGAGGTAGGGACTGTAGAATCAAGTCAGCATATGACTCGTTCTCCAACATGGTCTCTAGGTCCGTGAGCTTTTTAATATAGCTAATCATTGTAGGAACGTGGTCTTCTACAGATGATCCGACAGCCAACCTCTCTTGAAGCAATTCCTTCGAGGTATCATATCTTGCGATACGAGATTGCTCTATATATAAAACATTATTATGGAGGAAGATGGAAATCCATCTTCTCATGCTACCTCTGGTATACACCATCAACTGAGGCCAACACGAGGAACTTAGCATTCGCACTGTCCTTTTCCCTTGTCTTACGGATATCATTATCCGCGATAGTGGAAACCGGACCTGGGTCTACGGGGGCTTGAGTAGTAATGAGGTGGTCCATCTTGTCATAGGTAATGGACATCTGGACAAACCTTTGCCAGTCATTATACTATAACTCAGTCATTTTATTATCTATCTGTAACCTAATCTGGTCATCTGGTCGCTGCAATTAGGAGAGAGAGAAGAATACACACAGCATGATGCTCTTGCAAGTTTAGATTGGTTTTTAATTTATCTAAACAGGATGGCTCCCATTGTCTCTCGAATCCCTCCTCAAACCATAAAAGAAGAATCAGTCAGGATTGATCTCACCGTACAATTCTTGCTTAACCGTTCGGCCAGGCTAGTGTCGGTATTTCAACGGAGGTTTTATGATGCTTTTGGGAAGTTCCTTAATTAAATAATATCTTTTCCCTGGAGGCGTAGCCCCGCTAACACCGTTTTAGACACTTACTTGGTTTATAGTATTGATCGTTAAGTGAAAAATCTCCCGAGGAGTAGTAGATACTCACAGTAGGATCGGGATCCAAATATCATTGTGTGATAATGCTGAAGGAATCCTACCAACATTATTAAACTCCAAATGGTATGCAGCACCAGCAAGTTTCAGTTTCTTTAGAAACCCCCGATGTGGATTTTTGCCCCATGCTCTTATGACCTTGATGAAGGCCAACAAATCATAAGTCACATGTCAAGTTCTACCCATCATTGTCCAGGTTAATTTGAACCCACCTGTATATACCCTTGATGAAGGCCAACAAAGTAATACGACCGTCCCAAACCAACGTATCTATCTATACTACATATGAACACCCAGCAACTACCAATCACTATGTCTTGACGAAGGCCAACAAACATAGCTTGAATACTACTGACTATTTATATGAAATGAAGGAGGGCTATGAATGGTTTTGGCAAAACCGTGAACGTAGTGAACTTGATATAATCAAAGGAACCTGATAGCTTTTAAAAGAAGTGGTTTAAGCTCCGCATTTAAAAGTTTGCTGTTTTAAAATAACCGAGTGGTTTGTAAAATTTGTTCCAATGATTCAGTTTTGGTTTGTTTGCTTTGCATTAATGTAATGCAGTCCCATCAATTAACTTACCATTGCAGAAAACAACGAAAATACAACGTACGCTTATGCCATCCACATTCGCCACGGGGCCCCGTCATCACCCGTTAGGTTACTTAACTAACGACAGAGTGGGGGCTGGACTAGCGCGGATGCAAAACATAAGCAACGTCTATTATATAATACATATATAATAATATCCATTCGCCAGACGCAATGATAAGCATTCCAGATCACAGATGAACATATTGGATATACTAGGAATTCCGCATTTCGTTTGAGCCTGTAACGAAAGACAGATTCCACGGTCGTGATGAATAGCCAAAACCCCATCCTAGACCTCTACGGGTGCGGCAAACTACCCGCCAAATACCCAAAGTGAATCAACCTCCCTCAACAAAGTGAGTAGGCCACTCGGCACTTCAAAGTACCCGGTAGTTTTTGCACCCCACATTGGGTCTATCCTAGGAGCAAAAACAGTAAAAGAAATAATACAACGGTGGCTACAATCTCAACTCGGATGTGCCCCGCAAAAATAATATTACATCACTTTACAAATTTATATCGAATGAAAGAATGAAAACCCTCATCTCACATCCCCGGCTATTCATCCACGACGATCCAACAAGTTCATATACACAAACCATCACAACAACATCACAGATATGTGCAACACCGACTAATCGACGTATAGAAATTAGTCGACGTTTCTAAACATATATATACAACACAAAGCTTGTAAAGTAACTACGACATTAGAATTCCGCATGCAATTAGCAAACTTAAACAATTTTCCAAGACATGAAAATCCAGTGAGCTAAAGTTCCAAAACCGATAGTTTTGAGCCAATCCGGGAGTCCGAATCAAAACGAAACGCACCCGAACCTTTGTAGAAAGTTAGAGCATGAAATTACCATCGATTTGAGGGGCTTAGAGGGGGTACCCTACCCCCGAGGCCACCAAGAGATGGCCAGGGGGTGAGGCAAACTCGAAACAGCCCAAGATGGGGCAGTTTTGGGTCCCCACCGCCAAGACCACCTTGTGGTGGTCTTAGGGAGTGGGCCCAGCCATTAGGCCCCCTCAAAAGGTCCCCGGGGTGCGCACACTCCACCTCACGGCTTCTCGGTTCAAATCGTGAGCCCACGGGGTGTGCAAACAACTCAAAACTTCACTTTTGAAAACTGTTTTTTCGGCAGTTTTTGCGCGACAAAAACTGGCGGAATTTTAATATCGCTACAAGCTATCTAGGGTTTATGAGAGGCTATGATACCACTGTAAGTCAATGTCGCGCACCCCACGTGTTCGCGGGGAGGCGGAATTTGCAAAAAATGATTTTTACCGGCTTCGCAACACCGACTAGAACCAATGATCGTCCATAAACCTAAGCTAGCAAACAACATGAGATTTAACTACTCGGAAAGAATGTTATACTTCATGATACAAGTCCTTCAGGTCTTCTCCTCTGTCCTCCTCGTCATCGTAGGCTCCAAGGATCGATCCGGATCGTAGCTTCCTCATCGGCTTCCTCGAGTCAAAGACAATCCATCCGAGAGTCTATAGTCCGAGCTCCAATCTCAAAACCGAAGTAACTAGGGCAACAAGCTTGCTAAACTTGACGGCTTAGGTGATGTGAGAATGAAGATGGATTTATTTGTCTCTTGAAACCCTAGTTTACTCAACTCATGAGACCTTATGGGTTTTAGTTGTGAGGAAGAAGAAGAGAGCTAACATGAGGAAAGAGAGATTGTTTTTGATAATGATAATAGAAAATGTGATGGCTCACTTGATTTGACCACAAGCATGGCAAGAAAATATCTCACCCAAAATATCTAGTGCCACAAAATATCTCACAAGAAATATCTAGTCAAAGAGTCAAACCAAGTCAAGTGGTCAAACCAAGTCAAGTAGTCAAAACAAGTAGCCATACCACAATTATCATTTACAAATATAACAAATACTTTCCTCCACCTCATAATTGTTTTAATCAAGTCGATGGTCAAAACCCTAATAAGGTGTCTCCTTCTATGCCCCTCTCATCCGTATATACATACCCGCATCCGTGTTTCGAGAAACACGAATACAAAGAGACGAAACTGATCCATCAATATAATACTAGGATCCGGTTAAACCAAAGCCCACTAGTATTATCCGCCCGAACATCATATACGCACAAGTGCACGTACGTGATCGAAGCCCTGCCGTATAACCATACGACATCTACATCTTTCGCCCGATGCAGGGAAACTCTCTGTATGGGACTCTAAGGACTCGACAGTACGCTGGAAGTGGGTTTAACCACAAGCCGCAAGCGGTATTAGCTGCACGTAATGGCTACCCAAGTATCTGTCGATTAGAAGGACGATGAGGAAACCTATCCGAACTCCTACTGAGCCGGGATGCGACAATCTCTGTACAGTCCAGTCTGTTCGTCTAAGAGTATCACATATCGGGCCTAGGGGCGGTAATCGTCAGACCCCTAATAGCGCAATAAGTCATGCCAGAGTGTAGCCCAAAACACCCTGAGAACCTACTGGAATACCTACCAGTAAATCTCGCATGCCCTGGCCAGGGACTTTGTGTAATGGCTCTCCGAACACAGCACGATATCAACCCCTAATATCGGGAGAGACGAATCCTATCTAACCGTCACTGCCTCCAAGTGCTTTGGGACTGCACCCAACTACTACTTGTTTGCATGACTCCTTTGAGCCGTGGTAGGGTAGTAATCAAAGTACATTGGGAACACACTCGAGGCGAAGCAGCAGTGTCAAGTCGACGGACTCAGCTATACTCATGTCACCTAGGAACTGCTACCCGACGATAGGTATAATACCCACCAACAGTTCCCGACGAGTCCTGTCCAGTGTACTCATAACCTAATGAGCACCTGCATACTATCTCCAGTAGGACGTACTAATGGCTGTGGGACAGACCATCTCCTCTGCTGAGATGAGAAGCGTATATACTAGTCTACTCCGGAGCATCGATGCCTCGTCTCAATAATCCTACGACTAGGGACTTGTATAGGATGTGCTTATAGACTACCCAGCCCCCACTAGTGTGACTGCCATCACAACGCTGGTAATCAAGCAAAGATCCTAAGGGGTCTACCAATATGTATAAGTGATATGCTAAGAAAACACATGCACATATTGAGGTAGAGACAAACCAGGTAGCATACTACCATTTTGAGCAAGACTGTTACTATATCCATATATATCCCAAGCTCCCATTAAGTAATATACAATCCAGTATGATACAATAATGGCCTCTAGGGCATATATCACTAACAATATCTATGGAGGAAGTCGGGTGGATAGCGTATAGCACCCCCACAACCGTAGTATTAGGGTACTAGGTATATAGTTATATATATAAATATTAGATATGTATACTTAGCTAATAGGGTTCTAGGAGACTATAGGCGATAGTATGCGTACTCGCAGGGAGGAATATCCTTAGTTCTTTTTTTTCTTAGCCTTGAGCCATCGGTATATATTTTGTTACACACACATACAGATATATGTATATATATGTATATGTATGTATGTGTGTGTGTGTGTGTACATGTAAGTTTGAGGATAATTTCGATATAATATCACGAGATGAGGATATGACATGTTAGAATGATATGAGTCGATATGATTAGACATGATGTCATGAGACTATGTTTTATGACGTAAGATGAAATGTCATGATATGATATGATATAATATATGAATATTAGGCGATATATATATAATATGTGATGATATGTGACTAGATGAGATGATAGGATGTACATGACCATAAATCCGTACCCTTGATTTGATGACATCGTACGATGGATTTTACCGTACTTGATATTATGTACATGATGATTGATATGCACACTTGACTTGATGATATCGTACGATGGATTATACCTTATGTGATATGATGTATATGATGATTGATCCGCACTCTTGACTTGATAATGTTGTACGATGGATTATACCGTACGTGATACTATGAGATTGGATTGCCGACTTGTAGATGTATCGACTCGGAAAATTATTGTTTTCTAACCACTTAAGTAGATATTAGGATATAATTAGAGCCATACCTATTTTCAAAACTATCGAATCGTTATGCATTTTTAAATGACAATCTCAAGGGATGCTACGGATTTTCAAATGGTATCTTTTTCTCAAAAACACCGTAGCCCCTATTTTTCTAAAAACAACGATTCGTACTATTTTAAACTATAACTGTATGGCTCATATGTAGCAATGTATTTTATACTATTGTGTTTACAATTTCCTTTTTCTGCTATGCTCGTATTATTCTCATTTTTTTTGCAGTATACATACCACGTTCTTTACTTATCTTGCATGACATCGTCTGCTAGGACACACATACCATTACCGATAATGTGCATGTTGCACGTACACACTCGCTGGCTCACACACTCATCATCGATAATTGACATCCCATGTACACATTAGAAATCATTACTTCACCATATAACTTAGTAACCTATAGCTTTTTAGTTATTTTTTAGTACCCATACCACATTTACTAGATCAGTTATCGTATTTTCTTACTTAGTTAGATGCCACGCTCATATAAACACATTGGTTATGCATTACGGATTTGTTCTGTGCTTGTACTCATTGTTTCATTATTGGTTCATGCTTATGAGATTTCGGTTTTCATGAGATTTCTGAATTTAAGAAACCGCAGATACATTTTGAAAACTTATGATTGTTTTAAAAATGTAGTTTCTCTTGATATGATGTGTGGCGTCCACCATGAGTTTTCTCGGTTCTGAGTTGTGTGTTTACCCGATTCGAGGAGAGAGGAGGCACCGTCTGCGGGTACATGGTGGACCCGGTATGGTACCCCAAGGTAAGAAGATCGTATAGAGAGACGTTGAGCCCGGCAGAGGAGCACTACCGATCGGTGATAGTTTTGGCTCGGCGGATATCCGGAGGATACCGACTGGAGTCGTGTGATCAGATGGATTTAAGGGTTGATCCAATCAGATAGCGTCCGAGATATGAGAATTTACGTGTCGATGCTGGACACGGGTTTTATGATATTTTCGAGTGTCGATACTGGGCACTCAGGTTTTTATGATGATTTGGTGTGTCGTTGATGAACACATGTAGGATGATACACCTATACGGTTACATATTATATAGATGACATGGTACCATATTATGACACAGGCACGAGTACATTAGCATTATTATACTTATGTTTACACTATTTACCATTCGATATTATTATATTACTATATGATCTAGAAGATCGTCATACATTCGATTTCTACCTGGTGATGTTTTCTACTCACGAGTTGGTAAGTCGCCCCCGTTGTGCCACAGTTTTCTTGCAGGATTGATCGCACGGTCAATAGCGACTTGCTGGCACACAGCTTTCTTCTGGAAGATTTGCATTGGTAGGTGGGGTACACTTTGTATCGTGACTACCATTTGTATATATTTATTCAGTTGTATCTAGTTAAAAGTTCCATCAACCAGACTATGTATTATTTGGTAGATCTAGTGATCGATTTATATATTCATTCGGACTTAGAGTCACTGATATGTTTTTATTCTTTATATTTTGGGTTTGATGATACTTTGCTTTTCTTATTCTTCTTTTCTGTGATTGATCTTCGCCTTGGGGAATCGTATATCTTTATTTGTGTGGTTGTGTTTCCGCCAATTAGTGAAGAGCTAGCTCCCGCTTGGGGATGCCTATTATTATTGCTATGTATTAGTTTTGGATCAAAATTTTTAAAGGAGGTGTTGCCCAACTTTCAAATGACGAAAATGTTTTCAAAAACAGATACTACTCACTTATATTTTCATATAACATTACTTATACTTTGTAAGAAAGAACTTGATTTCATTATACCTTTATTTCAAAACTTCACCTCCATTATTTTCCTAAAAAGGTTTAGATTTCTGGGCTTTCGGCCTACTTGGATTACGGTGTTTCCTCTAGACTTCACAAGATTCAAATGTCGGTCACGTGCTAAATTCTAAATCGTGACAAATTTGGTATCAGAGCATTAGGTTTAATCTTGGTTCGAGTCCAGGTTTGACTATGCGGAGTCTAGGGCGTATATATATTTCGGAACCAAGGCTTGACCTTATGGAACTTAGACTCGAATGAGTGGTTATTAGACCCGAACTTTTGTCATGTAGGTTGTCTTTGGTTGATGGAGTAGGTAACTTAAGTAGAGTGACGTACCGTGTGTATGTTCCGCGGCATACTTACGATACGCTGCTCCGCTTAAGTAACCTTAGGATGTACATTTCTTGAGCCCCGTATTTCTATTCGTTCCTATAATCTATCCTCATTGATATTTGATTGCGGATTCTGTTACCTTGGATACATGAGCTGAAAGGGTTGCGGTTAGAGATGTGGTCAGAGCGAGCTTGTCCGGATGAGGACTGACCATGATATTCTTCCGATGATGTAGGAACGTATTGATTTATTGTTTTACTAGGATTTCTTGTTTGACACGAGCGTTCGGGATCTGCACTGGATGATCGGGCCATCGCTTGAGGCCAGCCAGATTAGGAGGACCGTTGAGATAAGCTTACTCCAGAAATCGATATGTTGTCTACCGTGCAGACAGATGAACCAGTTGTTACTGAGATTGACGGGACATCGCCTCTAGAGTTTATAAAGCTGAAGCCACATGAGTTTATAGGCAGGGATGCGACAAAAGATCGCTAGTCATTTTTGGATAAAGTGACTAAAATAAGTCGTTTATTTGGATGCCTCGACGCAGGATCGGTTAAGTCGAATAATTCCAGTTTAAAGGGTCTTGCTTAGACCTGGTGTAAGTTGATCAAGAGAGGGCGAGCAAAGAGTATTCCTCCGATGACTTGGACGAGTTCTAGAGGACATAATTGTCCAGCCATCTTCTACAGAGTGTTGAAGATACCGAATTCATAGTTTCAAGTCCTTGCGAGAAACTCTGGATATGACTATAGCCAATATGGATTGCGGTCTACGCAGCTACCAAGACATGATTTCGAATTGGTCGATATTGAAGGAAAGTGCATATGAGATTCATGTGAACTCTTAATGAGTCGTTCTTCTCTGTTGAAGCCAGAGAATCGATACATATGCAAAAGTATTGGATACAACTACATTTTCAGAGGAAAAGTTGTGATGATATTGCAGCTTACCCGGAACTTAAGTGGATTAAGTAAAGAGTGCCAGTTTCTGGGCAGTTCGGCAGAGGTGAGATCGGAAAAGACCGTAGCGGGTTATTTCCAGGATTCCATAGCGATAAAGATTTGGACTTAGGATCGATTGTATCCTACGTACTCAGAGGGCCAGAGTCCGCCATCATTGACGTGCTACATTATAAGTAGTTATGATAATTGGCCTAGAGATGTTCAGAGAAGCGCCAAAGCAGGACTGTTTCCATCGCTATGCCCTAACGGGCTGTCGAGCCAAGGAGTCATGCAATTGGTGATCCACAAAAAAACAAGAACCCAGGGACAGGAGACGCCAGACCGTGTGCAGGAGGCAAGTAGATATTTTTTCTCTGCCAGCCTTGGATGCACTGGCACCTTTCGATATTGAAGGAGGTGTACCTCAATATCATTTATTTTGATTTGTATTTAGTGATCCGAGTATCATGCTCATATCATTTTAGACTTTTGAGTTTTGATGATTAGTTTCATGATTGATATTTCCTATGTGCACCACAATTGCACTTGATTCATATTTTTATATACCAGCTGTACTGATTTTTGTTTTTGTGCATATCCATTGCACTCGATTTTGTTTTGTGCACTTGTTGCACATATTTATGATTCCGTGTATCCCGATACAGTCGATTTTGATTTTGTGCACTCCGTTATACTTGATTTTGATTTCGTGCATAAAGTATACACTTAATTTTGACTTATGCACTCGGTGTAGTTCACATGCGCTTTCAGTGCATTGATATGGGTTTTGTGCATGCAGTTGCACATGCTTATGATTTCATACACCTCTGTATACTTGATTTTGATTTCGTTCATGTTGTATACCGTCGATCTCGATTCATATACCTAATATTCGTTTTCATGCACCCTAGTGCACTAGATTTATATTTTCGTGCTCCATGTGCACTCGATATTCGTTTCCGTGAACCCTATTGCACTATATGCTTTTGTGCAGACCTGGCGCACTTGATTTAGATTCTTGCACACACTTGGCGCACTTGATATGATTTATGCACATCAGATGCACTTAATCGAGATTCTTCGTGCATATCAGATACACCGGGTTTTGTTGTCGTGCACACCCGTTGCACTTGACAGATGCTTTCGTACACACCCGTTGCACTTAGTTTTTGCTTCTGTACACATTCGTGGCACTTGTATTTAATTTTGATTTTTGTGCGCACTAGATGCACATGGTATTTTTGTATACACTTATTGAGATTTCTTTCGAGCACCATATTTTTATGATATATACTAGATGGTATAGTAACCGGACAGGACTGGCCTAAGAATAGTACCTGAGTATTTTTGCACGCATCAATGTTTACCGGGGGGATTTTCAAAGAGAGCTATAGTCTCAATATTTTCCTACGTGTTCATGAGTGACACGAAATTTTACCAAGAAAACCCTTCTAAATCATTTCAAAAGGCGGGACGTATATGTTAAGCAAAATATATATAGATATATAGCTATTTCTTTACAAAATGAACGTCCGCTACTTGTGCCGTGATACACGCATCACAGGGTGATTTAAAAAGAATTTTGGATGCATTTTTATTCAGTTATTTAGACGATTTCACAAGAATGCGTACTATATATATATTATATAGCCTTGATTATATTATATTTGATTTTAACAGTAGATTTTTTAAATTAGCATATTCATCATAACTCCCATGATTGCATGAAACTTGACGGAGTTTCGATTTTGAGTTTTTGCACTCGTTTTCATGCGCATGCGATGCATTGTGTTGTTCTTGCGTATTCATGATTTCGGAGCCCCGTCGATTTGATTGATTTACTGAAATGTTTTAAATATTTGGGGGGTTTAAATTTAAATTCAGGGATCGAATTTATTTAAGGGGGAACATTGTAACATTTCAGAAAATATAAATATTATTTTTGGAATTTAAATAATAAAATAATAAATTTTATGAATATTATAAAAGTATGGAAATTAGTTTTAATGAAATGGAATAATTATATACATATAATTTGGAAAATAATTGGAATTTTAAATTGAATTATTATTTATGAAAGCATTTATTGGATTTGAGCTTTTATAAATTATTACACCATTATTTCCATATAAGTTTATGCTAAACTTGATTGGTATTTCACCAATTATGTATTAAACCATGTTTATGTATCATGACATGCAACATTTCATTTTGTAACATTTGTTCATATTTAGTACCATGGTTTCATTTTTAGTTTGCATTTAATTTGTTTTGTTTTAATGAGAAAAGAAAAGAAAAGGAAAGGAAAATAGATGGAAGAGAGATGGGGAAAAAGAGACATGAAAGTATGGTTAGAGAGAGAGAGAGAATATGGTAGCCATGCCTTCTTTTCCTCACCTCATTTTCATCATATCATCTCATTTCCATCTTCTCCTTCTTCCTCCTTCACTTCTCCACCTCCTCCACCACCTTCTACCACCTCAAAACACCACTCAAACCATCTCAAAACTCAAGTTTGCCTTCACAAAAAATGTTCCTCACCTCATCCCACACACCATGGGATGATCAAGTTCCCATTTTGAGCACTTTTGGCCATCTTAGAATTCTCTTGAGTTGCTTTTTTAAGGTAATCCTCTCACTTTTAGTTAAGTGTTTAAGTTTCCTAACCTCCTTTATTAGTTTAGAGTTAAACAAGTTATATTTAGTGAACTTGGAAAATTCTAGGGGGATCTTTGATGGTTTAAATGAATAGTAGTGTTATAGTAGAGAGTTTAGAAAGTGACTACCAGCCTTCAGTGATAGAATCCCTGGTCTAAGTGAGTGTAGAATCCCAAACACGAACTTAGAATTTTCCGATATCGGGTTTTTGTTGATTTGTGGTGTTCAAATGAAATCTGGAATGACTCAAGAAACCTGAAAAATATATTGTAGATAATGTAGGATATGTAGGCTATCTGGAAGATACCCTAGAAACCCGAGCCCCCATCTCCCATACTTGGCCGCCAATTTATCCAATATGGCCGCAATTTGAGGCCAGATCCTGGAACTAGGGCTTGGTTTTAGTGCATTGCTCAATCATCTGATATCTAGGCCTATCCAATGTGCAAAATGTCCTAATTTTTCTTGGGTAAAATCTGAGAGTGTTTTATTTAGTTTCAGATTTTGTTTTACGACTTTTGAAAACTAGATTTTTGGTATTTGAGTTTTGACTCGGTCGTTTGACGTTTGTATGTCAACGTCGGGAGTTGTTTGGTTGTTCTTGCATGCATGGACCATATGTTCTAACCTATGTGCACTTCGCGTACCGTATCGATTTTCGGATTTGATTTTGATTTTATTACGATATACATTGAATTGTAGGTACCTTCACGTGGACTTCCGGGACGACGAAGAAGAGCAAGACGTTCATCGACTTCGGCTAGGATAGTAGGTGAGTAGATATATATCTACGGGGGAAGTCGGGTGGATGGCGTATAGCACCCCCACAACCGTAGTATTAGGGTACTAGGTATATAGTTATATATATAAATATTAGATATGTATACTTAGCTAATAGGGTCTAAGAGACTATAGGCGATAGTAAGCGTACTCGTAGGGAGGAATATCCTTAGTTCTTATTTTCTTAGGATTGAGCCATCGATATATATATATATATATATATATATATATATATATATATATATATATATATATATATATATATATGTTGTTACGCGCACACATATATACATGTAAGTTTGAGGATAACTTGGATATAATATCACGAGATGAGGATATGACATGTTAGAATGATATGATTCGATATGATCGGACATGATGTCACGAGGCTATGTTTTATGACATGAGATGAAATGTCATGATATAATATATGAACATTAAGTGATATATATAACATGTGACGATATATGACTAGATGAGATGATAGGATGTACGTGACCATAGATCCGCACCCTTGATTTGATGATATCGTACGATAGATTATACCGTACGTGATATGATGTACAAGATGATTGATCCACACACTTGACTTGATGATATCGTATGATGGATTATACCGTACGTAATATGATGTACATGATAATTGATCCACACTCTTGACTTGATGATGCTGTACGATGGATTATACTGTACGTGATACTATAAGGCTGGATTACCGACTTATGGATGTATCGACTCGGAAAATTATTGTTTTCTAACCACTTAAGTAGACATTAGGATATAATTAGCTATACCAATTTTCAAAACTAACGAATCATTATGCATTTTTAAATGACAACCTCAAAGGACGCTACGGATTTTCAAGTGGTATCTTTTTCTCAAAAATACCGTAGCCCTTTTTTTTCCTAAAATTAACGATTCGTACTATTTTAAACTATAACTGTATGGCTCATATGTAGCTATATATTTTATACTGTTGCGTTTACAATTTCCTTTTTCTACTATGTTTGTATTATTCTCATTTTTTTTGCGGTATACATACCGCGTTCTTTCCTTATCTTGCACGATATCGTCTGCTAGGACACACGCACCATTACCGATGATGCGCATGTTGCATGTATACATACTCGCCGGCTCACACACTCATCATCGGAAATTGCCATGCCACGTACACATTAAATATCATTACTTCACCATATAACCCAGTAGCCTGTAGTTTTTTAGTTATTGTTTAATACCCATACCACATTTACCAGATCAGTTATCGTATTTTCATACTTAGTTAGATGCCATGCTCATATAAATACACTGGTTATGCATTACGGATTTGTTCTGTGCTTGTACTCATTGTTTCATTATTGGTTCATACTTATGAGATTTCGGTTTTTATAATATTTCCGGATTTGAGAAACCGCAGATACATTTTGAAAGCTTATGATTATTTTTAAAATACGGTTTCTCTTTATATGATGTGTAGCGTCCACCATAAGTTTTCTTGGTTCTGAGTTATGTGTATACCCGATTTGAGGAGAGAGTATGCACCGTCTGCGGGTACATGGTGGACCCGGTACGGTACCCCGGGACAAGAACATCTTATAGAGAGACGTTGAGCCCGGCAGGGGAGCACTACCGACCGGTGATAGTTTTGGCTCGGCGGATATCCGGAGGATACCGAACGGAGTTGTGTGATCATATGGATTTGGGGGCCGATCCGATGAGACGGCATCCGAGATATGAGGATTTACGTGTCGATGTTGGACATGAGTTTTATGATGTTTTCAAGTGTTGATACTGGGCACTCAGGTTTTTATGATGATTTGGTGTGTCGTTGATGGACACACGTTGGATGATACACCTGTACAGTTACATATGATACATACATTGTACCATATTATGACACGGCCACGAGTACATTAGCATTATTATACTTATGTTTACTCTATCACCCTTATTACCACTCAATATTATTATATTATTATATACTTGTACGGCCTATGAGATTGTCATACATTCGATTTCTACCTGGTGATGTCTTCTATTCACGAGTTGGCAACTCAACCCCGTTGTGCTATAGTTTTCTTGCAGGATTGACCGCACGGATTCAGTAGCGACTTGCTGGCACACAGCTTTCTTCCGGATGATTTGTATTGGTAGGTAAGGTACACTTTGTATCGTGACCAACATTTGTATATATTTATTTAGTTGTGTCTAGTTAAAAGCTTTATCAACCAGACTATGTATTATTTGGTCGACCGAGAGATCGATTTGTATATTCTTTCGGACTTAGAGTCATTTTATTCTTTATATTTTGGGTTTGATGATACTTTGCTTTTCTTATTTTTCTTTTCTGTGATTGATCTTCGCCTTGGGGCATCGTATATCTTTATTTGTGTGGTTATGTTTCCGCTAATTGGCGAAGTGCTAGCTCCCGCTTGGGGATGCCTATTATTATTGCTATGTATTGGTTTTGGATCAAAATTTACAAAGGAGGTGCTGACCAAATTTCAAATGACGAAAATGTTATCAAAAATAGATACAACTCACTTATATTTTCATATAACATTACTTATACTTTTCAAGAAAGAACTTGATTTCATTATACCTTTATTTCAAAACTTCACCTCCATTATTTTCCTAAAAAGGTTTAGATTTCTGGGCTTTCGGCTTACTTGGATTACGGTAGGTCCTATAGACTTCACGTGATTCAAGTGCCGGTCACATGCTAAATTCTGGGTCATAACAACTGCATCAAAGGCGACATTCATCCCTTCAATGTGCACGAAGTGCGTTATGAATATGCCAGATACTTCCAAGAAAAGCCTAGAAAGCCGAGGGTAATAGCCGAATCTGTGAAAGTCACGATTAAAATAGAGCAACCGGTAGTCATCGCCCACGTCCGAGTACCTCACCTGGGAAGCGACATAGAGGATGAAGAGCCCGTAGTCACGCCTCACACCCGAGTACCTCATTTGGGAGGATGAAGAAGATGAACTATGCATCGAGCTGAAGGAAAAATGCACCTCGAACTTAAAGCAAGGATCCAAAAGCAGTGATTCAGGCGCGAGCCAGAAGAAGCCTTACACATTACTAGGATTCCTCCCAAACACTTCAAAGAGCTTGATACACTCGAGACTCATGCAGTTGAAGAGCTGACTACCTTCGATATCCCACCAAGAAAATTGGGAGACAAAAGGATTCTGTTCCATAAGTGAGATGATAACCAAGCCCTACCAGATGCATAGCAAGTGATGAATCTGAATGCTAAAATGATGCAGCCTATCAGAATGCCTAAGTACTTCTCAGAAAAGTTAAGAAGCTTGCTGAAAGCTCAGGGCGTTTCATTCGAGCAATCGATGGTACAAATCCAATTCTATAAGAATATCTGGGAGCTGTCCAAAGCTCAGCCTGTCAACGAAGATGGGAAGTCCATCAAGAAAGGATTGGGTTACATCGCAAAAAAGAAACCCGGCAACAATCGCAGATTAAGTCACACTTGCTATGCGATTCATGGAGCTACAAATCCAATCAATGAAGATATAAATGATAATCTAGCTTTGTCGTACAGCACAAACGCACAGAGCATGTTGTATATTATCCATAGACTACACTTGATAGCATCCTAACCATGTTCATATAATGATGGTTATGCTATCCCAAACCAAACCCTCCAGATGCTACACCTACCCTATGGGCATGATGCCTTGAGCGTACAGTATCCAATCCATGGGCATAAATTGTAACAACTCTGTTTCAGTGTACAGAAAATTGTTTAAAAGTTGATATATAAATGGAGTATTTGCAATCTTGTGTATGCTATAAGTATTTGATTTGCTTTTAAACAGCAAGAAACAACTTGTAGCTCACTAGTAAAGTATTACACTGCTGTGACGTAGCCCCTGTGTTCGAATCCCCCAGCCACATATTTTTTGTTGATTTTCTTTTAAACTTTTAGAAGCTCAAAAGTTCACACGTGCAAAACACGTAAAATGAAAAGTCACAACAAAATCAAACATGTGCACCGAGGTATACCAAGCGACATGGACACGTGGCAGAGATCCACACCTCAACCACCGGATTTGGACCGACGAGATGTGAAGGGGGGCCGGCACCGCCGGTTTAGACCGTAGGTAATACTCTGAATTTTTAAACCTAGCACCTCTTGGCCTACCCCACTACCCCCATGTTGTTTGTTTACTCAGCAATTATCTAGAGAATTTAAAATCAGTATTAAACAAAATTTTAATGCACATTTTTAATTCTTTCTTCATTACCCTAAACCCTAATCCTACCCTATAAATACAACCCTACACTTTGGCCTCTTCATTTTGAAAATTATCACAAAAACTCTCTAAAATTTCCAAGTCCAAAATTATACAAGTGAAGTTAGTAAAGGTCGAAGTTCCGGCAACGTTTCGAGAAGAATCCGGCGACGAAACAACTCCCTGATGATCCCAAAATCTTCCCCTACCACTTCTCTCTAATTCCAACCTGTAAGTTCCCACTTTCCCCCTTCTCTTCTATTAAAACGAATTCATTATGCAAAACTAGTCGGAAGCGGAGTTAATCCGACTTCCGATTCTATTTTAATTAAAAACACAATCTTTCTTTAGAACAAATTCACAAACTTTTTGTATATTGTTTAGCAATTATAAACAAACACATTAGAACAAGTTTCATCTCAAAATAATATGTATTGCAACTTCTATTTTAATTTTACGGTAAAATACCATCATGTTTATATACGGCATTGTTTATTCATTTTACCCATATTACCTTTAGAAAACTCATGAGGTAATGACCTACCTCATGACAACATACATTTTTGACATAGAACGATGACTTTTGGAACATTAGTTGTGGGAAAATACGAGTTTACATTTAAATACCATAAACATTCAAAAACCGTTTTCTTTAAAAATGTATTATTTAATTCCTTGCAAATGCGCCTCTACAACCCATTTTGGGGAACCCCGATCAGGATGGTGCGGGTTATCACACATCCTCAGGCCTAGTAGAGCAAGATGCAGACCTCCTCACGGAGCATCCGATCTCGATGGAATTTTTAATGCAATTTTTAAGAAAAATGAGATTTCTACTTAATAAATAAAATTTATTTTTATTAAATATATTTATATGAATATTATCAAAATATATAATTTAAATATATATATATATATATATTCTATGTTTTCTAAATCAAAGGAATCACAAATTTCATGAAACTGCCATTACAACTCAATACAATTCCAATATTACACTAAAATACCATATACAATGAAATCTAGGTTATATCCATTAGAATATTTCACTTTATAAAAATTACAATTATGAAAACCTTAAAGACGATAATTAAATATTTGAGGTGTATTTTGAAAATATATCAAACTATTTTTCATAAAACCCCCTCAAGTTATATTAATTTACAATAAGGACCCTAGTAAACATAGGTTTAAGCGGGACAAGTTCTCTTGAGCCTCAGGGAGCCGGAGAATATGGGTGCTTGCCTATCTAAGGTAGACAACCTAAACAACGGTGTTATCAATACGGTAACTGTCTTGGAAAAAAACACAAATCCTACCGTCCATATGCAGCAGTTACCGATAACATCAAAACTAATTCAGGACTTCAATTTGTTTTAAAGTGTCTGACTTAGACAGAGTCTCAGTCTAATATGAAATCAATCTGACATGAATTCAATTCAAGTATAACTACAATACAACATGAATCCATTTATACCAGAATTCAATCTATATCAACATGACTCGACTGAACCGAACTATGGATATACTCAGATTACATGACTATCCATTTATATCCATTCCGTTTACATGATATCATGGTTTCAGCAAGTCTTCCATCTATAAAACAAAACAATACAATCAATACAAAAGACATTACGGGGTTTTAAAGGGGTAGACTGGTACGGAATGTGTTAGAAGTGGCACGAGACGGTCACTTTAATACACCTAACCTGAATATCCATTGCTGTTGTACCGTGGCTTAACGGTTCCTTATACTCCGTATACCTTAGTCTCCGGAATAGTGGCTTCCCTCTCGTATACACTGGCATATTCTGTACCAAGCTACAAACAACTGCGTTAACATAACAAACCCACCAGTTATATTCTCATCTGTCTATACTTACCTATCTTTGGGACTTACCGAGCGATTGTTCGCGGACGACATTCCTTCTCTTTTTCTTTGGAATGTTGTCAGGTGGATCGGACTTTCTGGAGGTCGAGCCCAGTACTGAAGATTTGGAGCAGTACGCCATTGACTCAAAACTCTAGATACTTGTATATATTTTCTTTTCAGTTAATGTCATTGTTTAGGCATTGCTTTCCATTCCTGTATTTACATTTTCAGTTGTACATGTAAAGAAATGTTAATAAATAAAAGTTGTTGTTCATTTACATTCATGTCTCTTGTGTATATTTTACATTATATTACTTAGTTACGCTTAGCGTGTTTACTTCTGAGTAAATACACAGCGGGCTTCGTCATGTCTCCTTACCGTTCACTGAGAAGAAGGCGTGACATAAATCATTAGAACCATCGCCCAATTTGGTTCTTGCTCAACTTGTAAATCTACAAACCCTGTCTCATGAAGTTCTCACGACTCATCGAGATTCAATCAACCCTACAAGATCCTTACGACTCGTTAGGAGAAAATGCCTTGTAGGATCCTCACAACCTGCCAGGAATAAGTACTTGGGGAGATGGAAACCTATCCGCTACTTAAGTACACCTTATCAACTCCCTGCGAGATCCTCATGACTCTTCAGGATATACTAACTTGCAAGATTCTCACGACTCATAAGGATGAAGCTCCCTGCACGATCTTTACGACTTATAGGAAATAAGTGTACAAAAGGACGGAGATATATCTGCTTTTCCAACATGCTACCCCAACCAAAAACACCTGCAGCAATAAACCTGCCCTATGGGCCTGATGCTCCAAGCACGGCGTATATGATCCACGGGCATAAATCACCCACATCTCAGTCAAACTCCACAAATCTTCCCTACACACCCGACGCTTCAGGCGGGCCGTATACAATCCCCGGGCGCAAACAAATTTCATCACCCCCAAGTCTCCCGTGGCCGGATGACTGTCGTGAGATCAAAAAAGATGAAGCTGCGCCTAAAACAAATCTGAATGATCTGCCTCAAGCTCCGAAAGCACTCGAAGAATGGGTTGATACCACTGTTGATGAACTCCGAGAAATTAATCTCGGTACTAATGAAGATAAAAGGCCTACATTCGTCAGCACTTTTCTATCCGAAAGCCAGGTTGAAGGTCTCAAGGCTTTACTAATGGAGTACTGTGATTGTTTCACGTGGAACTACACCAAAATTCCTTGTATAGACCTAGAGATAGCTGTCCATAAATTGGATATATCTTCAGAAATCAAACCCGGGAAGCAAATTCCACGAAGAATTCTTCAATGCTGGATTCATCCGTGAAGAGCAATATGCCGAATGGATAGCAAGCGTCGTTCCAGTAAAGTAAAAGAACAAAAAAATCAGAGTCTGTATCGACTTCAGGGATCTGAACAAAGTATGCCCTACAGATGATATTCCGCTACTCGTAACGAAGCTGATGATTGATAATACGTCAAGTCATGAAGTATTCTCCTTCATGGACGAATCATCTAGATACAACCAAATCAAGATGTCTCTTGAAGACGAAAAGCATACGGCCTTCAGAACTCCCATTGGCATCAACTGCTATAAAGTTATTCCATTTGGTATGAAAAACGCCGGCGCTACCTACCAAAGGGCAATGACCAAAATATTCAATTATCTAATCCATAAGATCGTTGAGTGCTATGTAGATGATCTAGTGTAAAAAGCATGACTCATGAAGATCACTAGAGCCATCTGCGGATTGTATTCGAACGTCTTCGTGAATACAATTTAAAGATGAATCCTTTGAAATGTGCATTCAATGTATCCTTTGGGAAGTTCCTAGGGTTCTTCATCCGACATCGCATCGTCGAGATTGATCCGTCAAAGATTCAAGCCATTCTCAAAATGCCGCCGCCCAAAAGTTTAACACAATCGAGATCGTTGCAAGGCAGGCTCGCCTGCATCAAGCGGTCCATCGTCAACCTATCGGGAAAATATCAACCCTTCAGTCGGTTGACGAAGAAGGATGCCCCGTTCAATTGGGATGACGAATGTCAAAGGGCATTCGAGAATATCAAGAAATACTTGCTTAAACCTCCCATTTTAGCTGCTCCAATCCCGGGACGTCCGTTGATCCTTTATATGACGGCATTGGAAAGTTCCCTAGGGGCATTACTCGCTCAAAATAATGATGAAAATAAGGAAAATGCCTTGTATTATGTAAGCTGAGTGTTAATAGGAGCAGAAAATAATTACTCCCCTATTAGGAAGCACTGCCTCGCATTAGTGTTCGCCGTAATGAAACTTCGACACTATGCATTGACACATAAAATTCCATTGATTTCACCCCCTCAAGTACTTGATGAACAGAGCCGTCCTAACTGGAAGGCTGGCTAAATGGACATTAATTTTAATGGAATTTGAAATCGCGTGCATGCCGCAAAAAGCAATCAAGGGATAAGCGAAAGCTGATTTTTTGGCAGCATATCTAATTGCAGACGATTCTTCGCTCAACTGCGAACTCCCTGATGAACATATCTTGAGCATAATCTTTACTGTAGGAGATGACAAGATAGAAGTAGATTGCTAGGAAATGTACTTCGATGGAGGCTCTTCTTTAAGGATCGATGATAACGGCTTGTCCAAATTCCAAGCAGGGGTCGGTCTAATCTTCGTCACTCCAGAAGGAGGGATCTTGCGCTATTCCATGGTTCTGTCCGATTCTAGAACCAATAATGAAGCAGAATATGAAGCGCTTCTCGCCTGTCTAGAGATGGCTATAAACATGAAGATACAGAATGTCCATATCTACGGGGATTCATGGCTGGTGATCAACTAAGTCAACGGCGAATACAACATATACAAACCTGAACTCGACAAATATAAAAAGAAGGTTCAAGAACTGCTGAAGAAGATCCCTTTATTCACATTAGAAAGTATTCCTCGAATAGAGAATAGAGAAACTGATGCTTTTGCAAAATTGGCAAAAAAAAAAGCTTATGAAAGCAACGACGAAATAAAAATAACGGTCCAAAATTGGAAGATAATACCACCGTTTGAATTCCCTGAAATATCAGCCGAAGACATACTCGACTCGTCAGTGATGGCATCCAAACAAGAGGAAGATTGGCGCCAGACATTCGTTGACTACGTCAAATACAAAAAGCTCCCTGAGGACAAGTCGCAAAGACGACAACTCTTGAAAAGAGCACTATCGTACACATACATCAGGGACACCCTATATCGAAGATCCTTGTATCAATTATGGTTAAGATGCCTTGGTCCTGAAGAATCTAGATTGGTTGTAAGCGAAGTTCATGATGGTCTTTATGGTGCACACCAGGCTGGACCTAAGATGAAACTTAAAATAAAAAGAATGAGCTATTACTGCCACATTATGATAAAGGAGTGCATGGACTACGCAAAAAAATGTCACGCATGACAAATACATGGTGACTTCATTCATCGACACCCAAAACCTCTGCATCCAACTGTAGCATCATGGCCTTTTGAGATGTGGGAAACTGTCGGGCCTATTGACCCACCGTCATCTGGGGGTCACAAGTTTATCCTGGATACCATCGACTATTTTTCTAAGTGGGCCAAACTTGTAGCACTTAAGGAAGTGAAGACAGAAAATATCTTACGCTTCTTCAAACAAAATGTGATATACCGCTTTAGTATTCCAAGGCGTATTATCTCTAATAATGGACCGGCATAAAAAATCTTCAGAATCAGCCGCTTTGCCAACCAACACAAAATAGATTGGAGATATTTGTCTATCTACAATCCACGTGCTAATGCTATGCCGAGGCGTTCAACAAAACTCTCATCAAGCTGCTAAAGAAGATGGTCTCTAAAAATAAAAGAGACTGGCACGAGAGACTACCAGAAGGTTTATGGGCATACCACACCACATACAGGATGGCTGTATTACTGCAACCCCTTATTCGCTAGTATTCAGCACCGAAGCCGTATTACCACTGGAGATTGAAATTCTTTCGCTCCGTATTACTATTCAACACGGGATAACTTCTAAACAGAATGCTCAACTCTGCCTCGATGAGCTGGATGCTTTAGATGAGATCCGTCTGATAGCGCAACAAAATATGGAAGTCTATAAGGAACTGATGTCACAAGCCTATGCCAAAATGGCGCGACAACGTTCGTTCTAAAAGAATGAGTTAGTGCTTTTCGTACGCTGACCAATCATCTTGAACCGTGCCAAACGTGGGAAATTCGAGCCTAATTATGAAGGTCCATATGTTATTGAAAAAGTCTTCTAAGGTGGAGCATACCAATTGATCGACATGAATGGTGCAAGGCCAATGCCTCCCATCAACAGTCGATTTTTGAAAAAATATCATGCTTGATGAGCCAATCTAACTACTATTGTCCGAGAAGACCTTAAACTACCGCTTGGTCTGAGACGACCTTAAACTTCTGCGGTCCGAGATGTCTTTAAACTAATGCCTAGTCCGTATTGACTTTAAACTAATACTACGTCTGAAATAACTCTAAACTACTTCTTGGTCCGAGATGATTTTAAACTATTTTTTGGTCTAGGACGACCTTAACTATTGCCTAGTCCGAGATGATCCTAAACTAATATCGCCCTATGGCAGGTTGATATAAAATAACCCTCCATATACAATCCATAAACGACCATCGTGAAATAGAAGCAAACAAACTATGACATTGGAGTCGATAATTCTCCCTTACTGCCCTATGTCGAGTAAACTAGCTTGCCATACACTATCTATGGGAAACGATGGACCGCCAAGTATTTAAAAATGGAGTGGATCACTATGTCCATAAGCTGGGATCATGTCACGCGGATCTCTAAAGTCCCTAAATCCACAAGCATAGCAGCGGGTCTCAGCGCATATTATCATAGACTCTATTTAATAATGATTCTCAAATGGTGGACTTTCCCAGCCGATTATAGTTACTATATGATACCGCTGCCGAAAAGCATGTGACTCTCTATCGAACCAGCCGGATTGGCTGTCGCATGGGAAAGACAGATACGAAATAAAATGAAAATCATGACGGATCCTGATGGATGTATCCAAATTAGCGATACACTTGTCCCTAATTCTGTAACCGAAGGTTCAGTCCCTAATATTGAAATACCCGGATCTGTTAATCAAGCTGATGAGGAATATAAACCTAATGGACTTGTCTCATCTACTACCTCCGACAAATGGGAAGTTTCTAGATGATCTCATGACTATAATAATTGACCTTGGAAAGTCAATCTCTTCAAGACAATTCTATAGTTACTCTGAAGCGTGGACACATCAGGAACGTCCAAGGTAACCCAAACGTACATAAAAACCCCACCGCATGTGCAGAAGAGTGTCTTCAACCTCTTCATATTTAAAGTCCCACCGAGGCATGCAAAAGAGCATTTTTGATGCCATCAGAACGGTTGATCCGAACAAGACGGCAAAGTTCCGCCTGACAGTGTTTCCAAGAACGAAGGACTCACCAAATTAAAAGGGGGATAAGTTCAAGTGACTACTAAAGTCCCACTGAGACGCACAAGGGAATGTTCTTGAAATTATCATAACAACTCATGCAAATCAAATTAAAAGTCCCACCCGGCTATGCCTCTAAGCCCATCAAACGTTCTACCAAAATAAAAGGATCAAAACTAAATAAGATAATGAAGTCTTACTGATGACTTACACAAGTGACTTGACGACACACGGAAGTTGTAAAATTCTATCAATAACCTACACCAATAACTCTCTTACCGTGAACCGAAAGTCAATATCGTGTCAGACCCTCTCGACTCGCTAGGAAAATCATACAATAAGAACCTTACGACCCATTAGAAAATCAACCCTCATGGAATCCTCTCAATACATGAGAAAGCAAAACAAAACAACTTACAAAATTCCCACTGGACACCACCTCTACCATGTGACAATGAAGTCAAATATGCATACCCTACGGGCCTGATGCTTCAAGCGCACCGTATACAATACACGGGCACAAACAACATCAATACCAAGTCCAAAACAAGTGCCACAAATGTGCACAAAAGCAAAACTAAGTGCAGTAGGTGTGCAAGGAAGTATTTGTCAAGTGCAACGGGTGTGCACGACAACAACATCAAGTGCATCTAAAGTGAATGCAAATCTCAATCAAGTGCAACTAATATGCACGAATAAAAATCTCAATCAAGTGCATTTAGTGTGCAAAAAATCTCATCACATGCACCCCGTGTGCATGAAACATCTAAATCAAATGCGTCAGGTCTGCACAAAAACCTCTAGTGCAGTAAATGCACGAAAATATAAATCTGGTGCACTAGGTTCCTGAAAACCCATTAATGTTTCAAATGTGCACAAAACCAACACTAAGCGTGCCAAGGTGTATAAAATCATAAACGTGTGCAACTGCGTGCACAAAATACGTGTCAATGCACTGCAAGCACATGGAAGCTATACCAAGTGCATAAATCAAGTCAAGTGCATACAATATGCACGAAATCAAATCGACTGTAATGAAATACATAGAATCATAATTACGTGCAATCAAATGCAAAAAATCGATATCAAGTGCAACAACTGTGCACAAATCAAAATATCTAATGTAACGTTGTATAAAACATAAACCCAGTAGGTGCAGCCATGGTGCACGAAAAAAAAATATCACGAAACCCAATCATCGAAACTCAAAATCGAAGCGATAAAAGTGTGATAATCGGATCACAAAACTCAAATCGCGATAAATGACATTGAGGTACACCTCCTTCAATGTCGAAAATATGCCGGTGCGCCCAAAGCTGGTAAGCAATAACATCCACTTACCTCTTGCTCACGGTCTAGCGTCCTCTGTCTCTGGTTCTTCGTCTTCTTCATGGATTACCAATCCCACCATCCTTCCGCTCATTAGCCAGTTGGGTAAAATGACGGAACAGTTCCGCTCTGATCATCTCTTAGCCAATTAACATGACCATTGCAAAACGGCATGTTACTGATGGTGGCATCTAGCCCTCCGAATAAGCGCGATGCAACTGATCCTGGGTGCAACTCTTTATCGCTACAGCATCTTGGAAAGAACCTACTCATGGTCTCTTCCGATCTCACTTAAGTCGAACAATACAGAGGTTGGCACTCTATTCTTAACCCTTTTCTCTTATCTGGACAGCTACGTCCTCATCATGGCTTTCCTCTGAAATTTAGCCGTATCCAATGCCTCTGTATACATATCAATCCTCTAGCATCAACGGGGAGTAACAACAGTTTGTTAATATCTCGCAAGAACCTATTGTTCCACTCGTTTTCATTGTCATCCACTTCGATGTCATAACTTGCGGGCTAGGTACAGCAATTCATCTCGGCTACAGTAAGTCCGGAGTCTCTTACACGGACTCGAAATTCGAACTCGGGTATCTTCACCACTCTGTGGAAGGCATCAAGCTGAATACGTCCTCGGGAACTCGTCCCAATCATCGGAGGAATATGCTTCCTTCATCCGTTCTCGATCAACTTACTACGCATCTGGGTGAGGTCCTTCTGTCTGCAGCTGGTCAACTTACAAATCTCACATCGGAGCATCCAACGAACGATGTCCACTCTTGATCAATTTACCCTAGATCTGAGTAAAATCCTTCAAACTAGAATTCTTCAACTCAACTGAGCATGCGTCGGCGTATCAAATCAGACGAATCATCTTCGTCGCTCTATTCAAGATGGACTAGCAGTCTTCTATCACATCTCAATCTTGAAGCACCAGTGGTTTCAGCTCTAAAAACTCTGGAGGTGACATCCCATCAAATCTTAGCAATCAACTGGGTCATCTGTCTGCACGGTATACAACATCCTGACCTTTGGATAGGCTGTACATCAACAGTCCTCTCAATCTAGCAGTCACTATCAATGGCCCGATTATCCGGTACAGATCCAAACACTCGCCTCAAACGAGAGATCTCAACACAAACACTAAACCGATACGTCCTTATGTCACCAGAAAAGACCATAGTCAGTTTTCGTCCGTGACAAGCTCGCTCTGACTGCAACTCTAGCAGCAGCTCTCTCTGCGTTCAACACCCTAGTGATAGGAACCTCAAGTAGGTATCGATGATAATAAATTAAAGAAACGAAAGGAATCAACAGGTTTGAAATGGATATATGATCATAAGAAGAATGAAATCAATGGAAGTATGATCATAGGAACGAATAGAAGCACGGATCTCAAGATTGTACATCCTAAGTTCACTTAAGCAGAGCAGCGTCTCGTAAGTAAGCCACGGAACATACACACGGTACGTCACTCTACTCAAGATACCTACTCCATCAATCAAGGTCAACCTACGCGACGAAAGTTCGGGTCTAATACCCCTTCAGCCAAGTCTAAGTTCCGTAAGGTCAAGCTTAAACTTGAACCAAGCTTAAACCTAACGCTCTAATACCAATTTTGTCACGACCCGGGATTTGGCACGTGACCAGCACTTAAATCACGCAACATCTTAAGGCGTAACGTAATTCAAGTAAGCCGAAACCCAGAAATCTAAACCTTTTTAGGGAAATAATAGAGGTCACGTTTTGAAATAAAGGTATAATGAAATCAAGTTTTTCTTTAAATGCATAAATAAATATTTATGAGAAAACAAAAAGGGTTATATACTAAAGTTGAAAACATTTTCGTCCTCAAAAATTTGGACAGCACCTCCCTTGTAATTTTTGATCCAAAATCCCATACAAGCAATATATATATAGGCATCCTCAAGTGGGAGCTAGCTCTTCTCCAAATTGGCGGAATCACAACCATGCAATAAACATATATATACGATGCCCAACGGCGAAGATCAACACAGAAAGAATAAATGAATAAAGCAAGACATTATCTCAAAGAAGCGAACATACACCCATCGCTCCAAGTCTCGCAACCACACAAGTCTTTCTAGGTCTACTAATATACAAAGTCTAGTTTCTGATTGATGGAGTTTATCTAGATACAACAGGAATAATAATACAAGAATGTGCACGATCCAATGTGTCCCATCTACCCAAGCAAACACCTTAAAGGAACTGTGTGCCACCGATACCGCTACTGATCCAAGCGGTTGAACCTGCAAGAAAACTATACCACAACGGGGGTGAGTTTCCAACTCGTGAGTAGAAAACATCAGCAGGCAGAAATCGAATAAATAGTGACTCCTAGGTCATACTGTATCATGAAGGTAATACTCTGATATCTAAGGTGTCCATGTATGCATATGTATCAACAATATAATCGATGCCAATGACATGAAAAAGCAATCATCTGAATCAAATGCCTGTATGTATGAGGAAAATCAACCAACATGTGTTCATCAACGACACATCAATATCATGGAACCTGAGAGTCTAACACCGACACTCGAAACATCATGAAACCCTTGTCCAATATCGACATGTAAATCCTCATATCTCAGGTGCCACATCCTATGATCAGCCCTCAGGTGCCGCATACTCTGATCAGACCTCATATCCATCTCACGACTCCGATCGGTATCCTCCGGATAACCACCGGGTCCAAACTATCACCGGTGGGTAGTGCATCCCTCTTTCAGGATCATCGCCTAACTCTACGATCTTCTTGCCCCGGGGTATTTCACCGGGTCCGCCATGTATCCGCAAACGGTTCCTCCCAACCTCGAATCGGGTATCATATAGCTCAGAACCGTGAAAACTCATGGTGGACACGAAATATCTGTTCACCGCCGAAAGACGCGACCGGGACGTTAGGACGTTTGGCCTGAATTTTGGGGGCAGATGCTATTTGGATTTATCCGTCCACCTCTCCGAATATGCCAAGTTGATTTATGGCACCGTATATCGGAGGTTTGGACGGATGCGGCAGTTGTAGCAGACTTCGTCAGATTCCCCCTCGTTTGCGAGGGGTTTTTGATTGTGGGGACGCTCTTCCTTACAGACGCAAGCCCCTGCAGTTAATTACGTTACCGCATCGCGATAACCACTTTCTCTTGCTCCGGAAGTTCACTTCGTGTCGTGTGTGTTTGTTTTATTTTTTGGTTTCCCGTGGATCGTATACGGAGACTAACTTATGTCGTCGCCCATAGGGCGTGGATTAATCTAAATTCGTATATTTTTAGATTTGGGTTTGGATTTATTTAAGGATCGTTGATCCGTTTTGAGATCAATATTGACTTAAATGTATACGAGCAATTGGGGGCTCGATTGGTTTTTTGTTAAGAATAAGTTAGTCCAATTTGAGACTAAGATCCACTTAACAAGGCGTTAGGATCATTTTTTGTTTCAGATCCAACAAGAGAGCATTTGGGCTCTGTTGTTTTAGTTTAAGGACGTTCCGGTCCCTTATCGCCATTTTGGAGGCGAAGTTGTAGTTTGAGAACATTTCGGTCTGTTGATCACCATTTTTGAGGTGAGATTTTAGTTCAAGGACGTTATAGTCTGTTGTCGCCATTTTGGAGGCAACGTTTAGTTTAAGGACGTTTCGATCCATTGCCATTTTAGAGGCAACGGTTAGTTTAAGGACGTTTCGGTCCGTTGTTAGTTTAGGGACATCTCGGTCCATTGATCATCTTGCATGCACATGTATTTGTTACGTGATAGGATGAGCAACGATGATATATGATGCATCCAGTTTGGGGTGTGGTTTGATTTGGGGTGTGCACGTCAATTTAGGCAGTGCACTAAAAAGCAGTTGGTTGTCGGGACCCACCACTTCTCTGAAGACGTTAAGGAATTACAATGACATGTATCAGAGGTGTAGAGAGATGTACCCTTAAACAGAATCCCGTATTTGAGGGAAAAGATCATGGTGGATCATCTAAGAATCATTAGTCATTTTTGAAGACTAAGATTAACTTAGAAGATATGGGATGAACATTATTTTGAATATCATCAGTTGAAAGATCGTTAGTCATGTTTGGGACTAAGATTAATTTGGGGAATGATGAGTGCAGAGGGGCTCAGTTGATTGGAAGAATTTAGTCAATTTGGGCTAGATCTGGGTCTCCATAATTACCCAACAGAGCTAAGTGTTGAGGCATACAATGCTCACGTGCATTTCATGTGAGGCACCTGATTAGTGTTAAACACTAGAGTTCTGTGGCGCTCACGTGACACACATGAGGCACCGGATTAGTGTTAGACACTAGAGTTCTGTGGCGCTCACGTGACACACGTGAGACACTGGATTATGGGCACTGCCCCACCTATTCCCCCGCTTTTTATATAAGTACTGAGCACTTGGTTCTTGTGGTGCTCACGTGTAAAACACGTGAGGCACCCCAAAGCTGGGTTCTGCCTTTTGGGTTTTTTATCCCCTCCTTCTTTTTACATAAGTGCTAAGCACTTGATTGGAAATCGCGTGCAAAACACATGACTGCCCTAGGAGGCACTTCTTGTTCTTCTTTTAAGCGCTTGCATGGGAAACACGTGCGGTTCTCATTATAGTGTTTAAATACTAATGAATCATCAGTCTTTCCTTCTTTCTGAATGTTTGGAGATTTTGATCTCCTGTTAATGACCCTAGGGTTTAGAGGATCTCATGTTTCTTGGTTTGTAAGAATTAAATTCTTTTATAGGGTTAAACCCTAGTTTTCATGTGTTTTGCAAGAATCAAATTCTTTGAACTCAATTCTTTCCCCTAGGTTTTGAACCAGCATGACAGAATCTCCCCGATGAGAATTAAATTCTCAACTTTTGGAGAGATCTACTTCTACAGATCTCAACCAGAGGAAGAACTAAGTTCTTATATGAAGGGTTAAATCCTTAGAGAGGAAAAAGAGAGACAAGATGATCTCTGAGTTTTGTTTTCTTTTTACCTAGGGTTTTAATGAAACAAATTTTCCTTTGTGAGAATTAAATTCTCTGTTTCTTTTGAAACTTTTCTTTCTTCTTCTCTTAAACTTCTCTCTTTTTTTTAAACTTCTGAGGGAATTCCTTTGTTTTCTCTCTCTGTCTTTCTTCACTATCCGTCCTCCTGAGACTTGAAGTCTCCGATCCTTTATATAGTGGAGAGAAGTTTGTTTAATTCTGAGAAAATCTCTCATTGAGAGATCCTAATTGATTTAATTGGTTCCAGAATTGACTTAGGGAATTTTGCCCACCATTGAATCTCTGATCTAAGGGTTTCTGTTTTACAGAACATATTTTTCTTGTTTTTAACAAGATTGGGGAAATATTTTCCCATATGCAGAATCTTATTCTGTAAAATAGTAAATTTTTAAATCATCATTGGATTTTTAATCCAAGGGTGATCGGCTTAACAGAGCACAATCTCTCTTTGTTCAGAAAGATATGGAAAATATTTTCCATCTCAGGGGATCTTTGATCCGCCAACTTTCTGTTTAACAGAAAATATCACTCCCAACATAAAAAGATCAATAGAATTTAATTCTATGTTTAATCATCATTGGATCTTTGATCCAACGGTTCCTTGTTGAGTAGAATTTAATTCTGCATAGGGAGGTGCTCTCGCATGTTCAACATGTGAGGCTTATTTATTTTGTCAGCTGTTTGAATGCAGCGCCTATATGCTTTGCATATAGGCGCTCACGTGTTTAACACGTGAGGATTATTAGCCTATAATTTGTTTGTATTGTTGTCCCTATATGCGTTGCATATAGGCACTCACGTGTTAAACATGTGAGGCTCCATTAGCCTAGTAGTTGTTTTAATTGCAGTGCCTATATACGTTGCATATGGGTACTCACGTGTTAAACACGTGAGGCAGTTTTAGTTTAACAGTTGCGTTAATTGCAGTGCCTATATGCATTGCATATAGGTGCTCACGTGTTAAACACGTGAGGCTTTGAATAGTGGGGAACTTTCCCTTACCCATTTTTTTATTAGGGAACAAATGCCCCCCAGCATTGCTCTTACGTGGTTTGCATGTGAGTGCAACGCTGTCTGCCCCTACAGCCGTTGGATTGCCTAGGGGAATGGGAAGATGAACCTCTCCCCATCATGTTTTATAAATGCGAGGGTTTTGGCCTCTGGGATGACCGCTGTTCTTTCATCTTCTTCCTTACTTATTTTCCTTGAGAATTTAATTCTCTTCTTCAGAGCTTAGTTCTCTGCCCGCTGAAATTTCAGAGTTAAACTCTGTCAAAAATTTTTCTTTGGTAAGGATTATGAACGGAACCCTTTTTTTGTTTTTGCCCTGGATTTTAAATCCATCGACAGAGCGTTGCTCTTTTCTTGAATTGATTTCTTAAAGATCCAAATCAAACACAATTTTTTTTGTAGACACTGATGTCTTGAATCAATGGGGATTATTAATCCTCCTCTTAGGGTTTTACCCTGTCACCGATCTTTAAGGATCCTTGGAATTTAATTCCATTTTCTTTGCCTCCTTGCCATGGGGGTTTTCTGGGATTTAATCCTTTTATTAAAGGAATCTAATTCTATATTTACAGAGCTTAGCCCTGAAAGACTCGGACACTTTTGGGAATTTTATTCCCTATTGTTCTTGAGTATTTTAGGGTTTTAATGCCCCTAATACAGATTTTAATCTGTCGTGCATTTCAACAGAACTCGTTTTAAGAGTCGTTTAAAATTCACTGTTTACTTGATGAGAATCCTTTTTGATTCTCATAATGATTAATTTGCCTCATCATTGGTGAGCCGCTATTTAGATTTTGTGGGGTCCCTTGGTTTTGCAGGCAATAGTCCCATGAAACACACATCACGGTTTTATTTTATTTTACCTTATTATTTATTATTATTATATATTATTTTAAATGGGTTTTTCCTTTCCTCTTATTTCAGGAACGATGGCCTCACTTCCCGACTTCCCTTACACTCACTCAGAAGTTGATTTTCCGCAATCGCCATCAGAAGAGGAGGTTATGGCGATGATCAGAGCATATGACAGGGACCATACTAGTCTTCTCTTGTGGGGGACGTGGTACGGTCATATCATCAGGGGTTGCTGTAGTTTTACCTGCAAAGCGCTGATAGAACCCATCCACTCTATATCATTGATGGAATGCCCACGGACTGCTTATGCGGTGGAGGAGACTAACTGGACTCCCGCGGGCTGACTCGAGCCGTCAACGACCGAGATACCCAACCAACCCATGGTAGCCATTGATATTTTGGGGCGCCGAATATGTCAGGGTGAAGTTCGGCCCTAGGGGCAGGTTTATAAGGTAGGCGTTACCCCCCTCCACCCAGTGGGCTTCCTTCTCTAGGCTCGGTACACTCTCTCTGCCCAACACTCAAGTCTGCAGAAGGTTGGGTTGTACCAAGCAGTGTATGCTTCGTTATTCTATTATCACGCCCCTCACATCTTGTGGGTTAAGGCTTTATTGAATCAATGGAATCTTCCCACCAACACGTTCTTGCTAGGGGATCGAGAGGTCCCAATTTTACTGGAAGAGTTTCGCGAGATCTCCGGGTTGCCGATCAGGGGAGAGCACTATGAAGAGTTACTGCCTCCTGATGAGTACATGTTTGATACGGTTCCCGCTATGCTTGATGGCCTGACAACTGAAAACGCTGTTCATCATAAGTACCCGAGTCTAATCAAGGCCCTGGGTATCTTTGAAAAGCTGTTCGTGACATCAGAAGGGCAAGGTGTCACTTTTGACGCTTTTATTGCTTGCTTCCTTCGCGAGGACGTCTTATCCAAAAAAGCTCCAAAATTCGCGAAAATCGAAGACCCTTTTGGATTCGGGCTGAGGAAACTGCCGGCCAAAGAGGAGGACCTGCCACAGTTATATATTCCAAACTCGTCGACCGTAGCTTTCGATGCGATCGCGGCCCCTGGCATGGACGAAGAAACTTTCTTCCTTGGCTTTATCAATCTTTGGCTCAGCTGGTTCGCCATGCCGATGCATCGCCGCTTTATGAGAGCCTCCATTTTTATCCTGCTCATCGCATAGCTGGAGGAGCACGATTAGCTATTGGCATCGTGGGGTTGTTGTATCTATATCATGGGTTAATCGTTGCCGCTAATACTTCGAACCCATATGCGAATACCGTGAATTTCTCCCTCCACTACTTCATGTCGTGGATCGAGATGCATGTGTTGGGAGCGTTTGCTATGCACCAGCGAACCGATTTTTATGAATCATACACTTTCCCGTGGATCATGAGGTTGGTTGATGCCTCCGCTCCCGATCCGACCCAGTTGGGGGCTCTCCGTGTACTGCTGAGCCCGTACTTAAATGAAGGCGGAATGGTGTTCAGCGATCGAGTCCTTTCCGCTCCAGCGGGGCCTGTTTAGCAATTGTTTGATTTGTCGAAGGGTGGGGTCCCGGCTTTAAAGCTTAAGGAGATTATGCATTTATACTCGATCAGGCCGGGTTATTTGGCATTCCATAGGAATGACACTGCTCTCTTCATGCGGTATAATCTGCATCGCTTCGCCCAGCAGTTAGGCTACAACCAGGGTGTTCCTCTAGAGGCATTTTTAGTTGAGCCTGCCCTCTCCTTGGAGGTTACTTGCGTTGTCATTCACCATTTCATGCGGTTAAACACTGGCTCCCGCTTCATGATCCTGGAGCCCGACTATCTTCCGAGGCCTGTGGGGTCCTTCAAGGGTTGGTATCGCCATCGGGTCGGCCGTGTCATTGCATAGGAGAGAAGGGTGCTTTTCGAGTGTAGAGCTCCCGTTCCGGCTCAGGTCACCAGCTCTCCATTGCGACCGCGGTCGGTGGTTCGCCCTCCTCTGAGAGATAGCGGTTCGGTGCTTATCCTTAAAGTCGCAGAAATAGAATCAACCCCTCGCACTGCTGGTATGCCGGTGCGTACTAGAGCCCAGGCAGAAGTTCCTGATAAAGCACCCACGGTGGTGTCACCAAAGGGTGATACCGAAGGCGAAGTTGGGCAACGCCGCGCCAAATCACCAAGAGGGAGAAAGCGCTCCTCCGCTAGCGTTAGCACAGGCTTCAAGAGGAGAAAGAAATCGGTCGCCGGCCTACTCAACACTTTGCTTGAATCCGAGCCATTTATTCAGGATGAGCCGATATCTATGCAGGAGCCGGACGACGTTCTTCTCTTTCCTGGTTCATCTACCGAGGAGGCTGCGCAGTTGGCCAAGGCTTTAAGATGCTTACGAGATGAAACTGAAAACGTGTGCGCCCCGAAGAAACCCCACCCCCGTTGTATTCTACGACGTTGACCCATCATTACGGAGGGTATACATGGGTCCTTTATTAATGGAAGAAGAACGGGCCCTCAAACAGCCCATATCGGTTGCTTCTAAAGACGAGCTTGCACTAAAGACGGGTAGTCATTTATTTGCGCTTAAAGCCTGGGCATATTCAATCAGAAAAGAACAACGGCTCGAAAAATCCATACTTCAGGCTTCCTGGCGTATTGGTATGCGTGTTTTTCATGTCCTTCTTTTGGAGAGTAATTTTTAGTACTTTTATGCCTTCTTATTTTTGCAAAAACTTTGCAGGGACTTCTGCAGTGGGAGTGGATTTGTGTCCAGATCGAGCCATGGCTGCGGATTCTACGAATATCTCCCATGACGCACCGGCGGGTGTAGAGGAGATTGCTGAAGCTGCTACCCTTGCTGTAGAGTTCTCGGTGGTGGCTTTTGTCCCTTCAGCGTCTACTCCCCCGGCAGAGGTGGTCTTGCCGGCCATAGGTCCCATGGCTATTTCTAGTGACGCACTGGAGGGTGTAGAAGAAGTTGCCGAAGATGCTATCCCTCCAGTTCAGGGCGGGAAAAGTATCGAAGGCAATCTTCCACACATACAGATTTTGTTTAATGACCTCTCCTTTATCTGAACTTTCCCTTCCTTCAGAATTGCGGGAGCTGGTGGCTTCCATCATGGATCTTTCCCCAAGGGAAATCTTCCAGCGATTGCTTAACATGGTGGCCCCACAAGCAATACCTCCACAAAGCATAGTACTTTCTTCTGGCCAAGGTCGGTATTCTTTTACCCTGTTTGTTTTATATTTTTATAATGATGCTAATATGCCCTTCATTTTAAACCACAGTTCTGGAAGCCGACGACGAAATCGAGATTCTTGATGGGCCTGGGGATCTCTCAAACCCACCTTGCATGACTATGGGTAAGTGACGCTTTACCTTTGGCACCGTTCTATTTACTCGATGTTTGGAAATACGACTGACCATACATAAATCTTCACAGTTTTGCCAGCCCTGACCCTATTAGAGTCTCGAATCCCCATGCCACCAGGCCCTTATGCCCGGCGTGTTTCTAAAAGGATGGCAAAACAGAGCGTTTACTCACTGGCGGCTCTTATTAAAGATCTTCGTGCTGTTTCCTCTATCGTGACCGAAGAATTTGCTGCTGAAGCCAACGCTTCCTTGTCTATTCTTGCTACCTATCATGACGAAGCATTGGTGCTTGCCTGGGATGAGTATTGTTGCCGAGTGGAGGCTTGATTACATGGGCTTGAGTGCATACGCCTTCCCTCCGACATCTTAACTGTAAAAGCGAGCCTGGAGGGATGGATCGAACGGTGTGCAGCCAATCTCCAGTCATGCGAGAAAAGGCTCAACCGGAAGTTTTCAGAGAGGGAGTTGGCTTCAAACGGTTTGGGGGAACTTCAGGTTCAGCTTACTGCCAAGACCACCCGTGCGTACGAAATTTGGCGGGTGCTTCAAGAAGCTATTATAGAGGTGGTGGCTATTGACAAAACCATTATTTTTACCCATGAGATGGTTGAAGCCCATAAGGTCGCCAAGAAGGAGCTCGAGAGTCAGTTTGCTTCATACCAGGATCAACAGACCCAGGCAGGGACTCGTCTTACAGTACTGAAGGAGCTTGAAGCCGAAGTCTAGCGGAAGAACGATGAACTAGCTGGCCTATTGAACTGTCCGCCGACTTAAACATTTTTGTCGCTGTATATTCTCCCTCTTTTTTGTATTCATTCATAAATAAGAGTATCTTGTATTCATTTTGATTCATGAATAAAAGACATATTTTATTTCATACCAGCGCTTTTCTTTCTTCTGCTGTTTTGACTTGGCATAAAGTAGTTTATATACTTATTGTGGAGTTTGTAGTTTACTCACTCATTTCGGAGTCTCTAGTTTATGAACTCATTCCGGAGTCTCTAGTTTATTCACTCATTCCGGAGTCTCTAGTTTATGAACTCATTTCGGAACTTGTAGTTTATGGACTCATTTCGAAGTTTGTTTAGCTTACCTCCATTGGGCTTGTAGGCAAACTTATCCTAACGTCATAGATAACCCCTGCTCTTTGCGACAGAGGTTCATTAGGTTTTGTGGTACTAGGATTTTTGTTAGTCGTATCGTCACGTTGGCTGATGCATTTCCCGATATGCATTCATTACGCTGCTGTTCGAGTAGCCCCGCGACTGTCGTGTCTCTGATCCCTTCAGGGTCTGGACAAGACGTCTTCAAGTAATCTCCTTAGGCAGTTTGACCGTCGGAAGACCAAGCGTCAGGAATTTTGCCATGTTGCTTTTTACTTGAGGTTAGGCTTAGTTTAGGAGCCCCGATGAGTCATAACCACTCCGCACTGGTGTGGGATGATCTCCGATAGTCTTTCGGGTTTTATTTGAGTTGCCATCAAGATCCTGAAATTAGGAATTTGGCCTTCGCTTCCTTTGTCGACACTGTGTCTGCTGTAATGAGACGAATGTCGAGGTGATCTCTAGGTTGTTTTGTGAACCGTCGAGACTTGGAACTAGGGACTTTTCCATGGATCCGTTTTTTTTTTGACCCTGGGGTTGTTTGTTGACATTGTGTCTGCATCCTGCTGGAGTGAGAAGAAATGTCGTTGTTGATACTATGTCTGCTGTAATGAGACGAGTGTTGACGTGATCTCTAGGTTGTTTGTGAACCGTTAAGACTAGGAACTAGGGACTTTACCATGGCTCCGTTTTGTTTTTGACCCTGGAGTCTTTGTTGACATCGCGTCTGCATCTGCTGGAGTGAGAAAAAACGCCGTTGTTGACATTGCGTCTGCTGTAATGAGACGAGTGTCGACGTGGTCGCTAGGTTGTTTGTGAACCATCGAGGCTTAGAACTAAGGACTTTGCCATGGCTCCGCTTTGTTTTGACCCTAGGATCGTTTATTGACGTTACATCTGCATCCTGCTGGAGTGAGAGGGAACGCCGTTGTTGACATTGCGTATGCTGTAACGAGACGAATGCTGAGGTAGTCTTTAGGTTGTTTTGTGAACCGTCGAGACTTGGAACTAGGGACTTTGCCGTGGCTCCGTTTTGTTTTGACCCTTGGGTTGTTTATTGACGTTGCGTCTGCATCCTACTGGAGTGAGAAGAAACGCTGTTGTTGATACTATGTCTGCTATAACGAGACGAGTGTCGAGGTGTTCTCCTGGTTGTTTGTGAACCGTCGAGGCTTGGAACTAGAGACTTTGCTATGGCTCCGCTTTGTTTTGACCCTAGGGTTGTTTGTTGATGTTGTGTCTGTATCCTGCTGGAGTGAGAAGAAACGCCGGTGTTGACACCATGTCTGCTGTAACGAGACGAGTGTCGAGGTGGTCTCTAGGTTGTTGTGTGAACCGTCGAGACTTGGAACTAGGGACTTTGTCGTGGCTCCGTTTTTTTTGACCCTGGGGTCGTTTGTTGACGTTGCGTCTGCATCCTGCTGGAGTGAGAAGAAATGCCGATGTTGACACTATGTCTTTTGTAACGAGACGAGTGTCGAGGTGGTCTCTAGGTTGTTTTGTGAACCGTCAAGACTTGGCTCTCCTTTTGACGAAGCCTGGTGGTAAAATATGGTTCCTTTTTCGTTTATGCCCATGGATTTATACAGGGGATATGTAGACTCACCTGCAGGGCAAATGTTTCATTCTTTTTATTTCTTTCTGCGATACTTTATCATTTCAGCCTTTTATATCGTGAAAGTCACGATTGCCCAATCATTTCGGCTTTTTATCGCGGTGCTCAATCATTTCGGCTATTTTTTTCTTTTTATTCACTGCTTTTTATTGCGAGTTGCCCAATCATTTCGGCTATGTATATGCACATATTTTTTGCTCGCTGATTTTTATTGCGAGTTTCCCAATCATTTCGGCTATTTTTATATGCATTTTTTGCTCACTGATTTTTATTACGAGTATGGAACTTAAGATCAGATCCCAATCTTGGCATCAGCATCGCTGCGACTGGAATATTGCCAGGAGCGAATCATCATTTGCCATGAAATGACTTGGAATTTGATACCAATTTAGGCATCAGTATCGCTACAACTGGGATATTGCCAGGAGCGAATCATCATTTGCCTTTGTCGATTTAAACAAAGGTGGCTTAGAAAATAGGGTTAGGATCCTGTCGACTAAGGCTTTTTGACTTTACGAGCCGTAAGGGTCTCATAAAGGTATTTCTCCCTACGAGTCATGAGGATATCGTAGGTGTATGTTCTCCTTAGAAGTCTTGAGGACTTCTAAGTGGTGTTTTCTCTTATAAGTCGTAAGGACCGCATAAAAGTATTTTCTCCTTATAAGTCGAGAGGACTTATAAGTGTCGTTCACTATATGAGGACATTCCTCGTCATTGGTGGAACTTAGTGGCGAAATTGTTTATTTGTGCCCGTAGATTGTATACAAGGGCCAACATTGTACCGCCTGTAGGGCAACTTGGGGATACGACAGCTTAAGAACAGGTCCAGGTCTCTATAGCTTAAGACTTTGAATCCTATGAGCCATGAGGGTCTCATAGGGGGAGTTCTTCTTACGAGTTGAGAGGATTTTGTATGTGAAAATTTTATGAGATTGCGTCTTTTCGGGTTTTCACAAGCTCGCCGGTAGACCTGCTGTTTTTACTCATAGCGCCCTTTCAGGTTTTCATCCGTTCCTATTTCGTTTATGGACATACAATTTTTTTAACAATGAGATTGCGTCCTTTTAGGTTTTCGCAAGCTCGCCGGTAGCCCTGCTGTTTTTACTCACGGCGCCCTTTCGGGTTTTCATCCGTGCCCATTTCTCTTGTGGACATAACTTTTTTTATAACTTGGGTTGCAGTCTTTGCCGTTAGATCTTTAATTGCAACATAGATCCCAAGAGAAGATATTGTCGTATTTGAGGCGGAGCACTAGTTTAGGGACGTTCCGGTCCATTACCAGTTTAAGGACGTAGTGGTCCATTATCACCATTTTTTGAGGTGAAGCTTTATTTTAAGGACATTATGGTCCATTATTAGTTTAGGGACATCTTGATCCATTGTCGCCGTGTTTGAGGCGACGTTTTAGTTTAAGGACATTATGGTCCGTTGCCGCCATTTTGGAGGCAACGGTTAGTTTAAGGACATTTCGGTCCATTGTCGCCATGTTTAGGGCGGAAATTCTGTTGGATACTACTTTTAAAGTTTTGACTTAGGAAGATAGCGAGCGGACACGAGCGTCATCATCTATCATTAACCTAAGTCATGACTTGTCAAGTGTAGTATTTCTTAAGGAACAGGCCGTTTATTGACCGGAAGGGTCTTTCGTCATGCATATCCATGAGCAAGTAGGCCCTACCTTGGTAGACATTGTCTATGATATACGGGCCCTCATAGTTTGGCTCAAATTTCCCCCCTTTTGCACGGTTGGGTATCATAGGTCTTTTGACGACTAGCACGAGTTCGCCTTGGCAAAATGTTCTTGGCCTGGTTAGTCTTTCGTATGAGCACGTCATCCTTGCTTTGTAAGCTTCCAGGTTTTGCTGCGCCATGAGACGAGTTTCATCGAGGGCATCGAGCTCCTCAAGCCGAAGATGGGCATTTTCTTCATCCGTCAGCTCGTATCGAACTGCCACTCGTAGAGAGAGTAGCTCTATCTCTAAGGGAAGTACCACTTCCGTGATGAATACCAACGCGAATGGCGTTGTATTCGTGGCCGTTTTGAATGTGGTTCGATATGCCCAAAAAGCTTCATGCAGTCTCTCGTGCCAGTCCTTTTTATTTCGGGACACTGTTTTCTTTATGATCTTCGTCAAGGTCTTATTGAAAGTCTCAACTAGACCGTTAGATCGGGGATTATAGACTGAAGAGTATCTCCAGTCTATATTATGCTGCTGTGTGAAGCGGCTGATCTTTTGGCTTCTGTAGGCCGGTCCATTATCCGAGATGATCTGTCGCGGAGTGCCGAACCGGTAGATGACATGTGTCCTGAAGAAATGGAGGATGTTCTCCGTCTTCACTTCCTTTAGCGGTACTGCCTCTACCCACTTAAAGAAGTAATCAATTGTTGCTAATATGAACCGATGTCCTTTGGATGACGCTGGTTCGATGGGCCCAATTATACCGGTTCCCCACATTTCGAACGGCCAACTAGCCAGTGTTGGGTGTAGCGGATTCGGATGCTGGTGGATGAAGTCCCCATGAATCTAGCACAAGTGACACTGCTTCGCATATTCGAGGTAGTCCTGAATCATGGTGGGCCAATAGTAACCCATTCTCTTGATCTTCAGCTTCATCTTTGGCCTGGCTTGATGAGATCTGCAGAGTCCGTCGTGGGTTTCTTGGATGACTCTCCTTGCTTCTTCTGGTCCCAGGCACCTTAGCTACAAACTGTCGAACGATCTTTTATATAGAGTATCATTGATGAAGACAAAAGACAGAGCTCGTTTCATAAGCTGATGTCTTAAAGATGCGTTTACGGGTGTTCGATGGGATTTGAAGTAGTCTATGAAGACTGCTCTCCAATCCTTAGCCTTTTCTTCATCATCTAATTGGAAGGTTGCTTATTTAGCCATTTCCTTTCTTTCAGATGATTCTGGAGATATTTCTGCTAGCGCGAGAATCCGGCGGCTTTGCATAATGATCCTTACGTCATCGAGGTTTTCGTTGGCCAGTTCTTTAGCGAGCTTGGCTAACGCATCCGCCTTGCTATTTTCTGCACGCGGTATGCTTTCCAGGATGTAGGAAGGAATTTGAGTCAGCAGTTGCTGCACTCTTTCGCCATATTTTATTAACTCCGGTTTACACGTTTGATAATATCCATTTACTTGGCTAACGACTAGCTGTGAGTCTCTATATATGAGGAGGTTTTCGATTCCCATGTCGACAGCAATCTCAAGACCCGCTATCAAAGCTTCGTACTCAGCCTCATTGTTTGTCCTTGGCTTTGTTAAGTAAAGTGCAAAACGCATTATCCCTCTTTGCGGAGTTATTAAGATAAGCCCTACCCCAGCTTGGATTATGGGGGTGCTTTGCTTTCGCTTCTTCAAGGAAGATGCTCCGTCGAAGTATAGTTCCCATCGGGCATTATTTCCTTCCTTTTCCCCTTCAATTGCGTCGAACGCATGTTCATCTGGCAATTCACAATTTAAGAGAGAGTCGGCTGGTATCAGATACTCAGCGAGAAAGTCGGCGATGGCCTGGCCTTTCGCTGCCTTGAGGGGTCGATACGTTATCGAGAACTCCATCAAGAGGAGGGCCCATTTGGCAAGTCATCCTGTTAGTATGGCTCTTGACATCAAATATTTGAGAGGATCCATCTTTGATATGAGATAGACCTCATGTGCCAAGGCATAATGTCGAAGCTTCTTTATCGCGAAGATCAGTGCCAGGCAATGCTTTTCAATGGGGGAGTAGTTGTTTTCTGCCCCCAGGAGAACTCGACTCAAGTAGTAAAGAGCTTTCTCCTTTCCCTGATCTTTCTCCTATGCCCATAGCACGTCTAGAGAACCTTCAAGGGCTGTTGTGTACAAGATGAGGGGCTTTCCATTGACCGGAGCGATCAGTACCGACGGATTCTGCAGATATTGCTTGATTTCGTCTAGTGCACTTTGGCATTTATGATCCCAAACGAACGGGGTCCTCTTCTTCATTAGATGGCTATAGGGGCGGAATTTTCCGGAGTGGTTAGCTATGAACCCTTGGATATATGCTAACTTTCCTTGGAGTGACCGTAATTGTTTGAGAGTTCTTGGCATGGGCATTTCCATAATCGCCTTGATGTTTGATGGGTCTATTTCGATACCTCGGTGTCGTATGATGAATCCTAGGAATTTGCCCGAGGAGACTCCAAACGCGCATTTCAGAGGATTCAACTTTAGATTATATTCCCGAAGACGCTGAAACACTATGTTCAGATATTCCCAGTGCTCCTCGTACGATTTTCTTTTCACCACAAGGTCGTCAATATAGCATTCGACAATCTCATGTATGAGTTCATTGAAGATCTTCGTCATGTCCCTCTGGTAGGTAGCGCTTGCGTTCTTCAAACCGAAGGGCATCACCTTATAGCAGAATATGCCTAGCGGAGTTCAGAAGGCGGTGTGCTTTTGGTCTTCAGGATGCATTTTTATTTGATTGTAGCCTGAAGATCCATCCATGAAGGAGAAGACCTCATGAGTGGATGTGTTATCGATCATCAGCTCGGTAACAGGTACTGGGAAGTCATCCTTCGGACAAGCTTTGTTAAGGTCCCGAAAGTCCATACAGATGCGCATTGTCCCATTTTTCTTCATCACTGGAACAATATTGGCAATCCAGTCGGGATACTGAACTTCTTGGATGAAGCCAGAGTCAATTATTTTCTTGACTTCGGCATTGATACTCATCTCGAGTTTGAACCGCATTCTTCTTGGCACCTATTTGACTGGCTTGACGTCCGGCGATATAGCCAGTTTATGCACCATTATTTTTGGATCCAGTCCCGGCATCTTGGAATAGTTCCATGCGAAGCAGTCTTTATATTGCATAAGTACGTCCTTTAGTGTGGCCACCTGGTTTTTAGACAATAGCTCACTGAAAAACGTGGGTCTCGGCACATTTTTCGTGCCCAAGTCGATTTTTCTTAGATTCTCCGCCGTGGTGTGTATCCCATCTTCCAGCTCTTTTGGTGCCGGTGGAAATTCTGAGATCACCTCATCCTCATCCTCATCTGCGAAGCATCTAGAGGGGTCATTCATATTCTTGTGGTTCCCCTCTTTTGAAAATGTTATCACATGGCAGGTATGGGTTTGCTTCCATTCTTGACGTTGATCTGGCCCTACTCTCGCATTATAGGTTGCTTTTGGCTCATGTTTTCACTGTGGGGTTACCCTCTAACTGTCGGATAGAGCGAACCTGCCTTGTCGATACTGGTCTTCGACCCAGTCTTTGAAGGTGAAGCAGTCTTCAAGGGGATGACCTTTTGCTCGGTGATAGGAGCAGTAATCCGGATAATGGACCTCGTTTATTTGTTCGGGATGCCGAGACTCTGGAAGCGTCATCATTTGATACTTCATGAAAAGGTTGAATATTTTCCTTGTCTTGTGTTGAAAGAAAGAGTATTCCCGACACATCTTCTTGATAGAGGACGGATTCCAACCATGTTTTTCTTGATAGCGCGGCTTCTTAGATATACCCTGATATTTGCACTCTTTGTCCTATTTTTGCCTCTATTTCAGGATTTTTCCTTCTTGCGAGGACATACAACGGGCTGGGAATGGAGGGCATTGTAGTCTTCTTTCTTTGCGGACTGCTGGTTGAGGCGTTGCGTCCTGGCTTTTCATAAATAGCCATTTCGTGACTCTGGTTATCCCGAATCTTTTGATAGGCTTCTTTTACTAGCTTGTCAACTTGTTCTTCGAACGATGGACTTAATGTTCTTAGAGCGGGATCTCGTTTTGTTTCAATGTCAAGGCTATTTGAAAGAGCGTTCACTTCTTCACCAGAGTTGTTTATGACGCGGCGGCCATGAAATCGCTCCCGTTTCTTGGACCGAACATATCCAAGCCCAGTCGTCTCCATCCTCCCATTGGGCATCTTTCGCTGAGTCCCGGGAACGTCCCAAATCTTGTTGTAGAACTGGGCTTGTCGAGCGGTTTGTTTGAAGAGTATGTCTTGGCATTTTAACAGCCTTTTGAATCTCTCTGCATAATATCTAGGAAAACAGATTAGTTGAAACCTATCAAGCACAAAATCAGCTCCACGCCAGACTTCTTTTTCCATTTTGGTCTCCATAGATTGATAGAAGAGGATCGCCTTTTCACCTCTTCGCCTGGAAGGAACGTAGAAAGTTTGCAGCTCTTGTACGCTGTATGTATCAAGCGCATCAATTTCTTTATAATGCCGCGGCGGAACTATGGTGATTTGCAAGCTCTGATCAGCTCCAGTAATGATTTGTGCTGACGGGCGAGTGAGGAATACGGCGTTAGTCTCATCCTCAGAGTCGCTGCCAAAGACCAAAATATGAGTAGATAGTCCGGGCCTGTTGCATTGGGGTTGCCCCGAGTAAACTATCTCTTCATCTTTCTCAGTATCGCTCCCAAAGATCGAGATAGTGGCGACGGCTTTTTGTTTATTCTCCGGCTTATGACATCTTTCCGTGTCTTTGAAGTCTGGTTGGAAGTACTTTGTGTCTTCATATTTGAGGACTTCATTTACGAAGAACGGGTTTATCTCCCCCGTAACGGTGTACTCAAATCCGTCTTTGAAATACTTCATACATTGATGTTGTGTAGAAGGGATGACGTTGTACTCATGAAACCAAGGCCGGCCGAGCAGTGCGTTGTAGCAAGTCTTGGCATCGATGACATGAAATTTGATGTCAGTGATAAGAAGCCCAAAACGTAATGTCAATATTACGGACCTTAGTGTCCGTGATGACTGTGAGTCGAACCCAGAGATAGTAATTTTGTCTTGGACAAGGTGTTGAACGTTCATGCAAATCTCCTTCATCACCTTCATGTTGAGAAGGTTGACGGAGGACCCGTTGTCGATCGGGATCTTCCCTATCTTGATGTCGTGGCAGTACCCGGTGACATATAGAGGACGGTTGTTCTCGCACATTCCGAGGAGGAGATCTTCATCGCCGAATGTAATGTCAGCTGTATGAATCTCTGCCAGCTCGTCCTTCATCTTTTCTTCTGCAAGGAAAGCTTGGAACCGATCAGGCTCTTGCAATGCCTTGATCAGAGAATCTCATGCCTCTTTTGACAGGAGGAGAGCATCCAGTATGCTCGATTGTGAGGGTATCTTCCTCAGATGTGCCAGGACATTGTAATCCACCTTATTTTTCTTAGGTGGATCCTTAACTGCGAGCTCTTTAACGACTCTATCATCGAGGGCAATTTCCTCAGGGACTTTTTCATTCCCCTTGTCTCTTTTTCTCAAACCTTTGTTTGTAGATCTGAGGTTCTTTTTAGGCAATGTACGGTTACGTAGCTGAATGTTCTCGCAATTCTTCTCCTCTTCTTCTTTTCCAGAGGTGTATTCTTTGAAGAGAGGGCCGAGGGTTATTTCTTCCTCAAAATCGCTCCCGAATGTAAGAACATGAGATTTTCCTTTTGTCGAACTGGTATCAATCATATGACAGTTGCCAGCCGTTCCTTCACGCTCGTCTGTCGCGCTTCTTTGTTGTCGACAGGTTTTGCGCTTCATCTGCTTGAAGTGTTGCCGGTGAGCAACATATCCTTGCGACCACTTTTTGAAGGCGTTGCACTCTCCGGTGGGGGTGTGTAACCCTCCGATGGGATAAGCAGTAGTTCGGATGTATATCCATTTTGTCAAAGCACGTACTCCCGGGAGTGTTTTCCATGAGAGGGGGTAGCTTTATTCCCATTAACAAGGCTTTGGCGAACCGCTTCTCCGCTTTGATCCTGCTCTTGTTTGTAGCAGGTGTGCTTTGGCTTGGTTGGAGTTCTTTACGACTCATCCTTATCGCAGCTTCTTCAGCCTGACGCCGACGATTGGCCTTTTCGTATATGGTTGTTTCACGTTCTCGGTCAGCTTTGCTCTTTTGAAGGGCTTCGTTTAGCAGCCTGTCAATTGGGTCTTCTGACAGTTCCAGGGATTTTGGCGCTGGTTCTACTCCGGTTCCTCTGCGTTGCTTTCCGACGCCGAGGGAGTTTCTTCGTTACTTAACGACGAATGAGAAACCATGTGGCTGCTTGCTACATAATTCTCGAGTTCTTCTGACGAATCATTTCCCTTATCATCGTCACTATCTCCGTTCTCAAGGATATGGCTGAGAAACTCTTCCAGGGTGACTGGGGTCCGCGCTTTCTGGTTGTACTCTTCCGATGCATCGATGTACTTTTGTAGGTCCATGTGCTTGTCGTCATACTCAGCAGGATGCACAGGCTTCTTGTTCTTCTACTTTTTCTTCGAAGAGTTCGAAGGCTCGGAGGTTTTGCCTATCATAACCAGTTTTCGGCATTGGGCATGGTTTAAGCATCCCCTCAATGATCTCGGGCTCTAGCTGGCTTTTCCACCTGATCGCCGGACATGCTTGAATATTCTTCAGCATTCTTTTGGTTTTAGCTGAAATGACAACTTCCCACGAAGCTTCTTCCACAAACGAACATGATGCCCCCAGCATATCCACCTTTTTAGGAGCGTGCCTCTGTGGAGGGTTCACCCTCCAGTTCTCTGACAGCGTGAATTTCCCTTGACGGTACTGGTTCTTGACCCAGTTCTTGAAGATGTAGCAATCCTCAATGAGGTGGCTCACCATTCGGTGATAGGAGCAGTAGTTGGGATTTTTGACGTCACCGGGCTGTGGTGGACGTTTTGGGTCCAGCAGAGTGATAAGCTTGTTGCGCATTGCCAATTCGAACAATCTCCTTGTTTTATCATGGGGGAACGAGTAAGCATGTCCTAACTTCTCTTCAAGTGATTGGCGCGGGTGCGCATTGTTTTGGCGAGCAACCGGTTTCGGGTCGCTCGGCTGTTGTTGAGTGTTGGCAACGAAGGTCGCTACGGGATTGTTCAATTCTATCAGTAATGGACATAGGTTTCGGAGTCGCAACATGACTTTCAGAAGGGTTATCAATATGCGAAGGTGTTAAAGTTTGAAACGGTTGATACGAAGTGGATTGCGGTGTCCAATTGTTGATCTTAGACGCGTCTATGCGATCTCTCAAAGAAATTTTGGACATGGATGGATCGTTCGAGGTCCGACCAAAGCAAGAACCGTAAGAAGAAATGTTTGGTCGTGGGTACCAAAGTTCGGCAAAAGTTGGTCATTTTGGGGTACCCATGTTATGAAAGGAGTGAAATGTAGGGAGGGTGGAAAGTAGGTGAATTTTTATGAATTTTTGAATTTTTGAATTTTTTATTTTTTTTCTTTTGTTTTTTTTTTGAAGTTTTTGAAATTGTTTGTTTTGGTTTTTGCAAAATATGGAATTATGGGACTAATGTTTATAGAAGTATAATCACAATCATAATATGCACAAACAATACCTAGAGTTAGAGTCTTCAAAGTCCAACTAGACCACTCCTAGAATTCCAAACGATAAATTGCTGGATAACTCTTGAATTGCTTCTTCACGGTCAATTATGGCCAGGTAAGCACAAGTGAGGTGAGGAGGGTTCCACTCGCGAATCACCATGAGACGGGCATTTTAAAATTACCTCCTCACTTATCTAAATTAGGCACCACAAAGTCAAGCTTAGATAAACGACCGATTCTCCGCAACCTTCACTTGTCCTAAATGAGCGCGACAAGTCCTTAAAGGTTTGCTCTAGATATTTTTTATTAACTCAAGCTAATGCGTATGCTTTTTGTGAGTTGTGGGGTCTTAGGAAGGATGATGAAATCCCTACCCAATCTTAATTGGTGTTATAGCCCCTTAATATCCGTATTATTATATGTAAAGCGATAAACAAACAAAATCTAAAACAATAAAAAAAATTATTTGGCGGCGGCCCAATCTGTGCAAATAAACCTACAGAAAATACAATTTAGTGGAGTTCAGAGGAGAAGTTTGGAACAGAGAAGAAGCCTGAAAAAATTTGGAGGCAAGAAGACACAGAACGATCACAGAACCGCCGTCGTTCCTCCTGTTTGGCCACGGTTCCGTGGTTGAATTGATGGATTAGGGCTTCAATTTTGTTTTGTGCACTCCAATTGTTCTGTTCTCTAGTATAAAAGCCTCTGTTTCTTTATTTGATTACTGTACTTGCTCCAGATTAGCCTGCACACTTATACAAAAAAAATCAAAAAATAATAAGATGTTTTTTATTATATATATATATAATTTAACCTGATATATATATATATATATTTATAATTTAACCTGAATGACAAGAAAGAAATACATTACCGTGTCCCCTGCAACGACGCCATTTGATTGATTGAGCGGAGCTACGCTGTTTATGCGTTCCGCTCTGTCCTATTTGTTCTACTTACCGCAATCAAGATGTGTCGCTTTACAGCTAGCCGATTGAGCATGGGTCGTCCGTAGGGAGATGGTTGTATGTCCGTTCTTGTCTTAGACGAGTCAATTAAAGAATGTATATGTGTATGTTCAAATCTAACCTAAGTGTTTGTATTTTATGTTCAAGTAAACTTATTAGGGTTAAGATTGGTTAGTAGAGTTAGGATTAGTCTTGTGCTTGTCTTTTACCATTCTTGAAATGATGTTGGGATAATTGGAAGTAGCGGGGATTAGGAGGACATAAGAATGGGATTTTTGAGTTTAAGCAAGCTTTCCAACGCTAAATCCATTCCTAGTGCCCCTTGTCCATCTGCTACATGCGCTTATTTCCAACCCTCGGCCAAACATACACAACCATGTATCCAATTAAGTCACAACTACATGTCACGTTGTAGTGCGCTCAAAAGAATTCTCGACTTAGGTCACGGCTATATGTTATGTATAGCGCATCTAAGTGAGGGGGTTGTGTTTGTTTGGTCTAGGTTCATTTTAAGATGTTTGGCGAAGAGAAACATAAGGGATTTTTCCGTCCCTCATACCAACCTTCCTTAATCCTAACAAGTGTGGAAATTATTCACATATTTAAAAGAAAAATGAAAGAAGAAAGAAGAAAAGAAAGAAAGGAAAATACGGTTTTAACAAATGGTAGCAAGCTAACTACTTAGGCCCTCACCTAAGCAAGAGACTCCATAGAGTATCATCGCTTGATAATACGGTTTAGAAAATAAAAAAAATAAAAAAAAGAAATAATAACTACTTAACAACAATAAATAAAATTACACTAGAAATTAAAATTACAAGATAAGGAAATAAAAATACAAGTTAAGAAAGAACCTTCATCTTCATTAAACTTCCACTCAAGAGCTCTTACTACAATTTCATGGAGGATAGAAGAAGAAGAAGAAGAAGAAGATACAAACTAAACAACACTAAATCCTAATAAAGAAAAAGAATCCTTAGTTGGGCTCAAAACTGGAGTATTTATAGGCACAGAACCGAAACCCTATGGCTATATTTTGAGCTCCTATACAATTCCCAAACTACCCCCAAAAGTGCAGCTTACCAGTTCCACGGTCGTTTGGGGGCTTCGGCATGTCGTTTTTTCTGGGCTTCCTTGTGTTGCTTTGTACTTATGTTTAACAGGTCCAAAATCGTAAAATGTCCCCAAAATATCTTCAGATTTGCAATAGTCCAAAATGGTTACACTTTTAATCCTTTAGACCTTTATCTCTCTCGAGCTCCGCGCATCTCTTGATCTTTGTACTGCCCCTCTCGTGCTCTGTGCTTGTCCGAGACACGAATGACCACTGTTATTTATCTTGTATTTTGAACTGGTAAGCTGCACTGGACGGATGCGAATGACCGGAACCCGGATTTTATCTGTTTTTGGCAGATGTTCTAGATTTTGGTATAACAGGAGATTTTGCATGATTTGCGTTATTTTGGACTGGGAACCTGTAACCTCTATATATGTAGCAAACACGGATCAAAAGCTCCTACCTATAAATAAACGAGCAGAAGAATGGACAGTATTAAATGCAATATTCTGGTGTGAACATGACTCCAACACCCTAGACGGTCCATCCTGATGAACTCCAACGGGTGGCAAGATATTTAACGGTGCAACTGATGCTTTTTGTGTTAGTAGGCTTTGGACACTCAACTAGGATTTTAGATCACGCACAAATAGAATTTAAAAAAATTTAGAGAGCTCAAGTCTACAAACTAGAAACATTAGCTAAAGAATTGAGCTTGAGAGCAATGTTAGAATCAATACAAACTTTGTAGTATCTTCATATACTCTATTTTGGGTTGGGCTCTAGCTAGGCTCCAAAAATGAATGCACAAGCTTAGTGAAGACCTCCCTTGCCATAAATGATTCACTTGAGGAAACCCTTCTCAAGCTCCATCTTCATCTCTAGCTTAAATCCAAGTGACGAAACTAACAATCCAAATTTTCTAGGATTGGAATGTTAGGGATGTAATATAGCCACTCTATTTTTATCTCACCATCCATTTTCTTTTTCTTATTCTCTTTTTAATTTGGAGGAAGAAGAGGAGGAGATCTTGAAAGTGATGAGAAGAAAAAGATATGAATAAAATTCTACCATTTAGAAAATGGTTGCTATCTTTTAACATAACACAAATAAATCCTTGCCATAGGATTTCATCTCATCTCGAAGTGTCATCCCTTTTCTCTCCCCTCCACATGTCACTTTAAAGAGACTGGGCATGCATGCGCTAAACCATGGTACAACTTAACTAAAAGAGAAACTAAAAAGAAAAGGAAAAACATGATATTAATATGTGTGTGTGTATTTTCCTATTTGTATACATAAATGAGATATATATAAATAGTGACAAAATACTAGCAAATACATATATCCAATACATATATTATCATATTAAATCAGCACTTGATTTAATATCCATCTTTCCAAAAGATTAGATAATATATCCAAAATTCTGATTAACGTCAATGCATTAAACACACTAGTTTTAATCGAACTCCGATACGTATACAATACGCACATCTACATCATATCACTAGAGTCGGAAAAACCTTTGAGCGGGACTCTAAAGACTCGACAATATACCGGCAGTGGGTTTAACCACAATCACGTCAGCAGCACTAGCTGTACGTAATGGCTACCCAGGTATTAAGCGAAAGGAAGGTCGACAAGCAAGCTCGTCTAAACCCCTGCTGAACCTATAAGTGACAGTCTCTGTACAGTCCAGTCTGCTCGTCAAAAAGTATCGCATACCGGGTCTAGGGGATTGGAAAATGTTAGACCCTTAATAACCAAATAAGTCGTGTCGGCGTCAAGCTCATCACCTACCGAGAAACCACCGATCAGCAATCAGTAAATCCCATCCACCCTGGCAAGAGATTTATGGTGATAGCTCTTTTAATTTTTCATCATATGAACTTGATTTTAATAAGAATAATTGACTATTTGAATGGATTTAGGGATATGTGATACACCTAAAAACTAATTAGGGTTCTATTTTTTCAAACCATTATCATCCTAATTTGTTTTAAGTGTATCACATATCCTTATATCCATTCAAATTTTCAATTATCTTTATTAAAATATAGTTTATATGATGAAAACTTAAAAGAAAAGAATTAAAATAAATTCATCATCAAGCAAAAAAATAAGAAAAGATAAAACATCCAACTATAGAATGGAAGCAAATACAAAACCCAGAGAAATAATTAGTTACTCATGATATAAATGAAAACTAAATCTTTATTAATGATCATAAGAGAAGTTACAATTGACTTGATCTCTTCTCTTTAAAAAACCCTAGATTTTAATGCTATGGAAGAGATGATCTCCAACCCTTACATTACCCCTCCTTATATAGGGATAAAAGATTTGGTGTTTAAGTAAAAGAAAAGATACAAGAGAATACAATTTCCAAACAATTACAATTCCTAATTCTTGTAGATTTCCACCAATTTTTTGATTTCCTCTATTTGGTAAAATCCAGTGTACTTGGAAGTTTCGAAAAATAATTCTATATAGATCAAAATGTTGAATTTGGAAAGTCGAACAAGCCTAAAAAAATTATCGTCAAACGGCTCTAAGCCGGCTGCTAAACTGCCGCCTCCCCTTAATAATCGCGGTGGATCTTCAGCCCATTTGTGGCTTTGTAGCTCCATTTTTCTCTGGCTCTTTCCTTATTTAATTTGGTGATTTTTAATCGCCATAAATCTTCAATATCTTTCCATCTTGCTATATTTATTGACTCTAAACTTGGCAGCTTGGAATCGATGTCTTGTTTAGATTAAGTCTTCATAATTGATTGGACTGATTTGATTTGATATGACTACTTTAAACCTCTAATAATATTCAAAATAAATCTTTAGGAGCACATATTTCTTGTAGGAATCTAATTTGACTCATAATGAAATTACATATGATTTAAGAAATACACATACACACACATAACATAACTCCATGATTTTAAAATTAGAAATGATACAATTAATTAATTATTTAATTAATAATATGGAAGATATACAATAAATGCATCTCATTAATTCTCTATTATTTATTTACTTCAACTAAATCTCTATTTAGCAAAAATAATTAATCTGTTGTCTCATTTTGCAATTAAGTCCAATAAATTGTATTATATCATAAAACACCCTCGAGATAGCATAAAATATGTAAATAATATGATAAATGTGGTATAAGAATATACAATAAATTGCACCAATCAAATACCCCCACACCTATCTTTTGCTAGTTCTCGAGCAAAACTAAGTTTCAAAAATATACTAAATTATTTATTTTAATCTACTCCTACTCCTATGCACCTTTCGTGGGTGTGCGATTGCATTGAGCGTATGCAATAAGCCTTTAAACCCCTAGACGGCCCTAATAGGAGGAGTTATGTCTCTTGAGGGTTTTCGACGGATACTACCCACAAACTTCTAAAAAGATGTTAGAAAATAGAGGAAAGAAAAATGGGAAGATGAAAACTACATACAAAGATAGGAAAATATAGAAGAAAAAACGTGAAAGAAGTGTTTCGAACTACTCTAGATTTTCTATTTTCATGAGCCCTATCTTAATGGCTAAAATGCCGGTCACATCCTCACTCAATAGAACATCATCTTAGTTATCATCCCTATCTCCTATCCAAATATCGATCATATACCCATACGTGTGTGTAAAAGACACCCCTACACTTGGAAAATTCAATTCAAGCAATCATACCCTTGCCCATAGCTCCTTAGTAATTTTTAGTCGATGATCAAATTGATGGATTTTTTCACCCACTGTTCATGCAACCGTTAATAGTTCTTGAGGCACTAACCAACCAATTACCGAATGTGATCACTTTATTGGCGTAATTAGCAATATCCTAATCTTGTAACATCTCGGGCTCAGCAATGACCCCCAGACCAGTTGGTCTACTGCACTAGGTGATAAGTCACCTTTAATGTAAAATTTTTATGCCCTAAGTAATCAAATGACAGTGTTCAATTTTATGTGTTTTTTTCTTTTCTTTTTTTCGTGTCATTTATCTTTTGTTGGTATTATATTTTTCCTTCATACCAAGACATTCTAGACAAGAGTATTTCAAGGTCTCTTCTACCATCCCAAACTTTAAGATTTGTGTATGTGCATATAGTAGGGTATCAACGTTCAGAACTTTGGACTTAAGAAAAGGACTATCTTTCAGACTTATTTCTATCCACAAACTAATGGCTCTTTCGTCTTATTAACCCTTGGGACAACAGCTCATGACTACGTATTACCGGTTTTATTCTAAAACATCTAATTTTTTTGCTTTTCTTAAATCTCTTCCTCTCTTTTACATTTGAAAATCTAAAATAAAATGAAAAGAAAAACCTAAAAGATAATAATTTTTTGTAAAAAAATAACTGGTACAAAACCACCACCCCCACTTATGTTAAACAATGTCCTCATTGTGTTAAAGTACATACCTTGTTATACCCACATAGTTATACTTACCTTTTCCTAAATCTTCTTGGTTTTAAATTCTCAATTCCTATAAAAGAAGATGAGGTATACATTTTGGTACCCAAACTTTCTTGGGTTTATAGGTTTTTTTTTGGGGACTCATTTCAAATTGGGATATAAAAATATATTTCTTTTCAACTTATAAGAATATGCAAAGTGATCATGTGTACCACGATAGTGACAAGTGTGATTAAATATACCTAAGGAACTAGATTTATGATTAGAATAGTGGCTGACAAATTTAGATGAAAAGTGTTTTTGAAAATTTTAAGTTTTAAAATCAAAATCACCTTTATTTAAAAAGATTTTCCCTTTGTTCGGAAAAGAATCAATCTTTTCCTTTATTAACGTCTCTTGAGAATTATAGGATAATTTTAAAGAATCAATTTTACTTTTAAAAGTTGAAATCAACTTTTCATGATTATTTCTCAAAATATCTCATGATAAAATTAAATCTTCATTTCAATTTGTAAGGCATTAATAGTTTTTGATTGAATATCAAGTTTTGAAAAAAATTCAATTTTCTCCTCCTCTTATTTATCAATTTGTGAAAGAAAATCATTTTTCTCTTTTTCTAATCTATCGATCAAAACATTATTTTCGCTAGTAAAACTTTCAATCAAACTATTATTACCTTCTTTCAAAGAATTGAAAGATAAAATTAAGTTCTTTATTTATTTTTTTAAAGATTCATTAAAAGAAGTCAATTACTTTTTCTCTTTTTCTAACAACAAAATTTGATTTTCAAGGAAGCTATTTCAAGACATTATCGTATTAAGTTGATGATGAAGACTATAAGAAGTATCATTAATTTCATCATGTGTATCAACAAATGAAAAAGCGCTCTCATCATCATCACTATTAAATACATCTCCTCTAGATGTTTCTTTTAGCTCTTTCAACCCGCCATCTTCAAAGCTACATATCTCATCGTGAGAAACTTTTTAAATTAAATGGACTTCACGATTCTGATCATACATGTCGCTTTGCTGGCTTTCTAGGTTAAAAACATTTAATTCTATTTTAAGGTTTCCAAAGGAAAGCTGCATAGAACTATTGCGACAGTTGATCAATGCATTTGAGGTGGTGTTCATACCATAATATTACATTATTATATTCCCCATTCTTATTCGTTTAATAAATAAACAGGTGCTTTTGACACATGTCTGCTACATATTACAGGTTACAGGTTCTTCGATCTAAAACAGTGAAAACAATGAAAAGACAATGCAAAAGTGAGACTACGAATGATAAATGGTGAAATCTTGATCGCGCCTACATGTTGAGGAACAATGAACGACAGTTCACCGAGTATAAAGGCAGCGACACGAAGAAACAGTAAACGTCCACTACAATATTCACTGGAAAGATCTGGAAGAGAACGAGAAAACAATATGCAAAAAGACTTGGAGAAACAGGAAGTACAAGTCAGAAGAAGCCATCACAAGAAAGCACATGAGCCAATTCTACTGTTTGGCCGCGGAACCGAAGCCAAACTAGGCCTCGGGCCGCGGTTCCGCGGCGGGCTTGAGCGATCAGAGGAAATAATTTTTACCATAATTTGGTGGCGGCTTTGACTAGTCTACCTAAGGGTTATTTTGGTAAATGCAGACGTGCGAATCAATTGTAACCTAGAGTTTCTATCTCTTATAAATAGAAGCCCAATTCCTTGTATTAGGTCATGCCTCCCTATTCCTCCCTTCATTAATAAATTTCAGCATTCTTTTGGAGAGCATCATTTTTTGTAAGTTCTTTATTTTCTGCCCTAGGTTAATTTTCTATTCTTTCCCTAGATAAATTTAATTCCTTGCCCTAGTTAATCTTTTATTCTCTGCCCTAGATAAATGTATTTTAATTCCCTAATGAGTGAGCAGTCTCCTCTCTTGTTAGGGTTAGATCTGGGGAAGGTTTGAGAGACGAAGATCTCTTATCCCCTTTCTTGCCCATCATATATTTTCATAGAACTCTATGCTTACATGCACATACCGCTCCCTACGGCACCCTATCCCTCGAGGTAGCAGTGATACCGTAGTATAAAGGCCCGGTTGTGATGGTTTTCCATGGAGGTTAGGGTAAGGATTGATAAAGGAAGGATAAGAAACTAGAGGAAGAAAACATCTTCCCGATGATTCTAATCCCTTTTATTAATAATTACCATAACACCTAATTAGATCTTCATATGGGTATAGAAAGCGGTGAGATTTATAGACTTTCCAAACTTAAGCTAGACCTAACCCTAGCAAGACTTAGATTTAAATTAATTTAGTTTTTAGATTTAATAATCAATCCGGCTCCCATCGGAATTAACTCGTAAGAGCGACTAGGAAATTCACAACATCCCTGTGGACCGACCCGTACTCACCGACTAGCTGTCAAGTGACGCCGTTCTTGATTGCGGTAATATTATTTTTGATCGAAAAATCTCTATAAATCAAATGGCGCCGTTGCCGGGGATGGCGTGTCATTTCCTTTTTGCAATTTCGGGTTAATCTAAAATTAAAAAATCTGAAAAATATGAAAAATCGAAAAAAATATAAAAATATATCATCTGTTATTTTTGGAAAGGGTATTTTTGTGCGAATTTTGCAAGATCTACGAACATATTCGGATCTGGAAAAATCCAGAGATCAAAATTGAAAACGGAAGATACAAACAGAAGGAGATTTCAACAACAGAGCAACTACAAAAATTTGGAGAACTGATCCATCCAGTGGACTGCGGATCCGCCGCGCAACTCGTGCTCAAACCGCGGATCCGCTGCACTCTCGTGTCGTCATCGCGTACAAATTTTTCTCGGGAACCGTGCTTTCAATCCAACCGCGAAAACGCGGCAGTAACGTGCTTGGACCGCGGAAACGCGGCTTCAAGGTGACATCAGCTTGAGAAATTTGCGCTGTAATCTCCTCTGTTCTTGCTCTGGCTATCTAGATATATCTTTTCTGAAGACTTTAAAGCTCGCTAGGGGATGGGATTCATTCACTTGCATTTCTGCATTCCTGCAGGATTCTGTGCGTTTAAAAACATCTTTTCCCTTCCAAATAACAAGTCTTGTGCAGGATTCTTTGTGCTATGCTTAAAATAATAATTGATTGCAAGTGATCTTTTCTGATTTGCATATCCTTAATCTTTTTGCTAAAAAATTTTTCCAAATAAAGAGAAAAAGAAAAAAGGAAAATTTTTATTAGAAAACTTGCAAACTTTTGTCATTAAGAAATCCTTGCACCACCCAACCTTCTTTCTTTTCCCCTTTCTTCTATCATGGGTACCCTAAATCATAAATCACTTTCCGAACTTTGGTATCCCGAACCTAAGTTTGCCTCGTACGTCAATTGTTTCGGTCGATTTAAAGAAGATCCCTCCGTGCCTAAAATTCTTTAAAAGATCAAATAGAAGCGTCTAGGAGAAACAGTTCGACTTTACAACCCACTTTGTGTCAACCTTGTCAACCTTCACCACCTTCGTACGTTGACACCACTTTTCCAAGTCCTGCTGTAACTCCTAAACCGATGTCCATTGCTGAGCATATTGCTCAATCTCGTAGCCGATCTTTCACCCCTCTCCACTTATCTAGTTCTAGGAATCAACAAATCCATCCACCTTTTTATCCACATGTTGATCCTACTCCTGTCCAACCATCCACTTCTTACCAGTCCAACCCGACCTTCCCACCTTCACTAGACATTGTTTCTACACAGCCTTTTGGGAGTTTCACGTATCCAAACACCTTTGAATCTTTTACCGAAACCCCTCCACAACCCATGTCTAGTTTGGAACAGTCGTTGGAGGCGTACATTGCAGCAACAAAAAAAATGATTAGGAATGTGGATGCGTCCATTGCCGCCCTTATGCAACCTAGTGAACCGGCAGCTAGTTTCTAACTAGCTTCAAATTTTTCAATGTATGAGGAGGCGGTTGGACAGAGTGAGAATTTGAGAAGAGCGAGTGAGTTCTACACATTCCCAAATCAGACCTACCTATACCCACTTGAAACCCACAACTCCGGTATTCTATCGATTGTCCCAAACGATTCACAAGTTGAAAATAAAAACGAGTTGTGTGACTTTGTAGTGCTTGATTTGCCAGATTGTGAAGAACCGCTTTCGAGTGAAACCACTTTCGATCTTTACACCTCCAATCTAGAACCTGAATTGATAAATATCCATGCTTTTGCTGAGGTGTCAGAAAATATTGATTTTCACTTGATTGAGGATATAGATGCCGGGAATATTTTTGATGATGAACTCGTAGATTTGATTGATATTTTATATCCAATTCATCATCCCGAGTCATTAAATGTTTCTCCCGAACTTCATATACGTCTTGATTTTGATGATATTAGCATGGATGAGTTAACTATTGAGGAGACTTATGAGGATAGTATTGAGGAGAGTTTTGAGGATAATATTGAGGTTGAACCATTTTTGTTTGATGTGTCGGATTTTCCAATTCAGCCTCCTGAACCTTTAACTGTTATATTACCCTCCCTCCTTTCCATCGTTCCGACCACACCTAATATCACGCTTGAAGACTGTAAGCTTGAAAAAATTTTCTTTGAATCTGACACAGTTCTCACAGCTGATAACATTTACGAGTATTTTACTTTTTCAGACGATGTTGTTGACTCACCGCCCGAGTTTGAGTCCTTTGAATTTTCAGATGAGTTAGTTGAACCATCAGACTCGGTTGCTTACAGTCGTTTCGAACCATTGATGGAATCTTTCCAGTTCGAAACAGTTTACTACGGTGAGAATGAGACTATCCCTAATTCACTCCCTTTCGTCCTTCCTATCGTTCCGACCGTACAAGAGACCGTTACGCTTTCATCTCCAATACCAAGTTCGGCGTACCGATATTTTCTTGCGAATCTTGAGGGATTTGACCCCATTTCTCGACGGGTTGATAGATTAGCACAATCACTTTTAACACATCGGTCCTCACAAATTGTGCTAATTTATTCACTCGATTTACACCCTCAAGATCGCATTACACTTCTTTCTCTTTTCCGCCCTTCTTCTCCTCCACCGAGACCATATTCTCCCTTTCTCTCCACACGGTCTCGTGTGTTTCTCATTCCTTTCCTTTACATCCCATTCTTTCACCAACTCTACCATTATCACGATAGAATTTTTGAATGGTTGGTGCTAACATTTGGCTTGTGTAAGGCCTTGCTTAAGTTTGGGGGGAATCTTGTTGTATATATATTTTGTTTTAACAATAAAAAATAAAAAAAATAAAAAATTTTGCAAATAAATAAACAGGGGAGTGCCGACATTCTCAACCCTCTTGGTATAGAATGACAGTGAGGACACTGTCAAGTTTAAGTTTGGGGGTATGTTCGGTACGTCTTCTTCCTTCGCATTCATATGTATATTTTTGCATTTGCATATTTATTTGAAAACCCATAAAAATTGAAAAATTTTGAAAAATTATAAAAATTATTGTATTCAATTTTGGCCGTATTTGACTTGAGTTTGACAAATAGGTTAACTGGCTAGGAACAACTAGATCTTAGACTTAGTAAATTAAAAACCCTAAAAATAACCTTCCTTTTAGTTTAACGGTAGAAAGTATATGTCTTTGTAGTTTATTTAGAAATAGGCAAATTTTGGGTTCACTTCTTGGGCTAAGTCGAAACAAAGGAAAATTATTGATATTTTTATTAGAGTATAAGTTTGAAAAATAATTCCTAGCTTAAGTCTAGATTCTAAAAATATATACCCTACAATTTGCACAATCACGCACCTTGACACTTGGAATAGTAGAGGAGACCTTGAAATGCTCTTGTTTAAAGTCCTTAGTTCGAAGCGAAAAAAAATAAAAATAAACAAGTGTGAATAAAGAATAAAAAATTGAACACTGGTTTTTGTAATTATTTAAGGCTGCAAAATTAAAAAAATATTTAGCGAGGGTGCTTCATCACCTAGTGCCTTAGACCAACTGGTTTGGGAGTCACTGCTAAAAGCCTTAGGTGTTGCAAGACTAGGAATTACGCTTTAAAGTGCAGACGCATTTTGTAATCGGTCGTTGGTAGCTCAAGAAGTATTAACGGTCGCATGAAGGATGTGTAAGCAAAATTTAATTAAAAATTCACCAATTAAGAAGTGCTTTGGACAACGGACAAGAGTATGATTGCTTGATTTGAATTTCCGAGTGTAGGGGTGATATATACACACACGTGGGGATATGTGATTGGAGTTTAGATGAGAGAAATGAGTGAAGAATAGAACTTGTATCTTTAGTAGAGTTGATAGAAATTCCTAAGTGGAGATGGAACCCTAGAAGGAAAACTTAAGAGATGCCGAAAGCTAAGTCTATAGAACATATATAATGTTAAGTTAGATGATGAGGAAGTGTGAAGAATATGGGTGGATAATTTGCAAGTTGAAGATAATAGAGTTCCTTGTTAGAAACCCTAATTGGAGAATTAAAGTCGAAAAAGCCAAATTGATAGGATTTTGTGGGTAGTATCCGCTGAAAACTCTCAGGAGACAACACTTCTCCTACTAGGGACACCTAGAGGTTTAACGGCTTGTTGCACGTGCTCAGTGCAATCGCGTTTCCCTGCGAAAGTGCGGTTAGGTTTTTTGTCGAGAATAAAAAATAAGTTTGCTCGAGGGCGAGCAAAAGATAAGTTTGGGGGTATTTGTTCATACCATAATATTGCATTATTATATTCCCCATTATTATTCGTTTAATAAATAAACAGGTGCTTTTGACGCATGTCTGCTACATATTACAGGTTACAGGTTTTTGGATCTAAAACAGTGAAAACAATGAAAAGACAATGCAAAAGTGAGACTACGAATGATAAATGGTGAAATCTTGATCGCGCCTACATGCGGAGGAACAATGAACGACAGTTCACCGAGTATAAAGGCAGCGACAGGAAGAAACAGTAAAAGTCCACTACAATATTCACTGGAAAGATCTGGAAGAGAACGAGAAAACAATATGCAAAAAGACCTGAAGAAACAGGAAGTACAAGTCAGAAGAAGCCATCACAAGAAAGCACATGAGCCAATTCTACTGTTTGGCTGCGGAACCGTGGCTAAACTAGGCCTCGGTCCGCGGTTCCGCGGCGGGCTTGAGCGATCAGAGGAAATAATTTTTACCATAATTTGGTGGCGGCTTTGACTAGTCTACCTAAGGGTTATTTTGGTAAATGCAGACGTGCGAATCAATTGTAACCTAGGGTTTCTATCTCTTATAAATAGAAGATCAATTCCTTGTATTAGGTCATGCCTCCCTATGCCTCCCTTCATTAATAAATTTCAGCATTCTTTTGGAGAGCATCATTTTTTGTAAGTTCTTTATTTTCTGCTCTAGGTTAATTTTCTATTCTTGCCCTAGATAAATTTAATTCCTTGCCCTAGTTAATCTTTTATTCTCTGCCCTAGATAAATGTATTTTAATTCCCTAATGAGTGAGTAGTCTCCTCGCTTGTTAGGGTTAGATCTGGGGAAGGTTTAAGAGACGAAGATCTCTCATCTCCTTTCTTGCCCATCATATATTTTCATAGGACTCTATGCATACATGCACATACCGCTCCCTACGACACCCTATCCCTCGAGGTAGCAGTGATACCGTAGTATAAAGGCCCGGTTGTAATGGTTTTCCATGGAGGTTAGGGTAAGGATTGATAAAGGAAGGACAAGAAACTAGAGGAAGAAAACATCTTCCCGATGATTCTAATCCCTTTTATTAATAATTACCATAACACCTAATTAGATCTTCATATGGGTATAGAAAGCGGTGAGATTTATAGACTTTCCAAACTTAACCTAGACCTAACCCTAGCAAGACTTAGATATAAATTAATTTAGTTTTTAGATTTAATAATCAATTCGGCTCCCATCGGAATTAACTCGTAAGAGTGACTAGGAAATTCACAATATCCCTGTGGACCGACCCGTACTCATCGGCTAGATATCAAGCGACGCCGTTCTTGATTGCAGTTACTAGATATTTTTGAGATCAATCAGGTGGCTAAGAATGGTCAACCTAGGTTCACTAGAATTTAATTTCTAGGGTTTTTGACAGGTTGTGTTTCTAAAACAATAAAATCTACAGGGAATATAAATTCTCCTATTTTAAGTAACACATCCTTGATCTCTCACCCTTCGGTGTCTTAATGGATCGGTCAGCTAACTGTAAAATAATCATTGTAGATTGAAGATCTCCCAATCCTAGCCGTGCATAGACTGAAAAAGGTAGAAAGATTACACTAGAACCTAAATCAAATAAAGCTCTATTAATGAATGCAACTTCTATGATGCAAGAAATTGTAGGACAATCGACGTCCTTATACTTTTTGGGTATTGCATTACGTAGGACGTCACTAACATTACTGTTGGAGATAGTGCCCTCAGAGTCAATTATTGGGTCACAGGTACGTGATTGCAATGATTGAGGGAGGACCTATTCCGGTAGGACAGTCTTACTCTAGATGATAGTATGCTATCTGGTTTACCTTTATCATCGTGTACTGCTTCAGGTGACCTGACAAGTCGCTATTACACGTTGGTAGAGCCCTTAGGATTCTTGCTTGACCACCAGCAGTATGAGGGCGATCATATAAGTGGGAGCTGGGGGTCTATAAGCATATCCTTAAATGGTCCCTAGTCGTGAGAGTTTCGAGACAGGGCATCGATACTCCAGAGTAGACTAGTGTATACAGTCGAGACCCCGACGAGGGGCGGTGGCCGGTCTCACAAGCCACTGGTGTCAGTTGGATCACCTAAGATGTATACAGGTGCTCATTGGGTTATGAGTACACCGGACAGGACTCGCCGGGAACATGCTAGTTGGTCATATACCAGACGTCAGATGGCAGTTCCCTGGTGACATGTGTACAGGTTAGTTCATCGACCTGGGGATCGTCATTTGTCTCATGTGAGTTCCCACTGTACTTTGATTACTACCCTACCACGGCTCAAAGGAGTCGTGCAAACAGGTTTTAGTTGGGTACAGTCCCGAGCCACATGGAGGCAGTGAGCGTATCTTCAGGGGTTCGTCTCTCCCGGTATTGGGGGTGAGGTCGTGCTGTGTCTAGGAGAGCCATTACACGAAGCCCTCGGCCGAGGCAAGGAGATTTACTGGTAGGTATTCCAGTAGTATCTCAGGGTGTTCTGGGCTACACTCCGACACGACTTGTACCGCTTTTGGGGGTCTGACTTTTACCAACCCCCTAGGCCCGCCATGCGATGCTCATAGACGAACGGACCGGACTGTACGGATATTGTCACTGTCAGGCTCAGTAGGGTTGTCAGGCTGAGTTCGCTCACAGACGTCCCTTTTAGTCAATACCTGGTAACCCGTTACGTATTGGCTTATACCTCTGACGTGCTAGTGGTTAAATCCACAACCAAGGTGTTGACGAGTCTTTAGAGTCCCCCACATTCAGTTACTCAGCTTTCGGGCGAAAGGTTGTAGAGGCCGTATGGAGATATGGCAAGGTCCGATCAGATACGTGCGGTATTGCACGGATCAGGATCGGACAGTTCGTACTATAGGCCGTATGGATATATGGCAGGGTTCGATCAATTGCGTGCGGTATTGCACGGATCAGGATCGAATGGATATTACTAGACGGCTTTGGTTTAAGCCGGATCCTAGTATAGTACAGTGTAGATTTTGTCTCTTTGCATTTGTATTTCAGTCGGAATACAAATGCGGGTGTGTATGCACAGTATCGGGGTTTTCCTGTAATTTATTACGGGACCAGTTTTCTGGAGTTGCCAGTTTGTTTTCCGTTTCGGCCAATTTCCTTTGTATCGTTCATTGGCCGAAGATTGGTGGAGGAGGGTTTATTTGCATTGTTGCAAATAGGCGTTTGTGGAGGGGGTCTTTGCATTTTATCATGTCATGATTATAGCACCATCCTTTGACTTGATTTCTTCATGATGGCATGACTTTTTGAGTCATCATGTTTGATGGATGGTTTTGGTGTGTTGGTTTTTCTAGTCATCATTTCTACTCATCATGACTTGACCTCTCCCTTGTATGATGGTTCCTTCCCCCCTTGTCTTTTCTCTCTCTCCATTCACAAGAGAAAATGGGGGGGGCCGGCCACTTTTGAGTGGTGGTTGATTGATTCATTTTGTGTGGCATTTTTGGTTCATATTGTGCTAAGAAAAGAGCTCTCTAGTTGATCTCCAAAATCCTTTCTTTCCTCCACCAAAAATGGCACCTCCACTACCCCAAAATTGAGACACAAGTTCTACACCATATTCTACAGCAAACCTTGGGCACGTCGACTAGCCAGCTTCGTGCCCGAGTTGCCTCAGCATTGAGGTGGGAGCCCGTAAACGATGTAGGCGATGTGGCGCACTTCCGGCGATGAGGAGGAGACGGGACATTCCGCAGGAGATCGGGACGACGACGAGAAGACCGGAGGACTCGGATCTGTCGGTATACTTCTCTTCCCTATCTTGTAGTTAGCTAGGACTAATTAATGGTTCGATCCGGGTATTAGTGCGCGGCGGTTTGCCAGTTCAAGAAAAATTTAAGTTTATCACCGCTTCCGCATTTGGCCGTCGGATTGACGGCCGGGGCGCCGCCGTGCACTTACAGTGGTATCAGAGCCTCGCCATTAACTTAGTCTAGCTTTGTGTAATGTGTTTGCATTTCCGATCGATCAAAAAGTTCCAAAACCGAGTTTTTCAAAACGACAGTTTTCTGTTGAAATTTTTTGGTCTCCAAAATTTTTTCAGGTTGTAAAACATTGATGTACTGGAGATTACAAGGCTACTGTAGAAATTCGACAGGGTGAGTCCACTGTGGAAGCGCGGAACCGCGGCCAAACCCCCCTTTGGGCCGCGGTTCCGCCGCACACTGTGGAGATCCCTGCACCAAATTTCTACAGTGTCTTTCTGGGGTTAAAATTGGGGTTTTGGAATAATAACATTGGGCCCAGAATTTCTTGATCTGCTACAGTAATGCTTGGGGGCCCACTTGTTAAAATTTGATTGATCGGATATTTTAAACACATTATTTCACAGTATTTGCATTATATCTGCGACCGTGAATGTCACTCGATCGGTAAATCCGGTCTAACTGCTATAGCCCGGTTAGACGGATTTGCGAACGTGACATTCACATTGATGTTCTGTTTTTGCTGTGATGTTGCGGATCGGTCGTGGGGGATAGCCTGGATGCAATGCTAGTACAGTTGTGGTTGTATTATGTACATTTGATATTGCGGGGCGAGCGTCCGACATGTGGACTGCCGTCACTGCCTGATTGTATTATTATTTTGGGGCACGGCCAGGTTGCGGTCGATGTACCCGTTGTATGTATATTTTACTTTCTGTACTAGGATTACCCCGCGGAGGGGTGCACGGATAGCCGGGTTCTAGAGGGCAACAAACCCGCATCTCATGGCATTGAGACGGAGGGGGCTTCACTCTAGGATTGGCGGGCTATTCGCCGCACTCGTAGGGGGTACAGGTTGACCCAGGAGGGGTGCCCAAGTTGTCGGATTCCGTGAAGTGCCGGGTGGTCCATTCACGTCGCTGAAGGGGGCTGCCTCGCTTCAGGTTTTGGCGGGTAACTTGCCGCGCCCGTAGGGGTCTAGGATTTCATTGCACAGGCTATCCACACGACCAGGGGAACGTCGGGTTTCAGCGGCTCTGTGAAACCCGGGGATCCCAGATATCTGTATTGTTCTGTGATGCTGTACATTTCTGTGATGTTGCATTTTATTCACGCCTTGAGCGAATATAATATATTGGTATATATATTAGTAGATGTTGTATATGTTTTGCATCCGCGCTAGTCCAGTCCCCGCTCTGTCGTTAGTCAGCTAACCTAACGGGTAATGACGGGACCCAGTGGCGAATGCGGATGGCATATACGTACATCAGTATATTTTCGTTCTTTGTGGTGTGATCAATTGATGGGACTGCGTTGATTCGGATCAATGCAAGTTAAAACAAACCTAATCTGATGTTGTTGGAACACTTTTCAAAAAGCTGTTATTGCAAGGACGTTCACTTTTGTTTTGCATCATGATATTCAGTTGGAATATCCTGCTCCTCAGTCGACGAGGCAAGGGCCGAGATCCCTTCACCGGGAGTGACCCCTTGGACAAAAAAAAAGTTTGCGTCAGGGCATTAACTTCACTATAGCCGATTACTTTTGCTTTGCACCGTGGTATTCAGTTGGAATATCCTGCACCTCATTCTACGGGGAAAGAGCCGAGATCCCTTCACCGGGAGTGACCTCTTTAGCAATGGTTTTCGTCACTATATTTTTAAAAGCTATCAGTTCCTTCAACGATATCAAGTTCATTACGTTAAAGGTTTTCGCCAGAAACCATTCGTAGCCCTCCGTCGTTTCATATGGGTGGTCAATAGTATTCAAGCTGTGTATGTTGGCCAAAGTCAAGGCACAGTGATTGGTAGCTATTGGGGCATTCATATGCAGCATAGATAGATGCGTTGGTTTGGGACAGTCGTACTGCCATGTTGGCCAAAGTCAAGGGTATGTACGGGTGGGTTCAAATTAACCTGGATAATGACGGGTAGAACTTGACATGTGACTTATGATATGTTGGCCAAAGTCAAGGTCATAAGAGCATGGGGCAGAAATCACATCGGGAGTTTCAAAAGAACTGAAACTTGCCAGATATGCGCATACCTTCTGGAGTGTGATACCGTGAGCGGATTCCGTCATGTTGTCATGCGATGATAGTTGGATCCCGATTCCCACTGATGAGTTAGTTTACTCCTCGGGTGACCCTGACTAATTCTTCTTTCAGGTTTGGAGAAGAATTTGAGGTACAGTGGGAGGTTTCCAGATTAGATAAATTGGTAACCATTCTGATCTAGGTTAGAGTGCACGCTGAGTGTTTCTTTTCTCTCTCTCTTTGGCAGCGACCATTGACCCGACCCTAAGACTATGACTCAGTGACCAAGTTGACCGAACCTTCTTAACACTGGCTTTTGGATTGTCAGAGTTGCAAACCTCATTGCCACTCCTACTTTTACCCTTTTCTCCAGGACACCCCGTATTACTACGAACGTCCACTTCCATTGGACAAAACCATCGTATGGTTATATACGAACTCGAAGGAATTTATTCGAGGATGGTTTCCGGTTCTGGAGAAAACGGATAGGACTATTCAGTTGTCTTTTCCTTTTACCTTCTCTCAGGTTGCGAGTACTCCTTGGTTTAGGAGATAGTACACCTATTACGCAAATTGGATAGTCTTCTTCCAAACCTTAGGCTGGTGCCGACCGGTAGGGAATGAAGAAAACCAATTAGCCTAACGATGGTGTACAGAAGGTATTAAGTTAAGACAAATCAAGGGATTAGTAAGAGGGCAAAGTAAATTGCAACAGATATTCACGACCAAACCAAGTATTTCTTCGCCAATCCTAAATCACCTTTGTATTTCTCCAGGACACTCCGTATCACTACGAAGATCCACAGTTTATTGGATACTCCATCGTATGGTTATATACGAACTCGAAAGGAACTTGTTCCAGTTCGGGGATGGATTCTGGTCCAGGAGAAATAGGAATTAAGTTCATTCGGTTGTCTTTTATCTTCACCTTCTCTCGCATTGCGAGTGTTCCTAGGATTAGGACAGTACACCCATTATGCTTATTGGATAGTCTTCTTCCAAACCATAGGCTGGTGCCGAACGGTAGGGAAGGAAGAAAACCATTTGGCCTAAAGGGGTGTGCAGAAGGTAATGACTAAAGACATATGAAGGGATTTGGAGAGGTGGCAAAGAACTATACGGTTACAGTTGTGAATCTGATAATGGAAGAGGCATTACTAGGAATACCGGGATACCCCATCGAAACATTTCAATGTTTCAGTTTCACTGTGTACTGTTAAAAGAGAACTGATTTCCTAATTAGAAACTTGCTCCAGGGTATGTATTTACCAGGTACGATTCTCACATCTGTATGGTTTTACAGATGATGAGTGGGAGTAAGTTATTGGGAATTGGGTGATCATCCTCATTATATCGGGATTCGTTGTAATCGGTGATATTTGAGGAAATCACCTGGGCTGTTTGCCGGTCGGCAAATATTTGGTTTTGAATATCCGCTGTCATGCACCAATTTCAAATTGATATATCTGTACGTCTATTTTCATAGAGTGAGATATACCTTTTTGAGATTATGTCTATGACATTTACCTATATCAGTGGATGGTTAGGTAAGGAGCATTAAACAGCGGTGTAATTCTTCTTAACCATAAGTACAGTTTTCAACCTACGTCACACAGTGAATGAGTTATCAGACTCAAGGGACTTATACAGAGTATTGTATGTTGTCCAGGGTCCACAAGGACAGAGGGGTTGGTCCTCGTACTATATTCGGTTTACTTATGACTTCTCTAGTTTTTAGACAGGTGTTTCGTGGAAACACAGGGTCCGAATTTTGAGAAGTTATAGGTATTTGAATAGAGTAGAGAACCAGGTGTAGCAAGTATCGGGATTCTTCAAAGTGATCGAAGATGTAGATACTTGTGTATGGTATTCAGTTGATAGTAATGATAAAGAGAAATTGCTTCTTTTTCAGGTTACTCATAATTGGAAGCATTCCTAAGTTGAGTAACGCTGATCGGCCTCCTTCCATTTAAGTTGACATGCACTGGAGACAGTTGCATGATTTGAATCTGGTTCAATTAAATCAATGCCTCTGGTCCTATATGGGATATAGAACAGTTCGTATCTTAACGATGTTAAGGTACGGGGAGTTGTCCGGCTTATGATTAAAACCAGACTCTGGACAACTCAAGGCATGTTTCTGTAATGGCTGTTTGTGGGTTGACCCAGGCTATGACGAGGGTTGATTTTCTACCATCTGGATGAACAATAGCAATATTGTTCTAGACTCGCCACAGTTTTATTAAAAATGGATTTTTTCAGAAAACAGTAGTGGGAGTATGGTAGAACTGGAAGTGATTCCAGAACCACAAACGATTACTGAAGATTTGATAAGGAACCTAAAGATTAAATCTGGTTTGACATTCCATTGGCCACTCCGCAGATAAGGTGGGTAACTTCAGACACCCGAGAGGTACTACGGTAGCCTCAAGGACGGTGACAGGGAAGTTCTTGTTTACCCACAATTGTCATTGCTGTTGTTCCAGGTTGCGAGACCCGGCGGGAGGATGAGTATAGCGTCGTTCTAAACTAGCTTTAGAAGTGTACGTGTATATGACTCTGCCAGAGGGTTGTCGTAGTCAGTGGGAGCAGCGGAAGCATTGGTGGACAGGTAGCTTATGTCTATTTATAGACTAAAGCAGATATAGCGGAGATAGATCATCTATTTCTGACGTGACAGTCATAGGTTTGACTTCATCAGAATAGGGGATGGATCTGTTGAGAAGGTAGTAGGGTGTGATGTCCTGGTATTTGGATGACATACACAGAGTAGGAAAAGAAACTCCTATACTACAGTCATTATACTTTGGTCGTCACACAGTGGTTTCTCCACAAAGGAAATGGATTTTATATCAGACATACTGGTTACTAGATCTATGGTTTTAGATCTAGATTTGGGTGGTTTCCCAATCAGGGTACTTTGACGGCATTCTAAGAGTATTTAGAATGGACGACTCCTGGCACGGTAGTGTACCTGCAGGTGATGGAGTCACCCTCTCTAAAGCTGTCTTACAGACTAAAGGGGAGAGGGATGTGCATGATTGGCAGATCACTTGCTCAGGCAATTGAGTTAATCATGAGATGTCAAGTACCACACCAGATGTTGTTCTTGCACTAGATGCAATAAGTTGACATTAATCCAATCCTGGAGAAACGGTCGGAAGCAGTTTTAGAACATAAGTGGATGTTCTAGGGATATGATAACGACAGCCTCATTCGGGAAACAGTTATCATTCCAGGCTTCCAAGGTGACGTGGACGACAAGGAGGTTGTCAGAGTTATAATTTTTCCTTCTGATGAGGGGCAGTATTTTGGACAGGTGGTCCAAGGCAATACTGAGGGTGGCATGGCGCAGGATACTGATTAAGTTCAGTTGACGATACAGTCTAAGATGTTTGGATTTGGAGTTCATTTATGAGCTAGGTCCCATCAGACATCCAGACACATTCTAAGACAGGTATTGCTCATTTCGGGAGATGGCTTTCTCCGCGAACTTGAGATATAGAGAGACATAGAAAGAAACAACAAAGCGGATCCACTCACTAAGGCTATTTCTCGAACGCAATAGTTTCGCAAACGAGCTTTGTGAGACTGACTAGTAGAGAAGTTGGGTGTTCGGTATCACACGGGCTGTGAGTATGCGACATCGCAATAATTAGCCTTGAGTGCAAGTGGGAGATTGTTGGAGATAGTGCCCTCAGAGTCAATTATTGGGTCACAGGTACGTGATTGCAATGATTGAGGGAGGACCTATCCCGGTAGGACAGTCTTACTCGAGATGATAGTATGCTATCTGGTTTACCTTTATCATCGTGTACTGCTTCAGGTGACCTGACAAGTCGCTATTACACGTTGGTAGAGCCCCTAGGATTCTTGCTTGACCACCAGCAGTATGAGGGCGATCATATAAGTGGGAGCTGGGGGTCTATAAGCATATCCTTAAATGGTCCCTAGTCGTGAGAGTTTCGAGACAGGGCATCGATACTCCAGAGTAGACTAGTGTATACAGTCGAGACCCCGACGAGGGGCGGTGGCCGGTCTCACAAGCCACTGGTGTCAGTTGGATCACCTAAGATGTATACAGGTGCTCATTGGGTTATGAGTACACCGGACAGGACTCGCCGGGAACATGCTAGTTGGTCATATACCAGACGTCAGATGGCAGTTCCCTGGTGACATGTGTACAGGTTAGTTCATCGACCTGGGGATCGTCATTTGTCTCGTGTGAGTTCCCACTGTACTTTGATTACTACCCTACCACGGCTCAAAGGAGCCGTGCAAACAGGTTTTAGTTGGGTACAGTCCCGAGCCACATGGAGGCAGTGAACGTATCTTCAGGGGTTCGTCTCTCCCGGTATTGGGGGTGAGGTCGTGCTGTGTCTAGGAGAGCCATTACACGAAGCCCTCGACCGAGGCAAGGAGATTTACTGGTAGGTATTCCAGTAGTATCTCAGGGTGTTCTGGGCTACACTCCGACATGACTTGTACCGCTTTTGGGGGTCTGACTTTTACCAACCCCCTAGGCCCGCCATGCGATGCTCATAGACGAACGGACCGGACTGTACGGATATTGTCACTGTCAGGCTCAGTAGGGTTGTCAGGCTGAGTTCGCTCACAGACGTCCCTTTTAGTCAATACATGGTAACCCGTTACGTATTGGCTTATACCTCTGACGTGCTAGTGGTTAAATCCACAACCAAGGTGTTGACGAGTCTTTAGAGTCCCCCACATTCAGTTACTCAGCTTTCGGGCGAAAGGTTGTAGAGGCCGTATGGAGATATGGCAAGGTCCGATCAGATACGTGCGGTATTGCACGGATCAGGATCGGACAGTTTGTACTATAGGCCGTATGGATATATGGCAGGGTTCGATCAATTGCGTGCGGTATTGCACGGATCAGGATCGAATGGATATTACTAGACGGCTTTGGTTTAAGCCGGATCCTAGTATAGTACAGTGTAGATTTTGTCTCTTTGCATTTGTATTTCAGTCGGAATACAAATGCGGGTGTGTATGCACAGTATCGGGGTTTTCCTGTAATTTATTACGGGACCAGTTTTCTGGAGTTGCCAGTTTGTTTTCCGTTTCGGCCAATTTCCTTTGTATCGTTCATTGGCCGAAGATTGGTGGAGGAGGGTTTATTTGCATTGTTGCAAATAGGCGTTTGTGGAGGGGGTCTTTGCATTTTATCATGTCATGATTATAGCACCATCCTTTGACTTGATTTCTTCATGATGGCATGACTTTTTGAGTCATCATGTTTGATGGATGGTTTTGGTGTGTTGGTTTTTCTAGTCATCATTTCTACTCATCATGACTTGACCTCTCCCTTGTATGATGGTTCCTTCCCCCCCTTGTCTTTTCTCTCTCTCCATTCACAAGAGAAAATGGGAGGGGGGGCGGCCACTTTTGAGTGGTGGTTGATTGATTCATTTTGTGTGGCATTTTTGGTTCATATTGTGCTAAGAAAAGAGCTCTCTAGTTGATCTCCAAAATCCTTTCTTTCCTCCACCAAAAATGGCACCTCCACTACCCCAAAATTGAGACACAAGTTCTACACCATATTCTACAGCAAACCTTGGGCACGTCGACTAGCCAGCTTCGTGCCCGAGTTGCCTCGGCATTGAGGTGGGAGCCCGTAAACGATGTAGGCGATGTGGCGCACTTCCGGCGACGAGGAGGAGACGGGACATTCCGCAGGAGATCGGGACGACGATGAGAAGACCGGAGGACTCGGATCTGTCGGTATACTTCTCTTCCCTATCTTGTAGTTAGCTAGGACTAATTAATGGTTCGATCCGGGTATTAGTGCGCGGCGGTTTGCCAGTTCAAGAAAAATTTAAGTTTATCACCGCTTCCGCATTTGGCCGTCGGATTGACGGCCGGGGCGCCGCCGTACACTTACAATTACCTGTTAAAAAAACCTTCTAGGCACTTGTGTTTGCCTCTTTTTGGTGCATACGTCTTTAAAAAATTTGGCATAGGATGGAATTTAGTCAATCATGTCCAGGAGAGGTATGTTGATCTTGACTTGTTTAAATATGTCCATCATCTTCGCCACTTTAGCATCTTAGTTCTTGGCCTTCAAACATTTTGGATATGGTGCTCTAGGCTCAAGAGGGGTATCTATAAAAGATGGATGGAATGTGGGTGTGTGTAGGAATTGATGCCGGCTGTGTAGGAATATCTGGAGTTTATTGCTCCTCATCTGCCGGTATCTCATTAGAATTATCAGGCATCCTAAGCTGGTTATCAACCTGTTACCCGATCGCAAGGTGGTTATAACATTTGCTTGCGTGGGATTTGCACGTGTATCTTTAGGATTCGTAACAAGTTGACTAGCTAAGGTTCCTTGTTGACTTCATCCTAATGCTACAACAAGCTGACCAATCAGCTTTTCTATATTAGCCATTGATTGTTTAAGTGGCATAAGTTCATTTTGCATAAGGTTGTTCAGCTGCTGTTCAACGTTATTAATTCTATCATTCTCGTTCCTATACCTTTGATGTGGATATTGTGTGTTAGGTTAGGTAGGGTTGGGTGGAGGATCTTGTCTTAGGTTTTGGAATTGTTGGCTTGTGTTGCATTGATTCCATTGTAAATTAGGATGGTTCCTCTATCCTTGGTTATAAATTTGAGAATAAGGATTATTATATTTATTACGTTGGTAAGCAGCATTTGCGGTTTCTTGCCCTTGGGGGCTGCTTAGAAGTGGACATTCTTTCGAAAGGAAGAAATAGTCTTGGCAGTTAAGACACGGAGAGAGCTGGTTAACTTGTGCAATATGGTTGGGGGCAGTTGTAAGTTTCTCTATAAAATTTCTAATGGAAGCTAGCTCAACTTGCATGCCAATGATTGCTTCCACTGTGTGTATCCCTCCCTTAGAAGTGGTTGCACCTCTTTCACTACTACTTTCCTGATGTATGGTCTTATCGGAAAGTTCCATGCATCGTCCTCCTTCTTCATTATAAAGTCCCCTTGACACACAGACTCTAACATAATCTTAGATTCCATAGCGTCATACACTATTTGACATAGTTCCCACTTAGCTATACCATAGTGTAGGCATTTATGAGGTTTTTAAAGCGCTCAAAAGATTTCCAAAAAGAATCTCCCAGTTTTTGTGAAAAAATCCTAATTTCATTTTGAAATTTGGCGGTTTTAAAATGCGGGCAAAAATTTTTTTAGGAAGGTTTTAGTAAACTCCTCTCTTGAGTGAATAGTGTTGGCCGGTACACTATAAAACCAATGCTTAAATTTATCAGTGAGGGCAAAAGATATGAGTCTAAATTTGACTGCATCTTGGTTTAACTGTTTAAGTTGAAACATTTGACATAAGTTCTCAAATCCCTTATGAAAACATAAGCATTTTTAGTTCTAAGCCATGGAATTTGGGATGTAAGTTTATAAAAGCAAGTTAATTTCATAGTCACCGGCTGCCAGCGATAAGACTATGCAAAATGGCAGTGATGTACGTACGGGATAGCATCTATCCTGTAGGGTAGGTGTCACGACCCAGAATTAGCACGTGACCGGCACTTGAATCATGTGAAGTCTATAAGACCCAGCCGTAATCCAAATAAGCCGAAAGCCCAGAAGTCTAAACCTTTTTAGGAAAATAATGGAGGTGAAGTTTTGAAATAAAAGTATAATGAAATCAAGTTCTTCTTTAAAAGTATAAGTAATGTTATATGAAAATACAAATAGGTTGTATACTATAGTTGAAAACCATTTTGTTATTTGAAATTTGGGTAGCACCTTCTTTGTAAATTTTGATCCAAAACCAATACATAATAATAATATAGGCATCCCCAAGCGGGAGCTAGCTCTTCGCCAATTGGTGGAATCACAACCACACAAACAGAAATATACGACGCCTAAGGCGAAAATAAATCATAGAAAAAGAATAGAGAAAACTAAAATACTATCAAAACCAATATAGGAATATATACATGTCTCGACTCAAAATAAAAGGAATATACAAACCGATTTCTAGGTCTACCAAATATATATAGTCTGGTTGATGGAGCTTTTAACTAGATAAAATGAATAATAAATATACAACAGTGGTTGCGCACTGAACTGTAACCCACATACCAATGCAAAACACCCAGAAAAGAGCAATGTGCCAGCAATCCGCTACTGAATCCGAGAGGTCGATCCTGCAAGAAAACTGTGGCACAACGGGGGTGAGTTGCCAACTCGTGAGTAGAAGACATCATTAGATAGAAATCGAAAGTATGGTGATCTCCTAGGTCATACAGTAATATACTATAATAATACCGTGGGGTAACAAGGGTGATTGTATATTCATAAGTATAAGGAATATATAAGGTCGAGTGGTAACGAGGGTGATAGTGTAAACATAGGTATAACAATAATAATATTATCGTGCCCGTGTCATAAAATAGTACCATGTCATCTGTATCATATATATGTATATATGTGTATCATCCAACGTGTATCCATCATCGACACATCAAATCATCATAAACACCTGAGTGCCCAGCATCGAAACTCGAAAACATCATAAAACCCGTGTCCAGTATCGACACGTAAATCTTTTAGTGTATATGCCCTAAAGGCCATTACTGTATCATACTAGTTTGTATATTACTTGATGGAAGCTTGGGATATTCACCTTGTATTGACAATCTTGCTCAAAATAGTAGTATGCTATTTGGTTTGTTTCTACTTTAATGTGTGCATGTGTTTCTTTTAGCATATCGCCTTTACACATTAGTAGAGCCCTTAGGATCTTTGCTTGATTACCAGCGTTGTGATGGCAGTCACACTCATGGGGGCTGGGTAATCCACAAGCACATCCATATGCAGGTCCCTAGTCATAGGACTATCGAGACAGGGCATCGATACTCCGGAGTAGACTAGCGTATGCGCTTCTCATCCCAGCTTGGGAGACGGTCTGTCCCACAGCCGTCAGTACGTCGTACTTGAGATAGTATGCGGGTGCTTGTTAGGTTACGAGTACACTGGACAGGACTCGTCGGGAACTGTTGGTTAGTATTATACCTATCGTCAGTTATCAGTTCCCAGGTGACATGAGTACAGCTTAGTCCGTTGACTTGACACTGTCACTTCGCCTCGAGTGTGTTCCCACTGTTCTTTGATTACTACCCTACCATGGCTCAAAGGAGTCGTGCAAACAGGTAGTTTTTGGGTGTAGTCCCGAAGCACTTGGAGGCAGTGACGGTTAGACAGGATTCGTCTCTCCCGGTATTGGGGGTTGATATCGCGCTGTGTCTAGAAGAGCCATTACACAAAGTCCCTGGCCAGGGCAAGCGAGATAGACTGGTAGGTTTCCAGTATTATCTCAGGGTGTTCTGGGCTACACTCCGACACAACTTGTACCGCTATTAGGGGACTGACGTTTACCGCCCCCTAGGCCCGCCATGCGATGTTCTTAAACGAACAGATCGGACTGTACGGAGACTGTCACATTCAGGCTCAGTAGGAGTTCAGATGGGTTTTACTCGTCAATCTTCTTATCGGCATCTACCTGGGGACCGTTACGTACAGCTAGTGTCGCTTACGGTCTGTGGTTAAACCCACTGCCAGCGTAGTGTCGAGTCTTTAGAGTCCCACACAGAGGGTTATTCACCTTTAGGCAAAATGAGTAGAGGTCGCATGGTTTTGCGACGGGGTTCGTTCACATCCGCGCACTTGTGCACGTTTGGTGTCCGGACAGCTTATACTAGCGGGATTTGGTTTAAGCCAGATCCTAGTATATGTTTTGGGATTGGTCTTATCTCATTGTATTCGTGTTCCTCGGAACACGGATACGGGTGTGTATGCACAGTTGACTGAGGCAGAGGCAGAGGACTTTCATTAGGGTTGATGACCATTGTCTTTTTCTTAACCCTAATGTTTATGTGTGAAATATGATTATTAATATTAGTTAATTATAATTGTGTTATGGTTAGGGTTGTTGACCATTTGACTATGGTTGACATGTTGACCTATGTTGACAATTGACCATCATCATTTCATATGAAAGATGCTCTTTGATCCTTGCAAAAGCATTTAATGTGAAATGATAGTGGTCATTTCATGATCAACCATCACAATTATCTTTAGCTTATTATTTATTTATCATAATTCACATATATGTGAGAAGGTTGGCATTATTCTTCTCATTCTATGATTCTCATTCTCTCTCATCCTCTTCCTCTCTCTCAAAGCTCTCCCCTCTCATGAGTTGAGAACCATTGAGCTTGAGATAAATCCCTTAAAATTACTCTCTACTCTTTCTAAGGTTCTAGGTTTTGCACACCAAGCGCCTTAGTTACTTCTAGTTTGAGGTTGGAGCCAAAGGTAGAGGCCCTCGGGTGGATCTTTCTTCGGCAAGAGAAGGCGACGAGGAGAACCCGTTCATCACACTCCAAGGAGCAAGAAGAGAAGGACTTCAAGACTTAGGTATAACCCCTTAACCGAGTAGCTAACTCTTTTAGCTTTGTTGTTAGTTTATGTTTAGCAAAGATCCTTCCTTTTGGCTAGTCCATGTTGCCTAGTGTTGTAAAAATCGAATTTTTCATAACGTTTCCGCCTCCCCGCAAGCACCGGGGTGGGCAATGTGGACTTACAGTGGTATCAGAGCCTAGCTAAACACAAACTAGCAAGTTAGCAAAGTATTTAGAACTTCGATTGGACAAAAAACTGTAAAACACCCCGTAAAACCTATGTTTCTGCCGATTTTTATTTTTGCTAAAAAAATAATAAATCATACACTAAAAATCGGCTCAGGCTTTTGTTAGAACAGGCAAGAAAAACAATCCAGTGAGTCGACCAACTCACCGCGGTTCCGCGGCAAGAGCTTTCTCCTGCCGCGGATCCGCGGCCGAGTTGACTCGGCTGTGGATCTTTTCTCCTGCAGTTTTCTTCTGATGGTGTTTTGTGATTTTTGAGATGGTTTGTTTCTGCCCAGTTTTTCCAGAGAACAAGTTAGTCTTTGCGGTGGTCACAAAGCCGTATTTTGATCGAACTTCTTTACACTTTGGCTAATGGGTTATATCTGTGATGTGATATATGTATTGAACGTCTGCTAATCGCTATACGTCGATTAGTGGGGGTTATACATATCTGTGATCTGTAATGTTGATGGTTTGTGTATATGAATTCGTTGGATTGTCGCGGATGAATAGCCTGGGGGTTGTGAGATGAGAGTGTTCTTATTCTTTCAATTCTTGTAATATGTAAATTGATGTAACATTATTTGTTTGGCCGCACAACCGGGATGAGGTTGTAGCCGTCATTGTATAATTTCTTTTTACTGTTTTTGCTCTTAGGATAGACCCAAGGTGGGGTGCACAAACTACCGGGTATCTCGAAGTGCCGAGTGGCCTACTCACGTCGTTGAGGGAGGTTGATTCGCTTCGGGTACTTGGCGGGTAGTTTGCCGCACCCGTAGGGGTCTAGGGTGGGGTTTGGCTATTCATCGCGACCGTGTAATCCGCTCTTCGTTACAGGCTCGTACGGAATGCGAATTCCTAGTATATCCAATGTGTTCATCTGTGATCTGGAATGGCTATCATTGCATGTGACGAATGTGTATATATCTATATATGACATCTATTTAGGCGTTGCTTATGTTTTGCATCCGCGCTTGTCCAGTCCCCGCTCTGTCGTTAATTAAGTAACCTAACGGGTGATGACGGGACCCCGTGGCGAATGCGGATGGCATAAGCGTACGTCATATTTTCGTTGTTTTCTGCAATGGTAGGATTAATTGATGGGACGCATTAAAATTAATGCAAGAAAAATAAACCAAGTAAAAGTCGTTGGAACACTTTCAAAACCACTCGGTTCTTTTCAAAACCAAATTTTAAATGCGGAGCTTGAACCACTCCTTTTGAAAGCTATCTCGTTGCTTCGATTATATCAAGTTCACTACGTTCACGGTTTCGCCAAAACCATTCGTAGCCCTCCGTCGTTTCACATGAATGGTCAATAGTATTCAAGCTATATATGTTGGCCAAAGTCAAGGCATAGTGATTGGTAGCTATTGGGTATTCATGTGCAGCATAGATAGATGTGTTGGTTTGGGACAGTCGTACTGCCATGTTGGCCAAAGTCAAGAGTAGGTACGGGTGGGTTCAAATTAACCTGGAGAATGACGGGTAGAACTTGACATGTGACTTATGATATATTGGCCAAAGTCAAGGTCATAAGAGCATGGGGCAAAAATCCACATCAGGAGTTTCAAAAGAAACTGAAACTTGCTAGCGCTGCATACCATTTGGAGTGTGATGATTCTGGTAGGATTCCTTCAGTTTTATCACGCGATGATATTTGGATCCCGATCCTACTGTGAGTATATGCTACTCCTCGGGATCTTTCTCACTTAACGATCAATGCTATAAACCAAGTAGGTGTCTAGAAAGGTGTTAGCGGGGATACGCCCACAGAGAAAAGAGGTTATTTAATTAAGGAACTTCGCGAAAGCGTTGGAAAACCTCCCTCGAAGTACCGACACTGGCCTGGCTGAACGGTTAAGCAAGAATTGTACGGTGAGATTGATCCCGACTAATTCTTCCTTTATGGTTTGAGGAGGGATTCGAGAGACAGTGGGAGCCATCCTGTTTAGACAAATTAAAAACCACTCTAAACTTGCAAGAGTATCATGCTAAAGTGTTTCTTCTCTCTCTCCTAATTGCAGCGACCAAATATCATGACTGGACTTAAGTTACTACTAGATAAAAACATACTGACAGGGCCAAAGTACAAAGATTGGCTCAGGAATATCAAAATGGCAATCACTTATGACAAGCTGGGGTATCTTCTTACCACCAAAGCTCCCCCTGTCCCAGGTCCCAAAACCAGCATCGTGGATAAGGAAATCCGCAAGACCTGGGAAATCGACTACGCGAAGGCCAAGTGCCTCGTGCTTGCCTCTATAGACAATGAACATCAGAGGAGGCACGAGAATATGGACCTCGAATCCATATTTCTCCATACAAAAGAACTGTATGGAGAGCAATCTCGTATCGCCAGCTACGAAGTGTCGAAAAAGCTGTTTTCGGCGAGATTGGCCGTCGGATCATCAGTAGAGGAACACGTGCTTAAGATGATTGGCTACATAGAGGAGCTCGCGGACCTTGGGACCACGTTGGAGAATGAGCTCTATACGGACTTGATTCTCCAGTCCCTTACTTCCACTTACGCCCAGTTTATCCTGAACTTCAACTTGCAAGAAAAGGAAGTTGAACTATCAGAACTCCTCAACATGCTGAGGAGTGCAGAGGGCACCCTATAGAAAGGTAGGGAAATATCCACTTTGTTTGTAGGAGGATCTTCCTCTTCTAGGTCCAAGGCGAAAGCCAAAGGAAAGAAGAAGAAAACCCCCGCCAAACCAAGGGACGGTGTTAGTAAAGTGGATATGAAGGGAAAGGAAAAAGCAATAAAGGTAGCGGGAAAGCTTGTGGGGGAAAGAAGAATGCTTTTACTGTCACAAGAGTGGACACCGGAAGAAAGATTGCAGGGCTTGGAAGGCCAGAACCCAGGATCTGAAGCAAGTTGCGGCTTCAGCTTCAGGTGTATATGTTATTGAAAACTGTCTATCAATAAACTCTACTTCCTGGGTATTGGATACCGGATCAGGATCTCATATCTGTAATTCTTTGCAGGTATTGAGAAAGCGTAGGTTTTTGAAGGCAGGTGACATGACCCTCAAAGTTGCAAACGGAGCTAGCATGGATGCTGAGGCCGTGGGGGACTATCACCTGGGAATATCAGATGGACATGTTTTAGTTTTACGTAATTGCTTTTTTGTACCCAATACAACTTGTAATATCATTTCTGTATCTTTAATATCTAAAGAAGGTTATGAATTTGCGTTTGTAAGTAATGTTATAAACATTCACCTTAATCAAGTTCTGATTGGGTCAGGTACATTAAGCAATGGTATATACGTACTAAACCAACCACAGATTTTCAATGTCCAGAATACACACAAAAGAAAGTCTCCGGAAACAAATCAGGCTTTCTTATGGCATTGTAGACTGGGTTACATCAATGAGAGAAGGTTGACGAAGTTACATACAGAAGGATATTTGGATTCGTTCGAATATCAATCATATGCAACTTGTCAATCCTGTCTCAAAGGAAAGATGACAAAGATTCCGTTCACTGGATACAGAGAAAGAGCGAGCGAGCTCTTGGGACTCGTACACAGCGACGTGTGCGGTCCAATGTCTACGCATGCATGAGGCGGTTATTCTTACTTCATTACTTTTACGGATGACTTTTCAAGGTACGGATATGTCTTCTTAATGAAACATAAATCCGAAGCCTTTGGAAAATTCCAGGAATATAAGAATGAAGTAGAAAAACAAATAGGCAAAAGTATCAAGACACTGAGATCTGATCGAGTTGGTGAATACTTGAGTGCTGAGTTCCTAGATTACCTAAAAGAGAATGGAATTCTCTCTCAGCTTACTCCTCCATACACTCCGCAACATAACGGTGTATCGGAGAGACGGAACCGGACCCTATTGGATATGGTACGTTCCATAATAAGTAACGCTGAGTTACCGCGATCATTCTGCGGATATGCACTAGAATCAGCTGCATACCTTTTAAACCGAGTTTCAACTAAGACTGTGCCTACTACACCATATCAGATGTGGTGTGGGAAGAAACCCTATCTTAATCACATTAAGACATGGGGATGTCCAGATTTTGTCAAAAAGTAGCATGCGGACAAACTCGAGGCACGCTCAGTACAGTGCAAGTTTGTGAGATATCCAAAGAACTCCAAGGGATATTTCTTCTATTGCGAAGAGGAACAAAAGGTTTTTGTTTCTCGTCATGCCCACTTCTTGGAAACTTAGTTTTTGGAAAATCAGATAAGTGGGAGCGCAATAGAACTGGAAGAAATTCCAGAACCACGAGCTATTACTGAAAGCTTAGTAAAACCAGAGGGTTTGAAAGATCAGGACATTCCTGCGCCGCTCCGCAGAAGTAGTAGGCAGTCTCATCCGTCCGAGAGATACTACGGTTTTCTTATAGACGGGGATAGAGAGGATTGCATCATTGATAGTGATGAGCCGACTAGCTTCCAGTAGGCCATTCAGAGCGTTGACTCGGTAAAATGGCTGGATGCAATGCGGACCGAAATGGAGTCCATGTACACCAACAAAGTATGGAAGTTGAACGTTGCTCCAGATGGGGTAAAACCCGTAGGATGCAAGTGGATCTTCAAAAGGAAGATTGGTGTAGATGGACAGGTTGAGACCTATAAGGCTAGACTTGTTGCAAAGGGTTTTCGTCAAAGACCTGGTTTGGACTATGACGAAACCTTTTCTCCAGTGGCTATACTGAAATCCATTCGGATCCTTCTTGCCATTGCTGCCTTCCACGATTATGAGATTTGGCAGATGGACGTAAAGACCGCTTTTCTAAATGGAAATTTAGAGGAGTGTGTCTATATGGATCAGCCAGAGGGTTTCATTCAGAGTGGGAGCAGCGGAAAGGTATGCAAGTTGCTTAAGTCCATCTATGGACTAAAGCAGGCATCGCGGAGTTGGAACATCTGTTTTGATGAGACGGTCAAAGAATTTGGCTTTATCAATAATCCAGATGAACCATGCATCTATAGTGGATTTGTAGCAAGAACTGTCGTGTTCCTCGTTTTATACGTGGATGACATTCTCTTAATAGGAAATGACATTCCTATGCTACAATCTGTCAAAGGGTTCTTGTCACACAGGTTCTCTATGAAAGACCTGGGTGATGCCTCTTACATTCTGGGGATCCGGATCTATCGTGACAGATCCAAGAGGATATTAGGACTATCACAGTCCAGGTACATCGACACCATACTGAAAAGATTCAGTATGGAAGATTCCAAGAGCGGTAATCTACCGGCTTGTCACGGGATCACCCTCTCCAAAGAGATGTCTCCCAAGACTGATTTGGAAAGGGATCGCATGTCTATTATACCCTACGCTTCTGCGGTAGGCTCTATAATGTATGCGATGTTGTACCAGACCAGATGTAGCTTATGCACTGAGTGTGGTAAGCCGGTATCAGTCAAACCCTGGGGAGAAGCACTGGATAGCGGTAAAGAACATTCTCAAGTACCTGAGAAGGACTGAGGAGATGTTCTTGGTGTATGGCGGAAAAGACCTCCAGATCGAGGCCTTTGCTGACTCCAGCTTCCAGAGTGACAAGGATGATTCCAAGTCCATGTCGGGTTATGTCTTTACCCTCAATGGAGGGGCGGTGTGTTGGAAGAGTTCCAAACAAGAAACCGTTGCTGACTCAATGATGGAAGCGGAATATATCGCTACTGCAGATGCCGCAAAAGAAGCCGTCTGGATAAGGAAGTTCTTGACAGAACTTCAGGTGGTTCCGTCCATTGTTGATCCAGTACCTCTGTATTGCGACAACAACGGGGCTATAGCTTTAGCGAAGGAACCCAGGTCCCATCAGAAGTCCAGGCACATCTTGAGGCGGTATCACCTGATCAGGGAGATCGTGGGTCGCCAGGAGATCGAGGTTCGGAGAGTTGCTACGGAAGATAACACTGCTGATCCATTCGCGAAGGCCTTACCTCAGACTCAGTTCGAGCGGCTGATCGAGATGATAGGTCTTCGATACGTCAGTACGTGGCCTTAGTGCAAGTGGGAGATTGTTAGTGTATATGCCCTAGAGGCCATTACTGTATCATACTAGTTTGTATATTACTTGATGGAAGCTTGGGATATTCACCTTGTATTGACAATCATGCTCAAAATAGTAGTATGCTACTTGGTTTGTTTCTACTTTAATGTGTGCATGTGTTTCTTTTAGCATATCGCCTTTACACATTAGTAGAGCCCTTAGGATCTTTGCTTGATTACTAGCGTTGTGATGGCAGTCACACTCGTGGGGGCTGGGTAATCCACAAGCACATCCTTATGCAGGTCCCTAGTCGTAGGACTATCGAGACAGGGCATCGATACTCCGGAGTAGACTAGCGTATGCGCTTCTCATCCCAGCTTGGGAGACGGTCTGTCCCACAGCCGTCAGTACGTCATACTTAAGATAGTATACGGGTGCTCGTTAGGTTACGAGTACACTGGACAGGACTCGTCGGGAACTGTTGGTTGGTATTATACCTATCGTCAGTTATCAGTTTCCAGGTGACATGAGTACAGCTTAGTCCGTTAACTTGACACTGTCACTTTGCCTCGAGTGTGTTCCCATTGTTCTTTGATTACTATCCTACCACGGCTCAAAGGAGTCATGCAAATAGGTAGTTTTTGGGTGTAGTCCCGAAGCACTTGGAGGCAGTGACGGTTAGACAGGATTAGTCTCTCCCGGTATTGGGGGTTGATATTGCGCTGTGTCTAGGAGAGCCATTACACAAAGTCCCTGGCCAGGGCAAGCGAGATAGACTGGTAGGTTTCCAGTGTTATCTCAGGGTGTTCTGGGCTACACTGTGACACGACTTGTACCGCTATTAGGGGACTGACGTTTACCGCCCCCTAGGCCCGCCATGCGATGTTCTTAGACGAACAGACCGGACTGTACGGAGACTGTCACATTCAGGCTCAGTAGGAGTTCAGATGGGTTTTACTCGTCGGTCTTCTTATCGGCATCTACCTAGGGACCGTTACGTACAGCTAGTGCCGCTTGCGGTCTGTGGTTAAACCCACTGCCAGCGTAGTGTCGAGTCTTTAGAGTCCTACACAGAGGGTTATTCGCCTTTAGGCAAAATGAGTAGAGGTCGCATGGTTTTGCGACGGGGTTCGTTCACATCCGCGCACTTGTGCACGTTTGGTGTCCGGACAGCTTATACTAGCGGGCTTTGGTTTAAGCCAGATCCTACTATATGTTTTGGGATTGGTCTTATCTCATTGTATTCGTGTTCCTCGGAACACGGATACGGGTGTGTATGCACAGTTGACTGAGGCAGAGGCAGAGGACTTTCATTAGGGTTGATGACCATTGTCTTTTTCTTAACCCTAATGTTATGTGTGAAATATGATTATTAATATTAGTTAATTATAATTGTGTTATGGTTAGGGTTGTTGACCATCTGACTATGGATGACATGTTGACCTATGTTGACAATTGACCATCATCATTTCATATGAAAGATGCTCTTTAATCCTTGCAAAAGCATTTAATGTGAAATGATAGTGGTCATTTCATGATTAACCATCACAATTATCTTTAGCTAATTATTTATTTATCATAATTCACATATATGTGAGAAGGTTGGCATTATTCTTCTCATTCTATGATTCTCATTCTCTCTCATCCTCTTCCTCTCTCTCAAAGCTCTCCCCTCTCATGAGTTGAGAACCATTGAGCTTGAGATAAATCCCTTAAAATTACTCTCTACTCTTTCTAAGGTTCTAAGTTTAGCACACCAAGCACCTTAGTTACTTCTAGTTTGAGGTTGGAGCCAAAGGTAGAGGCCCTCGGGTGGATCTTTCTTCGGCAAGAGAAGGCGATGAGGAGAACCCGTTCATCACACTCCAAGGAGCAAGAAGAGAAGGACTTCAAGACTTAGGTATAACCCCTTAACCGAGTAGCTAACTCTTTTAGCTTTGTTGTTAGTTTATGTTTAGCAAAGATCCCTCCTTTTGGCTAGTCCATGTTGCCTAGTGTTGTAAAAATCGAATTTTTCATAACGTTTCCGCCTCCCCGCAAGCATCGGGGTGGGCAACGTGGACTTACAGAATCCTCATATCTCAAGTGCCGTCTTATCAAATCGGCCATCATATCCATCTGTCTCAATCGCTCTGGTCGGAATCCTCCGGATATCCGCTGAGTCTAGTACTGTCATCAGTAGGTAGTGTTCCCCTGCCGGGCTCAACGTCTCTCTATACGATCTTCTTTCCCCGGGGTACCGTACCGGGTCCACCATGTACCCACAGACTGTGCCTCCTCTCTCCTCGAATTGGGTATACACATAACTCAGAACCGAGAAAACTCATGGTGGACGCCAAATATCATATCAAGAGAAAACCACGTATTTTTAAATAAATCATAAGTTTTTAAAATATATATCTGCGGTTTCTCAAATCCAGAAATCTCATGATAACCGAATTTCACAAGCATGAATAATAATGAAACAATATGTACAAGCACAGAATAAATCTGTAATGCATAACAAGTGTTTTTACATGAGCATGGCATTTAACTAGGTAAGGAAATGCAATAACTGAATTAGTAAGTATGGTACGGGTTTACTAATAATAATTAAAATGCTACCGGTTATGAGGTGATACGGTGAAATAGTGATTTCTAATGTGTACGTGGTATGGCAATTACCGATGATGAGTGTGTGAGCCGGCGAGCATGTGTACGTGCAACATGCGCATCATCAGTAATGGTGCGTGTGTCCTAGCAGACGAAATCATACAAAGATAAGGATAAGGAACATAGTATGTATGTCGCAAAAGAAAATAATACGATCGTAAACAGAATAAGGGAAATCGTAAACATGAACAGTATAAAGTACGTAACTACATATGAACCATACAGTTATAGTTTAAAATAATAGATCGTTGTTTTCGAAAATGGGGGCTACGGTGTTTTTGAGAAAAATACACCATTTGAAAATCCGTAGCGTCCCTTGATGTTGTCATTTAAAAGTGCATAACGATTCGTTAGTTTTGAAAATAGGTATGGTTCTAAATATATCCTAATATCTACTTAAGTGATTAAAACCAATATTTTTCCGAGTCGATACATACATAAGTCGGCAATCCATCCTCATAGTATCATGTATGGTATAATCCATCGTATGGTATCATCAAATCAAGAGTACGGATCTATCGTCATATACATCATATCACGTACGGTACAATCCATCATACGATATCATCAATCAAGAGTATGGATCTATCGTCACGTACATCATATCATCTCATCATGTCATATATCATCACATGTCATATCATCTCGTATCGCATCATGAATATATATCGTCTCACATCATCATATAATATATCATATCCTCATCTCATGATATTGTATCGAAATTATCCCTAAATTTATATGTGTGTGTGTTTAACATCATATATACAATTGTCTTAAGGCTAAGAGAAATAAGTACTAAGGATATTCCTCCCTATGAGTATACTTACTATTGCTTATGGTATTCTAGAACCCTATTAGCTAAGTATACATATCTAATATTTATATATATATAACTATATACCTAGTATCCTAATACTACGGTTGCGGGGGTACTATACGTCATCCACCCGACTTCCCCATAGATATACATCAACTCATCTACTATCTCTACTCTAGCCGAAGTCGATGAACGCCTTGCTCTCCTTCGTCGTCTCGGAAGCCCATGCGAATGTACCTACAATTCAATGCATATCGTATCGAAATCAAAATCAAATCCGAAAACCGATACAGCAAGCGAAGCGCACATAGGTTAGAACCTATGGTCCACGCATGCAAGAACAAGAAAACAACCCCCGACGTTGATGTACGAACGTCAAACGACTAAGTCAAAACTCGAATACAAAAACCAACTTTTCAAAAGTCGCAAAACTTAATTAGAAACTAAGTAAAACACTTTCAGATTCTACCTACGGTGAAATTAGAATATTTTGCATATAAGGTAGATCTAGACATCTGGTGATTGAGCTATGGACCAAACCTGGAACCCTAAGTGGCCGCAATTTGTGGCTAAAAGCAATATTTTGGTGGCCAAGAAAGTGAGATGAGGGCTCGGTCTTCTATGGTATCTTCTTATCTGTCTGCATATCTCACTGTCTGCAAAAAAAATTTCAGAGTTCTCGAGTCATTCCAGATTCTAATTGATCATCACAGTTCATCAAAAACCGATATCGGAAAGTTCTATGTTCATCGAATCTGAGAATTCCTCCACTATATCACTCTTACTTATTACTAATGGTCTTGTATACACTCCTTAAACTCCCTACTAATCACTACTACAAGTTATATCTACTAATTCTCACCCTAGAATTTTCCAAGATCAAAAAACCTAAACTTTTTAACTCTACACTAATACATGAAGTTAGGAAACCTAATGACTTGAAAAAAGGTCAAAGTTTTGCCACATGGAGCAACTCAAGAAAATTCCTAGTTGGCCAAGGAAGCTCAAAACTCTAACTTGATCCCACCATGATACTTGTAATGAGCTTAGGAACAATATTTATGAAGGTTATATGAGATTTGGAGGTGGTTTTGAGGGTGTTTGTGGGGGTGGTAGTGAGGGATTTGGAGGAGGGAGATGAAGAAGATGGAGGAGGAGATGTAGAAATGAATGAATGAATGAAGTGAAGGAACGCAAATGGTTGAGCAACCATACCTCCCCCCCCCCTCACCTATAACTCCTTGTCACCCATTTATTATTTTTTTTCTCTTTTCTTATTTTACTTTTCCTTTAAAAAAACAACAAAACAAAACATGAAACTAATTAGCACAAATATCATGGTTACATGTTATACACCTTAGACATGATTATCAAAAATGGACTTGGTTTAATACACAATTAAGAAAATATTAATTAATTTTAATATTAAACTTGTATGGAAATAATTATATACTAATTTATAAAAAGCCTAATTTAAATAAATGCTTTCATAAAGATAATTCATCTTAAATTCCAATTATTTTCTAAAAATATAGGTATATAATTATACCATTCCATTAAAACTAAATTCCTTACTTTTATAATATTCATAAAATTTATTATTTTATTATTTAAATTTCAAAAATAATATTTTATATTTTCTGAAATGTTACAGTAAGTGTAGCGGGGACAATCTCAGCCATAGGATCAATTAAAGCGAGACGAGTCAATATATGTGTTTCGTCTCGATCCCACACATGCATATACTGTGAGAAAAATAATATAAGTTAAATTCTTTTTATGTTTTTTTATGCAAAACTAATATGAATTAGGGATTCTAACAAACCACAAGCAAAAATGCGTAAACAATTTTAGATCTAGGATTACCTAAGTCAAGTTACCAGACCCACTCCTAGATTTCTAAGAAACAAGTTGTAGGATAAAATCCTCTATTACCTCCTTATAAGTCTTATAGCCAGGTAAGTGCCAGGTATGTTGGAGGTATCCGCTATACGAATCACCAAAATAGTTGACCTAATTAAATAAACCACTTGCCTTAGTCACATTTTTCTCAGTCACCACAAAGAAAAAACAAAGATAAGCAATAAATTACCCACAACCCTCTCTTATCCTAGTTAAGCACAAATGTCCTTAATGGGTTGAATCTAGATATTTTTAATTAATGAGGGTGAATGTGGATGTTTGGTTGTGATTTTGGGGGCTTATGAAGGGTGATGAAATCCCCATCTAATCTTGATTTGGGTTGTTACCCCTCAGAATCTTTTTAAATAAGCAAAATAAAATCACAAAAAATCTAAAACAAACAAAAAGCTAAAACTAAATATTTTTATTTATTTTATGTGGCGCAAAAAAACTGTTAATTGGAATAAAAATATTTAGGGAAGAACGAGATCGTACCTAAAGTCAAGTGATTTTCCTGGATTCTGCTCTTCCTGAAAGTTTGTCTCGATTTCTGAATTAGATACATAGTATTCGCAGAATCAAATCTAATAAAATAATCTAAATTAAACTAAAATTAAAAAAAAAGTAAAACTTGAATCTAAATTAATTAAATAGTACGCCTCCCCGGCAATGGCGCCAAAAACTTGTTCGTTATAAATTAAATAGCTCAAACGCACGGTTGTTGTAGCAATGCGTTTATGGGTCGATTCACAGAGAGGTGTATTTAACTAATTTAAATGTAAGTTTAAAAAGAGATAGTTGAATTAAGAACTACTTAGTAAGGAATTAAAAAGTACAAATATTAAAAGCAAATTAAAAGAAAGATGGGTTTTTATAAAGAGAAGAATCCAGGGTTTTTGTATTGCTATCTTTCTATGATTGGTTTAAAAAATACTTCTTTTATTTATCTATTTCTTATATGTTTTCTATTATTTTAAATAAAAGCATAGATTTTATTAACATAATTAACAATAGCCTATCAATTATAAAAGATCATCTAGAAACCATATTAAAATTTTAGTTCTATGTTATTAAAAATAATGACCTAGGTTGAATTTATTTTAATCAAAACCATATCTTTACCGTCCATAATTAGGGTTCTAGTTTGTCAAACTTTCATCATCCTAATTAGTTTTTAAGTGTATCACCTATCCCTAAATCCATTCAATTTGTCAATTATCCTTATTAAAATCTAGTTCATATGATGAAAACTTAAAAGAAAGGAATTAAAATAAAATCATCATCAAGCACAAGAATAAGGAAAGATAAAACATCCAACCATAGAATGAAAGCAAATACAAATCCCCAGAGAAATAATTAGTTACTCATGATATAAATAAAAACTAAATCTTTATTAATGATCATAAAAGAACTTACAATTGGCTTGATCTCTTCTCTTTGAAAAACCCTAGATTTTAATGCAATGGAAGTGATCATCTCCAGCCCTTACATTACCCCTCCTAATATAGGGCTAAGAGGTTTGGAGATCAAGGAAAAGAAAAGATACAAGAGAATACAATTTTCAAACAATTACAATTCTTAATTCTTGTAGATTTCCACCAATCTTTTGATTGCCTTTGTTTGGTAAAATCCGGTGTACTTGGAAGCTTCGAAAAATAATTCTATATAGCTCAAAATGTTGAATTTTGAAATTCGAACAAGCCTACAAAAATTATCGTCAAACGGCTCCAAGCCGGCGGCTATACCGCCGCCTCCCTTTAATAATCGCTGCGGATCCGCCACCCATTGTGGTTTTGTAGCTCCATTTTTCTCTGAATCTTTTCTTGTTTAATTTGGTGATTTTTAATCGCTATAACTCTTCAAAATCTTTCCATCAGGCTGTATTTCCGAGAGTCTACAGATTGGCTTTAAACTTGGCAGCTTGGAATCGATCTCTTGTTTCGATTAAGTCTCCATAATTGATTGGACTGATTTGATTTGATATGACTACTTTAAACCTGCAATAATATTCAAAATAAATCTTCAGTAGCACCTATTTCTTATAGGAATCTAATTTGACTCATAATCAAATTACTTGTAATTTAAGAAACATATATATATTTATACTATAACTCCATGTTTCTAAAATTAGAAATGATACGATTAATTAGTTAATTAATAATATGGAAGATATACTATAAATGCAACTCATTAATTCTCTATTATTTATTAACTCCAATTAAATTTCTATTTAGCACAAATAATTAATATTTTGTATCATTTTGCAATTAAATCCAATAAATTGTATTATATCATAAAACACCCTCGGGATAGCATAAAATATGTAAATAATATGATAAACGTACTATAAAAATATGCAATAAATTGCACCAATCAATAGCCGACTGAACACGGCGTGACATCTACCCTTAATACCCGGAGAGATGAATCCCCAACAATTTTTACTACCTCCATGTGGCTTGGGACTGTATCCTCAGTAAAGCCGTGGTAGAGTAGTAATCAAAACACAGTGGGAAATGTTCATACCAGAATATTGCATTTAATACTGTCCATTCTTCTGATCGTTTGTTTATAGGCAGGTGCTTTTAATCCGTATTTGCTACATATTTACAGGTTACAGGTTCTTAGTCCAAAATAACGCAAATCATACAAAATCTCCGCAGTTAAGCCAAAATCCAGAACATCTTCCACAGACAGATAAAAGCCAGGTTCCGGTCATCCGTATCCGTCCGGTACCGCTTACCAGTTCAAGAGAAAAGACGAAAAACAATGGTCATTCATGTCTTAGACAAGCATAGAGCATGAGAGGGGCAACACAAGATTCAATGGATGCACGGAGTTCGAGAAAGATAAAGGTCAAATGAATTAAAAGTGAAGCAATTTTGGACTATTGCAAATCTGAAGAAACTTTGGAAGAATTTTGCAATTTGGGACATGTAGAACAACAGAAGAAAGCAACGTGGAGAAGCCCTATAAAAATCACCCCAAGATTCCCTAAAGCACCCCGGAACCGCGGCCAATATGGCCATTATGGGGCGGTTCCGCGGCAGAGTTGACTCGGCGTCAGACGATATTTTGGGGGTAGTTTTGTAACTTCTTTGGGGCTCAGAATTTAGCCCTAGGGTTTCAGCTCTCTGCCTATAAATAGCCCAGTTTTTTGTCGAGTAAAGGATGCTTCTTTTTAGTTAGAATTAGTGTAGTTTAGTTTGTATCTTCTTCTTCTTCATCTATTCTCCATGAAAGTATAGTGAGAGCTCTTGAGTGGAAAATCAATGAAGATGAGGGTTTTTATTATCTTGTATCTTAATTTTTTTGTATTGTAATTTTTATTTCATTGTCTTGTAATTTTAATTCCTAGTGTAATTTTATTTCTTGTTGTTAAGTAGTTGTTATTTCTTGTTTTATTTTCCTTCTCTTTTTATCCGTATTTTCAAGCCATGATACTCGATGGAGTCTTTGCAAAGGTGAGGGCCCAAGTAGTTAGCTTGCTACCATTTTGTAAAACCGTATTTTTCCTTTCTTTCTTTTCTTCTTTTCTTTTCCTTTTAAATGTGTGAATAATTTCCACACTTGTTAGGGGCTAAGGAAGGTTAGTATGAGGGGTGGAAAAATCCCTTGTGCTTCTTTTCTCCAAACATCTTGAAACGAGCCTAGACTAAACAAACACAACCCCCTCACTTAGGCGCGCTATACGTGACATATAGCCGCGACCTAAGTCGAGAAGTCTTTTGGGCACACTACAATATGACATGTAGTTGTGACTTAATTGGATACATGGTTGCAGGTGTTTGGTCTAGGGTTGGAAATAAGCGCACGTAGCGGAAGGACAAGGGGCACTAGGAATGGATTTAGCATTGGAAAGCTTGCTTAAACTCGTAAATCCCATTCCTATGTCCTCCTAATTCCCACTACTTTCTTTTATCCCAACTTCATTTTAAGAATAGCAAAAGAAAAGCACAAGACTAATCCTAACTCTATTAACCAAGCTTAACCCTAACAAGCTTACTTGAATATAAATATGAACACTTTGGATAGATTTGAACACACATATATACATTCTTGAATTAACTCGTCTAAAACAAGAACGGACATACAACTATCTCCCTGTGGATCGACCCGTGCTCAACCGGCTAGCTGCAAAGTGACACCGTCTTGATTGCGGTAAGTAGAGAACAGAGTGAACGCATATCATAAAATGTAGCGTGTTTCGCTATCAATCAAATGGTGCCGTTGCCGGGGAGACGGTAACGTATTTTCTTTCTTGTTATTCGGGTTAATATTTTTTGTATATATATAAAAAAATATAATTAAAAAACCATTTTGTTTTTTTTTTTTGATATTTTTTGTGTGCAAGTGTGCAGGCGATCTGGAGCAAGTACAGTAATTTAATAAAGAAACAGAGGTTTATATTAGGGTGTAAGGAACAAGGGAAGTGCAGTGACCAAAGTTTCAAGCCCCAACTCAACAATTTGACCGCGGAACCGCGGTCAAAGGAAGGGTTTCGCGGCGGTTTCGCGGTCCTATTATGGATTCAATGCTCAATATTTTTTACTACCTTTCTCTTTACTCTAGTCCCCTCTCTGAACTCCACTGAACTGTATTTCATGAAGGTTTCTTTACACAGATTGAGCCGCCGCCAAATAAAATGTTTGTTGTTTTAGATTTTATTTGTTTAACGCTTTGCATATAATAATATGGACATTAAGGGGCTTGAACACCAATTAAGATTGAGTGGGGATTTCATCACCCTTCCTAAGACCCCCACAAATCACAAAAAGCATACGCATCACCTTGAGTTAATAAAAAATATCAAGACCAAACCTATAAAGACTTGTCTTGCTCATTTAGGACAAGTGAAGGTTGCGGGGGATCGATCGTTTATCTAAACTTGACTTTGTGGTGCCTAGGCTAGACAAGTGAGGAGGTAATTTTAAAAGACCCATCTCACGGTGATTCATGAGCGGAACCCTCCTTACCTCACTTGTGCTTACCTGGCCACAATTAACAGTGAAGAGGCGATTCGAGAGTTATCCTGCAACTTGTCGCTTGGAAGTCTAGAAACGGTCTAGTTGGACTTTGAAGACCCTGGCTCTAGGTGTGTTTGTGCATATTGTGATTGTGATTGTGCTTATGTAAAGTTGAGTCCCATAATTCCGTATTCTTTCAAAAACTAGACAAACAATTTCAAAAACATCAAAAACTTCAAATATATATATATATATATATATATATATATATATATATATATATATATATATTTACCCACCATCCACCTTCCACTCTTTTCAAAATATGGGTACCCCAAAACGACCAACTCTTGCCGAACTTTGGTACCCACAACCAGACATTTCTTCTTACGGTTCTTGCTTTGGCCAAACTTCGAACGTTCTATCCATGCCCAAAATTTCATTGAGAGATCGGATAGACGCGTCTAGGACAAACAATTGGACTCCGCAATCCACTTCGTATCAACCATTTCAAACATTCACCCCTTCTCATGTTGATATTCCATCTGAGAGTCATGTTGCGACTCCGAAACCAATGTCCATTGCTGAACATATTGCACAATCCCGTAGACGATCTTTCATGTCTTTCACCACTTCAAACTCGTTAGGACAACAATTCCAATCACCTTCTTATCATAACGTTGATCCTAATCTTGTCCAACCATTCGATTCCTATTAATCCTATCCGACTTTTACACCTCTAGACATTTCTTCTGAACAGCTATTTGGGAGTTTCACGTATCCAAACAACTTTGAATCTTTTACTGAAACCCCTTCACAACCCATGTCTAGTCTGGAGCGAACTTTAGAGGAATTTCGGTGTCACGACCCGAAATTGGCACGTGACGGCCCTAATACTACGCAACGTCTATAGGCGTAACGCAGTAAAAGAAAGCCAAAACCCAGAAATCTAAACCATTGAAAGACAAGAAAAGATAAGAAACATTGTTTAAACTTTTGAAATCGCAACCTAAATTCTTTAAAAGTCCAACTTTATTTCCTTTAAAATTTTGGCAGCACCTCCTTTGTAAAAACTAGCCCTAAAAATGGGTACAATATAAATATAAGTAAAGTATCCCCAAACGGGAGCAAATACAAGCCCAAAGGCGGAAAACAACCACCACAACAAATATACGACGCCGTAGCGAAGAAATAAAAGACGATAAAAAGGAAACTGTATAAAAACAACCAAGTCACAAAATACTATACAATATCGTCCTCACCAAGTTTCTAAGTCAACATGAAAATAGTAGATGGAGAGTACAAGAATAAAACGAATATACAATACAACAACGAATAACCACAAAACCCACCTAAGCAAACTGCACACTGTGAGCTAATGCGGTATCCGGAGCAAAAGATGATAAGATAGATGATAATAGCCCTGCCTCTGACTACTGTGAGGAACGACCTGCAAAACAACTGTGGCACAACGGGGGTGAATTGCCAACTCGTGAATAGAAAATAACATATGCAGGTAATCGCAAGTATGCACATACAGCGCGAATCTAACATATGCAATTAATAGCAATAAAAGGTCATATGAATGCAATAATCATGAAAAGTACACTAACGGTTACTACAAATACATGAAGCAATAATATGACAATCGGTATGCAATAATCATGCAATAATGATATGAAAAGGTATATATGCAACAGTCATGAAAGGTACACTAGCAGGTACAACTAACACATGAAGTAATACATATAAATAAAGGTATGTAAATGCAACATTCATGAAAGGTACTAACAGGTACTACTAATACATGAAGCAGTGCATAAACAATAAATGTGAAGTATAGAATGAAATATGTCGTTTCCACGAAATCCTGACATCGTGGTAGAATCAAAATCCATCAAGACAATCCAAATCCTAAATTCCTCAAATCAGTCCCCAAATTGGCTCTCATATCATATAAGTCTCACAAATCCTTAATGTACAGTATCGAATAAATCTCATATATTCTGAATGTACAAAATCAAGTGAATCTCATATATCCTTTATGTATAATATCAAGTAATCTCAAATGTCCTAAATCCAATATCAAGTGAATCTCTTATATCCTAGGTATATTTGCGTGAATAAATATGATGAAGTATATGAATTTATATGTATACATATATATTAGCGTCCCATTCCATTAATATATATATATATATATATATATATATATATATATATATAACAGCATCCCATTCCACTATTATATATACTTAGAAGTAAAATATCATGAAAACAATGTATCAAGTATCGACACAGAAAGGCTGATCTATCAGGTGCTGTCACCAAGACTGGCACCCTGATAGGTACGTATCACACGCTATCCGAAAAGCACGAGTGCCTAGTTCTGACCCTCGTCTTTCCACGTATCCATACGTACATGACTCCCGTCGGTATCTCCATGATAACCGCCGAGTCATTGGTAATGTCACCGGAGTGTATGGTTCCCCTGCCAGGCTCAATCAGCAAGGTCCATCAATCGTCTTGCCCCGGGGTACCTCCGGGCCCCACCATGTACCCTCATACGGCCTTGACGCCTCATCGCATGGGGTATATATATCAGAACCGATAAATCGCATGGTGGATGCTGAAATATCATATCAAGAGAAACCGGGTTTTTCAAATAATACATAATTTCATGAAACTACCACGGTCCCCAAATCCAGAAAACATCATGAAAAATCTATATCTCAATGCGAAAAATCCATGAATAAAATATACGCAACATAAAATTGTAATGTAAGCATATAAAGGAAAAGCCGCTAATTAACTGCAACAAATTAATATAAATATCATGCGGTTCCTAATTTCTCCAATTCTAAATAACATCAAGTAAAGGTAAACATGTAGCTATAACAAGATATATGTGTAAACATAAAGGTATAGCAAGGTATATGTATCTACCTATAAGTAATGATGTAATATACCCCCTGGGTATAAGTGAAGTATGTGTGCAAGGTATACCTGTAGCTATGTCATGAAGTGTGTATGTACCTATCGCTAATGGTACAATACTCTATAGGTATACAGGTAACTAGCATGTAAGTATGTCAAGGTATATATGTAAGCATGTAGGTAAACAGGTATGCTATAAGTCATATACATAAAGAAATATGAATCAATGTCTCAATGTCCCTAACCAAACAATATCATTTCTATATGTGGGTTGTGCGTGACATGGCAATTATTGACGGTGTGTGTGGCATACAATCAGTGCTCGTGCAACATGAGCCGTCAATAATAGTGCAGTGTCCTAAGGTACTAGTCCAAGCACAACAATTAACTAAGCAGTAGGGTGAATGCGCAATTCTAAATATGAAATAGAATATGCGAAAAGTCAAGTCATCTTTAGCCCAGATGCATAACGCCGTGCGGGCGATTCCCCTATAGATGTTAAATCTACTCACCAACGCTCCTAGCTAAGTGAAGCCTACCACCTGTTTTCCCTTTGTAACAGTGTTCGAAGTCCCCACCTGCGAACCTACAACATTAAAACAATAAAGCAAGTACATATTAGTAATAGACCCAAAACACATACAACTACATTTGACCGACACAACAACACAAAACACACTCTCAAGTGTTCGTATTGTGGCTAACGTGCGTAGCGACACGACGGAACCAACCTAAGAGATAAATCACACAAAGTGCACGATCCGTGTCGTATAACGTATCGCGCTTAAACGAAACACAAGAAACTACATAGGTGATCCCAGATTTCGTATACAGAGAAAACTAAACAAACAAACAGAACTAAACGCACCCAAACCACAGAATAGAGCTACCCTAAAAAACCCACACCCCAACTCCTCTCAAAAACCGGGGTCGCCGGATCTACCTTCATACGTCGTCGGCCGTGGTTCGAGCAGGGGGTCTCGTTCTTCAGGTGATGCCCTATGGTCTCAGCTACTACAAAACTACATTGTTTGGTTTTCTAGTAAACTTTCCGGATCACAGCAGATCACATATGTCACATATAGGCACTAAAATACGATATTATGCATAAAACTTAACTTTAAACACTTTAAACTAAAGCTAACATGCTAAGCTACACAAAAATAACATAAACAACAGAAAGAGATCATTACCTAACCAAAAGAACTCAAAGATCCAAGCTTTGCATGCTCCAAGGCATCCAAGAGGAAAAAGGTGATCAAAGATGTGATTTTGGGTGAGATTTGTGAAGAATTGTGATGAATTGTGAAGGAACTTGTGAAGTGTTCAGTTTGTGTGAAAGCAAGAGATGAGGAAATGACAAAGAGATAGAGAAAGAGAGAGAGAGTGATTGATAAAGAGAGAGGGAGGTGAGGTTAAGGGTGAGTGCACCTTGCATTTAAAACATCATTAATGCTTTCACACACACCTTGCCACCTCATCTCATCCAAACAAATATCATCTCTTCTTCTCACAAAAGATCTTGAAATTTATGGTTAAGGGTAAGATTAAAACAAGGATTAGGATAAGCAAAGGATTAGGTTAAGTGTCATGGTTGCTAAGAACAAAATTAGCACAAACAAATCCTTACATTAACGTCCACACGTGCGTGCATGCTCATAAAAAATAATAACAAATTATTAATTAAATGTTATAAAATGTGAGGAACCCGAATTGGTAAACTTTTTACAGTAAACCCGCATTAACGTCTAAACTAACACTAACCGAAATCTAAGGCGTTACGTCATGCCAAATGGAGGAAGTGAATGCGCCCATATCCGCCCTCATACAATCTTGTGAACCGGCAGCTAGTTTCCACCTAGCTCCGAATTCTCCAATGTATGATGAGGCGATATGACATATTAAGAATTTGCGTGGTGAGAGTGGGCAGTACACCCTTCCAAATCAAACCTACCCGTTGCAAATTGAATTCCACAACTCCGGTTTCGAAAGCCTATCAAGTGTCCCAAATGATTCACCAAGTGAAGATAGAACGTTTGATGAGTTGTGCGACTTTGTAGTGTTTGATTTACCCGATCATAAAGGTTCCATTTCAGTGAAACCAATTCTAATCCTTTTTATCTCTACACCTCCACTCTAGAACCAAAATTGATTGAAAACCATGCTTTTGATGAGGTGCCTGAGAAATTTGATTTTCACTTGATTAAAGATATCGACGCTGGGAATATTTTAGATGATGAACCCACAGTTTTGGATGAGTTTTTATCACCAATTCATTATGTCCTTTCACTTCCGTATGGACATCATCCCGAGTCATTAACTGTTTTTCCTGAACCCCATATGCATTTGGATATTGTTGCTGATAAATGCATAGATGAGCTGAATTTTGAGAAGAATTTTGTGGATAGTATTGAGGATGAAACAGTTTTACTTGATGAGTCGGATTTTCCAATTCATCCCGTCCCTTTCATTGACTATGTACACCCTCCTGAACGTTTAACCGATACCATTCCTCGATCACTTCCCTCCATCCTTCCCATTGTTCCCGCTTCGCAAGCCACCGTGTCACCTTCATTTCCTATGTCTGGTTCACCAAGTTCGGTCTACCCATATTTTCTTACGAATCTTGAGAGCTTTGACCCCATTTCTCAACGGGTTGATAGATTAGTAGAATCACTTTTTACACATCGGCCATTACAACTTGTACTAATTTTTTCACTCCATTTCCACCCTTAAGTTCGTATTCCATTTCTTTTTCCCCTCCGCCATTCTTCTCCTCCACCGAGACCGTACGCCGCTTCCATCCACACACGGTCTCACGTATTCTTTATTTCTTTTCTCGACGCCTTATTTCACCAACCGCTGCATTATCACGATAAAAATTTTGAATGGTTGGTGTTAACTGTCGGCCTGTGTAAGGCCTTATATAGATTAATACTGTTCTCTCCCTACTAATTCTGAACTTCAACGCTTAAAAAGTGGAAACACTGTTTTACTTAAGTTTGGGAGGACCTTTTTGTGTGTGTATATATATATTTTTTTTGGTTTACTTTTTGTTTTGTATATAAAAAACAGGGAAGCGCCGACAATTTTGACCCTCTTGGTGTAGGCTGACAGCGAGGGCATTGTCAAGTTTAAGTTTGGGGGTGTGCTCGGTAATCTTTCTACCTTCATATTCATGTGTATATTTTGCATTTGCATACTTATTAAAAACCTACAAAAATCGAAAAATTTTCCAAAAAAATATAAAAACTTTGTCTTCAAGTTAGCTAGTAGGTTAACTTAGATTTTTATTCCAAAAATTTAGTTGATACGTTAGAAATAACTAAATCCTTGGCTTAGGGATTGAAAACCCTAATAATAACCCTCCTTCTGTTTAACCTTGGTAATTATACATCCTTGCAGTTTTTTTAGGAGTAGGTAATTTTGAGTTCAGTTCTTGAGTTAAATCGAGATGAAGGAAAATTATTGAAAGCTTTATTTGAAAGATAAGTCTGAAAAATAGTTCCTATTCTTGAGTCCAAATTTAGAAAGTATATACCCTACAAACTGCACTTATACGCACCTTGAAACTTGGGATAGTAGAGGATACCTAGAAATACTCTTGCCTGAAAACCTAGTATGAAAGAAAAAACGGTATTTAAAGCTAACCACCAAAAGTGCATCATTGAAAAATATATTCGGTCTTGAAAAGAAAAAGAAAAAGAAAAATAAAGAAAAAAATAAATAAATTACAAGATCTGGAAACTGCTATTTATGCTTTATGCTCACACATTCAGTAATCGCTGTTAGTGCCTCAAGAAGCATTAATAGTCGCATGAAAGATGTGTGAGCAAATATGTCCATCATTAATGGAAAGAAGTAGTATTAGGTATTAAGGCAAGGGTGCTATAGCTTGAATTGAATTCTTAACTGTAGGGGTAAAATTTTACATACACGTAGGGGTATATAATCGATATTTGGCGGAAAGATAGGAATAAAGAATAAGACTTATGTTTTTCGTAAAGTTGATAAAAATTCCTGATTGGAGACCACGCTTTAGAAGGAAAACTCAAGAGATACCGAGATCTTTCTAAACTGTAAAAACGTATAGAATCTGAGGTTGAATAAATAGGAGGTGTGAAAAATAAGGGTTGAATATTTCTAATTTAGAATGATAAAATTTCTAACTTAGATACTAAACTGTAGTAGTAGAATCGACGTTAACTTATGAAACTAGTTTGACAGGATTTTGTGGGTAGTATCCGCTGAAAACCCTCAGGAGACAACACTCCTCCTACTAGGGACACCTAGAGGTTTAACGACTTGTTGCGCGAGCTCAGTGCAATCACGTTCCCTGCAAAAGTGAGCTTAGGACTTTTTATGAATAATTGGTTTTGCTCGGGACGAGCAAAAGTTAAGTTTGGTGGTATTTGTTCATACCAGAATATTGCATTTAATACTGTACATTCTTCTGCTCGTTTGTTTATAGGCAGGTGCTTTTAATCCGTGTTTGCTACATATTTACAGGTTACAGGTTCCTAGTCCAAAATAACACAAATCATACAAAATCTCCACAGTTAAGCCAAAATCCAGAACATCTTCCACAGACAAATAAATGTCGGGTTCCGGTCATCCGTATCTGTCCAGTGCCGCTTACCAGTTCAAGAGACAAGACGAAAAACAGTGGTCATTCGTGTCTCGGACAAGCACAGAGCACGAGAGGGACAACACAAGATTCAATGGGTGCGCGGAGCTCGAGAGAGATAAAGGTCAAATGAATTAAAAGTGAAGCTATTTTGGACTGTTGCAAATCGGAAAAAACTTTGGAAGAATTTTGCAATTTAGGACATGAAGAACAACAAAAAAAAGCAACATGGAGAAGCCCTATAAAAATCACCCCAAGATTCCCCCAAAGCGCTGCGGAACCGCGACCAATATTGCCATTATGCGGCGGTTCCGCGACCTAGTTGACTCGGCGTCAGACGATATTTTGGGGGTAATTTTGTAACTTCATTGGGGCTCAGAATTTGGCCCTAGGGTTTCAGCTCTCTGCCTATAAATAGCCCAGTTTTGTGCCGAGTAAATGATGCCACTTTTTAGTTAGAATTAGTGTAGTTTAGTTTGTATCTTCTTCTTCTTCATCTATTCTCCATGAAAGTGTAATGAGAGCTCTTGAGTGGAAAATCAATGAAGATGAGGGTTTTTATTATCTTGTATCTTAATTTTCTTGTATTGTAATTTTTATTTGCTTGTCTTGTAATTTTAATTCCTAGTGTAATTTTATTTCTTGTTGTTAAGTAGTTGTTGTTATTTTTCGTTTTATTTTCCTTCTCTTTTTATCTGTATTTTCAAGCCATGATACTCGACGGAGTCCTTTGCTAAAATGAGGGCCCAAGTAGTTAGCTTGCTACCATTTTGTAAAACTGTATTTTTCCTTTCTTTCTTTTCCTACCATTTTGTAAAACTGTAATTTTCTTTTCTTTCTTTTCTTCTTTTCTTGTTTTCTTTTCTTTTTAAATGTGTGAATAATTTCCACACTTGTTAGGGGCTAAGGAAGGTTAATATGACGGGCGGAAAAATCTTTTGTGCTTCTCTTCGCTAAATATCTTGAAACGAGCCTAGACTAAATAAACGCAACCCCCTCACTTAGACGCGCTATACGTGACATATAGCCGCGACCTAAGTCGAGAAGTTTTTTGGGCGCACTACAACATGACATGTAGTTGTGATCTAATTGGATACATGGTTGCAGGTGTTTTGTCTAGGGTTGGAAATAAGCGCACGTAGCGGAAGGATAAGGGGCATTAAGAATGGATTTAGCATTGGAAAGCTTGCTTAAACTCGCAAATCTCATTCCTATGTCCTCCTAATCCCCGCTACTTTCTTTTATCCCAACTTCATTTTAAAGAATGACAAAAGAAAAGCACAAGACTAATCCTAACTCTACTAACCAAGCTTAACCCTAACAATCTTACTTGAATATAAATACGAACACTCAGGATAGATTTGAACACACATATATACATTCTTGAATTAACTCGTCTAAAACAAGAACGGACATACAACCATCTCCCTGTGGATCGACCCGTGCTCAACCGGCTAGCTGTAAAGTGACACCGTCTTGATTGCGGTAAGTAGAGAATAGAGTAGAACGCATATCATAAAACGTATCGCGTATCCACTTATCAATCAGGAATTCACACGATACAAATGCCGATCTCAGGTCAACAGACTAACCTGTACTCATGTCACCATAGAACTGCTACCTGACGATAGGTATAATACCATCTAGCATGTTACCGGCGAGTCCATCCAGTGTAACTCATAATCCAATGAGTACCTGTATACAATCTTTGGTGACTGAAGAACACAAATGGCTGTGAGAACGGCCATCGCCACTCGTCGGGATCAAGAAATATATACACTAGTCTACTCTTAAATATCGATGCCTAGTTTCGATACTCCTGCGACTATGGACATTTAAGGATTTGCTTATAGACTACCCAGACCTCACTTGTATGATCGCCATCATAACCTTGGTAGTCAAGCAAGAATCCTTAAGGGCTCTATCAATATGTAATAGTGATCCGTAATACTACATAATACATATATATGATGATAAAATCAAACCAGATATCATCCTATCATTTTGAGTAAGACTGTTCTATCCGTATAGATCTTCCTTCAATTATTATAATCGTCTGCCTGCAATTACAATAATTTCCTTGAGGGCACTATATTCAACTTCTGGCACCATCGCTATCGATTCCTCTGGACCCGCTGGTCCCTCAGCTTCCGATCTCTTTGGCCTCTTCAAGACTGACGAGTCATAAAAAGAAAAGGTTAACGAATTCCAAAGTAAAGAGATAAAATAAACCAACGAAGCACTCACCCGCACCTTTCTTGTGAGACTTAGCCTGAACTTCAGAAGTTTGCAAAGCAGGGTCAACGTGAAGTTGAGGCTCAGGTGAGACAGGGGCTCTTGAGGCCCTCCTCTTTCTATGCCGCAAGTCACCTAAAGGGTCAATTTCATCCCCCAGATTTGATTGCTATGCCATAAGTTCCCTCAAAAGGATGAAAGACGGTATATTTACCTGTTTCGATCTACCCTGAGAAACAGGGGGCGGCACCCACCCCACCGCAGCTTCCATGTCCATAGCTTCAGGAACACCTAATGCAAAGAAAAAACATGCGAATAAATTAAATGATAAACAAATGTACAAAAGAAAAACAAAAAAATTATTACTCACATTCTTCAATTATTATATCTGGAACGGGCGTTGCTGCCTGAGGAATCCCAGAATTGTCATCATCGAACTAAGAGGGGATGGCAAGGAGAAAAGTCTCCACCAAATCGGCATTGTAGCTACTAAGAAGCACTGCTTTCTTCCTCGCTTTAACCCCTGCTTCTAAATTCTGTATCCTTTCAGAGTTACGAGTAACCCGGCAGGCCATCCGATGGAACCCCCATTCCTCTATCATCTCAATTCGAAAGGCCTGGTAAATCTCCTTTTCAGTGAAGCCCGGGTTCTCCATCCTCTTCATAGTAGAAAAATGCATCAGGAAAAGAGAATCAACATTGATATCTGAGAGATCAACACCGGGACCTTCATCAGGTATCCCACCTGGAATATTGAAGGTCTTATCAAGAGACTCGAAGGTGAAACCTATAAAATTTGCTGGCCTTTGCACGATTCCCTAGTGCAGGATTGAAGGATAGTCGATTCCCTTCGCCTATTCCCAATCAGATGGGCAGAGCTACCCTCCGCATCGCCTAGACCTGCTCTATGAGAAGATCTCTACAATATCTGATCGATGAGAACAGCAAATGCTGCCGTATAATGCCTGCTGATGGACCTCAAATATGGATCAAAGGCTTCACCGGCACAGTTGCCAGGCGGCAATATAAATTTTGAGCTAGTATAATAGAACCGGAGCTCAAACCAACATTGCCCCAAGACTTCTATCGAAGGGCGAATATGATCAAAGCTGATGTGTCAAGAAAAATGCTGATCAAAGACCATATGGCGTGCTAACCTATTGGGATAATATGGTTCAAAAATGAGGACGCCTTTCGATCAATACGAAATCAGCCTACACCTCATAGACGCCAAGAAATCTAAAGCCTTCCCAATCAATTTAATTTGCGTCGGAGAATGCTCATCTGTTTCTGTCAAATCCTCAGACGTAGCAAAGAAAGCATGTTCTTCCGTGATGTCAACACTGACTATTCTCCTTGCTAGTAAATACTTGGCCTTAGAAAACCAAAAAGCTTCTCTCGCATCATACTTTGCCTGCCCGGCAGTATGGGCCAGTGCCCCGGCTAGTATTATCATCGAAGAAAAAGAAGGACTATTAAAAATGGAAGGTGCTATATGTGAATACATTGGATGCACATGGAGTCCTAATCACGTGTAAAGATAATGGAGCAGCCTACATACTGAAGCGCTCCCCAAAGGTCTGCCCACAATGAATCGATTTATACACGGATGGAGATGCGCATAGATGTGGATGCATATTGCATGCCTCATCCCAAAAGCCATACGATCTGCCATGCAAAAGAATTCTGGTCGAATCTGCCCGGTTGGCTCTGATGGACAAGCAAAGTGGCAAATCCATAATGCCACGAAAGCACTCAAGAATGTCTCCCGGCTAGTTGCTTCTGACTTTCACAACCTCTTAAGTTATTTTTCATACCAAGTCAGGCATGGAGCCACGACATCTTTCAGTCGCATCCCCCGTCTGGGCGTAAAAGCGGAGGAAGCCGATGGGTCTTGGGTAGTTTCAAGGATCGGCGAGCTCGGAGTAACCTTTCCCATCTTCGCACCTTTCCCATTCTTTGCTTTCCTAGAGGACGAAGAAATGGAGGTATTTTTCGAAAAAGGGTTTGAGATGTCCAACTAGTCCCTCTTTAGTTCGACCCGGTCAACATCCACAAAATAACGGATCCAGTCTTGAAAAGTCATGACACTACTAGGCACACCGGCATGCTATAACAAGAGATTGCATAATAAGCATCGAACAACTCATGGCAAGACAGCTGAACGTAGGGCTTATCAGACTCATCAGTCCTAAATAGAAAAGTATAAAGAGCGGCGCATTCATCGTAAATATCTCCTGTCAGTGAGAGTCCAAAATAGTCCCTCATATGAAGAAGGGTAATCCTGATCTCTCCCATAACTGTATATGCAGTGTTAGTCGCACTATTGAAGACCTCTAGAAAATCCCTTAAATACTCAGCCACCGGAAAGTACCGAAATAACGAATAGTAGATGGTGTCATATATACCAGCATGGCATAGCATTTAGTGCTCATAAAACAAAGCATATTCCGCCCATTCAAGATACCTCGGAAAAAACTGAGGGAGTCTAACAAAGTTAAAATCCTCCCCCATATACTTGAAGAACCAGTTGCAAGAGCTGCTGCTAAGAGAGGGGGTGATCCTCGTCCCTATTGCTAGCGCATGGATTTATCACCACAAAATGATAATTTTCTCCCATCGGGTTGACCAAACGCCCTGGTGGTACAAAATCTGCCTTCCCCGCATACACGAGAGAATACAAATTATCCTCATCCTGCATGAATCAGTTTTTTTCTTCAACAAAGGACTCATAGGGGGAAATTAGGGAATGTCGCTCGATGCATCCCTTCCATCGGTCCCGGCCCTTCAAATGTGGTACCTAATCTCACTACGAACCAAAGGACTGTCTTCGGCCTTCTTCCAGACATACTTGTCTAAGGTTTTTAGGTCCAGCTCGTCCAAAGGTACATCGTCTCCCCGGACCCAGTATTCATAGTGTTTCGGCATAATGAAACATCGAGTACCAGAAGTGCCAGCTTTCGCTATAGTATTGACCCCGACTGAAGTACCAACCCAATACTCTGAGACAGTGGCCTCTGCCCCACTGAGGTTTTATACAATCGGCGCCCTGGTCGCTGACACTTCATTAACAGGTGTAGGCGTTTGGTCTATATCCAGAGTCTCTGTCAGGATTAGATCCTGAGCAACTTCAGAAGGAAACTATGTTCAAACAGGAGTGTTTGTTGGTTTTCCACTGGTCCTCATGTTACAAACTGCAAGAACTACAAAAACAAATCATAAGGAATGAGCCTATAAAGCCAACTAAGTCAAACTAAAGCAGGAAAATGAACTAAATGAAGAAAGGGACCCTCCATAGCGGAGCCCCCCTCAAAGCACAAAAGAAAGGAAGTCCTCACAGCGGAGACCTTTGACAGAAACAAAGAAGGCCCCCATAGTGGGAACCCCCAATCTCAAAACAAAAAAGGGCCCGCCATGGCAGGAGCCCTAACCCAAGCTAAGGAGGCCCCTGAAGCGGGGACCCCAAGTGAAGGAGAGGGGTTTTCGACGGTGGATGTTCACCGCCAGACAAAGAGACGAACTGGGATGGATCGTCTTGCCTGAATCTGAAGGCAGATGCTATTTGGATTTATCCGTCCACCTCTCCGAAGATACCAAAGTTATTTATGGCACCATATATTAGAGGTTTGGACAGACGCGACCGTTGTAACAGACATTATCATATCCCCCCTCATTTTATGAGGGTTTTTTAATTATGGGGACGCTCTTCCCTTCAAGCGCAAACCCCTGCAGTTAATTATGTTACCACATTGCGATAACCACTTTCTCCTGCTCCGGGAGTTCACTTCGTGCCGTATGTATTTTTGTTTGTTTTGGTTTGCCCGTGAATTGTATACGGATACTAATTTATGTTGTCGCCCATAGGGCGCAGATCAGTCCAAATCCGTATATTTTAGATTTGGGTTTGGGTCAAGGATTTGCTTGATGGGGTTTTAAACTTAGGTTTTATATTCCGTCAGTTTAGAAATATTTTTGTTTTTTTTAAGGACCGTTAATCTAGTTTGAGATTAAGATCAACTTAAATCTATAAGTGAGCATTTGGGCTCAGTTTGTTCTTGCTAAGGATGCGTTAGTCTTATTTGAGACTAAAATCAACTTAACAACATTCTAGGATCATTTTTGCTTAAGATCCAGCAAAAGAGCATTTGGGCTCAGCTGCAAGAAAACTTTAGAGACTTAGCCAATTTGGGCTTAGTCTACTTAGTCTTTTTTTATTCAAAAGTGCTAAGTACTTATTTGGGCTCTATTTGTTCAGTCATTTTTTTTTATGTAAAAGTGCTAAGCACTTATTTGAACTCTGGTGCTCACATATATATCATATGAAGCATTCAGTCATGGGCGCTGCCCAATGAATGTTGAACACTTTAGTCCTTTTGACTAAATATAAAGTGTTGAGCACTTTTATGGCACCCATATGAGGTGCACGTGTGGCGCTGGGCGTTGCCCAATCAGTGCTAAGCACTCAGCTGTGTTGGCTGCATATGGAGTGCTAAGCACTTTTTATGTGGCGCCCATATGAGGAGCACGTGATGCGATGGGCACTGCCCAATCAGTATTAAGCACTTATCCATTTTGTCTATTTATGAAGTGCTAAGCACTTTTTGTATGGAGCCCACGTGAGGAGCACGTGCGGGCGCAGGGCGCTGCCCAATCAGTGCTAAGCACTTAGCTGTCTTCAGCTGTATATGGAGTGCTGAGCACTTTTATTCAGCGTCCGCGTGTGTTTCACGTGAGGTGCTGGCCTTCTGTTTTGGGCACCCGCGTGTTTTTCACGTGAGGCGCTAAGCGTTATTAAAAGGGAGCGCCCACATGAGGAGCACGTGAGGCGCTATTCTTTTATCTTTTCTTAGAGATTGAATCTCCGTTAATGGCATTTTGACCGTTAATGATCACCAAGATCTCCGTTTTTGAAGATCTGGGATCAGGTTTTTCTTTAAGAACTAAGTTCTTTTATTGGTTCTTTTTCCTTTTGTTTTTCTTTTGGACATAATTCTTTTTTGAATCTTTGATTCTCAAGAGCAAGATCCTCCCGATGAGAATTAAATTCTCAACTTGTCTTGTGGATCTCTGATCCAGAGAAAGAACTAAGTTCTTTGAGAAGGGTTAAACCCTTAAAATAGGTTAAAAAAAGATATTTTGATCTCTGAATTTCTTTTACCTAGGTTTCTTTTGAAAGGGAAGTCTTCATCTCTATTGTTTTTGGAAACTTTCTGTATTTTTCATAAGCTTATGGGTTTTTTTTTCTCTTTGAGACTTGAAGTCTTGGGTCCTTTATATAGTGGAGGCATGTTTGTTACTTAATTCTGAGAAAATCTCTCATTGAGAGATTCCAATTGATTTAATTGGACTCAAAATTCAGTTGGGGAATTTTACCCACCATTGGATCTTTGATCCAAGGACTTCTGTTTTTACAGAATATATTCTCTTGTTTTTAACAAGATTAGAGAAATATTTTCCTATATACAGAATTTATTCTGTAAAATGGTGATTTTTTAATCACCATTGGATTTTTAATCCAAGGGTTCTCTGTTTTACAGAGAGCAATCTTTCTTGTTTAGAAAGATTGAGAGAATATATTCCAAAATAAAATTTTATTCTATAATTGGATATTTGATCCAACCGAGAGTATCTTTCTTATTTTAGAAAGATTTGGGAAATGTTTTCTTTCAAATGAATATAATTCTTTATTTTGATGATTTATCATCTCCATTGGATTTTTGATCCAACGGCTCTGTTTAACAGAGAATATTGTAGAATTTAATTCTATCTGGACAATGGCACTCACATGTTGTACACGTGGGCGCCACTTAAGAATCTTAATTTCTAAGATGGGTATTCCTTTTCTTTGCACATTTGCACTCGCGTGAGGAGCACGTGCGGCACCATCTATGAGTTTAACTCTTATGTAATAAACTCTTCTGTGCTTTACACATTAGTGCCCACGTGAAGAGCACGTGAGGCGCCACCATAGAATTTAATCCTATAAGATTGGCACTGGCACTGGCGCCCTCATGGAGAGCACATAAGGCGCTGACTCATTAAATCCAATAGAGTTTTGCTCTTTTATTAGGTTTAAATATTGGGGAAACAGTGGAGACCCATCATCTTCCTCCCTGGATCGAAAGGGTCCCCGACAATGGAAAAACCCATGAGAAATTGACGGCGGCAACCCTTCGGAGGCCCTAAATCCGTGGAATTTTCGACCCCCGATTCCCAAAACAAAAATTAAGCATGATCTCCTTTAAAATCCAAAGGAAATCATGTAGAAAATAGGATTTTAACCCAATTTATCAAAATCGAGGATATGGGTGAACCCAATCCTATAAAGGGAAAATGGTTTTCGCCATTTCCCATAAAACCAAGATAGGAACAAGTCCCATCATGTCTAAGTGACCGGCAAACGAACCCACAGAGTTCGTCTTCTCCATCGAGCACCCCACCGCGGTGAACCCACGGTGGAGCGCCCGACAAAGTTGCCAAGGAGGGAAAATAAACCCCTCTTCTGGTTCAAAATTAATGGCGGCCCCATACTGATTGGTATGATGTTTGCTATGTCGTATTAGTTTTAAAGTTACCATAATCAATACGACGTCGTGTGTAGCTAGCCTTGATGAGTACGGGTCATCTGCAAGGAGATGGTACGTTTTAGGTTCTTGTTCTTCACAAGTTAAGTCAAAAGTCGGAATTGTTCTATTCTAACCTATGTGTTTTGTATATATGCAAACGAACGTTTGTTAGGGATAGAAATAGGTTAGTTTAAGTTAGAAAAATCCGTACTTATTTCTTTGTACCTCACCTAACTATTGATGCTAGGGTAATCAGCAACAACGTGGATTAGGGTGTTTAAGTACAGTATTTTGCGATTATGCGTGAAATTCGACATATTGACCCTTGTGTGAGTCGATGTCGCGCACCCCGTGGGGTCGCAGGGAGGTGGAATTTACAAAAAATGATTTTTTTCAAACTTCGCAACACCGACTAAACTCCAGGATCTTAACAGAAACCATAACTAGCTAAATCTACTTGGAGGTTTAACTACTCGGTTAGGATTTTATACCACCTTATTAACAAGTCATTCGGGTCATGGTCTTCTCCTACTCTTCTTTAGCTCCTCGATGATTGGATCACGTTGAAACATCGGCATCCTCATTTCGAAGATGATCCACCCGAGAGTCTATACTTCAAGCTCTAACCTCTAAACCGAGGTAACTAGGGTACCTAGTTTGCTAATCTAGGTAGCCTAGAAGATGTAGAGTATCTAATAAAGTATTTATTTTATGAGACCCTAGGGTTCACAAATCATGTGAGGGTTGTTAGTGTATATGCCCTAGAGGCCATTACTGTATCATACTAGTTTGTATATTACTTAATGGAAGCTTGGGATATTCACCATTGTATAGACAATCTTGCTCAAAATAGTAGTATGCTACTTGGTTTGTCTCTACTTCAATGTGTGTACATGTGTTTCTTTTAACATATCGCCTATACACATTAGTGGAGCCCTTAGGATCTTTGCTTGATTACCAGCGTTGTGATGGCAGTCACACTCGTGGGGGCTGGGTAATCCACAAGCACATCCTTATGCAGGTCCCTAGTCGTAGGACTATCGAGACAGGGCATCGATACTCCGGAATAGACTAGCGTATACGCTTCTCATCCCAGCAGGGGAGACGGTCTGTCCCACAGCTGTCAGTACGTCGTACTTGAGATAGTATGCGGGTGCTCGTTAGGTTACGAGTACACTGGACAGGACTCGTCGGGAACTGTTGGTTGGTACTATACCTATCGTCAGTTATCAGTTCCCAGGTGACATGAGTACAGCTTAGTCCGCTGACTTGACACTGTCACTTCGCCTCGAGTGTGTTCCCACTGTACTTTGATTACTACCCTACCACGGCTTAAAGGAGTCGTGCAAACAGGTAGTAGTTGGGTGCAGTCCCGAAGCACTTGGAGGCAGTGACAGTTAGATAGGATTCGTCTCTCCCGGTATTAGGAGTTGATATCGCGCTGTGTCTAGGAGAGCCATTACACATAGTCGTCCCTGGCTAGGGCAAGCGAGATACACTGGTAGGTTTCCAGTGTTGTCTCAGGGTGTTCTGGGATACACTCCGACACGACTTGTACCGCTATTAAGGGACTGACGTTTACCACCCCCTAGGCCTGCCATGCAATATTCTCAGACGAACAGACCGGACTGTACGCAGATTGTCACATTCAGGCTCAGTAGGAATTCGGATGAGTTCACCTCGTCAGTCTTCTTATCGGCATCTACCTGGGGGCCGTTACGCACAGCTAGTGCCGCTTGCGGTCTGTGGTTAAACCCACTGCCAGCGTAGTGTCGAGTCTTTAGAGTCCCACATAGAGAACTATTCGCCTTTAGGCAAAAAGAGTAGAGGTCGCATGGTTTTGCGACAAGGTTCGGTCACATCCGCGCACTTGTGCACGTTTGGTGTCCGGGCAGTTATTACTAGCGGGCTTTGGTTTAAACCAGATCCTAGTATACGTTTTGGGATTGGTTTTATCTCGTTTGTATTCATGTTCCTCGGAACGCGGATGCGGGTGTGTATGCACGGTTGACAGAGACGGAGGCATAGGATTCTCATTAGGGTTGTTGACTGTTGACTTTTGCTAAATCCTAATGAGAATTAGAAATATAATTAATAATAATATTAATTAAGTATTATTGTGCCATGGTTGGGTTGAAAGGTTGACTTTGTTGACTTGTTGACTTTGTTGACCGGTTGACTAGGTTGGACTTGTTGACCACCATCATGACAATGGCTATCATTTCATGGCATTGACTTTTGCTTGCTTGTTTGTTCATAAAATACATTAAATGCATGAAATGATAAAGCCCTTGACATGAACCATCACAAGATGCTTAATTATTGTTATTATTATGATTATTTTGTGTTATGAGAGCATGGGTGGAAAAAGTCTTACTCATTCTATCATTCTCATTCTCTCTCATCCTCAAGCTCTCCCTCTTCCTCTTGCTCTCTCTCTAGCTTAAGGAAACTCCCTCTCATGAGTTGAGAACCATTTCCTTAGAGATAAAATCCAAAACACTTCTCTACTCATCCTAGTATATAAGGTCTAGCAAACCAAGTGTTCTAGTTTCCTCTAGATTGAGGTTGGAGCCAAAGGTAGAAGCTTTCGGGTGGATCCATCTTCGGCACAAGGAGACGACGAGAAGAGAACCATCCGACCACCACAAGGAGTCGAAGAGAAGGAGTTCAAGTTAAGGTATAACCCCCTAACCGAGTAGGTAACACTCCTAGTTAGGTTGTTAGATAGTTAGTTTAACAAATATCCGTTTTTGAGTCCATGTTACCCCACCGTAGAAAATCGTTTTTCACCATTTCCGCAACCCCAAAGAACCGGGGACGGGTAACGTGGACTTACAGTGGTATCAGAGCCAGGTTAAACACTATCTAACATGTTAGCAAAGTAATTAGAAGTTCGATCGGAAAAAAAATCACAAAACACGCCCGAAATGTAAGCTTTCTGCCGATTTTTTTTCCTGTTCAAAAAATAATTAATCTTACACTAAAAATCGACTCAGGCTTTTTAAAGAACACTGGAGAAAATTGGTCCACTAACTCGGTCAACGCGCCGCGGAACCGCGGCAAGAGCTTGCTCCTGCCGCGGATCCGCGGCCGAGTTAACTCGGTTGTGGGTCCATTTTCCTGCAGTGTTCTTATAGGGGTATTTTGGGATTTTTGGAATATGATTTTTCTGCCCAGATTTTCCGGAAAGCAAAATTTGTTTTTGGGGTTTAAAAATCCGTATTTTGATCGAACTTCTAAAGACTTTAGCTAACGGGTTCATATCTGTGATGTGATATATGTATTGAACGTCTGCTAATCGCTATACGTCGATTAGTGGGGGTTATACATATCTGTGATCTGTAATGTTGATGGTATGTATATATGAATTCATTGGATTGTCGCGGATGAATAGCCGGGGGGTTGTGAGATGAGAGTTTTTCTTTAACTTTCAATTCATGTAATTTGTAATTGATGTAATATTATTTGTATGGCCGCACATCCGGGATGAGGTTGTAGCCGTCATTGTATAATTTCTTTTTACTGTTTTTGCTCCTAGGATAGACCCATGGAGGGGGTGCACAAACTACCGGGTACCTCGAAGTGCTGAGTGGCCTACTCACGTTGTTGAGGGAGGTTGCTTCACTTCGGGTATTTGGTAGGTAGTTTGCCGTACCCGTAGGGGTCTAGGGTGGGGTATTGGCTATTCACCGCGACCGTGTAATCCGCTTTTCGTTACAGACTCGTACGGAATGCGGATTCCTAGTATATCCAATGTGTTCATCTGTGATCTGGAATGGCTATCATTGCATCTGACGAATGTATATATCTATATATGATATCTATTTAGGCGTTGCTTATGTTTTGCATCAGCACTAGTCCAGCCCCCGCTCTGTCGTTAGTTAAGTAACCTAACGGGTAATGACGGGGCCCCATGGCGAATGCGGATGGCATAAGCGTACGTCATATTTTCTTTGTTTTCTGCAATGGTAGGATTAAATGATGGGACGCATTAAAATTAATGCAAGAAAATAAACCAAGTAAAAGTCGTTGGAACACTTTCAAAACCACTCGGTTCTTTTCAAAAACCAACTTTTAAATGCGGAGCTTTAACCACTCCTTTTAAAAGCTATCACGTTCCATCGATTATATCAAGTTCACTACGTTCACGGTTTCGCCAAAACCATTCGTAGCCCTCCATCATTTCAGTTAAATATTCGGTAGTATTCAAGCTATGTATTTTGACCTACGCCAAGGCATAGTGATTGGTAGCTGCCGGATATTTATCTGTTGCATAGATAGAATGCGTTGGTTTGAGACAGTCGTACTGCCATTTTGGCCTACGTCAAGGGTAGGTACGGGTGGGTTCAAATTAACCTGGATAATGATGGGTAGAACTTGACATGTGACTTATGGCATTTTGACTTACGCTAAGGTCATAAGAGTATGGGGCAAAAATCCACATCGGGAGTTTCAAAAGAAACTGAAACTTGCTAGCGCTGCATACTATTTGGAGTGTGATGATTCTGGTAGGATTCCTTCAGTTTTTTCACGCGATGATATTTGGATCCCGATCCTACTGTGAGTATATGTTACTCCTCGAGAAATTTCTCACTTAACGATCAATGCTATAAACCTAGTAGGTGTCTAGAAAGGTGTTAGCGGGGCTACGCCCCCAGGGAAAAGAGGTTATTTAATTAAGGAACTTCGCAAAAACGTTGGAAAACCTCCCTCGAAGTACCAACACTGGCCTGGCTGAACGGTTAAGCAAGTATTGTACGGTGAGATTGATCCCGACTAATTCTTCCTTTTTGGTTTGAGGAGGGATTCGAGAAACAGTGGGAGCCATCCTGTTTAGACAAACTAAAAACCACTCTAAACTTGCAAGAGCATCATGCTGAGTGTTTCTTCTCTCTCTACTAATTGCAGCGACCAATCGTCATGACCGGACTTAAGTTACTTCTAGATAAAAACATACTGACAGGGCTAAACCATAAAGATTGGCTCAGGAATGTCAAAATGGCAATCACTTATGACAAGCTGGGGTATCTCCTTACCACCAAAGCTCCCCATGTCCCAGGTCCCACCTCCAGCGTCGCGGATAAGGAAATCCGTAAGACCTGGGAGATCGATTGCGCGAAGGCCAAGTGCCTCGTGCTTGCCTCTATGGACAATGAACATCAGAGGAGGCACGAGAATATGGACCTGGAATCCATATTTTTTCATACAAAAGAACTGTTTGGAGAGCAATCTCGTATCGCCAGATACGAAGTCTCGAAAAAGTTGTTTTCGACGAGATTGGCCGTCGGATCATCGGTAGCGGAACACGTGCTTAAGATGATTGGCTTCATTGAAGAGCTCGCAGACCTTGGGATCACGTTAGAGAACGAGCTCTATACGGACTTGATTCTCCAGTCCCTTCCTTCCACTTACGCCCAGTTTATCCTGAACTTCAACTTGCAAGGAAAAGAGGTTGAACTTCCGGAGCTTCTCAACATGTTGAGGAGTGTAGAGGGCACCCTACAGAAAGGTAGGGAAACATTCACTTTGTTTGTAGGAGAATCTTCCTCTTCTAAGTCCAAGGCGAAAGCCAAAGGAAAGAAGAAGAAAGCCCCCGCCAAACTAAGGGGCGGTGTTAGTAAAGTGGAAACGAAGGGAAAAGCAAAGGCAACAAAGATAGCGGGGCAGCTTATGGGAAAGGAAGAATGCTTCTATTGTCATAAGAAGGGACACTGGAAAAAGGATTGCAGGGCTTGGAAGGCCAGAAACCAGGATCCAAAGCAAGTTGCGGCTTCGGCTTCAGGTGTGTATGTTATTGAAAACTGTCTATCAATAAACTCTACATCCTGGGTATTGGATACCGGATCAGGATCTCATATCTGTAATTCTTTGCAGGCACTGAGAAGGCGTAGGGTTTTGAAGGCAGGTGATATGACCCTCAGAGTTGCAAACGGAGCTGGCATGGATGCTGAGTCCGTGAGGGACTATCACCTGGGATTGTCAGATGGGCATGTTTTGGTATTGCGTGATTGTTATTTTGTACCCAATGCAACCTGTAATACCATATCTGTATCTTTATTATCTAAAGAAGGTTATGAATTTGCATTTGTAAGCAATGTTGTAAACATTCGCCTTAATAAAGTTTTGATTGGGTCAGGTACATTAAGCAATGGTATATACGTATTAAACCAACCACAGATTTTCAATGTCCAGAATACACACAAAAGAAAGTCTCCAGAAATAAATCATGCTTTCTTATGGCATTGTAGACTGGGTCACATCAATAAGAGAAGGTTGACAAAGTTACATACAGAAGGATATTTGGATCCGTTTGAATATCAATCATATGCAACTTGTCAATCCTGTCTCAAAGGAAAGATGACAAAGACTCTGTTCACTGGACACAGAGTAAGAGCGAGCGAGCTCTTGGGACTCGTACACAGCGATGTGTGCGGTCCAATGTCTACACATGCACGAAGCAGTTATTCTTACTTCATTACTTTTACGGATGATTTTTCAAGGTTCGGACATGTCTTCTTAATGAAGAATAAATCTGAAGCCTTTGAAAAATTCAAGGAATATAAGAATGAAGTAGAAAAACAAACAGGCAAAAGTATCAAAACACTAAGATCTGATCGAGGTGGTGAATACTTAAGTGCCGAGTTCCTGGATTACTTAAAAGAGAATGGAATTCTCTCTCAGCTTACTCCTCCGTACACTCCGCAACATAACGGTGTATCGAAGAGACAAAACCGAACCCTATTGGATATGGTACGGTCCATGATGAGTAACGCTGAGTTGCCGTGATCATTCTGGGGATATGCGCTAGAATCAGCTGCATACCTTTTGAACCGAGTTCCAACTAAGACTGTGCCTACCACACCATATGAGATATGGAGTGGGAAGAAACCCTATTTTCAATATCTGAAGATCTGGGGATGTCCAGCTTTTGTTAAAAAGCAGCATGCGGACAAACTCGAGGCACGCTCAGTACTGTGCAAGTTTGTGGGATACCCAAAGAACTCTAGGGGGTATCTTTTCTATTACGCAGAGGAACAAAAGGTCTTTGTTTCTCGTAATGCCCACTTTCTGGAACACCAGTTCTTAGAAAAGGAAATAAGTGGGAGCGCAATAGAATTGGAAGAAATTCCAGAACCACAGACTATTACTGAAAGCTTAGTAGAACCAGAGGGTTCGAAAGAACAAGACATTCCTGCGCCGCTCCGCAGGAGTAGTAGGCAGTCTCATCCGCCCGAGAGATACTACGGTTTTCTCATAGACGGGGATAGAGAGGATTGCATCATTGATTATGATGAGCCGACTAGCTTCCAGCAGGCCATTCAGAGCGTTGACTCGGTAAAATGGCTGGATGCAATGCGGACCGAAATGGAGTCCATGTACACCAACAAAGTATGGACTTTGGATGTTGCTCCAGATGGGGTAAAACCCGTAGGATGCAAATGGATCTTCAAGAGGAAGATTGGTGTAGATGGACAGGTTGAGACCTATAAGGCTAGACTTGTTGCAAAGAGTTTTCGTCAAAGACCTGGTTTGGACTATGACGAAACCTTTTCTTCAGTGGCTATGCTGAAATCCATTCGGATCCTTCTTGCCATTGCTGCCTTTCACGATTATGAGATTTGGCAGATGGACGTAAAGACCGCTTTTCTAAATGGAAATTTAGAGGAGTGTGTCTATATGGACCAGCCAGAGGGTTTCATTCAGAGTGGGAGCAGCGGAAAGGTGTGCAAGTTGCTTAAGTCCATTTATGGACTAAAGCAGGCATCGCGGAGTTGGAACATATGTTTTGATGAGACGGTCAAAGAATTTGGCTTTATCAAAAATCCAGATGAACTATGCATCTATAGTAGATTTGTAGCACGAACTGCCGTATTCCTCGTTTTATACGTGGATGACATTCTCTTGATAGGAAATGACATTCCTATGCTACAATCTGTCAAAGGATTCTTGTCACACAGGTTCTCCATGAAAGACCTGGGTGATGCCTCTTACATTCTGCGGATCCGGATCCATCGTGATAGATCCAAGAGGATATTAGGACTTTCGCAGTCCAGGTACATCGACACCATACTGAAAAGATTCAGTATGGAAGATTCCAAGCACGGTAATCTACCGGCTTGTCACGGGATCACCCTCTCCAAAGAGATGTCTCCCAAGACTGAAAGGGATCGCATGTCTATTATACCCTACGCTTCTGCGGTAGGCTCTATAATATATGCGATGTTGTGTACTAGGTCAGATGTTGCTTATGCACTGAGTGTGGTAAGCCGGTATCAGTCAAACCCTGGGGAGAAACACTGGATAGCGGTAAAGAACATTCTCAAGTACCTGAGAAGGACTAAGGAGATGTTCTTGGTGTATGGCGGAAAAGACCTCCGGATTGAGGCCTTTGCTGACTCCAGCTTCCAGAGTGACAAGCATGATTCCAAGTCCATGTCGGGTTTTGTCTTTACCCTCAATGGAGGGACGGTGTGTTGGAAGAGTTCCAAATAGGAAACTGTTGCTGACTCGACAATGGAAGCGGAATATATCGCTACATCTGATGCCGCAAAAGAAGCCGTCTGGATGAGGAAGTTCTTGAAAGAACTTCAGGTGATTCCGTCCATTGTTGATCCAATACCTCTGTATTGAGACAACAACGGGGCTATAGCTTTAGCGAAAGAACCCAGTTCCCATCAGAAATCCAGACACATCTTGAGGCGGTATCACTTGATCAGGGAGATCATGGATCGCCAGGAGATCGAGGTTCGGAGGGTTGCTTCAGAAAATAACACTACAGATCCATTCACGAAGGCCTTACCCCAGACTCAGTTCGAGCGGCTGATCGAGATGATAGGTCTTCGATACGCCAGTACATGGCCTTAGTGCAAGTAGGAGATTGTTAGTGTATATGCCCTAGAGGCCATTACTGTATCATACTAGTCTGTATATTACTTAATGGAAGCTTGGGATATTCACCATTGTATAGACAATCTTGCTCAAAATAGTAGTATGCTACTTGGTTTGTCTCTACTTCAATATGTGTACATGTGTTTCTTTTAACATATCGCCTATACACATTAGTGGAGCCCTTAGGATCTTTGCTTGATTACCAGCGTTGTGATGGCAGTCACACTCGTGAGGGCTGGGTAATCCACAAGCACATCCTTATACAGGTCCCTAGTCGTAGGACTATCGAGACAGGGCATCGATACTCTGGAGTAGACTAGTGTATGCGCTTCACATCCCAGCAGGGGAGACGGTCTGTCCCACAGCCGTCAGTACGTCGTACTTGAGATAGTATGCGGGTGCTCGTTAGGTTACGAGTACACTGGACAGGACTCGTCGGGAACTGTTAGTTGGTACTATACCTATCGTCAGTTATCAGTTCCCAGGTGACATGAGTACAGCTTAGTCCGCTGACTTGACACTGTCACTTCGCCTCGAGTGTGTTCCCACTGTACTTTGATTACTACCCTACCACGGCTCAAAGGAGTCGTGTAAACAGGTAGTAGTTGGGTGCAGTCCCGAAGCACTTGGAGGCAGTGACGGTTAGATAAGATTCGTCTCTCCCGGTATTGGGAGTTGATATCGCGCTGTGTCTAGGAGAGCCATTACACATAGTCTTCCCTGGCCAGGGCAAGCGAGATACACTGGTAGGTTTCCAGTGTTGTCTCAGGGTGTTCTGGGCTACACTCCGACACGACTTGTACCGCTATTAGGGGACTGACGTTTACCACCCCCCTAGGCCCGCCATGCGATATTCTCAGACGAACAGACCGGACTGTACGCAGATTGTCACATTCAGGCTCAGTAGGAGTTCAGATGAGTTCACCTCGTCAGTCTTCTTATCGGCATCTACCTGGGGGCCGTTACGCACAGCTAGTGCCGCTTGCGGTCTGTGGTTAAACCCACTGCCAGCGTAGTGTCGAGTCTTTAGAGTCCCACACAGAGAGCTATTCGCCTTTAGGCAAAAAGAGTAGAGGTCGCATGGTTTTGCGACAAGGTTCGGTCACATCCGCGCACTTGTGCACGTTTGGTGTCCGGGAAGTTATTACTAGCGAGCTTTGGTTTAAGCCAGATCCTAGTATACGTTTTGGGATTAGTTTTATCTCGTTTGTATTCATGTTTCTCGGAACGCGGATGCGGGTGTGTATGCACGGTTGACAGAGACGGGGGCAGAGGATTCTCATTAGGGTTGTTGACTGTTGACTTTTGCTAAACCCTAATGAGAATTAAAAATATGATTAATAATAATATTAATTAAGTATTATTGTGCCATGGTTGGGTTGAAAGGTTGACTTTGTTGACTTTGTTGACCGGTTGACTAGGTTGGACTTGTTGACCACCATCATGACAATGGCTATCATTTCATTGCATTGACCTTTGCTTGCTTGTTTGTTCACAAAATGCATTAAATGCATGAAATGATAAAGCCCTTGACATGAACCATCACAAGATGCTTAATTATTATTATTATTATGATTATTTTGTGTTATGAGAGCATGGGTGGAAAAAGTCTTACTCATTCTATCATTCTCATTCCCTCTCATCCTCAAGTTCTCTCTCTTCCTCTTGCTCTCTCTCTAGCTCAAGGAAACTCCCTCTCATGAGTTGAGAACCATTTCCTTAGAGATAAAACCTAAAACACTTCTCTACTCATCCTAGTATACAAGGTCTAGCAAACCAAGTGTTCTAGTTTCCTCTAGATTGAGGTTGGAGCCAAAGGTAGAAGCTTTCGGGTGGATCCATCTTCGGCACAAGGAGACGACGATGAGAGAACCATCCGACCACCACAAGGAGTCGAAGAGAAGGAGTTCAAGTTAAGGTATAACCCCCTAACCGAGTAGGTAACACTCCTAGTTAGGTTGTTAGATAGTTAGTTTAACAAAGATCCGTTTTTGAGTCCATGTTACCTCACCGTAGAAAATCGTTTTTCACCATTTCCACAACCCCAAAGAACCGGGGACGAGTAACGTGGACTTACAGTGAGGGTTAGGGTCTTTAAGAAAGAAGGAGGAGAAAATGGAGAGAGAAAGCAAGGTTACAAATGAGCTAGGGTAGTGCAAGTGTGGATAATGGCTCATACTCATCAATCATGAAGCATGGATTATTTTCATATAGAAAATAGCAACCATGCTTCAATAGTGTAGCCAAACTAATAAACAAATGTATAAGATATGCTTCATACCCTTGCCACAAATATCTCCAATTTCCATCTCACTGATATATTTTTCAAAATAGATAAATCAAATAATGAGGTGTCCATTTCTAGAAGCATCTCTTGTAAAATTACAAGAATTCCCTCACCGTATATACATACTTGTATTCGTGTTTCGAAAAATACGAATACAATGAGATAATAATAATCCAGTAATATAATACTAGAATACGGTTTAAACCAAAGCCCACTAGTATTATCCGTCCGAACAACATCCGTGCAGCCAGTGTACGCATATGATCGAAACCCTGCCATAAAACCATACGGCCTCTACATCGTTTTTCCCGAATCAGGGAAACCCTCTGTGTGGGAGTTTAAAGACTCGACGGTACGCTAGCAGTGGGTTTAACCACAAGTCCATCAGCGGTACTAGCTACACGTAACGGCTACCAAGGTATCTGTCGATAAGAAGGCCGATGAGCAAAATCATCCGAATTCTTACTGAGCCTATCTATGACAATCTTCGTATAGTCCGGTCTGTTCGTCTAAGAGCTCACATATCGGGCCTAAGGGAATGGTAACTGTCAGACCCCTAATAGCGCAATAAGTTGTGCTGGGGTAGAGCCCAATACACCCTGAGAAACTACTGGAGTACCTACTAGTAAATCTTGCTTGCCTTAGTCAGGGACTTTGTGTAATGGCTTTCCGAACACAGTGCGATATCAACCTTCTATACCGGGAGAGATGAACCCTATCTAACTGCTATGGCCTCCAAGTGCTTCGGGACTGCACCCAACTACTATATGTTTGCATGACTCCTTTGAGCCGTGGTAGGATAGTAATCTAAGTACAGTGGGAACACACTCGAGACGAATAGTGATGTCAAGTCAACAGACTAACCTGTACTCATGCCATGCGGGAACTGCTACCCAAGGATAGGTATAATACCAACCAGCAGTTCCCAATGAGTCCATCCAGTGTAACTCATAACCCAATGTGCACCTGTATACTATCTCCGGTACGACATACCAATGGCTGTGGGACACACCATCTCCCCTGCTGGGATGAGAAGCGTATAGACTAGTCTACTATAAAGTATCGATCCCCCATCTCGATAATCCTATGACTAGAGACCTGTATAAAGATGTGCTTATAGACAACCCTGCCCCCACTAGTGTGACTGTCATCACTACGCTTGTAGTCAAGCAAATATCCCAAGGGCTCTACCAATATGTATTAGCAATATGCTAAAAGAAACATATACACATATTGAGATAGAATCAAACTAAGTAGCATACTACCATTTTGAGCAAGATTTTTATTATATATGTGTATATCCCAAACTTCCAAAATGTAATGTACAATCCATTACTATACAATAATGGCCTCTAGGGCATATATCACTAACAATCTCCCACTTACATTAAGGCCATGTATTGGCATATCGCAGACCTATCATCTAGATTAGCCTCTCGAACTGTGTCTGAGGGATGGCCTTTGTGAGTGGATCTACAGTATTGTTCTCTATCTCTACTTTTCGCACCTCGATCTCCCGACGATCAACGATCTCCCTGATCAGGTGGTACCGCTTTAAGATATGTCTGGAATTCTGATGAGACCTTGGTTCCTTTGCTAAAGCTATAGCCCCGTTGTTATCACAATACAGAGGTATTGGATCAACAATAGATGGAACCTTCTGAAGTTCTGTAATGAACTTCTTCATCCAGATTGCTTCCTTCGCGGCGTCACATGCAGCGATATACTCTGCTTCCATCATCGAGTAAGCAATGGTATCCTTCTTGGAGCTCTTCCAACAGACCGCCCTTCCATTGAGGGTAAAGACATAACCCGACATGGACCTAGAGTTATCCTTGTCACTCCAGAAGCTGGATTCGGCGAAGGCCTCGATCTGGAGGTCTTCACTGCCGTGCACCAAGAACATCTCCTTAGTCCTTCTCAGGTACTTGAGAATGTTCTTAACTGTTGTCCAGTGCTTCTCCCGTGGGTTTGACTGATACCTGCTTACAATGCTCAGTGCGTAAGCTACATCTGGTCTGGTACACAATATCGCATACATTATAGAGCCTACCGCAGAAGCGTAGGGTATAATAGTCATGCGGTCCCTTTCCAAATCAGTCTTGGGAGACATCTTTTTGGAGAGAGTGATTCCGTGACAAACCGGTAGATTACCGCGCTTTGAATCTTCCATACTAAATCTTTTCAGTATGGTGTCAATGTACCTTGACTGTGAAAATCCCAATATCCTTTTAGATCTATCATGATAGATCTGGATCCCCAGAATGTAGGAGGCATAACCCAGGTCCTTCATGGAGAATGTTTATGAAAAGAATCCTTTGACTGATTGTAGTATAAGAATGTCATTTCCTATCAGGAGAATGTCATCCACGTACAAAACGAGGAATACTACAGTTCTCGCTACAATTTTACTATAAATGCATGGTTCATCTGGATTTTTGATAAAGTCAAATTCCTTGACCGTCTCATCAAAACAGATGTTCCAACTCCGCGATGCCTGCTTTAATCCATAAATGGATTTAAGCAACTTGCACACTCTTCCGCTGCTCCCACTCTCTATGAAACCCTCCGGCTGATCCATATAAACACACTCTTCCAAATTTCCATTCAGAAAAGCGGTCTTTACGACCATCTGCCAAATTTCATAATCGTGGTAGACAGCAATGGCAAGAAGGATTCGAATGGATTTGAGCATAGCCACTCTAGAAAAGGTTTCGTCATATTCCAAACCAGGTCTTTGACGATAACCTTTTGCAACAAGTCTAGCTTTATAGGTTTCAACCTGTCCATCTATACCAATCTTCTTTTTGAAGATCCATTCGCAGCCTACGGGTTTTACCCCTTCTGGAGCAATGTCAAAAATCCATACTTTGTTGGTGTACATGGACTCCATTTTGGTCCGCATTGCATCCAGCCATTTTACCGAGACTCTGCTCTGAATGGCTTGTGGAAGCTAGTTGGCTCATCATCGTCGATGATGCAATCCTCTCTATCCCCGTCTATGAGAAAACCGTAGTATCTCTCGGGCGGATGAGACTGCCTACTAGTACTGCGGAGTGGCGCAGGGATGTTCGGTTCTTTCGAAACTTCTGGTTCCACCATACTTTCCGTAATAGCTTGTGATTCTAGAATTTCTTCTAGTTCTATTGTGCTCACACTTATTTCTTTTTCAAGAAATTGAGTTTCCAAAAAGTGGGCATGCCGAGAAACAAAGACATTTTGTTTCCCCGCGTAATAGAAAAGATACCCCTTGGAGTTCTTTGGGTATCCCATAAACTTACACAGTACTGAGTGTGCCTCGAGCTTGTCCGCATGCTGCCTTTTTACAAAAGCTGGACATCCCCATATTTTTAGAAACTGAAGATAGGGTTTCTTCCTACTCCACATCTGATATGGTGTGGCAGGCACTGACTTGGTAGGAACCTTGCTCAAAAGATATGCAGCTGATTCTAGTGCATAACCCCAGAAGGATCGTGGCAACTCAGTGTTACTCATCATAGAATGTACCATATCCAATAAGGTTCTGTTCCGTCTTTCTGATACACCGTTGTGTTGAGATGTGTATGGAGGAGTAAGCTGAGAGAGAATTCCATTCACTTTTAGGTAATCCAGGAACTCGGAACTTAAGTATTCATCACTTCGATCAAATCTAAGTGTCTTGATACTTTTACCGGTTTGTTTTTCCACTTCATTCTTATATTCTCGGAATTTCTCAAAGGCCTCGGATTTATGTTTCATCAAGAATACATGTCCATACCTTGAGAAATCATCCGTAAAAGTAATGTCGCTGTGTATGAGTCCCAAGAGCTCAGTGGCTTTTTCTCCTTGTCCTGTGAATAGAGTCTTTGTCATATTTTCTTTGAGACATGATTGACAAGTTGCATAGGACTGATATTCAAATAGATCCAAATATCACTCTTTATGTAACTTCATCAACCGTGTTTCATTGATGTGACCCAGTCTATAATACCATAAGAAAGCCTGATTTAATTCTGGAGACTTTGTTTTAAGTATGTTCTGAACGTTGAAAACCTAAGCTTGATTTAATACATATATACCGTTATCTAGTGTACCTGACCCAATCAAATTTTGATTAAGATGGATGTGGACCATATCGCTTACAAATGTAAAATCATAGCCTTCTTTAGAAAGTAGAGATACAGAAATGATATTACAAGCCAGACTAGGTACACACAAACAGTTATGCAAAATCAAAATCTGTCAACTTGTCAATCCTAAGTTATATTCCCCTACGGATACAGCGTCCACGCTCATTCCGTTAGCAACTCTGAGAGTCATATCACCCGCCTTGATAACTATACGGTTTCTCAAAGACTGTAATGAATTACATATTTGAGATCCTGATCCGGTATTTAGTACCCAGGAAGTAGAGTTAATTAACAGACAGTTTTCAATCATAAACACACCTGAAGCCGAAGCCACAACGTGCTTCGAATCCTGGTTTCTGGGTTTCCAAGTCCTGCAGTCTTTCTACCAATGCCCTTTCCTGTGACAATAGAAACATTCCTCCTTCTCTACTGTTAGCCCCGAAACTTTTGCCATGTCCTTCCCTCTACCTTACTGACACCGCCTATCGGCTTGGTGGAAGCCTCCTTCTTCTCTCCCTTCGCTTTCGCCTTGGATCTAGAAGAGGAAGATTCCTCAATAAGCAGAGTGAGTGTCTCCCTAGATTTCTGCAGGGTGCTCTCAGCGCTCCTCAACATGTTGAGAAGTTCTGGAAGTGAATCTTTCTTTCCTTGAATGTTGAAATTCAAGATAAACTGGGCGTAAGTAGAGGGGAAGGACTGTAGAATCAAGTCAGTATATAACTCGTTCTCCAACGTGGTCCCAAGGTCCGTGAGCTTTTTAATATAGCTAATCATCATAAGGACGTGGTCCCCTACAGATGACCCGATCGCCAATCTCGCCTGAAACAATTTCTTCGAGATTTCATATCATGCGATACGAGATTGCTCTCTATATAAATCCTTGGTATGGAGGAGACAAATAGTGGAAAGGTAACTTCATGCTTATCCGGCTTAAATTCCATCTTCTCGTGCCGCCTCTGGTGTTCATAATCCATTGAGGCTAACATGAGGTACTTGGATCTCACACTGTCTTTTTCCCATGTCTTACAGATTTCTACATCCACGACGGTGGAATCTGGACCTGGGACGGCGGGGGCTTTGGTAGTAAGGAGGTAGCCCAGCTTGTCATAGATAATGGCCATCTAGACATTCCTTAGCCAATCATATTAGTTTGTCCCAGTCAATATATTATTATCTAGCAGTAACTTAAGCCCGGTCTTTTTGATCGCTGTAAATAGGAGAGAGAGAAGAAGCACTCAGCATGATACTCTTGTAATTTTAGATTGGTTATTAATTTAACTAAACAGGATGGCTCCCACTGTTCCTCGAATCCTTCCTCAAACCATAAAAGAAGAATTAGTCAACATTAATCCCACCCTACAATTCTTGCTTAACCTTTCGGCCAGGCTGGTGTTGGTACTTCGAGAGAGGTTTTCCAACGCTTTTGCGAAGTTCGTTAATTACATAACCTCTTTTCCCTGGAGGCGTAGCCCCGCTAACACCGTTCTAGGCACCTACTTGGTTTATAGCATTGATTGTTTTAGTGAAAAATCTCCCAAAGAGTAGCGGGATACTCACAGTAGGATCGGGATCCAAATATCATCGTGTGACAACCTTGAAGGAATCCTACCAAAATCATCACACTCCAAACGGTATGCAACACTAGCAAGTTTTCTTTTCCTTTGAAACTCCCAATGTGGTTTTTTTCCCCAAGCTCTTATGACCTTGACGAAGGCCAACATATCATAAGACGCAAATCAAGTTCTACCTGTCATTATCCAGATTAATTTGAACCCATCCGTACAAACCTTTGACGAAGGCCAAAATAGTTGTACGACTGTCCCAAATCAACACATCTATCGATGCTACGGATGAATACCCAGCAGCTACCAATCACTATGCCTTGGCGAAGGTTAAAATACATAGCTTGAATACTACTGAATACCCATCTGAAATGACGAAGGGCTAAAGATGGTTTTGGTGAAACCGTGAATGTATTGAACGTGATATAGTCGAAGGAACCATGATAGCTTTTAAAAGGAGTGGTTTAGGCTCCGCATTTAAAAGTTGTTTTTCAAGAAAACCGAGTGGTTTTGAAATTGTTCCAACGATTTAAACTTTAGTATGTTTTCCTTGCATTAATCAATGTTAATGCGGTCCCATCATTTAACCCTATCATTGCAGAAAAGAAACAAAATAGAACGTACGCATAAGCCATCTGCATTCGCCACGGGGCCCCGTTATACACTGTTAGGTTACTTAACTAACAACAGAGCGGGGACTGGACTAGCGCGGGTGCAAAACATAAGCAACGTTTATTATATATAACATATATATATATAGTCATTCGTCTCACGCAATAATAGGCATTCCAGATCACAGCAACACAGATGAATATATTGGATATACTAGGAATTCCGTGTTTCATTTTAGCCTATAACGAAAGACGGATTCCACGGTCGTGAGGAATAGCCGAACCCCCTAGACCCCTACGGGTGCGGCAAACTACCCGCCAAATTCTCGAAGTGAAGCAACCTTCCTCAATAAAATGAGTAGGCCAATTGAAAGGTTAGTCTAGCACCCTATGAAGAGTTTTGAAGCATCACATGTCTCAAAGTATGTATTTTTAAGGTGCCAAACAAACATGCAAAGGAATCGATCCTAGAAAATTAGGGTTTTGAAACTTTAAGCTAATAAAAAATTAGGGTTTGAAGGCTACAACCTTTGTAGCTCCCCTTTTGCTTGACTCCTTAGTCTCTAGGGTGTTGGAAGAAGGTCCACTTGTAGTCCTCTTTCGTCCACGACGATCCACCCGAAGTTTCCCGTCCAAGCTTGCAACTTTGGAAAAGCAAAGAGAACACTCTAATCAAGTTGGCTAGACTTGAGTAGAATGATGTTGTGGCTAAGGATCTCACTTCAAAAACCTTTCTTTATTTGTGTTTAACTCACTAGAAAAAACTAGAGAGGAAAAAGATGAAGGAGGATGAAGATGGTGGCTATTTTTAACAAGAGGTGAAAAATAACCCTTGGTTAAAAAAGAAAATGAAATATATCACTATATATATTTATTTCCTTCTTGCATTCAACCATGATTAAATGATGGAGAGTTAATTTAACTTGGGTTTTAAATGATAAAGAGAAGGATAACCCTAGGTTAGTGGTAGTTGAGCTTGGTTAAGTTAGAAGAAGAATGTAGAAGCTAGAATGATTATCCTTTCCTTTTCATTTTATTTTAAAACCAAAATTAAATAATAATCCATTATTTAATCCATGGTGTGAATCTTATATTGCCACCATTTCCATATGCTAACAACCATGATGGATGGGTGTATGTATGTATGCATGTATGCACATCCACATGTGCATGAAACTAGAATGAAAGAAAGAAACACATGCATGCTTACATACATCCATCACATACTAGAAAGGTTTCAAGTGAGAAAACTAATGGTTAAATGATAAATCAACACTTGATTCATCAATCCGGCCATATCACATATGACCCCACCAAAAGCAGGCCGCCCGATCAATGTTCGGTATCATATACGCACATTTCAATCGGGTGCATGCGCATATCGCATACGCGCACCACAACGTTTCGCCTGGACTGGGTAACTCCTTTGTGGGACTCTAAGACTCGTCAATACGCCGGCAGAGGGTGATGATCATATCAGGTACCCTCAAGCCGCAAGCGGTCAGCTAAACGTAACGGCCACCCGGGTATTGAGCGATCAGAAGACAACAAGCGAACCTGCTACAACTCCCGTCGAGCCATCCGGCAACACTACCGTACAGTCCGGTCTCTTCGTCAGATATGCTGCATATTGAGCCTAGGGATGGTCACGTCGACCCTAATAACTCAATAAGTCGTGCCGGTGAATGGTCTATAACAGATCGAGAAACTACTGATAACACTTATCAGCAAATCTCAGCAGCCCTGGCCAGGGACTTACTGATATAACCAGTCGGGCACAGTACAGCATCAACTCCCAATATCGGGAGAGACGAAACCCCTCCTATCGCTCATTGCCTTCGTGTGTCTCGGGACTGTACCCAACGGCCACCTGTTTGCACGACTCAGTAGAGCCGTGGTAGGGTGGCAATCAAAATACAGTGGGAGAACACACAAGACTCCATGACGATCTCGGGTCTACAGACTAACCTGTACCAGTGTCACCTGAGAACTGCTATCCGACGATAGATATAATTCCATATAGGAGTTCTCGGTGAGTCCGTCCAGTGTACCCAGTCAGCACTGAGCACCCGTATATGATCTTGATGTCAAACATCGATGAATGTGGGAACATCCATCGCCCATCACATGGGTCTAGTATCATATACGCTAGTCTACTCTGGTATATCGATGCCCCGTCTCGATACACCTCCGACTAGGGACATTTCAGGATATGCTTATAGACTACAAATGTCCCACTAGTATGATCTCTATCATAATCAGAGTAGTCAAGCCGATATCCTCAGGGCTTTATCAGCATGTATGAATGAATAAAAGCATGATCAAATCAACATGTCAGATAAAGAAGAACCAGATAGCATACTATCATGTCGAGCAAGAATGCAAACTGAATATATATACATGTATAGATACATCCACTATCACATAATGGCCTCTAGGGCATACATATATCCAACAATCTCCCACTTGCACTAAGGCCAGTTATTGGCGTATCTCATACCCAACATCTAAAAAAGTCGCTCATGCTGTGGCTGTGGGAGGGCCTTGGTGAGTGGATCCGCGGCGTTATTCTTTGTGTCTACTCTTTTAATCTCGATCTCGCGGCGATCTACAATCTCCCGGATCAAATGAAAGCGCCTCAGGATATGTCTGGACCGCTGATGGGATCTGGGCTCCTTGGCTAACGGCATCGCCCCATTATTGTCACAATACAAAGGTATTGGATCAATAATGGTTGGAACTACTCCTAGCTCCGAGACGAACTTCTTCATCCAGACGGCTTCCTTGGCGGCATCATTTGCAGCAATGTACTCAGCTTCCATCGTAGAGTCTGCAACGGTATCTTGTTTGGAACTCTTCCAACTTACTGCCCCTCCATTGAGGGTAAATACAAACCCTGAGATAGATTTGCTGTCATCCTTATCGCTCTGGAAGCTCGAATCGGTAAAGGCCTCCACTTGGAGATCTGTATTACCATACACCAAGAACAATTCTTTAGTCCTTCGTAAGTACTTAAGAATGTTCTTCACAGCTGTCCAGTGGTTCTCCCCTGGGTTGGATTGATACCTGCTTACAACACTAAGTGCATAAGCTACATCTGGGCGTGTACATAACATCGCATACATTATAGATCCTACTGCCGAAGCATAAGGTATAATGCTCATGCGAGCTCTCTCTTCATCGGTCTTTGGACAAGAATCCTTGGAGAGAGTGACTCCATGGCAAGCGGGTAAGGCACCCCGCTTGGAGTCTTCCATACTAAACCTTTTTAGGATGGTGTTGATGTACCTGGTTTGGGACAATCCCAATAATTTTTTGGATCTATCCCTATAGATCCTTATGCCCAGGATGTATGTGGCATCACCCAGGTCCTTTATGGAGAACCTTAGTGATAAGAATGATTTGACCGACTGTAGCATAGGAATATCATTTCCTATCAGAAGAATGTCATCCACGTATAATACGAGGAATGTGACAGCTCTTCCTACAGCCTTCTTATAAACACAAGGTTCATCTGGATTTTTGATGAAATCAAACTCTTTGATGACATCATCGAAACAGATGTTCCAACTCCGTGATGCCTGCTTTAACCCATATATGGATTTAAGCAATTTACATGCTTTCTCGCTGCTCCCACTGTCAATGAAGCCCTCTGGCTGATCCATATAAACGCATTCTTCTAAATTTCCATTTAGAAACGCGGTTTTAACGTCCATCTGCCAGATTTCATAGTCGTAGTGAGCAGCAATAGCAAGTAGGATCCGAATGGATTTAAGCATGGCTACGGGCGAAAAAGTTTCGTCATAGTCCAAACCTGGTCTTTGACGAAAACCTTTCGCCACAAGTCTTGCCTTATAGGTCTCTACCTGCCCATCCACACCAATCTTTCTTTTAAAGATCCATTTGCACCCTACAGGTTTTACCCCTGGGGGTACAACGTCCAAAGTCCATACTTTGTTAGTGTACATAGACTCCATTTCGGATCTCATGGCATCCAGCCACTTCACAGAGTCACCACTCGTGATAGCTTGCTGAAAACTGGTAGGATCATCATCATCCATGATGCAATCTTCTCCGTCACCATCAATGAGGAAACCGTAGTACCTCTCTGGTGGGCGAGAAGTCCTACCAGACCTACGGAGTGGCCGAGGTTCTTCAGTTTCTGTTGCAACAGCCGGTTCAACCAAATCGTCATTTGTAGTTTGTGTCTCCAGAACCTCTTCTAGATCTACTACCTTTCCATCATCTTTATCTGTGAAAAACTCTTTTTCCAAGAATGTGGCATACTGAGAAACAAACACTTTTTGTTCCTCTTTGTGGTAGAACAGATATCCATAAGAATTCTTTGGATATCCCACAAAGTTACACATGACTGACCGTGTCTCGAGTTTGTCCGGATTCTGCTTTTTAACATATGCCGGGCAGCCCCAAATCTTAATTCACTTAAGAGATGGTCTCTTCCCATTCCATATCTCATATGGCGTGGTAGACACGGCTTTGGTTGGAACCCTGTTTAGCAGAAACGCTGCAGTCTCCAATGCATGCCCCCAAAACGAGACTGGTAACTCAGCGTCACTCATCATGGACCGGACCATATCTAATAGGGTCCTATTCCGTCGTTCTGACACACCGTTGTGCTGTGGTGTGTAAGGAGGAGTGAGCTGAGAGAGAATCCCATTCTCTTTTAGGAAGTTTTCAAATTCTGTACTGAGATACTCTCCACCTCGATCTGATCGAAGCATCTTAATACTCAAGCCGGTTTGTTTTTCTACTTGTTGTTTATATTCAATGAATTTCTCGAAAGCGTCGGAATTGTGCTTTAATAAAAATACATGACCGAATCTTGAGAAATCGTCGGTGAATGTAATGAAGTATGAAAAACCGCCTCTAGCCTGTGTAGACATTGGCCCACATACATCACTATGTATGAGGCCAAGGAGCTGAGTAGCTCTTTCTCCGTGTCCGGTAAACGGAGTTTTGGTCATTTTACCCTTGATACAAGACTGGCAAGTCGCATAAGATTTATATTCAAAGGAGTTTAAATATCCATCTTTGTGTAACCTGTTCAGTCTTGTTTCGTTAATATGACCAAGTCTACAATGCCAAAGAAAAGCTTCATTTAATTCTGAAAGTTTTCTTTTATTAGTGTGTTGTTTACTGAAAACTGTGTGTTGATTTAGGACATATATTCGGTTATTAAGCGTACCATACCCAACCAACATTTGATTCAGGTGAATGTTCATAACATTGTTTTGCAATACAAAATTATATCCTTCATTGTCCAACAAAGAAACGGATATTATATTACATAGCATACTTGGTACAAAATAACATGGATTCAAAATCAAAATACATCCAGATGGCAACCCCAAGTGATACTCTCCCACTGCGACTGTATGTACATTGGAACCATTTCCAACACGGAGAGTATGGTCACCTGTCTTCAAAACCTTGCTATTTCTCAGCCCCTGCATAGAATTGCAAATGTGAGAACCTGAACCGGTATCCAATACCCAGGAAGCAGAGTTTATAGAAAAACAGTTTTCAGTCACAAACGCACCTGAAGCAGAAGCATCACCATGCTTCTTCTTGAGACTTAGGTACTCCGTGAAATTGCGCTTCCAATGTCCTGTCTTGTGGCAATGAAAACACTCGCCTTTCCCCGGGTCTCCAGCTTTGGACTTTCCCTTTCCCTTCACCTTTTTAACTCCGCCCTTAGGATTAGTGGGTTTCTTCTTTTTCTTTCTCTTGGCCTTGGCTTTCGGGCGAGAAAAGGAAGACTGTCCAATAGTCATAACGGGAGTTTTTGCTAACTTCATAGTGCTCTCTGCACTCCTTAACATATTAAGGAGTTCAGGGAGGTCCTTCTCCATGCCATGCATGTTGAAGTTCACTATGAACTGAGCAAAGGTGGAGGGGAGGGACTGCAGAATAATATCTATATATTGTTCATTGTCCATCGTCCATCCAAGGTCCTCAAGCTCTTCTATAAGAGCTATCATCTTCAGAACATGGTCTCCTACTGGTGTGCCAGGAGCCATTCGCATCTGAAACAATTTCTTTGATGCCTCGTATCGTAATACGCGGGATTGCTCCCCATACAACTCCTTTGTATGGAGCAATATACCGTGAATGTCTATGTCCTCGTGCTGCTTTTGATGTGTGTTATCCATCGATGCAAGCGCGAGGCATGTGGCCGTGGCACAGTCAGCGTCCCATGTCTTGCGGACTTCAATGTCCGCAACTGAGGATTTTGGACCTAGGACGGGCGGGGCTGAAGCCGTGAGGACATATGATACTTTATCATAAGTCAAGGCGATTTTCAGATTCCTCAGCCAGTCTTTATAGTTGGTCCCATTCAGTTTGTTTTTATCTAGTAAAAGCTTGAGTCCAGTCATGGGTATCTGCTATTAAGAGAGAGAAAAGAATACACTCAGCGAAAGCTCTTGCATAGATTAGATTGGTTTATTATCTTGTCTAATCGATGTTTCCCACTGCTTTTATCGAGTTTTTCTTTCAAACCTTAAAAAGAAAAACTAGCCAGGATTAATTACAGTCTACAACTTCGCTAACCGTTCAGCCAGGCCAGTGTCGGTACTTTGAGGGAGGTTCCCCGTGCTTTCGTACGGACCTAATTAGAGTAAACCTCGTTTTCCCAGAGGCGGAGCCCCGTTAACACCTTTTTAGACACCTAATGAGTTAGCTAATTGTAAACTGTAAAACTCTCCTAGGAGCAACTATTGCCCACAGTGGGATCGGGATCCAACCATCACATGGAAGGTATGCAATCTCATTGCAAATTTCAACACTTGAAATTCCCGATGTAATTTTTTACCCCTAGTACTTATGACCTTAACTATGGTCAACAAATCATAAGTACCAGTCAAGTTCTACCCGTCATTTCTTGATCAATTAGACCCACCCATATGACCCTTAACTATGGTCAACAAAGTCGCATGAATGTCCTAATTAATCTGCATCATATGCAGTGTAGGAAGACATCACTTAGCTACCATACACTACGCCTTAACTAAAGTCAACAAACGTAGCACGAATACTAAGTACTCTACTTCCTAAAATGACGGAGGGTTGCGAATGATTTTTAAGAAAATCTTTAACGCTTTGAACTTGATATCGTTGTAGAATCAAATGGTTTTCAAAAGGAGTGGCTTAAGCTCCGCAGTTTTGAAATATAGCTTTTTCATAAATAGCCGAGTGGTTTTCAAATCCGATTCTACAACATCTTTTTAGGTTTATTTTCTATACATTAATCATATTAATGTAATCCCATCATTTAAGTTCTTAAGCCAGTCACAGAAAAGAAACGAAAATAACACGTACGCTTATGCCATCCGCATTCGCCGCAATGTTCCGTTATGCACCGTTAAGTTACTTAACTAACGGCATACCGGGACAGGACTAGCGCGGGTGTAAAACATAAGCAACGTCTACTATATATCATATATATATAATAAGTCATTCGTCTCAGATATCACAGAAAACAGGCAGCAGAAATATAGATATAATGTGGGATATACTAGGACGTCTGTATTTAGTATTTAGCCAGAATAGAAAATACGGATTCCACAGTCGCGATGAATAGCCAAGCCCACACCCTGGACCCCTACGAGAGCGGCAAGTGACCCTGCCAATTCTGGAGTTTAGGAGACCCGGTCTCGACTCCTCGAGATGGCCTCCCACTGAACCCCAGAACCCGGTCACTTGTGCTCCCCTCCTTGGGTCCATCCTAATGCGGAAAAGTAAATAATATACAACACTGGTGACACAACCTCAACCCGGAAGTGTCCCAAATAAAAGAATATTACATTACATTTGAATTTACATGAATGAAAATATAAAACTCTCATCTCACAAAAACCCCCCGGCTATTCAATCGCGACAATCCTGCACATCATATCTCAGCAACACATAATATCTCATATCATCAACGTAAGTAAGTATGCATACCCCAATTGTCGTTGACGTATAGCAACGAAACCGGCGATATCGGACATACTACACTTACGGTCACAGAAAAGAAAGTGTAAAACTACAATATTTGGAATCCACATTCGCTTTAGACATCATAGATGCGAAATATCACATATTTCGTATTTCATGCCTAAACTATATGAATTCCACATATTGTATCAAATTCCGGATAAACAGACAGTATTGAAGCTTTCGAACGAACAATCAAATACCCAGGATTCACTAAAGCTCAACACTTAAGCAGAGTTCAAAAAACTGGAGTGTGACACAGTAGTAGTGGTCCAGCCGTAGAAGGGTCAAGACAACGCCTCACATGTGGCACGCCGTACTGCCCCAAACCCTAAGGTTCAAAGGGCAGTTCGAGACGGTCACATAATCGAGTTAAGGTTTGTTGTCTTCTAGAGGGACCACCGCAAAAAGACTTGCACGTATCTCCAAAGTATTTAAACCCCGTGAATAGTGAGCAAATGATACTCGTTCAAACACTTCAATACTTTCTAATTTACCCGGAAAAGCTACGAAATGAAAATCCCGATCGAATTGACGAGTCCAAAACCATCTCCAGAATTTTTCAAAACTAAATACAGATTAAAAATACCCCAAAATTTATTCAAGCAGATTCCAGAATTAATATAAAAAAATTATCCACTAATTAATGTGTACGGCCGCGGAACCGCGGCCCAAGAAAGCTTAGGCCGCGTTTCCGCTGCAGAAAGTACTGTTCATTGGATAATTTTTGTATCGTAATTCTTATTTTTACCTGCTGAATTTTTTAGATATTTTTAATTCTGAAAAATGTCAAATTTTAGAAAATTTCCAGAGAGCACCCAAAAAAGCCGTATTTCGGTTCGATCGGAGTTTTAACTTCGTAAAAAGGTCGCCTAATGTTCTAGGTCGGCTCTGATACCAATGAAAGGTTTGTCTAGCACCCTATGAAGAGTTTTGAAGCATCACATGTCTCAAAGTATGTATTTTTAAGGTGCCAAACAAACATGCAAAGGAATCGATCCTAGAAAATTAGGGTTTCGAAACTTTAAGCTAATAAAAAATTAGGATTTGAAGGCTACAACCTTTGTAGCTCCCCTTTTGCTTGACTCCTTAGTCTCTAGGGTGTTGGAAGAAGGTCCACTTGTAGTTCTCTTTCGTCCACGACGATCCACCCGAAGTTTCCCGTCCAAGCTTGCAACTTTGGAAAAGCAAAGAGAACACTCTAATCAAGTTGGCTAGACTTGAGTAGAATGATGTTGTGGCTAAGGATCTCACTTCAAAAACCTTTCTTTATTTGTGTTTAACTCACTAGAAAAAACTAGAGAGGAAAAAGATGAAGGAGGATGAAGATGGTGGCTATTTTTAACAAGAGGTGAAAAATAACCCTTGGTTAAAAAAGAAAATGAAATATATCACTATATATATTTATTTCCTTCTTGCATTCAACCATGATTAAATGATGGAGAGTTAATTTAACTTGGGTTTTAAATGATAAAGAGAAGGATAACCCTAGGTTAGTGGTAGTTGAGCTTGGTTAGGTTAGAAGAAGAATGTAGAAGCTAGAATGATTATCCTTTCCTTTTCATTTTATTTTAAAACCAAAATTAAATAATAATCCATTATTTAATCCATGGTGTGAGTCTTATATTGCCACCATTTCCATATGCTAACAACCATGATGGATGGGTGTATGTATGTATGCATGTATGCACATCCACATGTGCATGAAACTAGAATGAAAGAAAGAAACACATACATGCTTACATACATCCATCACATACTAGAAAGGTTTCAAGTGAGAAAACTAATGGTTAAATGATAAATCAACACTTGATTCATTAATCCGGCCATATCACATATGACCCCACCAAAAGCAGGCCGCCCGATCAATGTTCGGTATCATATACGCACATTTCAATCGGGTGCATGCGCATATCGCATACGCGCACCATAACGTTTCGCCTGGACTGGGTAACTCCTTTGTGGGACTCTAAGATTCGTCAATATGTCGGCAGAGGGTGATGATCATATCAGGTACCCTCAAGCCGCAAGCGGTCAGCTAAACGTAACGGCCACCCGGGTATTGAGCGATCAGAAGACAACAAGCGAACCTGCTACAACTCCCGTCGAGCCATCCGGCAACACTACCGTACAGTCCGGTCTCTTCGTCAGATATGCTGCATATTGAGCCTAGGGATGGTCACGTCGACCCTAATAACTCAATAAGTCGTGCCGGTGAATGGTCTATAACAGATCGAGAAACTACTGATAACACTTATCAGCAAATCTCAGCAGCCCTGGCCAGGGACTTACTGATATAACCAGTCGGGCACAGTACAGCATCAACTCCCAATATCGGGAGAGGCAAAACCCCTCCTATCGCTCATTGCCTTCGTGTGTCTCGGGACTGTACCCAACGGCCACCTGTTTGCACGACTCAGTAGAGCCGTGGTAGGGTGGCAATCAAAATACAGTGGGAGAACACACAAGACTCCATGACGATCTCGGGTCTACAGACTAACCTGTACCAGTGTCACCTGAGAACTGCTATCCGACGATAGATATAATTCCATATAGGAGTTCTCGGTGAGTCCGTCCAGTGTACCCAGTCAGCACTGAGCACCCGTATATGATCTTGATGTCAAACATCGATGAATGTGGGAACATCCATCGCCCATCACATGGGTCTAGTATCATATACGCTAGTCTACTCTGGTATATCGATGCCCCGTCTCGATACACCTCCGACTAGGGACATTTCAGGATATGCTTATAGACTACAAATGTCCCACTAGTATGATCTCTATCATAATCAGAGTAGTCAAGCCGATATCCTCAGGGCTTTATCAGCATGTATGAATGAATAAAAGCATGATCAAATCAACATGTCAGATAAAGAAGAACCAGATAGCCTACTATCATGTCGAGCAAGAATGCAAACTGAATATATATACATGTATAGATACATCCACTATCACATAATGGCCTCTAGGGCATACATATATCCAACAATCTCCCACTTGCACTAAGACCAGTTATTGGCGTATCTCATACCCAACATCTAAAAAAGTCGCTCATGCTGTGGCTGTGGGAGGGCCTTGGTGAGTGGATCCGCGGCGTTATTCTTTGTGTCTACTCTTTTAATCTCGATCTCGCGGCGATCTACAATCTCCCGGATCAAATGAAAGCGCCTCAGGATATGTCTGGACCGCTGATGGGATCTGGGCTCCTTGGCTAACTCCATCGCCCCATTATTGTCACAATATAAAGGTATTGGATCAATAATGGTTGGAACTACTCCTAGCTCCGAGACGAACTTCTTCATCCAGACGGCTTCCTTGGCGGCATCATTTGCAGCAATGTACTCAGCTTCCATCGTAGAGTCTGCAATGGTATCTTGTTTGGAACTCTTCCAACTTACCGCCCCTCCATTGAGGGTAAATACAAACCCTGAGATAGATTTGCTGTCATCCTTATCGCTCTGGAAGCTCGAATCGGTAAAGGCCTCCATTTGGAGATCTGTATTACCATACACCAAGAACAATTCTTTAGTCCTTCGTAAGTACTTAAGAATGTTCTTCACAGCTGTCCAGTGGTTCTCCCCTGGGTTGGATTGATACCTGCTTACAACACTAAGTGCATAAGCTACATCTGGGCGTGTACATAACATCGCATACATTATAGATCCTACTGCCGAAGCATAAGGTATAATGCTCATGCGAGCTCTCTCTTCATCGGTCTTTGGACAAGAATCCTTGGAGAGAGTGACTCCATGGCAAGCGGGTAAGGCACCCCGCTTGGAGTCTTCCATACTAAAACTTTTTAGGATGGTGTTGATGTACCTGGTTTGGGACAATCCCAATAACTTTTTGGATCTATCCCTATAGATCCTTATGCCCAGGATGTATGTGGCATCACCCAGGTCCTTCATGGAGAACCTTAGTGATAAGAATGATTTGACCGACTGTAGTATAGGAATATCATTTCCTATCAGAAGAATGTCATCCACGTATAATACGAGGAATGTGACAGCTCTTCCTACAGCCTTCTTATAAACAAAAGGTTCATCTGGATTTTTGATGAAATCAAACTCTTTGATGACATCATCGAAACAGATGTTCCAACTCCGTGATGCCTGCTTTAACCCATATATGGATTTAAGCAATTTACATGCTTTCCCGCTGCTCCCACTGTCAATGAAGCCCTCTGGCTGATCCATATAAACGCATTCTTCTAAATTTCCATTTAGAAACGCGGTTTTAACGTCCATCTGCCAGATTTCATAGTCGTAGTGAGCAGCAATAGCAAGTAGGATCCGAATGGATTTAAGCATGGCTACGGGCGAAAAAGTTTCGTCATAGTCCAAACCTGGTCTTTGACGAAAACCTTTCGCCACAAGTCTTGCCTTATAGGTCTCTACCTGCCCATCCACACCAATCTTTCTTTTAAAGATCCATTTGCACCCTATAGGTTTTACCCCAGGGGGTACAACGTCCAAAGTCCATACTTTGTTGGTGTACATAGACTCCATTTCGGATCTCATGGCATCCAGCCACTTCACAGAGTCACCACTCGTGATAGCTTGCTGAAAACTGGTAGGATCATCATCATCCATGATGCAATCTTCTCCGTCACCATCAATGAGGAAACCGTAGTACCTCTCTGGTGGGCGAGAAGTCCTACCAGACCTACGGAGTGGCCGAGGTTCTTCAGTTTCTGTTGCAACAGCCGGTTCAACCAAATCGTCATTTGTAGTTTGTGTCTCCAGAACCTCTTCTAGATCTACTACCTTGCCATCATCTTTATCTGTGAAAAACTCTTTTTCCAAGAATGTGGCATACTGAGAAACAAACACTTTTTGTTCCTCTTTGTGGTAGAACAGATATCCATAAGAATTCTTTGGATATCCCACAAAGTTACACATGACTGACCGTGTCTCGAGTTTGTCCGGATTCTGCTTTTTAACATATGCCGGGCAGCCCCAAATCTTAATTCTCTTAAGAGATGGTCTCTTCCCATTCCATATCTCATATGGCGTGGTAGACACGGCTTTGGTTGGAACCCTGTTTAGCAGAAACGCTGCAGTCTCCAATGCATGCACCCAAAACGAGACTGGTAACTCAGCGTCACTCATCATGGACCGGACCATATCTAATAGGGTCCTATTCCGTCGTTCTGACACACCGTTGTGCTGTGGTGTGTAAGGAGGAGTGAGCTGAGAGAGAATCCCATTCTCTTTTAGGAAGTTTGTAAATTCTGTACTGAGATACTCTCCACCTCGATCTGATCGAAGCATCTTAATACTCAAGCCGGTTTGTTTTTCTACTTCTTGTTTATATTCAATGAATTTCTCGAAAGCGTCGGACTTGTGCTTTAATAAAAATACATGACCGAATCTTGAGAAATCGTCGGTGAATGTAATGAAGTATGAAAAACCGCCTCTAGCCTGTGTAGACATTGGCCCACATACATCACTATGTATGAGGCCAAGGAGCTGAGTAGCTCTTTCTCCGTGTCCGGTAAACGGAGTTTTGGTCATTTTACCCTTGATACAAGACTGGCAAGTCGCATAAGATTTATATTCAAAGGAGTTTAAATATCCATCTTTGTGTAACCTGTTCAGTCTTGTTTCGTTAATATGACCAAGTCTACAATGCCAAAGAAAAGCTTCATTTAATTCTGAAAGTTTTCTTTTATTAGTGTGTTGTTTACTGAAAACTGTGTGTTGATTTAGGACATATATTCCGTTATTAAGCGTACCATACCCAACCAACATTTGATTCAGGTGAATGTTCATAACATTGTTTTGCAATACAAAATTATATCCTTCATTGTCCAACAAAGAAACGGATATTATATTACATAGTATACTTGGTACAAAATAACATGGATTCAAAATCAAAATACATCCAGATGGCAACCCCAAGTGATACTCTCCCACTGCGACTGTATGTACATTGGAACCATTTCCAACGCGGAGAGTATGGTCACCTGTCTTCAAAACCTTGCTATTTCTCAGCCCCTGCATAGAATTGCAAATGTGAGAACCTAAACCGGTATCCAATACCGAGGAAGCAGAGTTTATAGAAAAACAGTTTTCAGTCACAATCGCACCTGAAGCAGAAGCATCACCATGCTTCTTCTTGAGACTTAGGTACTCCGTGAAATTGCGCTTCCAATGTCCTGTCTTGTGGCAATGAAAACACTCGCCTTTCCCCGGGTCTCCAGCTTTGGACTTTCCCTTTCCCTTCACCTTTTTAACTCCGCCCTTAGGATTAGTGGGTTTCTTCTTTTTCTTTCCCTTGGCCTTGGCTTTCGGGCGAGAAGAGGAAGACTGTCCAATAGTCATAACGGGAGTTTTTGCTAACTTCATAGTGCTCTCTGCACTCCTTACATATTAAAGAGTTCAGGGAGGTCCTTCTCCATGCCATGCATGTTGAAGTTCACTATGAACTGAGCAAAGGTGGAGGGGAGGGACTGCAGAATAATATCTATATATTGTTCATTGTCCATCGTCCATCCAAGGTCCTCAAGCTCTTCTATAAGAGCTATCATCTTCAGAACATGGTCTCCTACTGGTGTGCCAGGGGCCATTCGCATCTGAAACAATTTCTTTGATGCCTCGTATCGTAATACGCGGGATTGCTCCCCATACAACTCCTTTGTATGGAGCAATATACCGTGAATGTCCATGTCCTCGTGCTGCTTTTGATGTGTGTTATCCATCGATGCAAGCGCGAGGCATGTGGCCGTGGCACAGTCAGCGTCCCATGTCTTGCGGACTTCAATGTCCGCAACTGAGGATTTTGGACCTGGGACGGGCGGGGCTGAAGCCGTGAGGACATATGATACTTTATCATAAGTCAAGGTGATTTTCAGATTCCTCAGCCAGTCTTTATAGTTGGTCCCATTCAGTTTGTTTTTATCTAGTAAAAGCTTGAGTCCAGTCATGGGTATCTGCCATTAAGAGAGAGAAAAGAATACACTCAGCGAAAGCTCTTGCATAGATTAGATTGGTTTATTATCTTGTCTAATCGATGTTTCCCACTGCTTTTATCGAGTTTTTCTTTCAAACCTTAAAAAGAAAAACTAGCCAGGATTAATTACAGTCTACAACTTCGCTAACCGTTCAGCCAGGCCAGTGTCGGTACTTTGAGGGAGGTTCCCCGTGCTTTCGCACGGACCTAATTAGAGTAAACCTCGTTTTCCCAGAGGCGGAGCCCCGTTAACACCTTTCTAGACACCTAATGAGTTAGCTAATTGTAAACTGTAAAACTCTCCTAGGAGCAACTATTGCCCACAGTGGGATCGGAATCCAACCATCACATGGAAGGTATGCAATCTCATTGCAAATTTCAACACTTGAAATTCCCGATGTAATTTTTTACCCCTAGTACTTATGACCTTAACTATGGTCAACAAATCATAAGTACCAGTCAAGTTCTACCCGTCATTTCTAGATCAATTAGACCCACCCATATGACCCTTAACTATGGTCAACAAAGTCGCATGAATGTCCTAATTAATCTGCATCATATGCAATGTAGGAAGACATCACTTAGCTACCGTACACTACGCCTTAACTAAAGTCAACAAATGTAGCACGAATACTAAGTACTCTACTTCCTAAAATGACGGAGGGTTGCGAATGATTTTTAAGAAAATCTTTAACGCTTTGAACTTGATATCGTTGTAGAATCAAATGGTTTTCAAAAGGAGTAGCTTAAGCTCCGCAGTTTTGAAATATAGCTTTTTCATAAATAGCCGAGTGGTTTTTAAATCCAATTCTACAACATCTTTTTTGGTTTATTTTCTTTACATTAATCATATTAATGTAATACCATCATTTAAGTCCTTAAGCCAGTCACAGAAAAGAAACGAAAATAACACGTATGCTTATGCCATCCGCATTCGCCGCAATGTTCCGTTATGCACCGTTAGGTTACTTAACTAATGGCATACCGGGACGGGACTAGCGCGGGTGTAAAACATAAGCAACGTCTACTATATATCATATATATATAATAAGTCATTCGTCTCAGATATCACAGAAAACAGTCAGCAGAAATATAGATATAATGTGGGATATACTAGGACGTCTGTATTTAGTATTTAGCCAGAATAGAAAATACGGATTCCACAGTCGCGATGAATAGCCAAGCCCACACCCTGGACCCCTACGAGAGCGGCAAGTGACCCTGCCAATTCTGGAGTTTAGGAGACCCGGTCTCGACTCCTCGAGATGGCCTCCCACTGAACCCCAGAACCCGGTCACTTGTGCTCCCCTCCTTGGGTCCATCCTAATGCTGAAAAGTAAATAATATACAACACTGGTGACACAACCTCAACCCGGAAGTGCCCCAAATAAAAGAATATTACATTACATTTGAATTTACATGAATGAAAATATAAAACTCTCATCTCACAAAAACCCCCCGGCTATTCAATCGCGACAATCCTGCACATCATATCTCAGCAACATATAATATCTCATATCATCAACGTAAGTAAGTATGCATACCCCAATTGTCGTTGACGTATAGCAACGAAACCGGCTATATCGGACATACTACACTTACGGTCACAGAAAAGAAAGTGTAAAACTACAATATTTGGAATCCACATTCGCTTTAGACATCATAGATGCGAAATATCACATATTTCGTATTTCATGCCTAAACTATATGAATTCCACATATTGTATCAAATTCCAGATAAACAGACAGTATTGAAGTTTTCGAACGAACAATCAAATACCCAGGATTCACTAAAGCTCAACACTTGAGCAGAGTTCAAAAAACTGAAGTGTGACACAGTAGTAGTGGTCCAGCCGTAGAAGGGTCAAGCCAACGCCTCACATGTGGCACGCCGTACTGCCCCAAACCCTAAGGTTCAAAGGGCAGTTCGAGACGGTCACATAATCGAGTTAAGGTTTGTTGTCTTCTAGAGGGACCACCGCAAAAAGACTTGCACGTATCTCCAAAGTATTTAAACCCCGTGAATAGTGAGCAAATGATACTCGTTCAAACACTTCAATACTTTCTAATTTACCCGGAAAAGCTACGAAATGAAAATCCCGATCGAATTGACGAGTCCAAAACCATCTCCAGAATTTTTCAAAACTAAATACAGATTAAAAATACCCCAAAATTTATTCAAGCAGATTCCAGAATTAATATAAAAAAATTATCCACTAATTAATGTGTACGGCCGCGGAACCGCGGCCCAAGAAAGCTTAGGCCGCGTTTCCGCGGCAGAAAGTACTGTTCATTGGATAATTTTTGCATCGTAATTCTTATTTTTACCTGCTGAATTTTTTAGATATTTTTAATTCTGAAAAATATCAAATTTTAGAAAATTTCCAGAGAGCACCCAAAAAAGCCGTATTTCGGTTCGATCGGAGTTTTAACTTCGTAAAAAGGTCGCCTAATGTTCTAGGTCGGCTCTGATACCAATGAAAGGTTTGTCTAGCACCCTATGAAGAGTTTTGAAGCATCACATGTCTCAAAGTATGTATTTTTAAGGTGCCAAACAAACATGCAAAGGAATCGATCCTAGAAAATTAGGGTTTCGAAACTTTAAGCTAATAAAAAATTAGGGTTTGAAGGCTACAACCTTTGTAGCTCCCCTTTTGCTTGACTCCTTAGTCTCTAGGGTGTTAGAAGAAGGTCCACTTGTAGTTCTCTTTCGTCCACGACGATCCACCCGAAGTTTCCCGTCCAAGCTTGCAACTTTGGAAAAGCAAAGAGAACACTCTAATCAAGTTGGCTAGACTTGAGTAGAATGATGTTGTGGCTAAGGATCTCACTTCAAAAACCTTTCTTTATTTGTGTTTAACTCACTAGAAAAAACTAGAGAGGAAAAGAATGAAGGAGGATGAAGATGGTGGCTATTTTTAACAAGAGGTGAAAAATAACCCTTGGTTAAAAAAGAAAATGAAATATATCACTATATATATTTATTTCCTTCTTGCATTCAACCATGATTAAATTATGGAGAGTTAATTTAACTTGGGTTTTAAATGATAAAGAGAAGGATAACCCTAGGTTAGTGGTAGTTGAGCTTGGTTAAGTTAGAAGAAGAATGTAGAAGCTAGAATGATTATCCTTTCCTTTTCATTTTATTTTAAAACCAAAATTAAATAATAATCCATTATTTAATCCATGGTGTGAGTCTTATATTGCCACCATTTCCATATGCTAACAACCATGATGGATGGGTGTATGTATGTATGCATGTATGCACATCCACATGTGCGTGAAACTAGAATGAAAGAAAGAAACACATGCATGCTTACATACATCCATCACATACTAGAAAGGTTTCAAGTGAGAAAACTAATGGTTAAATGATAAATCAACACTTGATTCATCAATCCGGCTATATCACATATGACCCCACCAAAAGCAGGCCGCCCGATCAATGTTCGGTATCATATACGCACATTTCAATCGGGTGCATGCGCATATCGCATACGCGCACCACAACGTTTCGCCTGGACTGGGTAACTCCTTTGTGGGACTCTAAGACTCGTCAATACGCCGGCAGAGGGTGATGATCATATCAGGTACCCTCAAGCCGCAAGCGGTCAGCTAAACGTAACGGCCACCCGGGTATTGAGCGATCAGAAGACAACAAGCGAACCTGCTACAACTCCCGTCGAGCCATCCGGCAACACTACCGTACAGTCCGGTCTCTTCGTCAGATATGCTGCATATTGAGCCTAGGGATGGTCACGTCGACCCTAATAACTCAATAAGTCGTGCCGGTGAATGGTCTATAACAGATCGAGAAACTACTGATAACACTTATCAGCAAATCTCAGCAGCCCTGGCCAGGGACTTACTGATATAACCAGTCGGGCACAGTACAGCATCAACTCCCAATATCGGGAGAGACGAAACCCCTCCTATCGCTCATTGCCTTCGTGTGTCTCGGGACTGTACCCAACGGCTACCTGTTTGCACGACTCAGTAGAGCCGTGGTAGGGTGGCAATCAAAATACAGTGGGAGAACACACAAGACTCCATGACGATCTCGGGTCTACAGACTAACCTGTACCAGTGTCACCTGAGAACTGCTATCCGACGATAGATATAATTCCATATAAGAGTTCTCGGTGAGTCCGTCCAATGTACCCAGTCAGCACTGAGCACCCGTATATGATCTTGATGTCAAACATCGATGAATGTGGGAACATCCATCGCCCATCACATGGGTCTAGTATCATATACGCTAGTCTACTCTGGTATATCGATGCCCCGTCTCGATACACCTCCGACTAGGGACATTTCAGGATATGCTTATAGACTACAAATGTCCCACTAGTATGATCTCTATCATAATCAGAGTAGTCAAGACGATATCCTCAGGGCTTTATCAGCATGTATGAATGAATAAAAGCATGATCAAATCAACATGTCAGATAAAGAAGAACCAGATAACATACTATCATGTCGAGCAAGAATGCAAACTGAATATATATACATGTATAGATACATCCACTATCACATAATGGCCTCTAGGGCATACATATATCCAACACCACTCGGCACTTCAAGAATCCAGTAGTTTATGCACCCCCACCTTGGGTCTATCCTAAGTGCAAAAAAAAGTAAATGAAATAATACAACGGTGGCTACAACCTCAACCGGGATGTGCCCCGTAAAATAATATTACATCAGTTACAAATTTACATGAATGAAAGAAAAGAAAATACTCTTCTCACATACTCCCGGCTATTCATCTACAACGATCCAATACTCCATATACACAATCCATCACAATACAGATATGTGCAACCCCCACTAATCGACGTATAGCGATTAGTAGACGTTTAGTATCATATATACAAACACAGAATCACAATTAGCCAAGAACCTTTAGAATTTCGATCAATAAACAAATTCGTGTCTACCCCATGCACAATCCAGTACAGAAACAAATCTGGGTAGAATACACATATGCCAAAAACTATAATTCCAAACACCTAAGCCCCAGAAAAAATTGTGAGCAGTGAAGCTTCAACTCTGCGGCAGTTCCGCGGCCAGGAGACTTGTTTGACCACGGTTCCGCGGATAAGTTGATGAATCAATGTCTCAAAATTTTTTCTCGTTCACTAAAATTCCTGCACGTATTTTTAAGGCCACTGAAATAATTTTATGAGCAGTTTTGAAAAACGACAACAAGGAAAGTCTTGGGTTTTGATTTCTGGCAAATTTTTCATCGATCGAATTTCTAACTACTTGCTAACTAGCTAGTTAAGGTTTAATAGGTTTTGATACCACTGTAGGCTTAGTCAGCGTAGCGGAAACTGGTCATAGCGCCCATAGGTCCATCAGCATCTACTTTTTACGTAATCCCCTCGCGACGGACTACAACCCGCCGGACCACATAACCGCACGGGGCACCCTGGGGGTAAGAGCCTGTGTTTCGCCACTACTGTCACCACAGTGAGAACCCCCCATGGGTCGACATCCCTACCTAGTAGCTCTGATACCACTATAAGTCGATGTCGCGCACCCCGCAGGTTCGCGGGGAGGTGGAATTTACAAAAAACAATTTTTCAAGCTTCGCGACACCGACTAAACTCCAGGATCTTAACAGAAACCTTAACTAGCTAAATCTACTTGGATGTTTAACTACTCGGTTAGGATTTTATACCTCCTTGTTAACAAGTCCTTCGGGTCTTGGTCTTCTCCTCCTCTTCTTTAACTCCTCGAAGATCGGATCGTGCTTGAAATATCGGTCTCCTCGTGTCGAAGATGATCTACCCGAGAGTCTATACTTCAAGCTCCAATCTTTAAACCGAGGTAACTAGGATATCTAGTTTGCTAAGCTAGGTATCCTAGAAGATATAGAGTATCTAAGGGGGTATTTATCTCATGAGACACTAGGGTTCACAACTCATGTGAAGGTTAGGGTCTTTGAGGAAAAAGGAGGAGAAAATGGAGAGAGAAAGAAAAGTTGCAAATGTATAAGCCATGCTTCACACCCATGCCACAAATATCTCTAATTTCCACCTCACTGATCTATTTCTCAAAATAGATAAATCAAATAATGCGGTGTCCTATTCTAGAAGCATCTCTTATGAAATTATAAGAATGCCCTCACCGTATATGCATACCTATATTCGTATTCCGAAAAATAAAAATTCAATGAGATAATAATAATCCAATAATATAATACTAAAATCCGGCATAAACCAAAGCCCACTAGTATTATCCGTCCGAACAACATCCGTGCAGCTAGTGTACGCATATGATCGAAACCCTGTCGTAAAACCATACGGCCTCTACATCGTTTTGCCCGAAGAAGGGAAACCCTCTGTGTGGGACTCTAAAGACTTGACAATATGCTGGTAGTGAGTTTAACCACAAGTCCATCAGCGGTACTAGCTACACGTAACGGCTATCCAGGTATCTGTCGATAAGAAGGCCGATGGGCAAACTCATTCAAACTCCTACTGAGCCTATCTATGACAATCTCCGTACAGTCCGGTCTGTTCGTCTAAGATCTCGCATATCGGGCCTAAGGAGATGGTAACCGTCAGACCACTAATAGCACAATAAGTTGTGTTGGGTTAGCCCAATACACCTTGAGAAATTATTGGAGTACCTACTAGTAAATCTCGCTTGCCTTGCCTAGGGACTTTGTGTAATGGCTTTCCGAACACAGCGCGATATCAACCCCCAATACTAGGAGAGACGAATCTTATCTAACCGCTACTGTCTCCAAGTGCTTCGGGACTGCACCCAACAACTACCTGTTTGCACGACTCATTTGAGCCGTGGTAGGGTAGTAATCTAAGTACAGTGAGAACACGCTCGAGACGAATAGTGATGTCAAGTCAACGGACCAACCTGTACTCATGCCACCCAGAAACTGATACCCGACAATAGGTATAATACCAACCAGCAGTTCCCAATGAGTCCATCCAGTGTAACTCATAACCCAATGAGCACTTATATACTATCTCCGGTACGACATACCAATGGTTGTGGGACAGACCATCTCCCCTGCTAGGATGAGAAGCGTATACACAAGTCTACTCTGAAATATCGATGCCCCATTTCGATAATCCTATGACTAGGGACATGTATAAGGATGTGCTTATAGACAGCCCAGCCCCCACTAATGTAACTGCCATCACAGCACTGGTGGCCAAGTAAAGATCCTAAGGGCTCTACCAATATGTATTAGCGATATGCTAAAAGAAACATATACACATATCGAGGTAGAATCAAACCAAGTAGCATACTACCATTTTGAGCAAGACTGTTATTATATCTGTGTTTATCCCAAGCTTCCAAAATGTAATATACAATTCTGTACTATACAATAATGGCCTCTAGGGTATATATCACTAACACCTTATTCTTCCGTTCTTGCCTCTTAACTTTCGCCTCCGGCTAAACCAAATGCAACTGGTCACGGTTAGGAATCACCGCTATCGTGATAGGAGGGTGCCTAATGGAGCGCTTGCGTGAAATTTGGACGGAGTTCAATTGATAAGTAAATTGGCAAAGGAAAGAAGTAAAGTAAATCTTAACTTACACATCACCTTCTCATTTCCTAATAAGAAGGAAATTATTCATAAACCATTACAAAACTTAAAAGAGAACACAAGAGAGAAGACAACAATGAATCATTACAAGTAAAGAACATCAAAGAAAATTGCTAGTAAGTAAAAGTAAGGAATAGTAGGAACCAAAGTGCAAGAATGTAATCGTCAATAAAAGTTCAAATCCAAGATAAAAGTTATGAGTTAAATAACCAAAATATAAACTTGCAAGCTCAATAAAGAGGTTGCAAGATCAGAAGAAGGTAAGGAACTCAAATTTAACTAACTACTATGTACAAAGAGTTAGAACAAAATTACAAGATGTAGAATGAAAATGGAAAAAAAGTAGTCTCAGTGTGATCCCAAACTTGCTCTCTGATATAGTATTTTTAGGAAATTCATCACCAAAAATAAAATATAGAAGTGAGGCGATGTGACAGAGAGGAGGGCCTTGAAGAAATTTGGAGCCAAATGGGGAAGTTGGGGCCGCAAATTGCAGCTATATAGAATAAATCTGCAACCGAGATGTAGGTGGTGAGGCCCGTCTTGATGTGGTGATCTTCTATCTTCAATATCATCTCCCTTCTCTTGCTATTTCTTGTAATTCTCACCAGTGTGTTATCTGGGGGATTTTGGAGAGAAAGATCAATTTAAAACCATCACATCATAACTTTACAAATCACTCATCACTTAAGATCCACTTGCATGCCCACTTGCTCAAGTGTGTTCATACCACATCATTGCAGGTTCATGCACTCAAAATGTATGTTTACATACAACTTGTATCATGTTGGACCATCTTAGATAAAATAAGTTGTATACTTGTTTTGTTGCAATATCTTATTGAATAATGATCGGTTCTCCGTTCCGGTTGCAGTATCGGCTTATAAATGTTATATCCGTGTATTTTGAGTGTGTTTCCAGTATTTTGTCATGAATACATGTATCCTGTACTTATTGAGCAGATACAGATTAATAGTACCGATATATCACAAAAATGATAATGAATGAGCGGTATTGAAATGCAGTTTTTTGTGATGAACACTTACTTTGATGGATTAATCTCAAAAATGGAAAAGGAAGAGGATGAAGAAAATGATCAGTCTCGTAAGGTTATAAGGAAATGAAGATGATAAAAAAAGAAAAAAGAGGGTGAAAAACACTATTTAAAAGGAGGGAATCCCAAACGACTTTCTCCAAAATTTTGGACAATCACATTTGTTCGATTCAAATTCAAATATGGACCGTTGATTTATAATTCAGATATCTGCAAAATATGAACGAACAAGAAGGGTCTCTGCCGTAGATATCCCATGTACCATGAATCAACTGTCAAAGCTTGCTCTGTACAAAATAAAGCAAAGTCTACAACGATACGAAGCCAATTCAACCAAAATACATTCAACGAAAAAAAGATGAACTTCCATCAATTTCACGCACAAGGCTATTTTGTGTGCCTTCATTGATGGGGGGACATTTATTTGACGCAAAAAATTTACCGAACAAAGACAAAACAAGTTTCTTTTATTCAACAAAACAAAGAAATTTCATACATCCATCTCTGGCCATACAAAAAGATCACCGAACTCGGGAACTGAGTTACAGGGATGAACAAAGAAAATTTCAGAGTTCTGAAGCTGTCGCTCGTCCACCTCCACCATGTTATAGTGATGGCTCTCGTGAAGAGTTTCGCCTCACATATCATCGCCATAGCCACGGGAAAAAGAAAGCATGACAACCAATTGAGCGTGTATCTGGCCCAGAAGATTAACGGAGCGGTCCCTCATCGGTTTCGTGATCAGACGCGCCTCTCGGATAGTGTCTAATTTATCCTCCGCGGCGTCCAGCATCGCCAGATTCATCTCTGCCAGATGAGGAGGGATCACGTCAAGGATGGCAAGGAACACCATCCAGAGACAAATAGAGCCCATCGGCATAGGAGACTCCCCACGGGTTATGAGCTCGCGCATCCGCCTGCCATACTCGTCGTCTGTGAAATCAGGGCTCACCATACATGCAGCGAAGCGAAGGATTATGTCTCTGATAGGCACTTCCCAATGCCAACGAAGAGCGTGTGGCGAATGCAAACCATTGTTCTCTTCTCTGCAAATGAAGAAGAAGATCAACCCCTGTCAGTTTATAAGGAAACCACTTAAACCCTAGTACACCAAAAGTTTCATAGAATTTAAGATGGAGTGCTTATCAAATGTTGACCGAGAAAACACCCGAAAAAGAGAGAAAATGCTTTTAAAAAGCATGAAAATCATGAAAGAGTCAAAAAGGACCCTCGCCATTTCTAAAGCATGTGCCAAGGGTCTCTGCTGCTATCAAAACTTACGCAAGGGCCTCCGCCGCGCTAGAAACCATGCGTAAGGGCCTCCGCCACTGCTAAGGCATACGCCAAGAGCCTCCACCACTAAAGAGCCATGCAAAAAGGTCTCCGCCGCACCAAAGCACCCTTTGCCCTAAAGGCACCCGCCGCACCAAGGTACCCACTGCGGTGGGTACCCATAAAATAAGAGCTGCGAACTTCATGCTCCATGTTCCAAAACATGGTCTACATCCATGGCCACGGTCATAAGCCTTTATGAGACTATAAAAACCCATCTTTTTGCACAGAAGAGGGGTTAAGCACTCAAAGTCATTCTCTTTTCTCAAAAAATCATTCAAGAACTCCTCTGCTCAGTTACTCAAAAGGATGCAACAACATTCAAGAAATTAAAGTCCCGGAATGGAAAGAAGAGAAGATCAAAACGCAAGTATGGAGCAACAGATCTCTTCTTCTCTTCGATTTTCTATGCGCCTGTGATGAATACTACGTTTGTTATAATAAGAACGAACAACCCATGGATACTCAATAAAGTGTTATCCCCGAAACACATAATTGATGACTCTTTGTTGGGATGCTATGCACCTCTAGTAGAATTTAAAGCGCGGTGAAAGCGATAATTTTAAAAATCTAGAGAGCCATAACAAACCCAAACTAAGAATCAAACCAAACTACTAAACTTGTAACTAAACTAGTAAGGTAAAAGCAAGAGTTTAGCGGGCTACAACCTTTGTAGCACATTAGCCACCTCTCCTTGTACTCCGGCTAGTCTCCACGAAGCCCGGAACAAACTTGCTCGATGATCCTTTTGCTAAAGATGATCCACCTTGAGATAACTCCAACACAAGTTTTATCTTCAAATTGATCTTATCAAAATGAAGCAACCCTCTAATTAAACTTGCTAAGAATGATTAGTATAAGATGAAGAATAATTAGCCCGCTTTTTTTTCTTTTCTTTTGCATTCCTCACTTGAAGAAAAATCAAGAGGAAGAAGAAGCATGGAGGAGATAAGAATAATGAAAAAGATAAGCATGAATAATCATCTCAACTAGAAACAAGAATGAGTCATGAACAAAATAATGACTCACACAAATGAGTCATCAAAAAAGAACCATCTCATGGATTCTACAATCATGACCTATTCTCACTTCTTGCATATAAGTCTTATACTCCCATCATACGTGTATTAACATACATGTCTCATTATTTATATCAAATATAAATATTAATAAAAGAGAAGAAAATAATTAAGTGAGCATGATATTAGTTAATATATAAATATATCAATATATAAATATACATTTAATTATTAAATGAACACTTGATTTAATAATCCGGCTATATCATATATATACCGGCTAATATCAATAAACACCCGATTAAAATACGTATATCAAATACACGTGTTTAATCGAACTCCTACACTTATCCTATACACGCCCTACATCGTTTCACATATGCTGGGATAGTTCTGTGTGGGACTCTAAAGACTCGACAATAAACTGGAAGTAGGTTAGGATCATATCCGTAGCCCACAAGCATGTCAGCGGTACTAGCTGCACGTAACGGCTGCCCAGGTATGGAACAAAAGAAGGTCAATGAGCAAGCTCATCAGAACTCTGCAAAGTCTATCAGTGGCATTACCGTTGTCACGACCTAAATTGGCATGCGACCGGTACTTAGATCGCATGACGTCTAGAGATTTCAACATGACTCAAGTAAGCCAAAAACCAAGATCTAAACCTTTTTAAATAATAAAGAAGGTGAAGTTTTCAAAAGGTTATTTAGTACGAAACACAATTTATTTACAAGAATTGTTTATTTAAAAGAATATGTCAATTAATTTGAAATAGGGTAAAAAATGTTTTCGTTATTTGAAATTTTAACAGCACCTCTTTTATAATTACTGATAAAAACAGGTATATATACATATAATTAAAATGGCATTCCCATTTGGGAGCTATCTCAACGCCCAATGGCGGAATCATAACCACACAGTTATATACGACGCTCGAAGGCGAAGGATCACAAGTAAATATAAAACGAACTGCGTAATAAAGCTAACTAGTCGACTCTATCCGAGTTCGACCCAAAAGAATATACATAAAGTCTTAAACTTGATCTACGTCAATAGAATATACAGGTGGTCTGATGGAGTGACACTAGATACAAGAAATAACATCAACAAAAGAGGCGGTTACTATATTTATAACCCACCTAACAAAATCTACGATGTACTCCATAGTATAAATCCACAACACTGTTATGCGTCTGTGCGGTCTACCCTGCAAGGAGCTAAGGCACAACGGGGGTGAGTTGCCAACTCAATGAATAGAAATATACACCACAATATATAATGACATATGTAATAATGAATGCAAGTACGATATGAATGAAGTCACATAAAATAATATCCATCATCATCAAATCCTCATCAAACTAGTGTCCATCATCGACACACAAAAAAACCCGGATATCATAGACACCGTTCAACTGATCGGTCCTCTCCTGATATCAACTCTGCCATGATCGGAATCCTCCGGATATCCGCCGCGCTCCAATACTATCTCTGATATCGATCATCGAGTAGGCTCCCCGTACCTCCCTACGTCTTCTTGCCTCTCGAAGTTATACCAGGTCCACCATTTATCCGTAATCGGTTAACCCCTCTCTCGATTCGAATATCTCATCATGAAAAAACAAAACTTATGGTAGATGCCAAATCATCATATCATAAGAAAACCGCACTTTTGAAAACACAATACTTTATAAAAAGGTACCCATGGTTTCTCAAATCCATAGAAAACATCAAATCTATAATATCAACCAAGAATGATTCATTGATGCAACCTGATAACTGTAACATATAAGTAAACGAACTATAGAATTCTAATAATGAAACATGATGAATGGCAACTAATATTATCATGATAAGTGGTAATACAGTTAAACATAGCAATTCTACGTGTCATGGCAGTACTAATGATGTGTAGTGTAGTATGCAAGTCTGTGAACTGTGCAACATGGAATCATTAGTATTGTGCTTGTGTTCTATTTAGTGTATCTATTCTAGCAGGTATAATTATACAATAAGAATAGCATGGTACCCAATGTAATGCATATGACATAGAAATGCGACTAATTATCACGAATAGTGTTTAAAACCAATACAGAATTTTATACAGCTTCTGGTAGTCGGGGGTGCTATACGCCATCCGCCCGAGATCCCACTTGTAAATACCCCCTACTCATCTAATGTCAGTAAGCACTAGACAAAGCTCGTGAACGCTTTTCCCTTCCATGCCGTATCGGACGTCTCCGTGACCGAGCCTATATATTAAACCAAGCGTATATATATAAGGATCGAAACGCAAACGTTACTATACTTCTAACGCAAAAGACCAGAACGTACGATCGACGTATTTTAACGCATTTTATCAGTATCAAACTACCCCCCGGTATATACGAAAGTCAAAACTAAAGTTTTTATTACAAAAAACCTTAAACCATTATAGGATATTTGCTCCAGATTTTAACACAAGTGATCTGGGACAAAATTGCATATACACTAGTCTTATTTAGGATGTATATAAGCTACTGAAAAAATCTCACACCCTAACTCCAACTCCCAGCCGCAATTTGCGGCCATTCCTATTAAATCTACTGCCATGTGGGGCTCAATTAGGTATAGGCTTGGGGTGTAGTCTCAAGTTGTTCTCACCATCTCATGAAACTCTCAAAATATTTTTCAGAGTTCATTTGTTATAGCAGATTCTAATTTAACATCAAAAATTCTACAAAACATAGCCTTTTTAGATATCACACTAAACTTTTTAAACTTAAAAACATTAAAAACTGGTAAAAGATAAATTTTTACCTTCATTTTCCTCATCATCGTCGTTGTTCTCGTCCTCAAGAATATGCTTGAGGAATTCTTCGAGTGTGACCGGCGTTCGTGCTTTCTGATTGTATTCTTCTAACGCATCTATATATCTCTGGATGTCCATATGCATGTCGACGTATTCAGCATGCTGCACATGCCTCTTGATCTTCTTCTTTTTCCTAAAGACTTTAAAGGCTTGATTTGAGGACTTTTCCCTTTGTCGGCAGTTTTCGACGCGGGACGTGATTTCAACATCCCTTCTATAATTTTGGTCTGAAGTGGGCTTTCTTATTTGATCGCCGGACAAGCTTGTAGATCCTTCAGCATTCTTTTAGTTTTTTCTGAAAGAAATACTTCCCATAGAGCTTCTTCCATGAGAGAGAGCAGGATACCCCCTGCGCGTCCACTTTTTTGGGAGCGTGCTTTTGGGGCGGATCTATTCTCCAACTATCAGACAGTGCGAATTTCCCCTGCTGGTATTGGTCCTCGACCCAGTTTTTGAAGACATAGCAGTCCTCAATTGTATGGCTCAATACCCGGTGATAGGAGCAGTAGTTTGGGTTATTGACGTCATCGGCTTGTGCGGGTCACCGTGGGTCTGGCAATGTGATAAGATTATTTCGTATTGCCAGCTCAAACAACCTCGTCATCTTATCATGAGGAAATGAATAAGCATGTCCCAACCTTTCTTCCCAGGACGGGCATGTACAAGTGTTGTTTAGGTGGACAGGTGCTTTCGGACCGCCTGGTTGTTGCTACACATTGGCGACAAAGGCTTCTTTTCCTTTGCCTTTATTATTCCAGGGGTTCTTATTTGAGGAGGAAGGACCATAACCGATCTGATCCATCTGTGCTAACTTATCAATTAGCGTCTGGAATGTGGTGGGCTTGAAGAAAATCATGAATTAGGATATGTTCGACTGAGGATCTATAGTCCCAATGAACATCCCCACAGCTGGAGACTCCTCAATGTGCTATTCGCATTTGGACCACAGGTTCTGCCATCGGATCGTATATTGGATCCATGTTTCCCCTAGCTTGACCCTGGCATTGATCAACATTGTGATTGGAGTGCGCTCGCTCGCACTGGAAAACCTTTGCATGAAGAGCAGCTCCATGTCATAGAAGGTTTTCACGGAGTCATTTGGGAGCTCTAAGTACCATTCGAAAGCTATTTCTGATAAGCTTCCGACGAATTGGCGAAGCAACAATTTGTCGTCGCCTCCATTATTGCCATACAGAGCTCTGAACTGTGGGACATGCTGATGGGGATTCCTCGTTCCTTTATATACATGGAACTTCGGGATAGTATATCCTGGCGAGTACTTTTTCGGTCGTACCAGGCCGGATATGGTCGTCTGGTTTTGATGATTTGGTTGGCAACTTCATTGGCCTGGTGAGCTCTAATTTCCTGAGTGATATAATCATTCAGGGCTGCCTTGGAGATCGTCTCCTCCTTGGCCATTGATAGGGCCTAGAGAGGATTTGATGTTACCCCTCTATCATCTTCGATAATCACCGGAGGATCTTCGGCCGGTGATTCTGGTTGGATCATCATCCCAACCATATCTTGGAACAGAAGAGCCATCTGCTTTATGTTAGCAGTCTGCTCCGTATCTTCCTTATCTTTCTTTTGCAGCATATGTTGGGTTTCGGTGCCCGCACCGCGGAAGCCGCGGCCGAGGCGGAAGCGAAAAAAAATATTTAGCGAACACCAAACGCCCGTAAAACCGAGGATACGGTCCAAAAACCTAAACTAGCTAGCTAGGAGTGCAAGGGTTGAGAAACTACAATCTTTGTCGTGTGTCCATCCAATTGTGGAAGACCCTCCAAGCTCGTAGCCGCCGGGATCGCTCTTGAAAATCAACCACCTTCGCCAAAGACGATCCACCCGAGGGAAACTGGAGGAGGCTCTAACTAATGATCCAGACTTTCTAGGTGTGGATGGTCAGTGATGTAGGAATACTTCACTAAATTTTTCTCTCTTTTTATCTCAAGCTCATGAAAGCAAGAGAAGGAAGAAGAAGGAGAAGGATGTGTGGAAGCAAGCATGAAGCTCAAGTGAGATGGAAAAAAAAATCATCAAATATCACATGTAGAAAATAATGGCTACTATATAATCCAACTATGATGCAATAGTGCATCCAAATCATTTTAACGGTATAAAATCCCAAGCCATGCTTTCCCACATGTCCACAACCATGCTTCTTGTTTTCTCACTTTACACCTCATTTCTTTTTATTTTCTAAATAGGAAAATAAATATGAGGTGTCCTTCTTCTAGAAGCATTCCCGTATAAATACGGATACCTCACCCGGTATAAGTATCGCTATAGATACGCGTATCCGTATAAAAATACGGATAGCACCAAAGAGAGAAAATGAATAGTGAACAATAATACTAAAATATATGTATCAAAATACATATATAAATTATTAAATCAAATCCTGATTTAATAGTCCGGCTGAATCCTAAGCCAGATGGTATTATAAACCACCCGATTAAAGTCCATGTATCCCGTACACGTATTTAATCGGACCTCTGCACGTACCAACGTATGGCTCCTACATCTATTGCCTGAACTGAGAAAACCCTCTGTATGGGACTTTAAAGACTCAACAACACGCTGGCAGTGGGTTTAACCATAAGCACGTCAGCGACACTAGCTGTACGTAACGGCTATCCAGGTACTTGTCGAAAGGGGGGCCGACAATCAAGTGCGTCCTTACCCTACTGAGACTGAATGTGACAATCTCCGTACAATCCGGTCTCTTCATCAATGAGTATCTCATATCGGGTCTAGGAGTGGATAACGTCAAACCCCTACTAACCCGATAAGTCATGTCTGAGTCGAGCTCATCACCAATAGAGATACTACTAATCAACCATCAGTAAATCTCATCCACCGTGGCCACAGATTTCTAGTGATAGCCGACTGAACACAGTGCGACATCGACTCTTAAGACCAGGAGAGACGAATCCCTGACAATCGACCACTACCTCTATATGGCTCGGGACTGTACCCAACTAAAATATGTTTGCACAACTCCTTTGAGCCATGGTAGGGTAGTAATCAAAGTACAGTGGGAACTCACACGAGAAAATGACGATCTCAGGTCAAAGGACTAACATGTACTCATGCCACCTGAGAACTTCCATCTGACAATAGATATAATACCATCTCGAAGTTCTCGGCGAGTCCATCCAGTATACTCACCTCTAATGAGCACCTGTATACTATCTTAGGTGACATAACACCAATGGCTGTGAGACCGGCCACCACCCCTCTCCGGGGTCTAGAAGCATATACACTAGTCTACTCCGGAATATCGATGCATAGTCTCGATACTCCCACGACTAGGGACATTTAAGGATGTGCTTATGGGCAACCCAGCTCCCACGTATATGATCGCCATCATAATACTGGACGTCAAGCAAGAATCCTATGGGCTTCATCAAAGATGAAGATGAACTCGATAGCATACTATCATTTCGAGTAAGACTGTTTTACCCGTATAGGTCCTCACTCAATTATCATAATTGCCCACTTGCAATCATAATATTTGTCTTGAGGGCACTATATCCAACACACTCGTCGCAAGAACTCTGTATCGGTTTCTTGTTCCTAGCGTTGTTCAGTTTCTTTATCCGAACTGTCTTTAGGTCTAGTAAGTTTTGCCGTCTTGGAAAGCATTTCTTGGAGCTTCTATTGTTGCTCCTGAGCTTTTGTCAACGAATTGATATGCGGGCGTGGTTTACAGAAGCACAACTCTCCTCTTTACTATTGGTCATATAGACTGTACATATAGTTTTGTCCCCAGATTTGGGGCATTTAGAGCCCTCGCCTTTGTGTTTTGCCTCCAGCGATAGATTTTTCTCCAGCCTTACTCTTTTATGTGGGGTTGGAGCAGGAGCAGCCGCTATGACAGGAAGCTCTTATGAGAAATCCCCTGTTGTATGGCGGAGGAGCACTCGTTTTCTCGTCGGACCTTAGATTTTTTTGGTCGATGAGAATATCTTTCATTGAGCACTGAGTCTTGGACTTTCCACTAGACTCTGTGGATTTGCGAGGAGAGCCGCTATTAAGGCTGCTCCGAGTTTGTCTACACTGCAGCTTCTGTAGGCGGGGTGATCTTTTCGAAGGTGATCTGTAGGCGGGGTGATCTTCTGTAGGCGGGGTGATCGGGGTGATCTTTCCCCGATCGAACAAGCAAGGGGTGAGCAGCGACGTACTATCGTCGAGGAGTTTTTACGTACCCTCCTAAGCGAGTCGAAGTTGTTCCCAGTTGAAACAGCAGCGTCAATATCTTGGAGCTGGCGGGGTAAGCTCGGAGGGAGAGTTGCCCCTATCCTGTCTCACTCGATGCCAGTGGTGACGTCGAGCATTCCTGGGAGTAAGAACTACCTCAGTTTTAGAGGCATCTTCATCTTGCCCCTGGCATTGCTGAAGAGCTCCGCCTGTTGTCAGCCTATGGAAGACAGACGTTCTTGGTGAAGCTGGAGCAGAGTTGGTCAATCTGTCGAAGACCAACCGTCTTGAAGGTGAATCACTTTTGCTGGCTTCATGAGTGGCAGTAGCAAAGAGGGACATCCGTTTTGGGGCAACCCCCTCTGGAATCATGGGCTTCTTTGCGGCCCCCTTCGTGTTCTTCTTCAGCCTATTGAAGACTGAGACTTCAGAATTGGAAGGCTTGCTGATAGGAGCCACCACAATAGCTAAACGATCAAAGACCGACTTTCGGGGAGTTTCTTCTTAGGGCGTTGAGACGCCAAAGGTCACGGGTGGGAGCATGGTCCCAAAGAATAGCCCGGTAATGGCTTGCGTGACCTGTGCCACTGGCATCTAGAAGATGGAGTTCGTGTTGAGCCCGTACGTCACTCCTCCGTCTGGGATGGAGAAGGAGTTGTTGTTGTAGGAAGTGCAGTGGGAGGCTATTGATTCTGCACGGAAATGAAATACATTGCATGTGAGAAACCAGAAGCTTCATCATTTAATTAAACTTTGTTCAAGTGATTAAATGATGTTTTATGGTGCAAGTATATGTGATGTACATGCCCGTTTATTCCATTTGATAAGGGTGCGCACGTGTTGTTTTATTTCAAAGATATTTCTCTTATGTATCACATGACATATCTGTTATGGATTTCAAGTTATATATATGCACATGTATGTACATATGTATATATTTAGTAAGTCAACATACTTTGCATATGACATTTGGATATCAGGGGTCATATGCACACTCGTGATGCGCATACCTTCATGGGCAATTTTTATCGTATGCGCACACGTGAGTGTCACATGATGTGCATGCCTTGAGGGGTGATTTTCATTAAGTGCGTACACATGGGTATCACGTGATGCGCATGCCTTTAGAGGCAATTTTTATTAAGTGCATACACATGAGTATCGCATGATGCACACGTCCCGGGGGATTATTTTCCCAAGAGCAGTGACCTTTTTTATTAAGTGCGCACTTATTTGGATGCACACTTGTTTTTATCAAAAAGCACAAGCTTTCATTAAGAAGCCATGGCTTCTGTTTTATCTTCTTTTCTTCTTCTCTTATTTGCAGAGAAGTGAAAACCATAATTTTTATATCAGGTATACATGCGTTTGATAAAAATTGCCTCGTCCTGTATGATCTTCTCTTTGATTTTGAGAATTCATGCACTGACAGTAGTCTTTTGCCGCTGTGAACGACCTTTGCTTTTATTTGTCTTTTGTTTGTTTGTAATCCATCTTTTTGTCATATCAATGAAAAGCGCATCATCTTTTACATTCAGACTTCTTTTTCATTTTTTGTTGAAATGGCTTCGCTTTTATTATTGGAGTTTGTTGTTAGCATATGAACACTTGTCGTGCATGTGCTTTCATGTGTGCACTTACATAAATGCGCAAGTCAATTGAACCCATTTCATCATGTGCGCATGTATATAGATGCACAAGTTGGTTAAATCATTTTCATCATGTGCGCTCTTGATTCACTTAAACAGAAGCAAACACCTTTGTTTCTATATTAGATATAGAATGGATTCATATCTTAATGATGTTAAGATATATGGAGTTTTCTGACTTATGCTTAAGACTAGAATCCGGATAAACTTAAGGCACATTTCAGTAATGGCAGTTTATGGGTTTTCCCGGGCTTTGACGAGGGTTAACATTCTACCATTTGCAAGATCAATAGTTATATTGTTCTTGACTCGCTACCCGTTTTATTAAAATGATTTTTTTTCACAAAACATTAATGGGAGTATGGTAGAACTGAAAGTGATTCCAGAACCACAAATGATTACTGAAAATTTGGTAGAACCTAAGGATTCAATTGGATTCGACAATCCATTAGCCACTCCGCGGATTTGGTGGGTAACCTCAGCCACCCGAGAAGTACTTTGATCTCCTGAAAGACGGTGACATGGAGGTTTTGATGACCCAAACTTGCCACTACTGTTGTCCTAGACTATGAAATCTGCCAGGTGGATGACTATAACATCGTTCTAAATTAGCTTTAGAAGTGCACGTGTATATGACTCTACCAGAGCATTGTTGTAGTCAGTGGGAGCAGCGAGAGCGTGGTGGGCCAGTATCTTATATCTATTTATAGACTAAAGCAAGCACAGCGGAGTTAGATCATCTATTTTTGATATGACATTCATAGAGTTTTACTTCATCAGAATAACAGATAGACCTGGTAAGAAGGTAATTGGGAGTGATATCCTAGTATTTGGATGACATACTCCTGATTGGAGGTGATGTTCCTATACTACGATCGGTTATACTGTGGTTGTCACAAGGTGTTTCTCCATATAGGATCTGGACAAAATATCAGGAATTCTGACAACTAATCTATGGTTTTAGATCTAGATTTGGGAAGTGTCCCAATTCGGGTATTTTGACACTATTCTAAAGTTTTTTAGAATGGACAACTCCTGGCGTGGTGGTGTACCCGTAGGTGATGGAGTCACCCTCTCTAAAGAGATGTCTTCTAGACTGATGATGAGAGGGATTTGCATGATTGACATATCACTTGCTTAAGCAATTGAGTCAATCATGAGATGTCAAGTACCACACCAGATATTGCTTTTACACTAGCTGTAATAAGCATATATTAATCCAATCCTGGAAAAACATTGGGAAGAAGTTATGAACATAAGAGGATGTTCTTGGTATATGGTAACGGCAGCCTCCTTCAGGAGGCGGTTATCATTTCAGGCTTCCAAGGTGACCTGGATGACAAAGTGGCTGTCAAATTTAATAGTTTTCCCTCTTTTTGAGGTGCGGTATGTTGGATAGGTTTCCAAGCAGGATGCTGAGGTGGTCATGGCGTTGGGTGCTAATTACATCAACAAATGGATACAGTCTAAGAAGTTTATTGGATTTGGTTTTCATGTTATGAACAAGGTCCCATCAAATATCCAAACAAGTTCTAAGACATGTATCGTTAATTTTGAGAGATAGTCTTCTCCATGAAATTAAGATATAGAGAGATTAAGATAGAAATATTAGAGCGAATCCACTCACTGAGGCTGTTTCTTAAACGCGGATATCTCATAAACATGATTTGCGAAACTGGTTAGTAGAGAAGTTGGGTGTTCGGTAGCACACGGGCTGTGAGTATGTGACAACGCAATAATCAGCCTTAAGCGCAAGTGGGAGATTGTTGGATATAGTTCCCTCAAGGCAATTGTAATCGTAGGCGGGCAATTATGATGATTGAAAGAGAACCTATACGGGTAGAACAGTCTTACTTGAGATGATAGTATGCTATCTGGTCCATCTCTATCATTATGTACTTGTATTATGTGGTAGTTGTTAGTTATATGTATGCCTTAGAGGCCATTACTATACATAGGATGTATATTGTAGTGGATGCTGGGACATATATAGGGAGGACTTTCTTGCTCGACATGATAGTATGCTATCTGGTTGAACTTTACCTTAACGTGTATACTGATTGTCTCTCTGTTACATGTTGGTAAAGCCCTTAGGATCTGTACTTGACTACCTGGACTATGATGCGGATCATACTAGTGGGGACATGGTAGTCTATAAGTACATCCTTCAAAGTCCCTAGTCGTGGGTGTATCGAGACGGGGCATCGATATACCAGAGTAGACTAGCGTATACCTTCTCGACCCATACAGATGGACGATGGATGATCCCATATCCATTGGTGTTTGACATCAGAGATGATATACGGGTGCTCAGTAGAGACTGGGTACACTGGACGGACTCGCCGAGAACTCCCAGATGGTATTATACCTCACGTCAGATGGCAGTTCTCTGGTGACACTGGTACAGAGTAGTCTGTTGACCCGAGATCGTCATAGAGTCTTGTGTGGTTCCCACTGTGCTTTGATTTCCATCTTACCACGTCCAAGAGGGCGTGCAAAACGGTGGTTTTTGGGTACAGTCCCGAGTCACATGGAGGCAATGAGCGATAGGAGGGGATTCGTCTCTCCCGGTATAGGGGGTTGATGTTGCGTTGTGTTCGATTGGCTATAACAGGAAATCCCTGGCCAGGGTTGCTGAGATTTACTGGTAAGTGTTACCATTAGTTTCTCGAACTGTTATAGACCTCATATCGACACGACTTATCGAGCTATTGGGGTCTGACGTTTACCACCCCTAGGCGAGATATGCGACATATCAGACGATCAGACCGGACTGTACGGTAGTGTTACTGGTCGGATTCACTGGAGTGTGAGCGGGCTTGCTCGTCGATCTTCAGATCGCTCAATACCCAGGTGGTCGTTACGTTTAGCAGACCGCTTGCGGCTTGTGGGTGTTTGATATGATCATCATCCGCTGCCGGCGTATTGACGAGTCTTTAGAGTCCTACACAGAGGTTTCCTGGCTCAAGCGAAACGAAATAGGAGCGCATATGAGATATGTGCGGGACCGAGAATGATACCAGTATGTGATACTGTATTCGATTCTCGCGATATGTGACATTGATCGGTTATATGCGATATAGCCGGGTTATCGGATCAAGTGTTGATTCGATAAGTTGTTACTGTTGATATTAGTCGGTTATATGCGATATGACCGGATTATTAAATCAAGTGTTGATTTAATGATTTAATGCATAATTATATATTTGATATATTACTTTGCATTAACTAGTATCGGTTCACTTTAAATGGATTTTCTCACTCGGATGTGCGCATTACATATGCGATATGATTTTGTGCACTTGATTGTATCATGTTTGATGATACATGTTTACTTGGTTAAGTGCAAAGAATTAAACCATGGTTAAAAGAATGGCTAGGGTTTCATTTCCTTTATTTATTCATTTATTTATTTGTTTATTCATTTTGGAAAAGAAGAGAAAAGAATGGTTGCTAGTTTTGGAGTTTAGTTGAAGCTTCATGAAGCTTTGATCAAGTCAACCATTCTTATCTCATCCTTAACCCTAATCATTCCCACTAACCATGATTCATTCTCTACACTTGACTATAGTTAATGATATGATAAGTATTTGTTTTTCTATTATTTTTAAATAACTTATCATATTTCTTTCTTCTTCTTCTTCATGAGCAAGGAAGAGAAAAGCTTTCTTCATCAATGGTGATTGATGATAAAGAGTGAGAAATCCAAATCTAAAGTCTACCCACTTCCTATTTCTTCATCCTCTACCTCTTGCCAAGTAGTAGAGTGTGTTTCCTTCACAAGTTTCTTGACTTGGTGAAGTGAGAGCTTGATCTTGCGATGCTTCGACGTAGATCATCTTCGGCATGGACATCGACGACCTAGCTCGCTTATTCTCCGATGAAGTCGACGCTAGAGCCCGGATTCTTTTTGGACAGCGGAGAGGACTTCGTTGCGGAGCTATGGAGGTGGAGAACCGGATCTACAAAGGTTGTATTTCCGTATCTCTTAGTTAAGTGTTAACTAGTTAGCTTTTTCGCCTAGATTTCTAGCAAACGATCCGTAGTCGGGTTTCTCGGCACCTAGAATTTTTGTAATTGGCATGGTTGATGCCTTGTGAGAACTCATTAGGATGCCTAGGAACCCTACAGTGGTATCAGAGCCTAGCTAGAGCCTTAGGCGAAGTCTAGACGGAATTTGAAGTCCGAACGAACCCGAAACCCCGAATCAAACTTGCTCTCTGTCCTTTTTCCAAAAACTGGGATTTTTCCAAATTAAAAATTGCTAAAAAATTCAGCAGGGAAAAATATGAATTACGATGCAAAAATTATTGGATGAACAGTAACTTAGGCGGCGGAACCGCGGCATAAGCCCTGCTTATGCGGCGGTTCCGCGGCTCAATCATGACGTCATCCCTTACTGTTTGCACAGTAATACCTGATAAATTCTTCTGGATTTTCTGGGAATTTTTAAAATTTATTCAAGAGTTGAATTTTCTGGGTTGTTTTGGGGATTCGAATGTTCGATCGGATTATCGAATTTTGTCTGTGTGGCTTTCCGGATAAATTTTTAGAATATGTTAAAAAGTTCGACCGGATATAAATACCCAACTTTTCCCCTGTCGGGAAATTTCCTAGTGTTGGATTTTTCCGTAGTTTGACGACGTTCTAAGTAGTGCAAGTAACGCGATGGTCCCTCTAGAAGACAACAAACCTTAACTCGATTATGTGACCGTCTTGAACTGCCCTTTGAACCTTCGGGTTTGGGGCAGTACGGCGTGCCACATGTGAGGCGTTGGCTTGACCCTTCTACGGCTGGACCGTTGGTACTGAGGCACGAACGGAATGTTGTTAGACTTGTTTCATGTGTTGATCAGTACCGGGAAAACTTGGGTGTTCGATTGTTCGATCGGAAAGTTTAACATTTTCTATTTATCCGGAATGGGATACAATAATTGGAATTCACAAAAGTTATGAGATAACTGAATGAATGTTATAAACGTAGCACTTTAGTCTCACTTGATCGGTTGCCACGGAATTTTGATGTGATCAAAAGTCCGTCGCAATCACGTAGCGTACGCGGATACTCGCCGGGTAAACTTGATAGACAGCCTCACTCCATAGCCCCGACCAAGTGACTGTAGGAGAACCCCGTCGCCGAAAGCATCCGTCCGGGTGCTCGCGGTGGCGGTGTTCCACCTTGGTGCACTTCGTCGACGGTATCGGGGGTGCGGCCATCTACTAAAGTTTGCGACGAGCATTCGATCAGCTTGTCGGGAATCTTGTTGAATTGCCCGACTTGATATTGAAAAGTGTTTTCGATTTTGAGACTAAAATGCGGGGTTTATAATTGTTAGGCATGCGATGTCTAAGTAATTCATTTGGTCAGGCATGCGATGTCTGAGGTGGTTGCGGATTCCAACTGTTGTAGTTTTACACTTTCTTTTCTGTGACCGTAAGTGTAATATGTGATATCGCCGGTTTCGTTGCTATATGTCAACGACAATTGGGATGCGCATATTTACTTACGTTGATGACATGTGTTGCTGGATATGTTATATTGGGTCGTCGTGTTTGAATAGCCGGGGGTTTTTATGTGAGATGAGTGTTTTTCATTTTCATTCATGTAAAAACTTGAATGTAATATTCTTTTATTGGGGCGCTTCCAGGTTGCGGAAGTTGTCACCTTTTGTATATTATTTACTTTTCTGCACTAGGATAGACCCAAGGAGGGGAGCACAAGTAACCGGGTTCTGGGGTCCAGTGGGAGACCAACTCGAGGAGTCGAGTCCGGGTCTCTTAACCCTAGAATTGGTAGGGTTGCTTGCCGCTCTCGTAGGGGTCTTGGGGTGTGGGATTGGCTATTCATCACGACCGTGGAATCCGTGTTTTATACTGGCTCGTATTGAAAACACGGACGTCCTAGTATATCCAATATTTCATATGATTCTTCTGCTGCGATATCTGTGATGTGATCATGTGATGTTCTGTGATAGATACAGTATATAGTATATATGATATATTATATAGGCGTTACTTATGTTTTACACCCGCGCTAGCCCTGCCCCGCTCTACCGTTAGTTACCTAACCTAACGGTGCACGAGGGAACATCGAGGCGAATGCGGATGGCATAAGTGTACGTCGTATTTATCTGTGATGTTTAGGTACATAAAATGATGGGACTTCATTAATATGATTAATGAAATAAAAGAAACCTAAGATGTTGTAGAATCGAATTTCAAAATAAAACAGGTAGCTACAGTTCTTGCTTTGCACAGCGGTATATGTGATATATCCTGCACCTTATTCGATGAGGAAAGGACCGAGATCCCTTCACCGGGAGTGACTCCTTTAGCAATAACTGGCAGATGCTACACACTCGGTTTGTCTTTTGATTGCTTTTAAGTGTTTTTGCTTTGCACAGCGATATATATGATATATACCGCACCTCATTCGACGAGGAAAGGACCGACGATCCCTTCACCGGGAGTGACTCCTTTAGCAAAACTAGAAAAGCCTCAAAAACACTCCATTTTTAAAATCATTTGATTCTACAACGATATCAAGTTCATTACGCAATAGGTTTTCAGAAAAACCTGTCGTAGCCCTCCGTCATTTCAGATACGTACTAGTTAGTATTCGTGCTGCGGTTGTTTGGCCTCCGTCAAGGCGTAGTGTACGGTAGCTAACTAGTGCTTATCTGCTTGCATATGATTGGATTAGGGTATTCGTACGGCGTTGTTTGGCCTCCGTCAAGGGTCGTGCGGGTGGGTTTAATTCAATCAGGAAATGACGGGTTGAACTTGACTAGCGGACTATGGGTTGTTTGGCCTCCGTCAAGGTCATAGCGAGCTAAGGGCAAAATATTATCGGGAATTTCAAGTGTTGAAATTTGCAATGAGATTGCATACCTTCTATGAGATAGTTGGATCCCGATACCCGCTGCGAGTAAGAGTTACTCCTGGGAGAGTTTTATACATTACAATTAGCCGATCAAGTAGGTGTCTAGAAAGGTGTTAACGAGGTTACGCCTCTGGGAAAAAGAGGTTTACATTAATTAGGTTCGTGCGAAAGCACGGGGGACCTCCCTCAAAGTACCGACACTGGCCTGGCTGAAAGATTGGCGAACTTGTAGTGTGTAATTAATCCCGGCTAGTCTTTCCTTTTAGGGTTTGAAGGAAGATTTGATAAAAAGCAGTGGGAGCCATCCTGATTAGATAAAATAATAACAAATCTATTCTTGCAAGAGCGCACGCTGAGTGTTTTCTTCTCTCTCTCTCCAGGTAGCGACCATATCACGCCTTAATCAAGATAATAATACGGATTAATGACCGAACCCGCTTGTTATACTGAGCTGGGGAACGTTGGTCCCGCTCCAACTTATAATTGTTATAAGATAGAGCAGGAAATTGGGGATTACCAGAATTCCCGTGCCGTCCAAACGAAGAGAGTGCATGTTGATGCATCATCTTCGGGTGTGTTCATTATACAGAACTGTTTCTCAGTATCCTTTACGTCCTGGGTATGTGATACCAGATCAGGATCCCAAATATGTAATCTGTTACATAGGGCTACAGATAGGTAGAGAACTGAGAAAGGGTGATAAGTTTCATGAGACAGAAAACGGGGCAAGTGTTGCAGCCAAGTCTGTTGGTCACTGTCACCCTGTATTACCAATACATTGATTCTGAACGAATGTTATTAGATACCGAACCTGATATACCAAATCATATCACTCTCTTTGTTAGAAAAGAAAGGATATAATTTTGTATTGATGGATAATGTTTTGAACATTTCCTATATCAAAAGTTGATCGGTTCAGGCACGTTATCTAAAAGCATTGATGTTCTAAATCAAACTACAGTTCTTAGTATACAGAACACACACAAGAGGAAGAGTTCAGAAATGAACGGATCCTTCTTAAGGTATTGTAGACTAGGTCAGATCAATGTGACCCGACTAGCTGAAGTTACATGTAAATGCATATTTAAATCAGTTTGAATTTACATCTTGTGAAACTTGCCAGTCATGTCACAAAGATATAATGACACTAGCTCTGTTTATTGGAAACAGAGAAAGAGTTAGTGAACTCTTGGGATGATACATGTTGTTGTATGTAGGTCCCCTGTCTACACATGCCAAGACCGGTTCTTTGTACTTCATTACATTCTCTGATGATCTTTCGAGATTCAGACCTATGTTCCTGTTGAAACACAAGTCCGAACCTTTTGAGATATTCACAGAATATAAGTTAGAAGTAGAGAACCAAAATACGGGTATAAGTATTATGTCCTTTGATGTGATCAAGGAGAAGAATACTTGAGCACGGAAATCCTGGACTATTCTAAAGGAGAATGAGATGGTGTGCTCTATGATGAGTATTACTGAGTCACCTATTTCCTTTAGGGAGTTATGCACTTGAGAAGCTGCATACCTATTGAATAGGGTTCGAATCAAATCAGTTGCCTACCACTTCATATATGATATGGAAAGGGAAGAGCCCATATCTTAAGTTAGTTAAGATTTGGGGTTGACCGGCCTATGTCTAAAAGCAAAATCCAGACAAGCTCGAGGCAAGGTCTGTAATGTAGAACTGGAAATGTTCCAGCTATACAAACTACAGCACATGATTTGATAGAACCAAAGGATTCAGTAGATTCCAACGAACCTCAGCCTCTCCGCCGATCTAGTAGGGTTCCTCACCCACCTAAGAGATACTTCGGTTTCTCTATGACAGTGGGAGCGAGGATTACATCATGAGATGATGACCCAACTAGTTTCGAGCTGGCCATCAGGAGTGAGACTCTGTGAGAATGGCTGGATGTTTATCGATCTGAGATGGAATCCTTATACACCGACAAAGTATGGACTTTAGTTGCTATATCTGAAGGGTTAAATCCCCATCAGGAGCAAGTATATCTTGAGAAGATTACTTGGTGTACATGGAAAAGTTGAGACTTTCAGAGCTAGACTTGTTAAAGGTTTTCGTCATTGACCAGGCGTGGATAATGATGAAACCTTTTCCCGTACCTATGCTTAAGTCCATCCAGATCCTACTTGTCACGGCTACATACCATGACTACGATATCTGGTGGTTGGGTGTCTTGACTGCTTTTCTAAATGATGATTTAGAAGAGAGTGTCTATAAGTACACAGCCAGAGGGCTTCGTAGACAGTGGGAGCAGCGGAAACGTGTGCAAGATGCTTTATAGGATAAAGCAGGCATCGCGGAGTTGGAATATCTGTTTTGATGGATAAGTCAAAGAGTTCGACATCATCAAAATGGTAGATGAACCTTGTATAAACAAAAAGGTAGTAGGGAGTATGGTGGTGATCCTCGTAGAGTACGTGGATGACATACTCTTGATAGGGAAGGAGTTTCCTATGCTACGCTCGATCAATCTCCGCTTATCACAATAATTCTCCATATAGGATCAAAGTGATACCTCCTAAATCCTGGGTTTTTAGATCTATGAGATAGATCTAATTGGATGTTAGGAATCTCACTAGTTGTAGTGAGACGGTATCAACCGATCCTGGGGAGAATCACTGGAAGGGTTCCAGAGTGATAAAGACGACTGAATGTCAGTCACAGGCATTGTCTTTACCCTCAGTAAAGGGACGGTATATTGGAAGAGTTCCAAGCTAGATACCGTGGCATACTAGACGATAAAGGTTGGATACATCGCTACTTAAGATGCTACCAAAGAGGCTGTTTGGGTGTATATTGGTTCATGAGATGAACTATGTTCCTCCCATTGTGTGACAATGGAGTTGTGGCTTATGCCGAGGAACGCCGGTCCCATCAGTGATCCAGACATATTCTAAGGCAGTATCACTTGATCATGGAGATGGTTGATCTCCAGGGAGATCGAGGTTATGAGAGTAGCTCAGAGGACAACACAGCGGATCCACTCACAAAGGCCTGTTCCCAAAGAGAGATTTTTTTTTTGGGATGGTTGAGTATGAGATACTGCAACCACTGCTACAGATGGACCTAGTGCAAGTGGGAGATTGTTAGTTATATGTATGCCCTAGAGGCCATTACTATACATAGGATGTATATTGTAGTGGATGCTGGGACATATATAGGGAGGACTTTCTTGCTCGACATGATAGTATGCTATCTGGTTGAACTTTACCTTAACGTGTATACTGATTGTCTCTCTGTTACATGTTGGTAAAGCCCTTAGGATCTGTACTTGACTACCTGGACTATGATGCGGATCATACTAGTGGGGACATGGTAGTCTATAAGTACATCCTTCAAAGTCCCTAGTCGTGGGTGTATCGAGACGGGGCATCGATATACCAGAGTAGACTAGCGTATACCTTCTCGACCCATACAGATGGGCGATGGATGATCCCATATCCATTGGTGTTTGACATCAGAGATGATATACGGGTGCTCAGTAGAGACTGGGTACACTGGACGGACTCGCCGAGAACTCCCAGATGGTATTATACCTCACGTCAGATGGCAGTTCTCTGGTGACACTGGTACAGAGTAGTCTGTTGACCCGAGATCGTCATAGAGTCTTGTGTGGTTCCCACTGTGCTTTGATTTCCATCTTACCACGTCCAAGAGGGCGTGCAAAACGGTGGTTTTTGGGTACAGTCCTGAGTCACATGGAGGCAATGAGCGATAGGAGGGGATTCGTCTCTCCCGGTATAGGGGTTGATGTTGCGCTGTGTTCGATTGGCTATAACAGGAAATCCCTGGCCAGGGTTGCTGAGATTTACTGGTAAGTGTTACCAGTAGTTTCTCGAACTGTTATAGACCTCATATCGACACGACTTATCGAGCTATTGGGGTCTGACGTTTACCACCCCTAGGCGAGATATGCGACATATCAGACGATCAGACCGGACTGTACGGTAGTGTTACTGGTCGGATTCACTGGAGTGTGAGCGGGCTTGCTCGTCGATCTTCAGATCGCTCAATACCCGGGTGGCCGTTACGTTTAGCAGACCGCTTGCGGCTTGTGGGTGTTTGATATGATCATCATCCGCTGCCGGCGTATTGACGAGTCTTTAGAGTCCTACACAGAGGTTTCCTGGCTCAAGCGAAACGAAATAGGAGCGCATATGAGATATGTGCGGGACCGAGAATGATACCAGTATGTGATACTGTATTCGATTCTCGCGATATGTGACATTGATCGGTTATATGCGATATAGCCGGGTTATCGGATCAAGTGTTGATTCGATAAGTTGTTACTGTTGATATTAGTCGGTTATATGCGATATGACCGGATCATTAAATCAAGTGTTGATTTAATGATTTAATGCATAATTATATATTTGATATATTACTTTGCATTAACTAGTATCGGTTCACTTTAAATGGATTTTCTCACTCGGATGTGCGCATTACATATGCGATATGATTTTGTGCACTTGATTGTATCATGTTTGATGATACATGTTTACTTGGTTAAGTGCAAAGAATTAAACCATGGTTAAAAGAATGGCTAGGGTTTCATTTCCTTTATTTATTCATTTATTTATTTTTTTATTCATTTTGGAAAAGAAGAGAAAAGAATGGTTGCTAGTTTTGGAGTTTAGTTGAAGCTTCATGAAGCTTTGATCAAGTCAACCATTCTTATCTCATCCTTAACCCTAATCATTCCCACTAACCATGATTCATTCTCTACACTTGACTATAGTTAATGATATGATAAGTATTTGTTTTTCTATTATTTTTAAATAACTTATCATATTTCTTTCTTCTTCTTCTTCATGAGGAAGGAAGAGAAAAGCTTTCTTCATCAATGGTGATTGATGATAAAGAGTGAGAAATCCAAATCTAAAGTCTACCCACTTCCTATTTCTTCATCCTCTACCTCTTGCCAAGTAGTAGAGTGTGTTTCCTTCACAAGTTTCTTGACTTGGTGAAGTGAGAGCTTGATCTTGCGATGCTTCGACGTAGATCATCTTCGGCATGGACATCGACGACCTAGCTCGCTTATTCTCCGATGAAGTCGACGCTAGAGCCCGGATTCTTTTTGGACAGCGGAGAGGACTTCGTTGCGGAGCTATGGAGGTGGAGAACCGGATCTACAAAGGTTGTATTTCCGTATCTCTTAGTTAAGTGTTAACTAGTTAGCTTTTTCGCCTAGATTTCTAGCAAACGATCCGTAGTCGGGTTTCTCGGCACCTAGAATTTTTGTAATTGGCATGGTTGATGCCTTGTGAGACCTCATTAGGATACCTAGGAACCCTACAGTAGTACATATCACTATTACATGTTGATAGAGCCCATAGGATTCTTACTTGACTACCAGGGTTATTGTGGTGATCACACTTATGAGAACTGGGCAAATCCTTAAATGTCCCTAGTCATGAAAATATCGAGACTGGGCATCAGTATTCCAAAGTAAACTAGTGTATCGTTTCTTGACCACGACGAGGGCCGATGGCCGGTCTCACAATCATTGGTATCAGTTATTCACCAAAGATAGTATACAGGTGTTCATTAGGTTATGAGTTATACTGTACGGACTCGCCGGAAACATACTATATAGTATTATAACTATTATCAGATAGCAGTTCTCAGGTGACATGAGTGCAGGTTAGTCTGTCGACCTGAGATCGTCATTTTCCTCGTGTGAGTTCTCACTGGGCTTTGATTACTACCCTACCACAGCTCAAAAGAGTCATGCAAACAGGTTTTAGTTAGGTACAGTCCCAAGCCACATGGAGGCAGTGAGCGAATCGTCGGGATTCGTCTCTCCCAGTATTGGGGGTAGATGTCACACTGTGCACGGGGAGCCATCACCAAAAATCCTTGGCCAAGGTGGACGAGATTTACTAATTTAGATCAGTGGTTTCCAGTAGGTGATGGGCTTCACACCGACACGACTTATCGCGTTATTAAGGGTCTGACTTTATCCACTCTCTAAACTAGATATGCGATACTCTTAAACGAACAGACCGAACTGGACAAAGATTGTCATAGACAGGCTCAGTAGAGGTACGGAAGAGTTTGCTCATCGGCCTTCATTTCGCTCAATATCTGAGTAGCCGTTAAGTACAGCTAGTGCTGCCGACGTGCTTATGGTTAAACCCACTGCCAGCTTATTGACGGGTCTTTAAAGTCCCACACAGAGAGTTTTCCCGGTTCAAGCGATATGATATAGATGACGTATGTTGGTACATACAGGTGTCCAATTAAATATATGTATAGGCTACATAGACTTTAATCGAACGGTTGATAATACTAGCGTCTTAGGATTAAGCCGGATTATTAAATCAAGTTTTGATTTAATAATTTATATATATATATATTTAATACATGTATTCTAGTATTATTGTTCACTATTCATTTTCTCTCTTGACTATTCATATTTTTATATGGATACACGTATATGTATTTCGATACATATACTGGTTTGTATTTCGTATTTATACGGGATTTGTGCTGGAAGATGGACACCTCATTTATGAATATTCATAAAATGAGGTGGAGGGTGAGGTGGCATTGAGCATAGTTGAAGACATGTAAAGAGGAATGGGCTTCATTATTTTATTACAAATTGTTATGAGATTTTTATTTGTATGGTTGCAAAAGAATATGAAGCCATTCTTTTCATTTTTCATTTCTATTACACTCTCATATTCTTCAACACTTGCTCATGGCTAATTTTCCTCACCTCCTCCTTCTTCTTCTTTAGATACTCTCTTGAGTTTTAGATTTAAGAGAAGGTTATAGTGGATAATTCCTGCATCCCCACTCTCTATTCCTAGCGAACTTGGAGCATCAGTTGCTTCACTAGGCAAACCTGGAGCTTGGATTGGTTCTCTCGGGTGGATCATCTTCGGCGAAATAGGACCGGCTTGCAAGCGCAATCTGGAGCTCTTGAGAGTATGCTAGAGTCCAATCCAATTGGAGCAAATGAAGACGCTACAAAAGTTATGATTTCTATCTTGTTTATGTTCTAGCTTAGGTGTTTAGTTAGATTCTTGGGTTTAAGTTTCTAGTGCCAAGAAAATTTTTGTGTTTGAATTCCGCATTGACTGAGGGTTAGCGGCGAGGGCACTAGGAACTTTCACATAGGTTTATCCAGAGAGCACCGGCTACCGACTTCAATCCTGTGGTTAGGTCATGGCCATTTAGAGGTTGGGCCATAGATTTGATCGGTATGATACATCCCCCATCTTTAAAACCTTTCATGAATAAATGCAACATTTATTTGCAACTTTTCATTCAAATTTGTATGGTCATGACTTTTCAAATTAATGTGGGATTAAAACTTTGCATAAGTAATTTCTAATAATTTAGAAAATCCTAAAAAAATCCTAACAATTCCCTCCCCTTTTTAAAATTATTAAAATGTATTAAATCTTTTGTGGTCCTTGAGAATTTGTACATAATAAGATGGACATACCCTTGAATTTTATTTTAACTTTATGTCAAAATTTATCAAAGTGCGAATTAGTTGTAGCCTTGAACTAAGCACTTTATAGTGATAAACCGAACATTTAGTTACATATAAAAATTATCTGGTATGAGTTTGTCAAAGACTCGCACATTTATAGCCTTATGCATCAACCTTGGTTTTATAAATGCATTTGAGATAAAACCTTTAATCTCGTAGAAGCGGCCACATTTCCTGTACTTATATAGGTGAATCCATAAAATGCACTTGTATGATTTGCATCTTCCTAAGAACTTGGATTCATTAAGAGAAGTTTCTCATCCTATATCCGGTTTCCATACAAGTATGCATCATCTTGAAATGAATATAGAATAAATTATATACTGTTAGATGCATCATCGGTTACAACTATATGTGATTCAACTTTGAACCAGTAGACCAAATGTAACATTAGTGAATGGTAAAGTTTACACATAGGATACCTATTAATTTATAAGCTTCAAACCCACCTCTCTTGAAGTCCTTATTACCACATCCCTGCCCAGGCCTTTAGTAAATGGATCGGCCAAATTTTCCTTTGACTTAACATAAGTAAGAGTTACAACTCGTTTATCAAGTTGTTCTCTAACATAGTTATGTCTGATACTGATATAACTTGACTTCCCATTATATACTTTGTTGTATGCTCTTGACAATGTTGCCTCATTATCACAAAGTATTGAAATAGCAGACATTAGTTTAAACCATATTGGAATTTCCAATAATAAATCTCAAAGTAATTCCGCTTCCTTAACTGCAGTCTCCATTGCTATGAATTCAAATTCTATAGCGGAGTGTGAAATCAAACTTTGTTTCTTTGAACTCCAAGAAACCGCTCCTCCTTCCAAAGTGAAAATCCATCCACCTGCAGACTTTGATTCATCAGAATCTGTAATCCAATTAGTATTTGTATACCTTTCCAATACGGGAGGAAAATCTTTATAATATAGTGCATAGTCTTTTGTCCTTTTGAGATATTTCAAAGTCCTTGAAATAGCATCCCAATGTTGTTGAGTAGGGTTTTGATTGAATCTACTCGATACTCCTACCATGAATGCTATATCAGGACGAGTACAATGCATTAGATACATCAAGCTTCCAATTACACTAGATTATTCAAGTTGAGAAATACTTCTATCTTCATTCTTAAATAATTTAATAGAAGGATCATATGGGGTAGAAAAACCATTATAATTCTCGTGTTTGAATATCTTTAAAATCTTCTCAATATAATAAGATTGTGTCGATGATATTGACTCCAAGGATTTAACAATTTTAATACCTAAAATTACATTTACTTCTCCCATATCTTTAATATCAAAACATGAAAATAGAAATTGTTTTGTTTCATTTACAATACATTCATCAGTATCAAAGATTAACATCATCTATGTATAAACAAATTATAACACCCCTACCTTTATTAAATTTAGAATAAACACATTTGTCAGATTCATTTATTCTAAATCCATTTGACACAATCTATTGGTCAAATTTTTCATACCATTGTTTAGGTGTTTGTTTTAGGCTATATAAAAATTTAATAAGTTTGCAAACTTTATTTCCCTGGACTTTCAAAACGAACCCTTCAGGTCGTTTCATGTATACTTGCTCTTCTAATTCTCCATTCAGAAAAGCAGCTTTGACATCCATTTGGTGTATAATGAGTTTATGTATAGACACTAATGTAATCAATGTCTTTATGGTACTTATTCTAGAAACTATGGCATATGTGTCAAAGCAGTCTATATTTTCTTTTTATGTAATACCTTAGGTAACTAATTTTGCTTTAAATTTATCAATGGATTCATCTTACTTAAGCTTTCACTTAAATATCCATTTACAGCCAATAGGTTTACTTCCCGTAGGTAAATCTACTAAATTCCACGTTTCGTTTGCCATGATTAATTCCATTTCATCGTTAATTGGCTATTGCCAAAAGGCAGAGTCCCTTGAAGTCATAACCTCCTTAAAAGTTAATGGATCATTCTCAACATTGTATAAATTTATACAATTATGCTCTAAATAATATTCAGAAGAAGGAAAGATATTGGATCCATCTCCTTCTACTAAATAAATCACAAAATCTAGACCAAATTTTTTTTCTGTTCTAACTCTTTTGTTTCTTCTTACCTGTAATTCTTAATTTAAATTTTCAGGAATTTACATAGAGGGTTGAATAGATTCCCAATTTTCAATTTATATATCTTTATATTTTCTTTTTCCCGAGAATGCGTTTTCAAATAATTCGGCATCTCTAGATTCCAAGATTGTTTTATATGTTGGATCCGAAGATTCCATAGTTAAAAATCTATAAGTTTTACTATTTTGGGAATATCCTATAAAGACATATTCAAGCGCCTTAAAACTTATTTTAGGCCTTTTAGGTTCAGGTAATCTAACTAATGTTTTGCATCCCCATACTTTTAAATTTTCAAGAGATGGTTTTCTCTTTTTCATATATTCATAAGGAGAAATATTAGTTTTCTTATGAGGTATTATGTTTAATATATAACAAGCAGTCATTAATACTTCACCCCATAAATTTTTATTCAAACCAGAAGATATTAACAAAGAGTTAACCATTTCAACTAAAATTCTATTCTTCTTTTCGGTAATACCATTTTTCTGTGAGCTATAAGAAGTAGTGAATTGATGAATTATACCATTACTTTCATAAAAGTCACTAAAATCATTAGACATGTGTCTACCTCCACTATTAGATCTGAGAGTCTTTGCTTTATAGTCTAATTGATTTTCCATCTGTGCTTTATAGGTTTTGAATTTATCCAAAACCTCATCCTTAGTCCTTTATAAATATACTTGAGTATATCTAGAGAAATCATCTATAAAAGTGATGAAATATCTTTTTCCACCCCTAGTTAGAATTCTATTTAATTCACAAATATCTGAATGTATTAATTCTAAAAGATTAAAATTTCTTTCAACTTTGTTAAAAGGTTTTCTAGTAATTTTGGCTTGTATATAAATAGAACATTTTTCAATATTATTATTAATGCATTCTAGAATATATTCTAATTTAACCATATTACACATGCATTTATAGTTAACATGTACTAATCTAGAATGCCAAACATCAAAATGATAAGCAATAGAAATAGAAATATTATTTTATAGTTAACATGTTCTAATCTAACATACTCTTTATTTTACAGTCTAATTGATTTTCCATCTCTGCTTTATAGGTTTGGAATTTATCTAAAACCTCATCCTTAGTTCTTAATAAATATACTTGAGTATATCCAGATAAATCATTTATAAAAGTGATGAAATATCTTTTCCCATCCTTAATTAGAATTCCATTTAATTCACAAATATCTGAATGTATTAATTCTAAAAGATTCAAATTTCTTTCAACTTTATTAAAAGGTTTTCTAGTAATTTTGGCTTGTATACAAATAGAACATTTTTCAGTATTATTATTAATGCATTCTGGAATATATCCTAATTTAACCATATTACGCATGCATTTATATTTAATATGTTCTAATCTAGAATGCCAAACATCAAAAGGATAAGCAATATATATAGAAGTATTATTTTCATTAACTAAATTGATCTTGTACATCCCATAGGTTACCTAGCCTTTACCGACATATACACCACCCTTGGACAGCCCGCCTTCTGGCCGGGCGAATCGAAGTGCTCTTCCGGTCAACCACCCACCCAGTCAAGTGCGAACTATTCTGTCACTTTCAAACAACACTTTGAAATCATATTTATTTAGAAGACTCACGGATACAAGATTTTTCCTAATATCGGGAACATGAAGTACATCATTCAAAGTCAAATTCTTTCCCGATGAACGGAGAATAACCTTTCATTTCCCTTCGACCTTGGCCGTAGATGAATTTCCCATATATAGTTCTTCACCGCCGTCGACGTTTTCATTTGTCTTGAAGAGATTCCTGCTTCGAACAATGTGTCTCGTAGCACCTAAGTCTATCCACCATTCAGTATCGTCCCCAATAACATTTGCTTCAGAAACTGCTGTTGCAAAATCCTCGTTGGATGTCATATTAGACTCTTTTTGTTGTTTTTCCTTCAAATACATTCTGCATTGTTTCTTCAAAAGACCACTTTTTCCGCATTTCCAGAAAGATCCTTTAGAATTTCCTTGCTTATGTTTTTTATTGCTATTTCTAGAGTTGTCATTTTCTTTCTCTTTTGGCCTTTATTATTAGAGCCATTTTCTATGACGAAAGCCTTTGAATTTCTTGTTTCCATTTCTAGGTTATCTAAATTTCAGGAATTTTTCTCAACTTGGAGAAACTTAACCGGTTCTTGCATAGTCATGGCTTCCCTCTTTTGTTTGAGTTCTTTTCGACAGTCTTTCCAAGATAATGGTAACTTTGCTATAATAGAAGAGACTTGCAAAGACTCGTCGAAAGGATGATCTTCGGAGATTATTTGATGCATAAGTAATAGAAGTTTATTAACTTGGGATATAATGGATTTATTATCTACCATTTTATAATCAAATAATTTTCCAATAAGAAAGTTTTTGTTACCGGACTCCTCGATTTTGTATTTTTTGTTGAGATCGTCCCAAACTTCTTTTGTTGTAGCCTCTAAGAACTTGCGCTGATACACATATTGGAGAGACCATTCAAAATATGGCATTTGCAGAGGAAGTCTTCTTGCTCTCATTTCTTTCGCAATTTGATATTCGCTATTATATCATCTTCGGTTGGTTTAGGCTTATCTTCTTTTAGAACATGCGCCAACTTTAGTGTCACTAAGAAGAAGTAGATCTTCCTTTTCCATCATCGGAAGTGAGTGCCGTCGAATTTGTCGAGTTTAGAAATTTCCGTCGCTGGTGTGAATTTCACCGAACTATCCGCCATTTCGAATATTGTCTTAAGATTGTTAGAAAATTTTGTAGGGTTTAATTGTAATGATAATTTATGGTTAATGATTGAATTCACTGCTTGAATCAAGGAATTATGATTTCCTCTTTCCTTATGACAATATTTGCAACCGATACTGCAAAGGGTATTCGCAAACTCGCCTCCCAAGATAATTCAAGCCCAGATTTTACTCTGTATATTGAAAGCAGTTTGCAGCCTAACTTTCAACCCAAACTCATACACCAACACAAGAGAGAAAGAGAGAGTAAGGAATTTGGAATGAATGAAACAAAGGAAGTCCACTTCTTTTATAAGAACGAAGGGTCTTGAAACCCTTTCATGAAGAGTTGCATTTACAACTTTTCATAATAAAGGTTGTAACTTTTTGTGTAAATTCACAACTCTTCATTCAAATTCATAACCTTTCATTCCGTGAAGGGCTAGGAACCCTTTCATTTAAGTTCATCTTTCATGAATAAATGCAACATTTATTTGCAATTTTTCATTCAAATTTGTATGGTCATGACTTTTCAAATTAATGTGGGATTAAAAATTTGTATAGATAATTTCTAATAATTTAGAAAAATCCTTAAAAAATCCCCCAACACCTTCTAATTATATGTTGTTGGGGTCAAAAATTGCACCCCGGTTGACCAAGTCAAAATCAAAGTCAACCCCAAGTAAGAGGGCCCAAGCACAACTCAAGTAGGCCCATGCCCAAATCGAGCCCCGCGGCCAGCCTCCCCCATACCAAAATAAAAATCATGTAATAAATAATTTTGATATAATCTTTATGGGCATAAAGCCAAATTTTTGTAAAGCTCATGGCTCATGTGCAAAAGAATAAGCACATGAGACATGGGATGGGCAAAATACCATTTTGTAAAGCCCAAGGGGCTATATGTAAATGTGTAAGCCTATATAAGGTAGCATGATGATGAAATAAAAAAAACAATTCATTCTCTCAAATTCTAGGGTTTGTGCCTCATTTCCCTTCCTGAAAGTTCTAAAACCTTCTTCCCTTTTTTTGAATTATATCAAGAGTTTAACTTTTCTTTTTTCAAAAATAAATAATTATTCACCATAAAACCCTTGAAGGGGAGCTTGGGTCTGCCATCAAATCCCTAAAAGGGGAGATTTTAAGTCTCACCTCGCTTTTTTCCCCCAACATCCAGCCAACAGAGAGGAAAAAAAGGATACCCATCTTCAAATATCCCATTTCAGGAGGATCCGAGGCTCAAAAGAAGATCCAAAAATTTCTAGGAGTTTAACTCCATTCAAAATCTGTTGGAGTTTAACTCCATAAATCAAAGCCCTTTTTAGGAGTTTAACTCCAAATCTATACATAATCCCTGTTAGGAGTTCAACTCCAAAGCCCCTTGGGAGTTCGATTCCTAACCCAGGAGCTAAGCCTCTTTTCCGCTGGTGTTTCCAGCAGTCGCGTACCGCGCACGTGACCCATGGACACCTAGTGATCGCGTGCCGCGCACGTGACTCGTAGGCACCCAACGGTCACGTGCAGGGAATGCGACTTGCGGGCGCTATGCACCCACGTGCGCCTCAAGCGACCCGCGAGCGCTCAGCGCCAAGCGGTCGCGTGCAGCTCACGTGACCCGCTGGCGCCTAGAGGTCGCGTGCTGTGCATGTGACCCTCTCAGTGCCCAGCGGTCGCGTGCTACGCACGTGACCCGCTCAGCGCCTAGCGGTCGCGTGCAGCGCACGTGACCCGTTGGCGCCCAACGGTCACGTACTGCGCACGTGACCCATGGGCGCCAAGCGCCCACGTGCTCGGCACGTGACCCGTGGGGTCCAACCACCCACACGCCGGACACATGACCTATGGGCGCCCAGCGCCCACGTGCCATGCACGCGTCTTTAAGACGCTCATCACCCCTCATTTTTCATGCACTCTATACCAAAACACGTCCTTCGTTGGAAAAACTCTGCGGGGCCCCCGATAAAAACTTTGCGGGTCCCCCGGTAAAAATTTTGCGGGGCCCCCGATATATCCAAAATCCCTTCAAAACACAACACTACACACTGAGTTCGCATGACCAATTTAACCCGTCAATCGGAGGTTCTTTCGCCTCAAAAGCGAGGGGTAATTAACGGCAGCTTAGTCCGTGGCTGCCGGAGATTCGGATCCCCACGATCAATAAATCCCGCCTACCCTAGACAGGGGGAATCTGTATACGCTTGACAAGCGACGCGTATTCCCATCTCAATAGGGTGACGAAAACACCTTATATATGTTTGTCATTAAATCACTTTATTTATAATCACACCTTTACTGGGGACTTACCGAGAGCAAGATCGCTGACAGACATTCCCTTATTTTCTTTCTTCTTTAGGAATGTTCATCAGATGGCTTAGTGACAGGAAAGATCGAGCCGACAGAGAAGGAGTGCTCTCAGCTGTCATCTCAAGTAGATTATTAGTCGTCCGCTAGTCCTATTTCTTTCAGTATGCCTAGTGTTCATGCCTTGTTTAATTCTATTTTTCATTGTATTTGAATTCTAGACTTGTTGTCTTTTGTTTTGAACTTTGTGACTTGGAAATGTTATAATGTAGTTGGATTTAATTCTCTTGCTTAATTCTTGTTATAATATATATTTCTTAGCATAACACTTAATGTATTTATTTCGAGAAAGACCCCTTTCTCGGTATAAGTACATTGCGGATCTCATCACGTGCCTACTATCGTCTTTTGAGAAGCAGGGCATGACAGGCGGAGAATCCTGTTTAATACCTCCTCTAAGAAGGAACGAGATAAATCCCCGATTGGCCCAAGTAGAGCATCTAGGATCTCCCATAGACTAACACGTATTTCTTTTGAGGACGAAACAGTAGGAGCAACGTCAAAACTGGAAGTTTCACCAGCAGGCGAAGAAGAAGCAGCTGCAGCCTAGGGAGTTGGAACTGGCTAGAGGACGACAAGATTTGGCGCGGATGTCGTTTGGATGTTGGTTTCCTAAAATATAGAAATGAGTCTCAGAATGAGTAAACAAGCAGCATGGACAATATCTTATCTTACCTGGTAGTCGAAAGGATGCGATACTTGATCATCGGTTATATCAATGATAGCCGGCGGAGATGTGTGTGGAGTAGACGTGATACCCTCCATCTTGAACGCGGATAGGTGAAAAAGAGCAGATTGTTAATATAGCATCCAATTCAAAATTTAAAGCAGCAAGGTAAGAATATATATACATGTTGCTCTGCATTATGACCAACGGGAGTCGACGGACTCACAGGTAAGGAAGCTCCAATGCCTGGACCAGCAGCTTCTTGCTCGACGTCGGGAGGGGCTGTGGAAACTCCACCCTCTGTGCCTGTAACATTGGTCGAGAGGGCCGGTGAGTAAGTATCGGCTGAGAGCTCTTGTTTACTGGCACGCTTTGGCCGGCGGTGTAGCGGCTCCTCTTTGGGAACAACTTCTTATACTTCTACTTCTCCTTCGTCGATTTCTCTTTTGGTGCCCGTTTCGCGGTTTTTTAGCAAGGGCAATAAGCGAGTCACCTGTTGATGTGATGAAGAAGAAGAAAGGACAACCTAAATAGCCAGGACGTCTTAGGTACGCGGACGTTTTCCGGTGGCCTGTTTCGGCCTCGAGGATCCGGCAGCCTTTTTCCTTGCTCTTCCGGCTAGAGGAAGCCGAGGGAAGCATACCTGAAGTAGCAGGGGTGGCTGAGGCACGAGTGGTCCACACTATAGCAAAAGATCGGGGTTGGTCGGTTGGCCTTGAAACTTCCTCCTCATCGAAGTTTCGGAAGAGAGATAGATTGGGAAGCTGGAGCACGTGAGATATGACCTAGTCATAAGGTCGAGGGAAGAAAAGACCCAAATGCTGACAACCAGAAAGTGAAGGCGGAAAGGCGAACCATGTACGAGGCTGAAGAAGGTCTGTAATCAATACAGTGGTCGGCAGTTCGTAATTGGGTATATAAAAACTCAAAAATTTCCCTCACAAGATCAAGATCAGGAAAGACGAGGTCTCAACGGATGAAGGTAACCGAGTAAACAATGGGGACAGGAATGCCCTATTGTCACGCCCTGCTTCCCAAAATACGGAGTTTAACGAAGTCCATCCATACTCCTACGATAAGGAAAGTTCCTTTCATAGCTACGCTACAGCTTCTAAATTATACCTGTAAACAATAACAATGACAATGTACACTAATATAAAGGGATAACACAAAAACTCATGCTGCATAAAATAATAAGGAGTACAAAGATAGGTCCACATATAATAGATTCAAATAACAATAGATTCAAATATTCAAGTACAAATCTGGAAAAAGAAATACATAGATCCTACATCCTACGAGGGGCTCACATACTAAATACAAACTGAATAAAAATGAAGGAGAAGCCTATACTAACCACTGCTCCTCAACAAGCTTCTGTAAGTAATCCTGATCCTGCCTTGTTGGCTTGATTGTCTCTAAACCTGAGATGGCAAGTCCCTTGGGTGTCAGAACACCCAATAAGTACTCAAACATAACAGAGTGTGATAACATGATAATGGAAGTGTCATGAAATGCCCGCATGCAAATATTAATATGGTTATATCAACAATAAGAACAAGCATATAAATAGGTCAGGTCAGGTCCTAGATGTCACTACAAAAGTAATCTAATCTATCGTCAGTTCAAGCATGAACATCAACCACCACAAGAGTATTCTCTATACCTAAGGCTTGGTCCAGGGGCAAGGAAACACGGGCCTAACTGAATGTAATGGAATGTACCATTCCCGCACGGTACCCCAGCAAAATTTAATGGATTGGTACCGTACCCGCCCGGTGCCCTAGCAAATGGTAATGGATTGGTACCGTTCCCACCCAGCGCCCCAGCAAATGGTAATGTACTAGTAATGGGACTTCTGAGATTCCGTTGATCGAACTCACACTCAAATTACCCTAACACTCCGTGTTTCTAAGATTAATCATGACAATAAATCCCAATCACTAATTACGAATGCTGACTGGGCTGGTTAAGGATAAGAATCATAAATAATCACGATAATATCACTGAGTGGGAAACACGTAAACAAGAATAAATATTCCAGGACATGTAATTCAGCATTCCAATCGATGACCACGTTTCAATGTCATACTAGCTAACATACACTCCGGTCCCATCCCATACGGGCATCTGAGTATACGTTATGCTTCTCACAGGTTACAGTGAAGTGTCAATAATTAAGAAGTATCATGTCTAAGTGTAGGTTACATGTCATTTGTAAAAGTATAGAATGTCGATATAACATGTAGTATCAAGTCAAAAGTGTTCTCGTACATATCGATGTTTACAAGTAATAACATAATCGCATAAGAAAACTATAAACAAGAATATGCATATACATGTATTCCTATCTGGCAAGTAGATCCGTCATTTAACTGAACACAAGGTATGCATGATTTTTAGGGTTGATTAATGGGTGTGCTAGAATCCTAGGGTTTCATCATGTACACAATAAGCATGATATGAAAGATTCATGATGATTAGATTATGATCTTTTCTTTTTATTTAAAACTAATGAATTTAAAGAGCGATTAGCCGATGTCGCATCGACCAATAAAATATAAGAAAGAGTATTTTCCATTGTGATGGGAATCGTTGGATCTCGATTGGAAGACGACGGGAATCTCGAATCGTGTGCTTGGATCGATGGGTATGGCCGCGAGGAAGAAGAGAAGATGACGATGACGATGATTGGCATGATAATGACGATTGCGAGTGAAGGGTGCCGCTGTTGATGGACTGCTCGAGTTTGGGTCTTCGGGTGCTAGGGGATCTCGTCGGAGAAAACGATGATGGAGGGGGAAAATAGAGAGAAGAGAAGGAGCGGCTAGGGCTTTTAGAGAATAGATATAGGGTTTGCATGGGGAATCAATGTTTAAATAGGGGTTCAGTCGATTACGACGAGAAAAGATTCGCGCGAGATATCAGGAACACGATCAGCTTTGAGTTGAGCTGGCTCAAACTAATGTTGAGCCGGCTCAAACTAATGTTGAGCCATCTCAAAAAGACAGAAGAATTATGATATTTTGGCACAAAATGAGTCGTCTCAAAAGAGACTCGAGCCGTCTCAAGAAGGGGTTGAGCTGGCTCAAATTCATCATGAGCCGTTTCAAAGAAACAAAGAGGAAAATGTCATTCTGGAGAACTTGTGAGCCGGCTCATACATTTATGAGCCGTCTGTGACAGCCAAAGAAGAATTTGACATAGAGAACAACTTATGAGCCGTCTCAAACATTGACGAGCCGGCTCAAGCTAACACTCGATATATTTTATGAACACAGAATCAAAGAAATACTTTCAAATACTTTTTATTGGGATTTTAAGATACCGGGTGTTACATCTTACCTACCTTTCAAGAAATTTCGTCCTCAAAATTTAAAAGAACAAAATACTAGGATCAAGGAAAAAATATAGGGATACTTCTGACGAATCTTATCCTCATGCTCCCAAGTAGAATCCCCGCGTGAGCGTCTACCCCAAGACACAAGGACTAAGGGGATGACCTTGTTCTTAATCATTTTCTCCTTTCAATCGAGAATAGTCGTAGGTTGTTCCTCATATGAAAGATCGACACTTAAGGTCAACTCTGAATAATTAAGGATGTGGCTATCGTCTCGAACGTAGCGGCCAAACTGAGAAATATAGAATACGTCGTGTATGTTGGTGAAAATTGGTGTAAATGCAGCGCAGGGCAAAATTAAAATTTTTCCATTAACATTAATTAGGGTTTATAAATTAGGTTTATTATTAGTGAAATCAATTAACCATTAATTGATTCCAAAAGATAATACTTTTACGCAAATTCGGATTTGCGTTCCGTTGGTTGTGCTACTGATTCCTATACAATCAAGGCAACTTGATTACACCTTGATGATCTCCTTACTTGCCTCCACACGAATCTCTAAGATTAGTGAACTCTAATTAATTAGTTAGCTGATCTAATTAATTAAAGAGAATTATAAAAAATAGAAGAGAATTAAAAATCAAATTTTTAATTCGTCTCCAACACGAAAATTTTGGCCAAAAGAAAAGGAGCGAGGAGGCCAAAACTTTTGAGAGAATGAGAGGAATTGATTAGAGTTAGCATTTGTATCAAATATAAGCCCATATATAAGGATATAGTTTTGTAATAAAACCCTCACAATTAATTATTTTGTTTAATCCCTTAAACAAACTAATTAGTTATTAATTAATACATGTTGTCCCACACATATACATATGCATATAATATTTGATACACATCAAATGCACAACAATATTATTTTATAAATATTTATATATATCAACATATATATTTATATATTTATAATTATCTATATATATATATATATATTCATAATATAATTAATACATATATGTGGGCATGTATTATTTACTCATTTAATATTATATATTAACTTGAGTCGTACGCCAAATCGCATTTGACGATTTTACCCTTATTTAATTAAATATCAATAGTATATCAAATATACTTATTTAATTAAATCCTTTTGTATATCAAACATATACTATCTCTTCTTTAGTTTATACTTTCATATTTGGCAAGTAGGAGCTCACCTATGTGTGACTCCGGATGCTCGACATTTACTCAGCAGTGGATAATTAATTAGAACAATTCGAACTAATTCTGTAATCAATAAAATCCATAAGTCTATAGGGACGATAGCTACGTATTTAGATTACCTGGATAAACTGTCGATGACTGGATTGGAATAGGAAAATGTTATCCAACCAAATCAATACCAATCAGTGAAAACTGCCGTATGATCTGGTCTCTTCGTCTATTTGTGCACCTTATTTGGTCTAGAGCTTGGTAGTACTGTCAAACCCTAATAACTCAAATAAATATTGTGTTGATATTATCACGTAACCCTGAGATTAAACCGATAACCACTTATCATTTGATTTCTAGTACTCTGACCATAGATTTTAGGTCACTGATATATTGCACGCTGCAAAACACTGTTCTCCATATACCGGAGAGACGAATTCCATTTTAACTCCTCAAACTTTCACATGTATTCGATCATACCCAACTATTATCATTATACACGGTATCAATGGATCTGTGGTTAGGTGTAACTAAAGTAATCTCTAGCACACGCACGATAATATGGCGAGTCTCAGGTCTGAAGACTAAGTTATACCAGTTGTCACTATATAAATTTCCATCTGACGGTTATGTATAATTACCAAATGGAAATTCAAAATGAGTCGTTCGGTGTACTTATCATGTATAAGCACCTGCATACGATACTTTGATGTCACCATACCAGATGACTATGAGAACAGTCATTACTCTCTCTGATGAGTAAGTATAATATGCACTAGACTTCCTGAGTATCGATGTTCTATCTCGATCTCCTACGACTAGGAACATTTAAGAATATACTTATCGACTAGTAAGTTCTCACTATTGTGATCTACATTACAATTCTGTAGTCTAGTATTATTCTACGGACTTTATTAGTAATCAATAATAAATAGAGTAATAAAAGATATACCAATAAAGAAAAAACAAAATAGAATACTATTATTACGAATCAGAAAGTTTTATACATGTAGGCCACAATTACAACTAATTGCCTCTAAGGGCACCTACATCTAACAATCTCCCACTTGTTTTTAGAGCCAATTATTGTAGTATTGCATACACAACATCTCAACGAGTCTCTCGAACTGCGGTTGATCAGTCAAATATATTGCACATTTGTATGGACATTTTCCCTATTATTAAAAATTAATAAAAAGTGTTATTTGTAAATAAAGAACATATGTGGGTTTATTTGTAAAAATATTATTATCATATGTTTCTTCATTTATAATTAATATAATAAGGAAATATATGCATAACATATTTAAATAAAATATCTATTATTAAAATATGCGTATTATATCAAATATTCTTAACCAATATTCTTAAGATATCATATCATTCAATTGGTTGGAATAATATCTCAAATAAAACAAATGCTACTAACAAGATGTTTTGAGATATTGCACAGGTATTATAATAAGATTAGCTCAGGTCTGAACTATGAGTAGAACATTCACAGCAAATTGAACTATCAAATCAAATCTGCCGAATAATAGGAGCAAATCGAAGAATCTCACAACGGTGGAGACTAAGAGCAATATTTTTAGAATATTTTTATCAGAAGGATCTCCAAATATCGAGAGAAGAAGCCACGAGAAAATTGGATGCTCAATCCCACCAAACGGTGACGGATCCGCGGTCAAACTAGCAATGGGAGGCGAAAGCACGGTTTAATGGTGGCCGTAGGATCTGAAATTTCAGGGTCTTGATCGTAATTTCATATACTTCAATATGGAATCTAGGGTTTCTAATTCCAGAGACTATATAAAAGACCGAGAGCTATCTATCAAAACATTCAATATTCAATTCAAAATTTCAATTCAAGAGAGAGAGATCTAGCGAGCAAACTAGGGTTTTGTAATCTACCTTTTGCAGCAAGAAATTTTGTAATGCAATAGTTAATCAGTAATGGTAGTTCTTTCTTTTAATTTTGCCGTATTTACTTTCCGAATTTACTTTCTGCACTTTACTTTCCACATTACTTTCTGCAATTACATTCTGCATTTTCTTTCCGTATTACTTTCTGTATTTTTCTTATGGATTCATTCATCTTCAACCTTTCTTCTACTACGTTGATCTCCATGAGCGAGTAAATTCTTCCTTGCTAGGGTTTGTATGATAAAGTAGAATAATGGATGAAAATTATTTCTTCAATTATTTTTAAAGTTCTAATTTTTATAAACTTTAGCAAAATGGATGTTAACCCTCTTATCGGGTGTGTTATCTATTCATGATAGTCACGACCACGATTTGAGATCCGTTAATACTTATTTTGTTAAGGGCCTGAGACAAATAGAGATCAATGGAAGGACAAGGGGCAGTAAAGAGAAACCCTAATTCCCTCCAAAAACCCTAATACGCATTCATCGATATCTCTCTAGTATTAAATAATTAAAAGGATAAAAAGAATTATTTTTAAAACTTCGTCCATTACTACTAAGTCCTATAAACCCTACAAGACCTTTTCTTATAAATTTTCAAATCTTCTTAGTAATAAATGATAATAATCCTACCATTTTTCTATCAACTCGTCTAAAGTAAGAAAAATATTTCACCGTTTCTCTATAGACGACCCGTACTCACTATCGGCTAGCTATTGTGACACCGTTATTGATTGCGGTTATTTACAATATACACAGAAACACTTTTTAACGATCAATCAGCGGTTGAGAAAGAACTTTAGTGAATGGATTCGCTATGTTATCTTTCATATCTACTCTCAAAACTGGAGTCGATAAACACCTCATCCTTGAGGTCACCTTTACCGAATATAAGGTGCATCTTCTTAGTATTTCTTAAGTACTTAAGCATTGCCTTACTAGTAATCTAGTGTTGATCTCTAGAATTAGACTGATATCGACTTACTGCATCAAGTACATAAGCCACATCAAGTTTAGTACATACATCGCATACATGATAAACCCAACCGCCGAAGCATATGGTGTCTTATCCATGCATTTTTTCTCCTCATCTGGCTTGGGAGACATATCCTTGGAGAGAGAGATGCCATGGCTAGCAAGTACATTACCTCACTTGGTCATCTTGGTATGTTCCATACTAAACATCTTCATTATGTCATCTATGTATTTAGATTTGGATAACCCAAGTATCCTTCTAGATCTATCTCTTTAGATCTTTATACTCGGTATGTAGGATTCTTCACCCAAATCCTTCATAAAAACTTTTATGATAGCCAGATCTTAACGGACTGCAATGTCGGCACATCATTACCGATTAGAAGTATGTCATCCACATACAATATGAAGAACACGACATTACTTTCTACAACCTTTTTTATAGAGACATGATTTATCTTCATTTTTGATAAAATCAAAACCTTTGGTTACTTCATCAAAACAGAAGTTCCAACTCCTAAATACTTGTTTTAGTCTATAAATGGATTTAAGCAACTTGCACGCTTTACCGTTGCTCCCACTGACCTCGAAACCTTCTGGTTGTGTTATATAGACGTTCTCTTCTAAAGTACCATTTAGAAAAGCCACCTTGGCGTCCATTTGCCATATTCCGTAGTCATAATAAGCAGTTATTGCAAGCATGATTATGATTAGCTTAAGTATCGCAACTAGAGAAAAGGTTTCATCAAAATCCACACCTAATCTTTGACGGAAGCCTTTTTCTACCATTCTAGCTTTGAAGGTCTCCACCTTCCCATCTACACCAATCTTCTTCTTGCAGAATCATTTGCTCCTAATGGGTTTTACCCCTTCAGGAGCTTCCTTCAAAGTCCACACTTTGTTGGAGTGCATCAAGTCAATTTCAGAATTCATAGTATCTATCCATTTCTGGGAGTCTTTAATCTTTATGGCTTGTCGATAAGTGATAGGATCATCATCCTCGATGACACAATCTTTGATGTCGCCATCAATGAGATACCTATAATATCTCTCAGGTGCTCTAGATTGCCTACCATATTAACATAGGGTTCCGTTGGATCAGGTAATACTGGAGTTTTAGGTTCAATTTGGTCTTTCGTAATCGCTTGTTCTTCTAGAACCTCTTCCAGTTCTATTGCGCTCTCACTAATTTCTTTTTCAAGAAATTCCTTCTCCAAGAAGGTGGCTATCTAGAAACAACAATACGTTGTTCTTCTGGGCAGTAGAATCTATACCCTTGCGAGTGCATTGGGTATATTATGAACTTGCAAAATACGGATCATGCCTCTAGCTTGTCAGGATTCTGCTTTTTAACAAAAGTAGGACGGCCCTATAGCTTAGCAAACTTAAGATTAGGTTCCTTTCCCTTCCATAACTCATATGGAGGCAATGGTGCTTACTTTGATGGAACCTGGTTCAGTATGTATGCAGCTGTCTCCAGTGCATACACCCAGAATGAAAGAGGTAACTCAGTGTTACTCATCATGGAACGTACCATATCCAATAGGGTATGATTCCTCCTTTCCGATATGTCATTATGCTGTGGTGTGTAAGGTGGAGTAACCTGAGAGAGAATCCCATTCTCTTTTAAGTAACCAAGAAATTGTGTACTAAAATATTCACCTCCTCGATTCGATCGAAGAATCTTAATATTATTTCCTATTTGGTTTTGCACTTCATTCTTATACTCATTGAACTTCTTAAATGCTTCGGACTTAAACTCCATCAAGTATATGTGTCTGAAGCGTCGGCAGTCATCTGTAAAAGTAATGAAATGGGAGTATCCTACTCTATATTTTATAGACATTGGACCACATATATCACTATGTACTAGTCTTAAGAGTACATCAACTCTTTCTCTGCTTTCACTAAATGGAGATTTAGCCATCTTACCTTAAGACAAGACATGCAATTATCGTATGACTCGAAATCAAACGAATGGAGGTAACCATCATGTAATTGTTAAACCTCTTCTCATTTATATGGCCAAGTCTATGGTGCCATAAAAGAGTTTCGTTCATTTCTGAACTTGTTCTTTTATGAGTATTGTGTATATTATAAACATCAGCAAGATTCAATATATAATGACCATTAAATAAATTCCCAAAAGCAACTAATTCATTATTACAATAAGTGTTCATAATGCCATTGAACGTAACAAAAGAATATCCATCCTTGTCTAATAAAGAAACAGAGATAATGTTGCATAACATGCTAGGAATATAAAAACAGTTATTTAAAACTGAAGTCTTGCCATCTGGCAGTGATAGATGGTAATTTCCTACTGCAACTGCTGCAACACTTGCTCCATTTGCAACTCTAAGAATCATCTTTCCTTATGTCAGTTTCCTACTTGTCATGCCCCGCTTCCTGGTGTATGGACAAGGGGACGTGGCGAGTCACGTGACGTATTTACTCAGAAGTAAACACACTAAGCGTAAATAAGCAATATAATGTAAATGTACACAAGAAAAACAACAGATGTAAATGAACAGTAACTTTTATTTGTTAAACATTTCTTTACAATACAACTGAAAATGTAGATACAAGAATGGAAAGCAATGCCTAAACAATAGCATGAACTGAAGAAAAAGTGAGTACAGGTGAAGACTAGTGGTCGTGCTGCTCAGTGGTCTGCCCTAATTTCTCCTGGCTGGTCTCGAACTCCTCAGAGTCGGGTCCTCCTGACAACATTCCAAAAAAAGAAGAGAAATAGAAATGTCGTCAGCGAACAATCGCTCGGTAAGTCCCAAAGAGAGATAGAAATAGAATAGACAGATAAGAGGATGTAACTGGTATAATGTTTGTTTGTTATGCTAGCGCAGTTGTTTGTAACTTGGTACAGAATATGCCAGTGTATACGATAGGAGTCCAACTTACACCGTGGACTATGGTAACCTGTAGTATAAGGCTCTATCGATAAAACCATGGAACAATGGCAATGGATGTATAGTTACGTCTTTTAATGACCATCTCGTGCCACCTTTAACACATTCCGTGCCAGTCTACCTCTTTAAAACCCCATAATGTCTTTTGTATTGATTGTATTGAAGTAAATTATAGATGTAAGATTTAACAAAACCATGATATCAATAGTTCATGTAAACGGAAGGGATATAAACGAATAGTCATGTAATCAGAGTATATCCATGATTCGGTTCGGTCGAGTCATGTTGATATTGATTGTATCTGGTATAAATGGATTCATGTTGTATTGAGTTATATTTGAATTGTATTCAAGTATAGATTGTATTTGGATTGTTTTCAGATTAGACTAGGACTCAGATTGAGTCAGACTCTTTAAACGGAATTGAAGTCCTGAATTAGTTTTGATGTTATCGGTAACTGCTGCACATGGACGGCAGAATTTATGTTTTTTTCCAAGACAATTACCGTGTTGATAATACCTTTTTTAGTTTGTCTACCTTAAATAGGCAAGCACCCAAATTCTCCATCTCCCTAAGTGTAACGTTTTGAAAATCGTTTCGGTGAAATTTCGAAAAATCGGTAAAATAAGGGGGTTTTCTGTAAAAAGTCAAAATACAAATATCTTATTATAAAAATTAAATATACATATTCTAGCTATGTAATTGGTATTATTTGGTGTTTATTGAGCCGCTGGTGAAATTTCAAATTTTCTGAAAAAAAATATTATTTTATTTTTATTTTAAGCCGTCACTAATACATTTAATTAGGGAAAATTACAAATTGGAATGAGTTGAAACAAATTTTATGCATCATAAAACATTAAATAAAATTTTATCATGTGGTTTTTGGAACGAAATCATTTGCCAAAACGGTTTAGAAATTATTGAAGAAAAAAAGCTTTTTTTTTAGCGTAAATGGATATTTGGGGTATTGTATTTATCATTTTTCATCACCCCACACCCGTACCCACACCCACACACCCCCATTTACTTCTCCCCTTGGCTGAATTCAGCAGCCCTCATCTTTTTCCCCACTTGGATTTCAAAGGAAAATAAATGAAAGAAAAGTAAAGAAAATGGAGAAATGAGGTGGACCTTTGACCTTGAATTGACTTTGACTTCTCCCCCCACTTTCTCTACCTCCCTCTCTCTCCTCTCCCACTCCCATTCCAGCCGACCCCTCCTCCTACAGCAGCAACAGTCCCCCCATTTCCCTTCTCTTTTCTCTTCAAACTTCATCAAAAATTGCCTCAAATCCATCAAAAAAAATCCCAAAACCCAAATCCGACTCCTACCCATTTTAGCTTAGCCCGTATAGCATGGATCTTTGTGAAAAGAGAGCATTTTGGGAGGCCATGGATGCTTGTGGATCTTCAAATGTTTTTGGGTATAATTCTAAAACATTTTTGCTTAATTGGTTACTAATTTCTTAAAGCTAAACTACTTAAGTGTTAATTAGGCTTAAGTTGCAAGTTTTGGAATTCAAGTTATGAATTTGAATGCAAGTTAGGGTTTTATAAAATTGGTGTATGGTTGTGTGTTATATTTAGGCTTTTGTCATGTTAATACAAGATTAGTAGCTTGTGCTAATGGTTAGTTTAAAAATTGTGTTAATTTGCTAATTTGCTTACTAGGTTTTTGAAATTGGTTAAATACTTGCGATTAAAAATGTGTTTAGGTTTTTCATGTCTTCATTAACTTTATTAAGTGTGGTTTAATGCTCTAGATCATGCAAATCTAAGCTAGATTGTAGTTTGTGCATTTTTGCTTTGAAATTGTTAAATTTTAGGTATTTTGTAAACTAGAATATTAGGGTTTTTGGAATTTAATGAGATTAAATTCCAAAAATTGTTTATATGACTTATTTAAGATATTTAATAAATATATTGGCTGCTACATTCATTTAAACATCCTATTTTGTACAAAAACGGCGAATTGTGCTTGCTAGATTTTCGGAAAAATGACTTTTTAAGTAAAATTGGGGTTTTTGTGAGTTTTAACCTAGTTTATATTAAAATTAGTGTTTGTGAATGTGCAAATGAGTGTGATTGGATTTTTCTCGATGGTTTGACGTTTGTACATCGACATCGAGGGTTGGTTTGACTATTCTTGCATGCGTAGGCGATAGGTTTGGACCTATGCGTGATACGCGTGCCGATTTGATTTTCGTATGCCGTTTCGATTTCGAATTTAGTTTTAATGCGATATGGTGCGTTATGATATGTAGGTACCCCCATGTGGACTTCGAGACGACAAGCAAGCGCGTGGCGATGTCGGCACCGGCTAGCGAGGACCAGGTGAGTAGATTTATATCTACGGGGAGAAGTCGGGTGGATGGCGTATAGCACCCCCGCAGTCCGTGGTGGTGTATACGGATGAGTATACATACCAACAATTATTATATGTTATTTGGGATTAATAACGATGCTTAGGATGGATATTGGTGTGTTGGATTACTTTAGTGTTGCGAACCCCAGGATAGTGTTGCACTACACATACACACATACTTTCCTATTGATATGTGCTCATGGGATTCTTTATAGTTATGTGTTCACATGGGTATGGGACTATGTGTTCACATACGGATTGAGGATGATACTTGGGATTGAGCTGAGTCGATGAGATTTGATTTGAGGCCGTGAGATTGGTGATATAGCAGGGTTCGTATCTTAGATACGACATGACGTTGTAGCGGGTCCTTGACGTAGTGTTTCACACACGTCCATGCATACGTAGGCGGTATCAGTATGGTACTAGACGTAGATCAGTACCGCGATCATGATATTTGATAAAGAGGATACCAGGTGAATAATATGATGAATGTGATATTGACCCGTACCCATATTTGGGATGCCGTACGACGGATTTACGTACGAGCTATATTTTGATGATTGATCCACACTCTTGACTTGGGATGTCTGATTATAGATATGGTATCGGATATGATATTATTGAGGCGGGATCACCGACTAATATATATACAGATATGTATATGTATCGACTCGGATGTTAGGCGGTTTCCTTACCTGTAGTCCAGCTTGTTAGCTTAGCCCTTTAGTTTAGTTTAGTTGTTAGATTAGATTCGATTCTTACCTATTTCAAAAACTAACGAATCATGGGTATTTTAAAAGACAGCCCAAGGGATCCTACGGATATTTCAAAAGACGTATCTTTTCATAAAAACACCGTAGCCCCTATTTCCAAAACCCCATGATTCGTGTTATTTCAAAAGGCACCATTTGTAGGACTTATATTAGATTAATGCAGATTAGTTATAGTTGCGTCTAGTATTCAGCTCCGGCTCATTTTTGTGGTTCGCTTCGCATCGCATGCTTATATTATGATTCATACTCCATTGTTGATATCATATTGTTAGGACACCAGCACCATTACCGATGATGCGTATGTACCACGTACACTTACTTGCCGGCTCACACACATCTTCATCGGTAATTGCCATGTCACGTACACCTTAGAAAATATTATTGCTTGACATAGCGTACTTGCCTTGTATGTTAGTTTAGACATTGTAGTTATTACCTGCTACTTCATGCATACTGTTATTCATTGTTATGCCGCATTCATGGATTCTCATGCATATATTCACTATTTTACGTGTTATTGAGGTTTTGGATTCGGATTTCCATGAGATTTTCTGGATTTGGAGGAAAACCGCAAAAACTTATATGAACTGATTTCTCTCTTTTTAAAATAAAAAGTGCGGTTTTCCCATGATGTATGAGTCGTCCACCATGAGTTTGCTGATGGATTTCGAGACCCGATTCGAGGAGACGGATGAACCGTTTCGGGTACATGGTGGACCCGGTAAGGTACTCCGGGGCAAGAAGCGCGTGATGATGATGATGTGAGCCTGGCAGGAGAGCACTACCTACCGGTGATATTACCCGACGCGTCGGATATCCGGAGGATACCGTCGTGGTCTTGAGATGGATGGTAGGGGCCGGTCTGGACTGACGGCGCCCTAGATATTGAGTTTGAGACATTGAGATTGAGACTTGAGGTACATAGATTGTGACACAGAGATATCGAGGTATTTGGACACTTGTGTTGTGTCGATACTGGGCACTGTTTTATGCTGATTTCATATATGGTACCTCATTTCTTTTAAAATACAGAAATCTCACTGATTTATGAAACCAGTTTTATTCAGTACATGCATTCTGTTTTATGCATTCATACATCATCCATATGATATATTGCTACCTGAGGCACTGACACGGGCACATGAGATTACACTCGGGTTAGATATTTACCCTAGCTTTGTTATAGGCTACGTGTTATTCATATATTTGAGGATATATTATGATCATTGACCTAGGTTGCGTTATTTATGCGATTTCTGTGCGTAGATGTTTTTCTATTCACGAGTTGGCAACTCACCCCCGTTGTGCCCCAGTTTCTTGCAGGTTTGCCGTACAGGTTTCATTACGGCTTTGCGGGCATAGTTTCGTTCGGGTGACTTGCTAGTAGGTGGGTTTTTCTTGTATCGTACCCATCATATTATCTTGTATATCATTATTCTGTTGTATCTAGAAGTTCCATCAACCAAACATATATTTTTTGAGATAGAGACCAGTGTTGTTTATTCTTTCGACCTTAGAGTCGCTTGTTATATTTCTGGTGGTTTTGAGTTTCCTTTTGAGTTTTGATCCTCGCCGTTGGCGTTGTATATTATATTGTTTGTGTGGTTGTGACCGTCGATTGACGAAGAGCTAGCTCCCGCTTGGGGATGCCTTTTTCTTGATTTCGTATACTATTCATGTTGTATCCCGTTTGGGGGCCAGTATTTTCAAAGGAGACTCTGCCGAAATTTTCAGTAAATTTTGATGTTCTTAAAAACAGCATAATTCGGCTTATGCTATTAAAACTACTTGTTTTAAATTGGTTTTCCTTCACTCTACTTCTTTTCTTGGTTTGGATTTCTGGGTTTTCGGTTTACTTAGATTACGTACGCCTCGAGACGTTTCGTAGTTTAAGTGCCGGTCATGTTCCGTACTTTCGGGACGTGACACTAAGGCTCAAGAGAACTGGTCCCGCTTAAACCTATATTTACTAGGGTCCTTATTGTAATTTAATATAACTTGAGGGGGTTTTATGAAAAATAGTTTTGATATATTTTCAATATACACCTCAAGTATTCATCTTTAGGGTTTTCATATATGTAATTTTTAAGAGTGATTAGATAGTCTAGTGGATATAAACCTAACTTGAATAGTATATGGTATTTTCTTGTAATTTGACTTGTATTGAATGTGATGGTATTTTCATGATCTTTTGTGACTCTTCTGATTTAAAAAAAACATAGAATATAGATAATATATTTAAAGTAGATATTTTGATAATATTTATATATATATATATACACATTTATAAAAAAAATAGAATTTATTTATTAAATAGAAATCACGTTTTTCTTAAAAATTGTAATACAAATTCCATCGAGATCGTATGCTCCGTGAGGAGGTCTGCATCTTGCCGTACTAGTCCGATGGATGTGCGATAATCCGCACCAACCAAATCGGATTCTCCAAAATGGGTTGTAAGGACTTAATCGTATGGAATTTAAATAAGACAATTTAAAAAATACGCTTTGTAATAGTTTAGGATATTTTATTGTAAACTTGTAATTATCCCACAATCTAAAGTTCCAAAATCCATCATGCCATGTCAAGAATGAGTGTTGTGATGGGCTAGGTCATTATCTCGTGAGTTTTCTAAAGGTGATACAAAGGAATACGATGAAATATGTAGAATGTAAAGTTTGTGGTATTTGTTCGTAAAAATGTGATAAAAGTTGCATAACATGTTATTTTGAGATGAAACTTGTTCTAAAGCATTTTGTTATGATCGCTAAACAATATATAAAGAATTAATAGGTTTGTTATTAAGAAAATTTGGGTTTTTAAAGAAAAGATAATCGGAAGTCGGAATAACTCCGCTTCCAACGAGTTTTGAAATGAGAGTGTTTTAGATTAGAAAGAGAGGAGGGGAGAGGGGACTTACTGATTTGGAGAAGAGAGGGGAGGTAGAGGGAACTTTTGAAAGCATCATGGGGTCGCATCGTCGCCGGATTTGTCCCGAATCATTGCCGGAACTTTGACCTTGGCTAACTCCACTTGTATAACTTTTGGACTTAGATAATTTTTGAGAGTTTTGATACTAGATTTCTGAATAGAGAGGGCTAAAGTGTAGTGTGGTATTTATAGGATAGAATTAGGAATTAGGGTGTGAATAAATAATTAAAAATGTATTAAAACTTGGATTAAAGAGGTGGATTAACACTCTCTGTTAATGTGCATAAAAATCAAACAGAATAGGAGTAATAGGGGAGGCCAAAGGGTGCTAAGGTTAAAATTTTGTAGCATTTGCTATGGGGGAGACCGGCGGTGCCGTCCCCAAGCCCAATCTCGCCGGTCCAATGGTAGGGTCGGGGCGTGGGATTGCTGCCACGTGTTCTAATCGCTTCATATAGCTCAGTGCACATGTTTGATTTCTAAGACTTTTCATTTTTACATGTTTTGCACGTGTAAACTTTTGGGCTTCCAAAAAGTTTAAAAGAAAAATCAGCAAAAATATTATGTGGATGAGGGAATTCGAACACCGGGACTATATCACAGCAGTGCAAGGCTTTACCAATGAGCTACAAGTTGATTCTTGCAGTTCAAAAGTAATTTAAATTTATAACTTGTGCTCGGGCTAAGGTATTCCTTTCTGTACTTTACAAAAAAATTGTACAGAAGTTTAGGGTTGTTACACTACTTCTTCTTAGTTTATGTAAACAATTATAGATATGAGAACCAGAATCAGTATCCAATACCCATGAAATAGGTGTAACTTGAAAACAATTTTCAACAACATAAATACCTGAAGATGAAGCTTCAGCAAGCTTCTTTATTTTCAGCTCCTCTAGATAGCTAGTGTAATTTCTCTTCCAGTGCACCATCCTATGATAGTGAAAACATTCTCCTTGTGCAGGCTTTGTTTTCTTTGCATTGCCTTTACCCTTAGCCTTCTTTATGCCTCCGGTAGGCTTGTTTGGATTCTTCTTCCCCTTTCCTTTGGCTTTTGCCTTGGTAGAGGAAGAAGAACTCCCCACAAGTATAACAGAGGATTTCTTCTTCTTTAAGGAGGTCTCAGCTTGCACCAACATATTGAGCGGCCCTGGAAGTCCAACTTCCATTTTGTTCATATTGAACTGCATTATGAACGGAGAAAAGGAATAAGGAAGAGAGCTAAGGATTTTATCAACATAAAGCTCCTTAGGTAAAAGTAAACCCAAACCCTCAAGTCGATTGATCAAATCAATCATTTTGAGGACATGGTCCTGCATGGGTGTACCAGACTTCATCTTCAAATCAAAAAATTCATTCAATATCTCAAATCTAGCTATTCAAGATTGCTCTCCATACAGTCCTTGGAGACTGTTGGGGTCAAAAATTACACCCCAGTTGACTAAGTCAGAATCAAAGTCAACCCCAAGTAAGCAGGCTCAAGCCCAGATCAAGTGGGCACATGTCCAAGTCGAGCCCCACGGCCGGCCTCCCCCATGCCAAAATGAAATCATGTAATAAATAATTTTGATGTAATTTTTTGTGAATGAATGGGCATAAAGACAAATTTTTGTAAAGCCCATGGCCCATGTGCAAAATAAATGAGCACATGAGGCATAGGATGGACAAAATGCCATTTTGTAAAGCCCAAGGGGCTATATGTAAGTTTGTAAGCCTGTAAAAGGCAACATGATAATGAAATAAAGCATAATAGTTCATTCTCCTAAAAAAAATAGGTTTTCTGTGCCTCCTTCTCTTGCTCAAGGTTCTAAACCTTTTTTTTTTTTTTTTGAATTAAATCAAAAGTTCTACTCTTCCTCTTCCAAAAAGAAATAGATTTTCACCACAAAACCCTTGAAGGAGAACGCGGATCTTCCATCAAATCTCAAAAATGGGAGATTTTTAAAATCTCACCATCTTTTCTCCAAGATCCAGCCAATAGAGAGGAGGAAAAAGGAGACCCACCTCCAAAAACCCCACTTTGGGAAAGATCCAGGGCCTAAGAGAGAAGAAAGGGGTCCCCTTTTATCAGCTCCAAAAATATCTTAGGAGTTTAATTCCTCAAATATATATATATATATATATATATATATAAAATAAATCTTTCTTTTTGGAAGTACAACTCCCAGTGCAGGGGACAAGCCCCTTTGTCCTCTTTGTCAGGAGTTCAACTCCATAAATTAATCTCTTTTTTAGGAGTTTAACTCCAGAAATCAAATCGGAAGCACAGCTCCCAGTGCAGAGACCAAGTCCCTTTTCCTGCTGACGCCCAGCACCCGCATGCCAAGCACATAAAACTATGTGGGGCCCCCGATATATCCGAACCCCTTCAAAACACAACACTGCACATTGAGTTCGCATGACCTATTTGACCCGTCAATCGGAGATTCTCTCGCTCCAAAGGCGAGGGGTAATTAACAGCAGCTTAGTCTGCGGCTGCCGGAGATTCGGATCCCCACAATCAATAAACCCCAGCCTACCCTAGGCAGGGGGAATCTGTAATGCGCCTGACAAGAATGTGCGTATTCCCATCTCAATGGGGTGATGAAAACACCCTACAGATTCTGGCACGTCCGGTGGGACTCAATCTCTCCTCATATATTTCGGTTTAAACGTTCATGCGAACTCAATCAATATACATATCGATTGCCTATACTGAAAGCATGCTTCTATTTGTAGGTTAATGACTTTCGACTACAATCGTCGGACACAACAAAATGTCTCCAAGGAAAATCTCAGCTCTCATCACAACTCCTATCTCCTACACGATGAAGATGGACGCCAGGACGGTCCTCTCGGCCAGTCTCAGGCGACAGTGGGAGGAGACCCTGCTACCATTTGGCTCTATTCTGTTCGTGCCAGCTAGCGCCATCCCAGCTTCTCAAGCTCCGGTGACAGAAAGACCAGCCTCTAAAGACAGAAAGCCAAATATGGTGATCTCGAGGGCACCACTACCTAAATGCAAGTCGGTGTTTGAACGACTTTCTTTGGCCCCAGCTGGGGGCAAAGCCATCAACACTAACAAAGCAACAAAGCATCTCAAGCAAGCGCCAGCGGCACCCCTGACAACTGCTCAGTCGGGTATCTTCTCTAAGCTCCCCGTTAATCGGCTCACGATGGCTTCCTGGATGACGAATGCCCGTCAAGCCCTCAAGATCGAGAAGCTAAGATAGAAAAGGCTCAGATACTGAGCCAACAAAAGGGTTAGGGCTCAAGCTAGGCTGAACTTCATGAGGTTCCAAGAACATGGTTACACCGCCAAAGATAAAGAGATGGCTGGATATGTGGTCCAAACTGTCTACATGGTGGGCACGCGCAGCAAGAGCAAGGACGGGGCTACCACATCTCAGATCCAATCTGGTATGAATATGGCTGCCACTTCTCAAGACCAGCATCCTCTGGGAGGTAATGAAAACCCTTACAGTGAGGCTGATAAGTAGAGAGATCTCTCGGTTCATGAGGAGTCAGGCTCGGAAAGCGAAGAGGAGCCAACCTTCCATCCCAAGAATGCAGAGCAACAACTTCTCCAAGAGCTCCGAAAACAGCTCAGAAGTAAAGACAAGGAGATGGCCAAACTTTACTCCAAAATTGACGACTTGACGAATGTCATGATGCAGCTCACGGCCCAAGTTGCCTCTCAGTCGTCCAATCAAGCGCAGGGTTCTGCTCATGAACCGGGAAATGGTGTCCCGAGACAGCCAACACCTATTCCCTCAAATCCAAAGGTGGGCGGACTACATGAAAGTCAGTCGCGTCATATCTCGGAAAATGTCTTAGCTACTGATGACAGTAGCCCGCTAACTCAAGATCAAATCATGGATTTAGTTGCCAACAAAGTCAAAACATTGGTAGCCAAAGCTGAAGCGCAAAAAGATATCAGCAGTAGTAGGAGACCATATCCTGCTCAGTATGAGCTGGTAGAATTTCCTAGCGGCTATGTCATCCCCAAATTCGGAAGATTTGATGGGACAGAAAATGCGAATCAGCACATCGCCCATTTTAAAGCCTCATGCGGGAATACTGGGGGCAATGATGCGCTTCTCCTTCGCCAGTTCATTAATAGCCCGACCGATGTCGCTTTCGACTGGTACGCGAGCATACCGGATGGCTCTGTTACTACTTTAGTCCAAATAGAATCTCTGTTCCGACAAAGGTTCATGAATGTCGGTGATGAGATCACCATTGCCGACCTCGTAAGGACCAAGCCAAAGAACAATGAAAGTAGCACGGATTTTATAACCTGATGGCGCAATCTCTCCGTTAAATATGAACCGCCGATAGAGCAGGACCAATCTATCAACCTCCTCATCGAAAATCTCAACAATTGGATGCCCCCGTTTCTATGCACCGCGGGTCTCAAAACATTTCAAGAGCTAACCAGAAAAGTCCAGATGTTGGAGCGCTCAAAGAAGGAGTCTTCCTCTGATTCCCAAAATAACAATAGGTCCCGGAGAAACCGAAAGGACGATAATCGCAAAGGCGGAAATTCCGATGATGCTGAATCTTTTAACACTTTGGCTAACCGAAATAAGTAAGGGATGAGCGGGCCTAATGCCAACCAGCCTCGGAAGCCAGTGTTCGGAGACGGAGGAGAATCTCTACTGAAAGAGAAGCTGGATAAGGTCTATTCCTTCAGAAGGGACAAAATCCACAAGATAATCAAGGACGCCCTGAAAAACGGTCTACAATTGCCAGAATCAAAAAGACCGTAAGAAGCGAATATAACAGACGACCCTAAATATTTCCCCTATTACAGGGTTATAAGTCATTCTATTGAGGACTGCTTCGTCTTCAAATATTGGGTCGAAAAACAATACAAGGCAGGAGAGATAGAACTGTCTAAAGATGTGTTAGCAAACAGTCAAGCTGCGACCGCCAATTTCATACAGACGGAGACCGAACTCCTTCGGAAACCTGATTCTCTCAGACATCTGCCTTTCCATGAAAGGAGCGGACCACCACGTCGTTACTGGGAACAAACGACCCCTAAGTCGTTAAACTGGGAGTGTAAAAAAATGTGTGTAAATAAAATAAAATGTGTAAATAAAAAATAAAAAAATAAAAAAACCAAGCCAAAATGATGGGGCAACTCGCAATAAAAATCAGCGAGTAAAATAAAGATGAAAAATAAAGCCGAAATGATGGGGCAACCACGAATAAATAGCTGAAATGATAGGGCAATCACAACCTTCGCGATGAGAAAAGCTGAAATGATAGAGCAATCGCGCAAAAAAAACAAAAAAACTCCAAATGGCGAATGATGAGTCACTCCTCGTATCATATTCCAGTGCAGCGATGCAGACACCAACCAAATTCCAAGTTCTTAAATGGTGAATGATGAGTCGCTCCTGGTACCATATTCTAGTACAGTGATGCAGACGCCAACAAAGTCCCAAAATTCTCCCAGCCCTACGATTGGTCCCCAAGTTGACTACCGTATACAATCCACAGGCTCAAATAATTCTCATCATACCCATACCCCACTGCAATCACCCGTCCAGCGGTCGGTCTCCGCCCTTGGAATTATGCTCCATTTGGGAAGACCCACTCATGTGTCCTTACGATACATGAGGAGAACAAAACTTACGTGATCCTCACGACTCGTAAGAAAACACCTTCGTGGGATCCTTACGACTCATAAAGGAAAAACAAACTTTGGAGTCCCCACGACTCCTAAGGAGAAAGTACACCTACGAGATCCTTTCGACTCGTAGGGAGAAAATGCTTTTATGGGACCATTACGGCTCATAAAATTGAAAAGTCTTAGGTGATAGGGACCTAAACCTGTCTCCTAAGCCATTGCTCCCTAACAGGAAAAGGCAAATGATGAATTGCTCCTGGCACCTGTGCTTCAGTGTTAGCAACGCTGATGCCGACCCCTGTCCCAAAATTCCAAACTTCCGATCCAATAAACCCCTTAGTAGTTAAACTGGGAACAGATGACCCCTAAGTCGTTAAACTGGGAACGGATGACCCATAAGTCGTTAAACTGGGAACGAAAGAAATCTCCTCATGGAAAATAATGATTCTCTCCTGGTACCATATTTCAGTGTAGCGGTGCTGATACCAAACCAAAACCAAAATCCCCAAATCCACTCATGTCAAATGATGATTCGCTCCTGATACCATATTCCAGTATAGCAATGATGATGTCAACCCAAATCAAATCAAACCAACAACCCCTGCGGAGGAATCATGCTTCATCTCAGAATGTACCCCGTGTCAAAATCATGCTTCGCCTCAGAGTATTTACCTTCCCTGTCAGAATTATGCTTCGCCTGGGAATCAACCTCTACATCAAAACCAGTGACACTCCGTGCCAGGGAAACGTCGACCACAGACACTCCGTGCCGAGGACAAGTCAACCAGCGACCTCCCTGTCGGAATTATGCTTCGACTCGGAATCAAGTCAGCAAGTGACCTTCCTGTCGGAATTATGCTTCGACTCGGAATCAAGTCAGCAAGCGACCTCCCTGTCGGAATTATGCTTCGACTCGTAATCAAGTCAGCCAATGACCTCCCCGTTGGAATTATGCTCCGACTCGGAATCAATTCAACCAATGACCTCCCCGTCGGAATTAAGCTCCGCCTCGGAATCAAGTCGACCAACAAGCTCTGCGTTGGAATCATGCTTCGTCTCAGAGTTTCCCCCATGTCGAAATCATGCTTCGCCTTTTAATCAAGTCGACCAACAACCTTTTTCTTTTTCTTTTTTGAATTAAATCAAGAGTTCCACTCTTCCTCTTCCAAAAAGAAATAGTTTTTCACCACAAACCCCTTGAAGGGGAACGCGGATCTTCCATCAAATCTCTAAAAGGGGATATTTTTAAAATCTCACCCTCTTTTCTCCAAGAACCAGCCAATAGAGAGGAGGAAGAAGGAGATCCATCTCCAAAAACCCCACTTTGGGGAAGATCCAGGGCCTAAGGGAGAAGAAAGGGGTCCCCTTTCATCAGCTCCAAAAATATCTTAGGAGTTTAATTCATAAAATACATACATACATACATACATACATACATATATATATATATATAATAAATCTTTCTTTTGGGGAGTACAACTCCCAGTGCTGGGGCCAAGCCCCTTTGTCCTCTTTGTCAGGAGTTCAACTCCATAAATTAATCTCTTTTTTAGGAGTTTAACTCCATAAGTTAAATCGGGAGAACAGCTCCCAGTGCAGGGACCAAGTACCTTTTCCTGCTGATGCCCAGCTCCCGCATGCCAAGCACGTGGGCCGCTGGCGCGGGTGCCAAGCACGTAAAGAGCCAGTGCCCAGCGCCTAGCGCCTACGTGCCAGGCATGTGAGGCGCTGGCACCCACGCGTCCTTTCGACGCTATTCTTCCCCTTTTTATATATACACACACTTCACAACACTGTCCCCGTTGAAAAAAAATTCTAACGGGACGCTGCCCCGCACTACGCAAGGGGACTGCTAGACCCCTTGACCCCCGGCTAGCTATCCGGGTAGAGAGACCCCCGTAAAACTCTGCGGGGCCCCCGATATATTCAAAACCCCTTCAAAACACAACACTGCACATTGAGTTCGCATGACCTTTTTGACCCATCAATCGGAGGTTCCCTCGCTCCAAAGGCGAGGGGTAATTAACGGCGGCTTAGTCCGTGACTGCCGGAAATTCAGATCCCCACAATTAATAAACCCAGCCTATCCTAGGCAAGGGGAATTTGCAATGCGTCTGACAAACGAGTGCGTATTCCTATCTCCATGGGGTGACGAAAAAACACCCTACAGAGACGATTGAATATGGTCTGAACATCCATTTTCTTATGTTGTCTCTGCAAATCATCATTCATAGAGGCTCAAGTGAGACAATGGGCCCGGTCACAATCGAGCTTCCACTAAGCGTGGATATCTCAATCCACATCTCTAGGATTATCACTTAGAGGGTGAGGTGGTGCGAAAGTGAGAACGTAAATCACTTTTTCATAAGTAAGGACGATTTTGATCTTGCGTAACTATTTTTTATAGTTGTATCCCATCAGTTTGTCTATTTCAGTTATCTGTTTTAATCCAGTCATGATTAACAGCAGTAAATCTGAGAGTAGTAGAAAAATATTTTAGCGGACGTTCTTAACTTCAAAATAGTTGGAAATTATTTAATTTATCAATTGATGGCTCCTACTATTTTAGCGCAATTTCATGAAAACCACAACATTTAAAAACATAAACTTTCTAAAAATTTAAAGTGGGAATCGAAATCCAACTATCATGGTACAGTGACCTTAACAACTAGCCAACAAGTCACCATACACCATAGAAGGTGGATAAAACTCTTTTGTCGATCACATTCGTGACTTTTCGATTATAGTTTTTACCCCTAGACTTATTATAAACTTGATAACAAGCCAGCCATAACTCATAATAAGCTTGTCAAGCCGTCCCCACACATTTCTTGAGTAGCTAGATCAATAATATGACCCTTGGCAACTCGCCAATAATAAAGCCGCATTATTGATTCATCTACTCTATATAACATGTATTAGCAATCAAATATCATCCAAATACCACACAATATGGCTTGACAACTCGCCAACAACTATAGCATGAATATCGGATACTCTATTTGATTGAAATGGTGGAGGGTAATGTATAATATAAAAAATACTCTTAACGCTTTTGACTTAATTTAAATTGAAAAACGTTTTTAAAAAAAATATGTTTTTGAGTCGTTACTAACTCCATATTCATTTTTAAAATTGTTTTTCAATTTTAAGTGGTTTGTTAAACTTAAGAATCTTAATATTAATCATCTCATCGTTTTCTTATTAAAACATCTTTTAACTGTTTTTATGATCGTTTTAGAAAAACTAATTTTAATAAAATCTTATTTTTGAAAAACGTGTAATGAGTATAAAACAACTTTTAAAAGTATTACAGACATGCAAATCCACAAGAACAATTTCTAAGGCATTATAGGCATGTATATCATAAAAATAGGCTTATACTGGAATGGATTGAACGGGTGTGATTTATCATGCTTTAATTCGAGCGATAGAATTAAAATGAGATAATTTACTTTAGGGTTTTACATCACATGTATATAAACTAAAAGAAAAAGTTTTGAGTCGCTTGAACACTCCATTGAACTCATTCAATCATGCCTAGCTCTTGCTTTAGTTCTTTGCCCTCATGGAACTCACAAACTAATGCATAAATAAATTGAGGCTCGCATGCCCCATTTAATTAAACCATTATCAAGTGACTCGTGGGCCACTATAAAAATTTACAACGCAAATCACAGAGAGTTTGTCCAAATCTATTCCAATATACTAATCTAATACTTCTATAATATAACGACTTATATACAAGATCTTTTCTCTCATACTGATGCTGACAACCTTCTTATTACTAGTGCATATTACATACAAAAAAAATAAATAGAACGAATTGTGGGTATATGATCACATCACAACCATAACTCATTATATCACATATAATGATTTGCATAAAATAGTTGCTATAATTTAGAACTATAATTATTTAATTATTTTTAATAACAATTTATTAAAATTAACTAAACAAAATTATCTTGTATGTCAACAACTTAATACACATACATCTAAATGTTAATTTAAAGATAACAACAAATCTTTTAATAAAAAATTTAAACAAATTCTAACAGACTTAGATTTTAAATTTAAATAATCTCCAAGAAAAAACCAACAAACTTCAACAAGCTTGGAATATATTTGAAAATAGATTTTCAACAAACGTGGAATATATTGAAAATAGATTTTCTACAAACTCCAACAAACTTGGAATATTTTTGAAAAATTATTTTTTATTTTATTTATTTATTTAAAAATTTGGAATATTTTTAATAATAATAAAACAAACTTTTTTACATATTCCAAATTTTTATGCGTCAACAAATTATTAAAAAAAGTTGACATTTTTAATCTCATTAAAAACATCTAATGTATCAAATTTAATTATATTAAATTTTATACAAATATTGACATATGCATTCAATAATATTCTAACGCTTAGAAAATATTGATTAATCCTAATTATAGAAATATTTATGTATGCAATTATCAAGAACAAATTAATTAACTTAATTTACAAACCTGGCTCTGATACCATGTTGGTGAAAATTGGTGTAAACCAGAGGAAGGGAAGATTAAAATTTTTCCATTAACAACAATTAGGGTTTATAAATTAGGTTATTTATTAATGAAATCAATAAACCCTTAATTGATTCGAAAAGATAATATCTTTGCGCAAATTCGGATTTGTGTTCCATTCACTGTGCTAATGATTCATATCCAATCAAGGTGACTTGATTGCACCTTGATAATCTCCTTCCTTGCCTCCACACGAATCTCCAAGTTAGTGAAATTTAATTAATTAGTTAGCTGATCTAATTAATTAGAGAGAATTATAAAAGAAAGAAGAGAAATAAAAATTAAATTTTTAATTCGTCTCCACCATGAAAATTGTGGCCAAAAGAAAGGGAGAGGGGAGGCCAAACTTTTGAGAGGAAGAGAGTAACTGATTACGGTTAGGGTTTGTACCAAATAAAAACCTACATATAGGGATATAGTTTTCTAATAAAACCCTCATAATTAATTAATTTGTTTAATCCCTTAAACAAACTAATTAATTATTACTTAATACATGTTTGCCCACACATATACATATGCATATAATATTTGATCCAAATCAAATGCACAACAATATTATTTTATAAATATTTATACATATCAACATATATATTTATATACTTATAATTACATATATATTCATAATATAATTAATACATATATATGTGCATGTATTATTTACTCATTTAATATCATATTAACTTGAGTTGTATGCCAAATCGCATTTGACGATTTGACCCTTATTTAATTAAATATCAATAGTATATCGAATATATTTATTTAATTAAATCATTTTGTATATTAAACATATACTATCTCTTCTTTAGTTTATACTTCCATATTTGGAAAGTAGGAGTTCACCTATGTGTGATTCTGGAGGCTCAACGTTTACTCAGCAATGGATAATTAATTCGAACTAATTCTGTGAAAGTAAAATCCACAAGTCTATATGGATGATAGATACGTATTTAGACTACCTGGGTAAACTGTCAATAACTGGATTGCAATAGGAAAATTCTATCCAAGGAAATCAATACATATCAGTGGCAACTACCGTACAGTCCGGTCTTTTCGTCTACTTATGCTCCTTATTTGGTCTAGGTCTTGATAGTACTGTCAAACCCTAATAACTCAAATAACTATTATGTTGATATTATCACGTAACCCTGAGATCAAACCGAAAAACCACTTATCATTTGATCTCTAGTATTCTGGTAAGAGATTTTAGGTTACTGATATATCGCATACTGTAGAACACTGCTCTCAATATACTGAAGAGACGAATCACATGTTAACTTCTCACAACCTTCACATGTATTCGATTATACCTAACTACTACCATTATACACGGTATCAATGGATCTGTGATTGGGTGGTAACTAAAGTAATCTCTAGAACACGCAAGATATTATGGTGAGTCTAAGGTCTGGAGACTAAGTCGTACCAGTTGTCACTATATGAATTTACATCTGACAGTTATGTATAATAATCAACTGGAAATTCAAATTAAGTCATTCGGTGTACTTATCATGTATAAGCATCTGCATACGAGACTCTGATGTTACCACACCATATGACTATGAGAACAGTTATTACTCTCTCTGATGAGTAAGTTAATATACATCAGTCTTCCGGAGTATTGATGTCCTGTCTCGATCTCCTAGGAAGATTTAAGAATATACTTATCGACTAGTCAGGTTTCACTATTATGATCTATGTCACAATCCTGTAGTCTAGTATTATTCTACGGACTTTATTAGTAATCAATAATAAGCAATGTAATAAAAGATATACCAATAAAGAAAAAACCAAATAGCATACTATTATTATGAACGAGAAAGTTCAATACATGTAGGTCACAATTACAACTAATTGCCTCTAAGGGCACCTACATCTAACAGTGTATGCCAGCCAAAGAATATGGTAAAGCCAGGCGGTAGGCCACCTTACCAACAAGCTCCAGAACATCGAAGGGTCCGATGAATCGCGGACTGAGTTTCCCACGACTACCGAATCTAATCATCCCTCTCGTCGGCGAAATCTTTAAGAACACATGGTCGCCAACCTCGAACCCAAGCGGTCTTCTACTGGCATCCACCCAACTATTCTGGCGATCTTGCACAGCTTTGTTACACTTCCTGATCAGTTGAACCTTATCGACCGTCTGAACTATAAGCCCAGGTCCTAACAATCTCCGCTCCACCACATCATCCCAGCAAAGCGAAGAGCGACGCTTCCGTCCATAGAGCGCTTCGAACAGGGCCATCTATATGCTCGCCTGATAGCTGTTATTATAGGAGGACTCTACCAAATTGTAACGACTCTGAATTTACTGTACGGAAATTTTCCAGTTTAATGTACATAAATGAGTTATATGGCCTGAGTTTGAGTTATAGGTAAATTTTGTTAATTAACAGAAAGAAGCAACTTGTAGCTCACTGGTAAAGCCTTTGCACCGTTGTGACGTATCCCATGTGTTCAATCCCTATCAGACACATTATTTTTTTCTAATTTTTCTTTTTAACTTTTTGGAAGGCCAAAAGTTCACATGCAATACACAGAAAAATGAAAAGTTAGAAAAATCATAGATGTGAAAAATGGAGTAAACACTGAGTTGTACACGTGGCACAAATCCAGAGGCACGAAGCCCTGGATCGGCCGGCGGAAAGCCTATAATTGCCGGTACCGACGGTTCAACCATGGCCAATGAGGCCCGGGCTTTGCGCACTTGACTCTTCCCCTACCCCTAACACCCCTGCACTGTTTGATTTCCCTGCAATCAAACAGAGACCTTTCATTTCACCATTAAACCAAATTTTAATGCTTTTTAATCCAAATTTTTAATTCCAAAACCCTAATTCTCCACTATAAATACCATCTCACACTTTGGCTCAGCATCATTCTGAAATTTCTATCCAAAACTCACAAAAATTCTCTAAGTACAAGTGGAGTAAAAAGGAGTTAGTAAGCGGTCAACTTCCGGTGAAGAATCGAAACTATTTCGGCGCTCCCGTGGCGCTAAGAAACTCATCCCCCTTCTTCAACCTTTCTATAATCCTCCTAACTTGTAAGTCCCTCTCAATCTCTTTTTCTCTTCATTGAAATTTCATTTCAAAACTCATATCGGTAAGTGGAGTTAATAATTTTTTTCTAAACCTTAAAAACTTATTATCTTCATTCTTTAATCAACCAAGCTTTTACACTATACTTGTAACCTTAAACCCTAATATTTAGAATTAAATTTTCATCAAAATTCTCATATGAAATAATAATAGTAACACTTTATCATTTAAATACTATGAACTTTAAATATCATCTTTTATTTTTCTGTTACAAACATACCTTTAGGAAAACTTCAAGGGGTAATGACCTACCCCACACACACACATGGTTCCATAGCACGATACCTCTTTTACGTGAATTTTTGTTATGAAGAAAATATTACAAGAAAATACCACTTACTATAAAAACCGGATTTCTTTTAAACGGTGTTTTAAATTCCTTTGCGATTATACATCTACAATACTTGTTAGGGGACCTGCCATTAGATGGTGCAGATTATCGCACATTCTTGGGCTAGTAGAGCGAGATGCAGACCTCCTCACGGAGCATTCGGCCTCGAAAGGTTTTAAATACAGTTTTTTAAGAAAAACGCAATTTTCTAATTAAATAAAATTTAATTTTTAATAATTACATAAAAATTACAAATCCATATATTTTCAAAATATAATAAACTTATATTTTTTAAATGAAAGAATTAAAGGTTTCACTAAAATATTATCAAGATACCAACAAAAGACAAGTTTTACAATAAAATACCATGAACTTTCCAAGCTAAGCAATTATCACTAAAATACCTCAAATCCTTAAAATTCATATCCATGAAAACCCTTAATAATATAAATAAATTCTCGAGGTTTATTTTGAAATTTTATTAAAAATATTTTTAATAAAACTCTCTCGAGTTATATAAAACAATATTTAAGGACTTTAGTAAATATAGGTTTAAGCGGGATCAATTCTCTTGAGCCCCAGGCAGCCGGAGAAAGTGAGTGCTTGCCTATTTAAGATAGAAAACTTAACGAAATTATCAATGGTAATTATCTTGGAAAAAGACACAAATCCTGCCGTTCATGTGCAGCAGTTACCGATGACTCCCAAACCTAATCCAAGATCCAAATCAGTGTACAAGTGTCTGACTCAAGTCTGAATCTAATTCAAACCTGAATACAATATCAAACATGAATACTTTAATATGAACAAGAATACTTGAATCAAGCAACAATACCAAACATGAATACTTGACTTGATTTGACCGAACCATGGTTATAACTTGACTTGACTACTTGACTACTTGATTACATCCTGAACCTGATTACTTGAACAATTTGTATCTATGGTCTCGGTAAGACTTGTAAACATAACCTATACAATACATTACGTGGGGATAACGGGGTAGATTGATACGGAACGTATTAACGTAGCACGAGATGGTCACTTAAAAGACACCTACATGAACTCCCGTGCCATTGTCCCGTAGGTTTTGACGGGGCCTTGTACTACAGGTTACCATAGTCTACGGGGTAATATGGACTCCTTTCGTATACACAAATATCTTCTGTACCAAGTTAAAAAAAACCATGTTAGAATAACAATCATATACTTATACAATTTACCAGTTCAATTCTCATTACTTGTTATATTCCATTTCTTCTTTTGGAACTTACCGAGAGCTAGTTCGCTGACGACATTTCTGTCTTTTCTTTCTTTGGAATGTTCGTCAAGAGTACCGGACTCTCAGGAGATCGAGCCTAGCCAGGAGGACTTAGACCAGCTCACTGCCTGGCCGGACTTCTAGCTCTCCTTGTATTTACTTTCAATTTGTATGCCCCTGTTTAGGCACTGTTTATATCATTGTATCTTTTCATTTTTAAACAGTTGTATCTAAAGTGAATGTAAATAAAAGTTATTATTTATATTTTTATATCATTTGTCATTCTTGTGCATTTTACATATATTGATTAATTACGCTTAACGTATTTATTTCTTAGTAAATACGTTGTGTCCCGCCACGTCACCGTTTCCGTACATTGGGAAGCGGGGCGTGAAAGGTTTTGTTAGCGGCCCCTGCAGGTCAGTTCTGCATGAAGTTTTAAGCAATATATCCCAAGAATTATAAGAATCAGCAACTATACATTCCTTACATTTCTGATTTCTTGAATCTATCCTAACCATTCCTTTTCTATCAAGGTCGTGGATTCTCCCAATAACACCAGCATGAACGTTAATGGCAACACCCTACCGCCTACTCTACCACCACCACCTACCATTGTAGCTCTCATCAACAAGCAACGATACTGCTTGAGGCGATCAAGAGCCTCTTGGAGGGTCAGCAACAGCAGACTGCTATCTTCATGCACCGTCCTGAAGCTGAGGCATCCGGAGTCAAGCAATTCCGGGCACTGCACCCAAAGCACTTCTCAGGAAAAGAGAGCCCACTGGAGGAAGAAGAATGGGCTCAATCAATAGAAGATGATCTGGCAGCAGCACAAGTACCAGAGATTTCCTAGGTGAGAGTTGCGAAGCTGCAACTGATAGACAACGCCAGAATCTGGTAGAAGGCTGAAGAAAGTCGTCTCACCCAACCGATCGAGTAGAAGACGTTTCGCAATCTGTTTGATGCGAAGTATTTCCTTGAGACTTCCCATTTTGACAAGGAACAGCAGTTCATTCACTTATAACAAGGCTCGATGTGGAGCAAGTCTGTGGATGAATACGATGCTGAGTTTATCATGCTCAGCAGGTAAGAGATTGTCTCAAATTCAATTCCTGATATCACTTACTACACTGCTAACACAATATCGTAACAGGTTCGCGGCACACCTGATTCCTACTGCTGAGATCCGGGCATGACGATTTTAGTAAGGGTTGGACCCGGAAATCCAAGCTGCACTCGCTACACGGGATTTCCAAACCCATGGGCTTGCTCTGAAGGCAGCTCGCCATTATGAAGTGGAGGTGAAGAAGAAGGGTAAGTCCCAGAAAGCTGGAATCAAATGCCCTGCCATACGGATAACAAGAGGAGCCTCTTCTAGGAGGACATTTGCACCCAGGAGACCGAGAGGAACATTTAACCGGCCCAGTCTAGACTTTTTCTTCTACTGAAAGAGGACAAGATATCTAGCAAAAGACTGCAGGTGTGAAAATGGCCTGTGTTTGGTTTGTGGCGCATCTACTCACGCCATAGGAACATGTCTATATCGTCTTAATCCAGCACCAACACCTACACCCGCAATCACAGTCCCGCAGCGGCTAGCTATCCAGGCTCCTGCACCTCGTTTAGCTCTATCTGCTCCACCTCCACGTGGACCTCCTGCACAGCCTCCTCGTCAATTCCACCAGGCACAGAGAAACATGCCTCAAGGGCAGAGAAACATACCCCAAGGACAGAGAAATGTGCCTCCAGCAAGGAGAAATGTACCCAGACGTCAAGCTTTCACAATGACGGTTGAGGAAGCCAAAACCACTGGCCAAGTAATCACTGGTAATTCCCAATCCTTTCACATCTTTTCAATCCATATATCGCTATAATTTTCCTGTATCTAAAACCAACCTCACACAAAGGTATTATACTAGTAGCCACCCTTTCTGCACTCGCACTGTTCAACACTGGAGCGTCACACTGCTTCATATCGCAACGATTCATGAAAAAGCATGCGCTTCCCATGAAGCCACTCATTTCAAGCTGGAATGTCAGTTCCGGGAATGGAGTATTGAAGGCAACTATTCCCGCAAAAAAATTCTGCGTAAAAGAGCCCAAGGTATCAAATAGCAGCAATACGCTTAAGAAAATGCAAACCGGTATTTTTTGGGATGTATTTGCCAAACTCCCGAATGAGAATCAAGTAAATTATGAAGGCATCGAAAACTTCTCGAAAAATCCTTCGATTTGATATATTATGGGGCTCATAACTATTCCGAAATCAAAAGTTAAGAATAAATGTGCTATGCACGTATAGTCTAAGTAATGCTCTACCACTTGGGAGATACATTTTTAGTTCCACATCGGAAAAAAGAGATATCCCTTCTCTACCACTCCCATATAAATAAGAGGGGATACCTCTTTGAAAAAATAAGATTCAATCCTCAAAGGAGCTTAGTTCTCCATAGGAGCTTAGTTCTCCAAGTTTGGACCTTAGCTGCCCCCCCCATAATGTACATATGCGCAAGCGCAATGTACGCTACGTGCAACACATGTGCGCTCGCCATGTGCGCACCACATGTAATGCATGTCCCCCTGCCACGTGCGCACCACGTGTGAGGATTCAATCCTCAAAAGAGCTTAGTTCTCCAAGTTAGGACCTTAGCTGCTCCCTCCCCCCACATAATGCGCATATGCGTAAGCGCCATGTGCGCTACGTGCAATGCACGTGTGCCCGCCACGTGCGCACCATGTGCAACGCATGTGTGCCCGCCACGTTCGCACCACGTGCGAGGATTCAATTCTCAAAAGAGCTTAGTTCTCCATAGGAGCTTAGTTCTCTAAGTTAGGGCCTTAGCTGCCCCTCATAATACGCATATGCACAAGCGCACGTGCGCACCATGTGCAACACACGTGCGCCCGCCACATGCGAGGATTCAATCCTCAAAGGAGCTTAGTTCTCCATAGGAGCTTAGTTCTCCAAGTTAGGAGCTTAGCTGCTCTCCCATGATGTGCAAGCACCACGTGCGATATACGTGCGCCCGCCATGTGCGCACCACGTGCAACGCATGGGCGCCCACTAAGTGCACAACACGTGCAATGCACGTGCACCCACGTTGTGCGTCCCCCACGTGCGACGCACGTGCACCTAACACATGCGACGCACGTGCGCAAACGCAAAGAAACCTTTTTCAAGCAGCTAGAAGTTTAAGCTCCAACATGTTCTTCCCCCTGATGAATGGGACATAGTTCAAAGGGTACATCCCTCCACACCTTCGATACATGGTGTTGTAATCCCTCAGAGTCGTCGGAGAGATGGTGGATCCCAATGACTAATGATCTCTCTTTCCAAATAAGAAAGAGACCACCTCATAAGCTTCTATAAAAATACATAAATCTCTCAAAACAACATAGAATTTAATTCTCAATAAAAAAGAAAATCTTCCTCCTTTCAAATCCTAGGTAAAGAAACCACAGAGATCAAAACATCTCCTTTACCTATCATGGCATATATAAGGGTATAACCCTTCTCAAGAACTTAATTCTTTTTCTTGATCTGAGATCCACAAAACAAGTCTCTCACAAATTGAGAATTTAATTCTCATCGGGGAGATCTTGTTCTTGAGAATCAAAAATTCAGGAAAGAACAAAGTCGAAAAGAAAGGAGATGGAGTCCATAATATTTCAGGAACTTAGTTCCTTCAAATCAAGAACTTAGTTCTTTAAGAACTCGATCCAAGATGCTCAAAATAATGATCTTGGTGATCGTTAATGGTCAAAATACCATTAACAGAGGTTTAACCTCTTTGAAAACATGAACAGAAAAACATGGATAAAAGAACATAGAGAATATAGAGTTCATAATACTCCAAGAACTTAGTTTCTTCAAATCAAGAACTTAGTTCTTAAAGAACCTGACCCTAGATCATCAAAATAGTGATCTTGGTGATCGTTAATGGTCAAAATACCATTACCTGAGATTTAAGTTCTCTAAGAACATCAACAGAGATTAAATCTCCAAGGAACTCAGCGCATCACATGAAAAGCACATAGGCACCTAAGTCCAAGTTAAATAGCGCCTCACGTGAAACACATATGAGCGCCAGAAAACAGAAAAGTTTAGTGCTTAGCACTAGTGCAGCGCCTCACGTGAAACACACGTGAGCGCCAGACGTTCAGCGCCTCACATGAAACGCACGTGAGCACCAGACGTTCAGCACCTCACACGAAACACACGTGAGTGCTATATGCAACTGAGTGCTTAGTACTGGTGGGTGATAAAGAAACTCAATTTTAGCCCAAATTGGCTAAGCTTATGTTCGTGATATCTAAACTGATATCCAAACCGATCTTAGTCCCATACATGACTAACGATCTTCATCCCATACTTTCTAAGTTAATCTTAGTCTCAAATAAGACTAACAATTCTTAGATGATCCACCATAATCTTTTCCATCAAATACGGGATTTGGTTTAAGGGTACATCTCTCCACACCTCTAATATATATCGTACTGAAATTGAAGCGTGTGCCTAAACTCTCTTGCAAGCTTCTCCAAAGCTGGGAGAGGAACCTGGTGTCTTGATCTGATACGATACTGACAGGCACTCCATGTAGCCTCACAATCTCCTGCATGTACTTTTCTGTTAAAATCTCCGTCGATTGACCCACTCAAAATGGCAGAAAGTGAGCCGCCTTGGTGAGACGATCGACAATGACCCAAATGACATTGTTGCCCTTGGGACTCCTGGTAAAACCGTCATAATGTCCATGGTCATGTGTTCCCACTTCCACTGAGGAATTGGTAACGGTTGCAACAGACCGACCACTCTCTGATGCTCAGCCTTCACCTGTTGACTCACCAGGCATTTCGACATGAAGCGGGCGATCTCCCTCTTCATACCATTCCACCAGAAATGCTGCTTCAAGTCTTTGTACATCTTGGTGCTTCCCAGGTGCACTGAATAAGCGGAACTATGCGTTTCAGTCAATGCCTTCTGTCGAACCTTGCCCTTCGGCATGCACAACTGACTCCCATATGTTGGCGATCCATCTTCATGAATTAGCAAGTTTTTTTTCTAAGAATTGCAGGTTATGGGCACACCTCGCTTCCGCTGCGCTACTCTGATAAGTTGAAGCAGGTCTTCAAAAACCCCTTCAATCGAGCATTTTACGCTTGAGTAGCCTTGATGCGGTCTATCAAGGATGACTGTACTTGAACACTAGCTCCCATTCAAGTCAATCTTGAACTGCTGCAATCATTTCCGGATCCACTATTATGCTGTTTCCGGACATAACATGGCCTAAGGACTTCATTTCATCGAGCCAAACTCGCACTTGCTCAGCTAGGCATACCATTTCTCTTGCCTCGACATCTGATGTATAGTTTTCAATGCTCCTTGTGCACCTCTTTGATCTTCGAAAATCAGAAGGATTTTGTCATTACTGGAAAAGATAAAAGGTAACGCGGTCGCTTGCCGCCTTTATGCTCTATCGGTCGAGTAAGAAGGGATACGATAAACAAAAGGGCCCGAGATGCTTCCAAACTGGAAGTTCTAACGTCGAAGTATAGAATTAGAAAAATGAACTAAGAGAGGCAAGAAGGAACATGCATGGATTTTAGGATTTCAAGAAGTCAAGAGGTGAAATTTAAGAGACTTGAAAAAAGGAGTCGGATTCAATGAATGGGATTTAAGGAAGCAATAAGGAATCCAAAAAATTAAGAGATAAGATCTAACAGAGATGAATGGTTCGAAATTTCATTTCCTTTCCGTCGAGATATGATCGTAAGGGAGAACTCAAGGGAAGCCTCTCCTTCCAGTCTATGTCGAAGTTTTATCTAGTGGTTGGGCTAACGAACTAAAATAAAGTAAGGGGATGTTACTGAAGCAAACAAAGATATTGCTAGAAATAAATAACAAAAAAAGTACCTGAGACTTCATCCCTAGAAACCTACGCTTTCTTCGGTCGTCATAGGGAAAGCCCGTCCCTGATTTGCCCTTGCGTAGTCTGCCTCAGTCCATACGTCTATTTTTGATGTACAGGCGACGCCCTCGGAACGTCACCTCCCGGCTGAATCCTCGACGGACAAGTGTTGACCTAGTGGTCAGCAACTCCACAGACCAAACACTAACCCTTGGTCCTGCGGAAATTTCTCTGAATATGCCCCGGTCTATGACAGTAGTTGCAAACCAGGTCTTTCCGCTGTGGTGGGGCGAGTGGTGGCCCTCTCTGAATAGATCCTGGTGATACTCTATGCTGTCGGTTGGATCCGCTAAGCTCCTTTCTTATAGGGCAACCTTCAACCTGGTGATCTCTAACCCCACAGATCAAACACTAACCATTGGCCCTGCGGCAATTTCTCTGAATATGCCCCGATCTATTACAGTAGTTGTAAACTAGGTCTTTCCGCTGCGGTAAATCGACGACACGCTACATCTGAACCCCACCACGCTTCCTGACCAGGATCCCTCCTAAATTCTGGCCAACATGACGCCTCAGCCCTCCTACCTGAAAGCTCTTCCTTTTATCCATAACAAATTCAATCCTGCGAGTCATGCCCCACATAAAGCCTAGGAGCTCGGTGATTTTGTCCTAGGAACCGAGGTTGGTGGTAGCGCCTCGTCGAGCCATGGATCTGAAACGAGATTTTCCGGACGTTATTAGATTCAAAGTTCAAGATAGGACATAGATTTAGAAGTAATTGAACGGAAAGGAAAAGCAAGGTAGCACCATGTAATCAATGGAAAAGAATCAAGGGAAGGAATCTAAGTTACTTAAGCATAGTACCACATTGTAACTATGTCGCGGTATATAGTTACAATCACATAACTCCATCTAAGTTGTCTGAATCCTACGATCAAAGTTAATGAAATATGCAGCATGACACACTAAGGAACTCTAGACATGCGTTCCTAACCTAATCGATCGGTCAAAACCAAGTCTAACTTTAGTCAAAACCTGGCTCCGATACCAACAAAACCTTGTCATACCCCGCTTCCCAAAATACGAAAATACGGAGTGTAACGAAGGCCTGCTTCTGCAGTAAGGAAAGATCCTTTCGTAGTCATGCTACGACTTCTAAACTATACCTGTAAACAATAACGATGACAATGTACACAAATATAAAAGGATAACACTAAAACTCATGCTGCATAAAAAAACAAGGAGTACAAAGATGGGTCCACACATAATAGATTCAAATAACAATAGAATCAAATATCCAAGTACAAATCCGGAAAGAGAAATATATAGATTCTATGTCCCACGAGGGGCTCACATACTAAATACGAACTGAATCAAAATGAAGGAAGAACCCTACACTAACTACTGCTCCTCAACAAGCTCCTGTAAGAAATCCTGATCTTACCCTGTCGGCGGGTTCATCTCTAAACCTGAGATAGCAAGTCCCAGGGGTGTCAGAACACCCAACAAGTACTCAAACGTAACAGAGTGTGATAACATGATAATGGAAGTGTCGTGAAATTCCCGCATGCAAATATGAATATGGTTATATCAACAATAAGAACAAGCATATAAACAGGTCAGGTCAAGTCATAGATGTCACTACAAGGGTAATCTAATCTATTATCAGTTCAACTTTGAGCATCAACCACCGCAAGAGTATTCTCTATACCCAAGGCTAGGTCCAAGGGCAAGGAAACACGGGCCCAACTGAATGTAATGGAATGTATCGTTCCTATCCGGTACTCCAGCAAAATGTAATGGATTGGTACTGTTTCTGCCCGGTGCCACAACAAATGGTAATGGATTGGTACCGTTCCCGCCTGGTGCCCCAGCAAATAGTAATGTACTAGTAATGGGACTCTTGAGATTCCGTTGATCGAACTCACACTCAAACTATCCCAACACCCTGTAGTTCTAAGCTTAATCATGATAATAAACCCAATCACTAATTAAGCATGGGGACTGGTGTTTAAATAGGGGTTCGGTCGGTTATGGGGAGAAAAGATTCGCATGAGATATTAGGAACGCGATCAGATTTGAGTTGAGCCGGCTCAAACTAATGTTGAGTCGTCTTAAGGAGACAGAGAAGAAATATGATATTCTGGACACAGAATGAGCCGTCTCAAAAAGGGGTTGAGTCGGCTCAAATTCATCATGAACCGTCTCAAAGAGATAGAGAGGAAAACGTCATTCTCGAGAACTTGTGAGCCGGATCATAAATTTATGAGCCGTCTCTGACAGACAGAGAAGAATTTGACGTTGAGAACAACTTATGAGTCTGTTCGCCGCCGAAAACCGGGAAAGACTGACGTCTTGCCTGAATTTGGGGGCAGATGCTCTTTGGTTTTATCCGTCCACCTCTCTGAAGATACCAAGTTGATTTATGGCACCGTGTTTCCGAGGTTTAGAAGGATGCGGCCGTTGTAGCAGACTTCGTCAGATTCCCCCTCATTTGAGGGGTTATTGATTGTGCGGACGCTCTTCCCTGCAGGCGCAAGCCCCTGCAGTTTATTATGCTACTGCATCGCGGTAACCACTTTCTCCTTCTCCAGATGGTCACTTCGTGTCATGTATGTTTGTTTTATTTTTGGTTGCCCATGGATTGTATACGGAGACTAATTTATATTGTCGCCCATAGGGCGTGTATTAGTCTAAATCCGTATTTTCTTAGATTTGGGTTTTGGTTGGGTTTAAGGATCGTTACTCTCATTTGAGACTAAGATCAACTTAAACGTTTGTTAAGGATGCGTTAGTCTAATTTTAGACTAAGATCAACTTAACGTTTGTTAAGGACACGTTAGTCTAATTTTAGACTAAGATCAACTTAACAGGATCATTTAAATCCAACAAAAGAGCATTTGGACTATATTGTTTTAGTTTAGGGACTTTGCGGTCCAGTTTTAATATATCATAGTCTGTAAAGTTTAAGAACATCATAGTCCATGAGTTTAAGGACCCCACAGTCCGTGGATCGTCTGGTTGTCGGGACCCGTCACCTCTCTGAAAACGTTGAAGGATTACAACGACGAATATCAGAGGAGTGAAGAGATGTACCCTTGAACCAATATTGGTTGGGAAATCTGTAGTCCAATTTGGGACTAAGATCAAAGATTTATGAGCATATGGGCTCAGTTAATCTGAAGTAGGGCTCTGTGGCCACTTTGGGCTCGGCCCCTTTAGTTAAAATGTTGAACTTTTAACAATGCTGAGTATTGGTTTGGGCTCTGACAATTTTTTTGTCTTTTATTGAGTGCTAAGCACTCATCATGGCTTTGGGGCTTTATCATTTAAAGAACAATTTATGTCCTCTCAGCGCACACGTGAGGAGCACGTGGCGCGCTTGGCGTTGTGCGCCAGCCAATGAGCGCAGAGCGTTTCTGTCAAGTAGTGCACACGTGAGGAGCACATGACGCGCTTGGTGCTATGCGCCAGATAATGAGCGCAGAGCGCTTCTATTAAGTAGCACACACGTGAGGAGCACGTGGAGCGCTTGGCGCTATATGCCAGATAATGAGCGCAGATCGCTTCTGTTAAGTAGCGCACATGTGAGGAGCACGTTGCGCGTTTGGCGCTATGCACCAGATAATGAGCACAGAGCGCTTCTGTTAAATAGCGCACACATGGGGAGCACGTGGTGCGCTTGGCGCTATGCGCCAGATAATGAGGGCAAAGCGCTTCTTGTGAAATTTGGAGCGCTAAGGCTCTGTAGCACTGTGCGCTAAATTTGAAGTGTTGAAACACTTCTTTTAATTGAAGTGCTGAGACTCTTTATAGGAAGCTTTGCGCTCTGAGAATTAAATTCTCTCTTATAAGAGACTTTGTCTCATGGATCTAAAAACAAAATTCTTATTTTATAGAAGTTGTTTCAATCTCTTATGTTTTTTGTGAAAGGCTTTGCCTTTATGGATCTGTGATCCTAAGAGAATTGAATTTTTCTCCCCCTTTTTATAATGAGATGTTATGATCTCTTTTGTGAAAGACAATTTGTCTTAAAGATCTATGATCTAGTATAAGAAACTAAGTTCTTTTTCTGATGAGATTTTTTATCTCTCGGTTTTTACCTCGAAAAAAAGTTCTTCTTCTCAGAGCTTGTTCTTTTCTTTGAAATTTCTCAAAGCTTATGGGGGGTTCCTCTCTCTGAGAATTGAAGTCTTGGGGCTTTTATATAGTGAAGGCTGATCTGTTCAATCGGTTAAGGAGATCTTTTCTCTAATTGATTTGGGGATGTTTCCCCCGTTGGATCTTTGATCCTAGGGCTTCTGTTCTACAGAAGGAAATCTTCTTGTTTTTAACAAGATATGGAAATCTTTTCCCATACAGAATTTATTCCTGTATTTTGGTGATTTTTAATCACCATTGGATCATTGATCCAACGGTGTTCTGATTTACAGAGCATAATCTTTCTTGTTTGTAAAGATTCTGAGGAGTTTTTCCTTAACAGAATTTTATTCTGTTAATTGATAATTTTTAATCGTTCGTTGAATCTTTGATCCAAGGGCCGAAAACATTTTGTTCTATCGCTAGTGCTTACGTGCTTTGCACGTGGTGCGCTGCTTAGAGTGCAGCGCTCTTAGCGCTAGCGCTTACGTGCTTTGCACGTGGTACGGTGCCTAGAGTCCAGCGCTCTTAGCGCTAGCGCTCACGTGCTTTGCACATGGTCCGCTGCTTAAGGTGCAGCGCTTTTAGCGCCAGCGCTCATGTGCTTTGCACGTGGTGCGCTGCTTCAGAGTCTTTAACTCTTAGCGCTGGCGCTCTTGGCGCAGCGCTTTTATGAAGCGCGGCTTTATTTTAAATTTCAAAATTTGAATAGAGCTTTGCTCTGATTGGGGGAAACAAATGCCCCCTCCACCGTTGCGCTAACGTGGCCTACACGTGAGTGCAGCGGTGGCAGCATCTATGCCATTGGATCAACTCAGAAGTTGAAACGGCTCACAGTGCCTATAAATAGGACCCTTGGCCCTTGAGATGATCTCTGTTCATCTTCTTTCTTGTTTTTCTGAGAATTAATTCTCTTTCAGAGCATAGCTCTCTGCCTCAGAAACTCCTTTAGAGTTAATACTCTGTCAAATTTTTTGGTAAGATTTGAACCCATTAACAGAGCCTTGCTCTACTTAGATCATAGATCTTCAAAGATTTTTAGGGTTTCTTAACCCGTTAATTGAAAAACAGAGCTTTGCTCTCTCTAGATCATGGATCAGAAAGAGAAATCCTTTTTAAGGTTTCTTTTAACCTATTAACGAAGAACTCTTAGAGTTCGTTTTGCAGATCTTAAATATCCTGAAGTTTTTACTTCTGTAGAAAGCTTTGCTTTTAAGGTTTCTGATGAATTATTCCATCTTCTTCACAGAGCATTGCTCTTTAGAAATTTTGGGGGGAATTTTATTCCCCTCATGATTAATTATGACAGATGTCTGTCTGTTGCAGAGCACTGCTCTCAATGGGAGATTTATTCCTTGGCCCGAGGGGCCCTCATTAAATGAGAATCCTTTAAGGATTTCCTCATTTAATGACAGTCTCATCAAATGATGAGATTGTTTTAGTAATAGTGAGAATCATCTAGATTGTGTGGGTCCCCTTTGGCCTCTTTTTACTGCATTGCAGTGTGGTACGGATTTAAAATACCAAGTACCAAACCTGACCTGTAGCATTGACGGCTAACTTTGTTCTCTTTCGCATAGGTACCATGTCTTTCGATACTTCGTTTCCCTTTGTCTGTTCAGAAAGCGGGTTCCCTGCAGTGCCAGTAGACCGAGAGGTTTTCACACAGATCAAGGATCATGACCCAGAGCGGAAGAATCTCCATTTATGGGGAATATGGTACAACCAGATCATCATGGGTCGGCACAGCTTCTCTTGCGCAACACCTTCAGAGTCCATTTCGGTGATTCATTATGCTGACGTACCCCTGGTGAACTATGCCGTGGAGGTGGTTAATTGGACTTCAGAGGGTTTCCTTCAGCCCTCTATGGCTGCAATACCTGTACAATCGCTGATGTCTTTGGACATTCTAAGGCGGCGTATATGCCAGGGTGAGTCACGCCCTTGGGGACAGCCATACAACATAGGCTTGACTCCCCGTCACTCAGCTAAATATCTGCAGTGGGCCCGATACATCTTATCGGCAAAGAAGTCAGAGCTGCTGAGGCTCGGGTTGTACCCCGCGATCTATACTTCTCCGTTCCAGTATTCCACACCTCCAGCATGGTGGGTCAAAGCCTTTTTGGAACAATGGAACGTTCCAACTCACACCTTCCTTATGCTAGATCGGGAAGTTTCCATCTCTTTGGAGAAGTTTGCGGATATCTCCGGCTTGCCTGTCAGAGGGGAGCATTATGAGGAGATCTTGCCCCCTGACGAGTATATTTTCGCTACCCGACAGGTGATGACGGGTCTAACCCTAGAGAATGCCATTCAGCACCGATTCCCCAGCTTGATCAAGGTGCTAAACATTTACGAGGGCCTATTTCTTGAATCTGGAAGCCATGGGGTTAGCTTTGCGGACTTCATCGCCCGTTTTCTCCGCCCAGAAGTTTTATCGCAACAAGGTGAAAGGTTTGCCAAACTTGATGATCCTTTCGGTTTTGGCTTGGATAGCTGGCTGATAACGGAAGCCGATCAAAAGAGTTTCTTCCTTCCAAACGTCGAGGTCGTCCCCTTTTCAGAAATCACCGCTCAGGACATCGATGAAGAAGCGTTGTTTCTAGGGTTCCTCAGTTTGTGGTTAAGCTGTTTCGCACTTCCCATGCACCCTCCCTACATGAGGTCGTCTGTCTTCTACCCAGCTCATCAGATGGTTGAAGGGTGATAGGTTGCTGTTGGGATTGCGGGGCTGGCTCATTTGTATCACGGCCTTAGCTTGGCAGCCGACACTACTGAACCAAGGGTGCAGCCCGTGAACTTCCCGATGCATTATTTTACTTCATGTCTCGAGCTGCATGTGCTCGGTGCTTTTGGAATGCACAAGCGGCCCCATTTCTATGAAAGTTGCAATTTTCCACGGATCATGCGGCTGGTCGATGCTTCCACTGTGGAGCCAAGTCAGCGTGAGGCTCGGGGTGTGATTCTTCGCTCGCGTACAGTCGAGGACGGCATGACCTTTGTTGATAAGGTCATGATCATCGGTAAGGAATCCGCTAAGACGGTGCAGCCGCTGCGGAACACCTTTAAGGACGGAGCTTCTACCTTGAAAGCTCTGGAGATTCTCTATTTGTACTCGATCAGACCGGGCTACTTGGTGTTCAGGCAGAATGAATCGGCTTTGTTCATGAGATATAACCCCCACCGTTTTGCCCAGCAATCAAGTTATAATCAAAGCGTCCCGCTCGAGGCATTCTTGGCAGAGCCGGTTAATACTGAAGAGGGCATCCGGAGCGCTTTGCACCACTTCATGCGCCTAAACACAGGGTCCAATTTCTTCATCAGTGAGCCGGGTTCCGAAAGCCCTGAACGTATACGTGGCATGGTATCAACACGCGATGGGTGCTGTTATCAAGGAGGAGAAGCGATTGCTGCTTGATCGCAAGGGTACCGCCCCAGCTAGTAATCCAAACGTTCCTCTGAAGTGACGGACCATTGTCCGTCCTCCCTTGAGAGAAGCTGTTGTGGCTGTAGTACCACGTGCTATACGTGAGCTGCCCCTACCCTATGTGCCTGAAAAAGCGGTAGCTGCAGCGTCTCCCAAGTCTGGTGTGGGTGCGGAGATTGGAACTCGTCGCCCAAAGTTGCCCACCAAGCGCAAGCTTGTGTTATCGGTTGCTGGCGCTCGTCAGAAGAAAAAGAAGTCTATACTTTTTGCGGACGTTGTATTTGGCCAAGAGCCACATGCTCCTTACTGCTAGGGCTTGAGCGAATACGGGACCAATGAAGGCTTATTCATGGCGCCGGATGATACCGACCTCGAGGCTGCTATTGCAGCTTCCGAGCGATTAGCTAGCAACAAAGCGGGACTGATCACCCTTGCACAATCAAGTAGACTTCAGTTGTATCTTTTCGCTGTTACGTTTTTATTATCATGCTTTGACTGACACTTCTTTTTCAACAGGCATCTCCACTGAAGAGGCTCCCGCATCTTCTCTCAAGACTTTTGAAGAGGAGGAAAGGCTTCGTGCTTCCTTGGGCATTGGTACATTTCGGCTCACTGTGCCTTTATTCCCGTTTTTATAGGTAAACTAACTCTTATTTTTCATATTATTGCAGGGACTACCTCGACTCAGGTTATCCCGAGTAAAGTGCAAATCCTGCAAGGCAGCGCTGCAACGCTTCCAGGATCGACTGCCGAAGTCCCAGTTCCCTCAATATCGCCGAAAGAAGCTTCGCTCAAACAGCCGATGACGGACGCCGTAGAGACTCTAGAGGCAGAACTTGGTTCAGACGATGACATCTCCTTGACGGAGGTCTTGAGGAGGTCACTTCTCACTGCCAAGGACGACAAGAAGCGTAAAAAGCGCGCAGCTAAAGAACATGATGCCGCTTTGGCTATAGGTGCAGGCTCAAACGCTATTCTATCCGTCACTATTTCCTCCGAATATGCTCCAGCTGCCCTGTCTACCGTTCATAGACAGGTTTTGCGCGCGGCTCGAGAGGCAATCGAAAAGCTGCCTCAAGGTAACATAATACTGGGTATTTTTATTAGAATTTGATCTTCAAATTCTCATATATCGTATCCTGCAGGACGAAGTCTTGGCGACGAGGCAGCAGGTGAGATGACGGCAACCACCGATCTTGAAGTGGCCACTCTTTCTCAGGAATCTGGGACTATCCCAATTGCTACTCTTTCCCCTTGCGGTTCCCTGCCATCGCCCGGTTTTGCGAGTGTCACGACGGCTCTCGTAGAATCGGGGGATGAAACCACCGGTGCCGAAACCGTCCCCCCAAATGAGACCGAAGAAGTCACGACGCTTGGTGATGCTTCCGTCGCAGTTTTGGCTTATGACCAGTTTGGTAGGTCTCAGATCACTGCATTCTTTTCATTTTGCAATCCCTTTCGGTCCCTTCTGATGACATTTTGTTTATTTCGAATGTAGGTGTGGTAAGCACAGAGGTTGTACCATCTGAAGAAGCATCACCAGCTGCCGCTCTGACGGTCGTTGTCCCTTCGTTTCTTCTTATATCCTCTCAAATGCTGGAAGGCATGGGTTTGCGATTAATTTAGATCGGGGACAGCATCTTTCGTGTACTGACCATGTACCGCCGTAATCTTGTAGGAGTTCTCTTTGATCATCTGTATCAAGTTTTGAACCCACACTTCTCCTTCTAGTCGGAAATCGCTTTGCCTACTGGTGCCGGTGAGTATCTTCTCTAACCGACGTCTTTTCTTTTCTTTAATGGGTGACCCTGTCGTTGTTAACTTTAAGTTGATTACAACACTACAAATTGAAGGAGGGGACAAGAGAATCGTCGCGCCACCAGTACTCCCAGCTCTGCCACCTGCCGTAGCCGGTATAGTAGCCTTCATCGCTCTTGTATCTTCTTTGTTTCTTAAGCCAATATCTGACTATGATTTATTTTGCAGCAATCGCACTGACTCCAGCTCCCTTCGAGTCTCAGATTCCCATGCCGGCAGGGCCTTTTGCTAAACTCCCTTCTTCTAGGGGTGCTGCGAATAGCCTGCGGATGTTAAGAGAGTTTGTTGAGGACCTTGACGCCGAGGCCTTTGCATCTGCTGCAGATTTTTCCGCTGAAGTTAATCTCATGTTGGCAATGCTCATGAACTTCCATAGCGAGGGCGTCGTTGAATCTTAGGTTAACTATTGCAGGATGATTGAGGCCTGTCTGTATGGGATTGAGCTCAGGCGTCCTGCTCCGGAGGTGTTGGCTTCGAACTCCCAGCGAGATGCATGGGTTGAGCAGAGCGTTCTGTTCCTTCGCCATTTCGAACGAGAGGCGGCCCTTAAGCGAAAGGAACGTGAGGCGACTTCCGCTGAATCGGTCCAACTGCGCTCCGAGGTCGCAGCGAATGCTGCACAGCTGAACTCTATCTTTGAAAGCCTTCAACGATGTATTTCTGACGGGCTGGTGCTGAGGAAGAAGCTTGATCTTACTGAGAAGGTTGCGCAGAGTCAGGAGATTGATGAGAAACTTTCATCCTATCTGCAGCAACGGACCCAAGTTGAAGCAGAGCTGGCCGCGGCGGCTGATCGTGAAAAGGAGTTGAGAGGAATGCGCGAGCAATTGACTGATTTATTGAAAACGCCTCCTTCTCATTTGTAAATTTTGGAATAACATGTATCCATTTTTTATTCTTTTATATGATTCATCTTGTACTCCATTGAATTTATGAATAAAAGATATATATTTCTTTCTCCTTTTGTTGCTTTCTTCTCTTTGCTGTGTTGTTGCCATATGATTTTAGCAAGTGTGGCCTATAGATAGTAGGCAGTTGTCCATCTTGGACTCTTTGCAAGGTAGCGATGGCTTAGGAGACAGGTTCAGATCTGTCGCCTAAGGCTTTCCAACTTTACGAGCCGTGAGGGTCTCATAAAGACTTTTCTCCCTACAAGTCGAGAGGATCCCGTAGGTGTATTTTCTCCCTAGGAGTCATGAGGACTCCTAAGTGTGTGTTTTCTCTTGAGAGTCATAAGGATCTCACAAGTGAATTTTTCCCGCTTGCAAGTCGAGAGGACTCATAAGTGGTTGTTTCCCCCTTGTCGAGATTCAACTTTGGAGAGTGTGGCCAGTGAATAGTATGCAATAGTCTATTTTGGACCGACTTGCAGGGCCCCAGTGCTTAGGAAACAGGTCCTTATCCCCATTGCCTAAGGTTTTTCCCTACGAGTCGAGACGAATCGAAGAGTTCTCGCAAGGACACTAATTTCCTCACAAGTCGAGACGAATCGAGAAGTTCTCACAAGAATGTCCTAACGTCACAGTTAACCTCTGCTCTTTACGACAAAGGTCCGTTAGGGTCCGTGGTACTTAGGGTTTTGCCCGTCGTACCGTCGTGTTGGCTAATGTATTCCTTGATAGGCAATCTTGCTGTTCGAGCAGCCTTGCGACTGTCGTGTCTCTGATCCCTTCGGGGGCTAGACAAGACGTCTTCAAGCAATCCTCCTAGGCAGTTTGACCGTCGGAAGAGCAAACATTAGGAATTTTGCCATACCGCTTTTTACTTGAGGTTAGGCTCAGTTTGGGGAGCCCCGATGAGTCATAACCACTTCGCGCTGGTGTGGGATGATCTCCGATAGTCTTTCAGGTTTTATTTGAGTTTCCGTCAAGACCCTGAAGCTAGGAATTTGGCCTTTGCTTCGTTTGCTGGCAATGCGTCTACTGTATCGAGACGAATGTCGCAGTTGTCTCTAGGTTTCCTGTGAACCGTCGAGGCTTGGAACTAGAGATTTTGCCATGGCTCCGTTGTTTTGACACTGGGGTCAGTTGTTGACGTTGTATTTGCATCCTGCTAGAATGAGGAGGAACGTTGTTGGGGACACTGCGTCTGCTGTAACGAGACGAATGTTAAGGTGGTTTCCAGGTTGTCTGTGAACCGTCGAGATTTAGAACTAGGGACTTTGCCGTGACTCCGCTTTCCTGACATTGCGTCTGCAGTAACGAGACGAATGTCGAGGTGGTCTCTAGGTTGTTTGTGAACCGTCGAGATTTCGAACTAGGGACTTTGCCATGGCTCCGCTTGTTGACGTTGCGTCTACTGTAACAAGACGGATGTCGAGGTGGCTCTAGGTTGTTTGTGAACCGTCGAAATTTGGAATTAGGGACTTTGCCGTGGCTCCGCTTGTTGACATTGCGTCTACTGTAACGAGACGAATGTCGAGGTGGATCTCTTGGTTGTCTGTAAACCGTCGAGATTTGGAATTAGGGACTTTGTCGTGGCTCCGCTTATTGACGTTGCGTCTGAATCCTACTGGAATGAGGAGGAACGCTGTTGTTGGTCTCCAAGCTGTAGATGTGGCCGTCGAGACTTGGAACTAGGGACTCTGCCGTGACTCCGAGATTGATTGTTGCGTTTGAATCCTGCTGGAATGAGGAGGAACGCCGTTGTGGGTCTCCAAGCTGTAGATGTGGCCGTCGAGACTTGGAACTAGGGACTCTGCCGTGGCTCCGAGATTGATTGTCGCGTCTGAATCCTTCTGGAATGAGGAGGAACGCTGTTGTGGGTCTCCAGGCTGTAGATGTGGCCGTCGAGACTTGGCTCTCTTTCTGATGGAGCCTGGTGGGATGATATGGTTCCCTTCTTTGTTTGCGCCCCGGGATTGTATACAGGGATCAATGTGATCTCACCTGTAGGGCAAAAGTTTCATATTATATATTTTTTTTCTTTCCGCGATGCTCTATCATTTCAGCTTTTTTGTATCGCGAAAGTCGCGATTGCCCAATCATTTCGGCTATTTTTCGCGGTGTCCAATCATTTCGGCTATTTTTTTCTTTTTTACTCGCTGCTTTTTATTGCGAGTTGCTCGATCATTCCGGCTATTTTGTATGCATATATTTTTACTTGATAATTTTGTTGCAAGTTGTCCCATTATTTCGGCTATTTCATATGCATTTTTGGCTCGCTGATTTTATCGCGAGTATGGAACTTGGAATCTGGTGCCAGTCTTATCATCGGCATCGCTGCGACTGGAATATTACCAGGAGCGAATCATCATTTACCGTGAAAGGACTTGGGATTTGATACCGATTTAGGCATCAGCATCGCTACCACTGGGACATTGCCAGGAGCGAATCATCATTTGCCTCTGTCGATGTTGAACAAAGGTGACTTAGCAAACAGGGTTAGGATCCTGTTGACTAAGGCTTTTTGACTTTACGAGCCGTAAGGGTCTCATAAAGATTTTCTCCCTACAAGTCGTGAGGAACTCGTAGGTGTATTTTCTCCTTAGGAATCGTGAGGATTCCTAAGTGTGTGTTCTCTTATAAGTCGTAAGGATCTTACAAGAGTGTTTTCTCCTTATAAGTCGAGAGGACTTACAAGAGTTGTTCACCGTGTGAGCATATCTCTAGTCGCTGGTGGGACTTTGTTAGAGAAAGGTTTATTCGTGCCCGTGGATTGTATACAAGGGTCAATATTGAAACGCTTGTAGGGCAAAAGCGGGGTGTATGACGGCTTAAGAACAGGTTCAAATCCCTGTAGCTTAAGGCTTTTGAATCCTATGAGCCATGAGGGTCTCAAAGGGGAATTCTCCTTACGAGTCGTGAGGATCTCGTAAGTGTGTTTTCTCCTTAGGAATCGTGGGGATTCCTAAGTATGTTGCTCCCTTGTGAGTCGTAAGGATCTCACACAGGTATTTTCTCTTTACAGGGTCGAGAAGACCTTACAAGTGTCTTTTAACGAGATTTCGCCCTTTCGGGTTTTCACAAACTCGCCAGTAGTCCTGCTGTTTTTACTCACGGAGCCCTTTCGGGTTTTCATCCGTGCCCATCTTGCTTATGGACGTACTTATTTTTTGTGTCAGTCTTGGGATGCTGCGGTCCATAATAGTTTATAGACGTCTAGGTCAATTGCAAGTTTAGGACATTGCGGTCCATCGTTAGTTTAGGGGCGTTTCGGTCCGTCGCACGTTTTCGAGGCGAGGTTTCTTCGGATACTACTTATAGAGTTCAGGCTTGGAAAGATAGCGAGCGGACATAGGCGTCTTCATCTATCTTTGACCTAGGCCATGACTCGTCAGGCGTAGTATTTTTTTAAGAATCGACCGTTTATTGGCCTGAAGGGTCTTTCGCCATGCATATCCATGAGCAAATAAGCCCCACCTTGGTAAACTTTGTCTATGATGTACGGGCCCTCATAGTTCGGCTCAAATTTCCCCCGCTTGGCACGATTGGGGATCATAAGTCTTTTGACTACTAGCACGAGTTCGCCTTGGCGGAATGTTCTCGGCCTAGTCAATTTCTCGTATGAGTGCGTCATCTTTGCTTTGTAAGCTTCTAAGTTTTGTTGCGCCATGAGCCGGGTTTCGTCAAGGGCGTCGAGCTCCTCGAGCCGAAGATGAGCATTCTCTTCGTCCGTTAGCTCATAATGAACTGTCACTCGCAGAGAGGGTAACTCTATCTCCAAGGGAAGTATTGCTTCAGCGCCGAAAAACAATGCATACGGCGTTGTGTTTGTGGCCGTTTTGAACGTGGTCTGATACGCCCAAAGAGCTGAATCTTAATGTGTCTAACAATCCAAATTTTTGGAGACTTGCCCTGACTGGCTCGGTCATGGGAGCTAAATTTCAACAATAGAGAATCTATCATGAAACTCAAATAAAGTAGTTTTTTAATAAGAAAACAGGGCTCTTTGACACCTAAGATTCCGTAACGAGTAGATACTTCATGCAGTCTCTCGTGCCAGTCCTTCCTATTTCGAGATACCGTCTTCTTTATGATCTTCATCAAGGTCTTGTTGAAAGCCTCAGCCAGACCGTTAGCTCGGGGATTATAGACCAAAGAGTATCTCCATTCTATATTATGTTGCTGCGCGAAGCGGCTGATTTTGTAACTTCTGTAGGCCGGCCCATTATCGGAGATAATCCGTCGCGGAGTGCCGAACCGATAGATGACGTGTGTCTTGAAGAAATGAAGGATATTCTCCGTCTTCATTTCTCTTAGTGGTACTGCTTCTGCCCACTTGGAGAAGTAATCAGTTGTCGCTAGTATAAACCAATGGCCTCTGGACGATGCTGGTTCAATGGGCCCGATTATGTCAATTCCCCACATTTCGAACGGCCAGCTAGCCACCGTTGGATGTAGCGGATTTGGATGCTGGTGGATAAAGTCCCCGTGAATCTGGCACGAGTGGCACTGCTTCGCGTATTCGAGGCAATCTTGGATCATTATGGACCAATAGTAGCCCATCCTTTTGATCTTCAATTTCATCTTCGTCCCGGCTTGGTAAGAACCGCAGAGTCCGTCATGAGTCTCTTGGACGACTCTCCTCGCTTCTTCCGGTCCCAGGTATCTTAGCCATAGAGAATCAAATGATCTCTTATATAGAGTGTCATTGACGAAGGCAAAGAATAGAGCTCGTTTCATGAGCTGGTGTCTTGAGGACGCATCTTCAGGTGTTCAACGGGATTTGAAGTAGTCTATAAAGACTTCTCTCCAATCCTTTGCCTTTTCCTGGTCTTTTAATTTTAGGTCCGTTTGCTTAGTCGCTTCCTTTTCTTTGGACGACTTTGGAGACATTTCTGCCGGTGCAAGAACCCGACGGTTTTGCACAACGATCCTCACATCATCGAGGTTTTCATCAGCCAGTTCTTTAGCGAGTTTGGCTAACGCATCCGCCTTGCTATTCTCCGATTGCGGTATGCTTTCCAGGGCGTAGGAAGGGATCTAAGTCAGCAAGTGTTGTACTCTCTCGCCGTACCTTACCAACTCTAGTTTGCACGTTTGATAGTCGTCGTTTACTTGACTAACGACCAACTGGGAGTCTCCGTATATAAGAAGGTTTTTGATTCTCATGTCGACAGCGATCTCAAGTCCTGCTATCAAAGCTTCATATTCAGCTTCATTGTTTGCCCTCGGCTCTGTTAGGGAAAAGGCAAAGCGCATTATCCCTCCTTGTGGAGTCACGAAGATGAGGCTTACCCCAGACTTGATTATGGGGGAGCTGTGCTTTCGCTTCTTCATGGAAGATGCGCTGTCGAAGTAGAGTTCCCACCGGGTGTTACTCTCTCCTTTCTCCCCGTCTATTATGTCAAACGCGTGTTCGTCTGGCAATTCGCAATTTAGGGGTGAATTGGCAGGTATCGGATGCTCAGCGAAGAAGTCGGCGATGGCCTGACCCTTCACTGCTTTGAGAGGTCAGTATGTTATCGAGAACTCCATCAAGAGAAGGGCCCATTTAGTGATTCGTCCCGTTAGTATAGCTCTTGACATCAAATATTTGATAGGATCCACTTTTGATATGAGGTGGACCTCATGCGCCAATGCGCAGTTGTCACGTCCCGAAAGTACGGAACATGACCGGCACTTAAACTACGAAACGTCTCGAGGCGTACGTAATCCAAGTAAGCCGAAAACCCAGAAATGTAAACCAAGAAAAGTAGTAGAGTGAAGGAAAACCAATTTAAATAAGTAGTTTTAATAGCATAAGCCGAATTATGCGGGTTTCTAAAAACATCAAAAATTTCCTGAAAATTTCGGCAGAGTCTCCTTTGTAAATACTGGCCCCCAAACGGGATACAACATGACTAGTATACGAAATCAATAAAAAGACATCCCCAAGCGGGAGCTAGCTCTTCGTCAATCGACGGTCACAACCACACAAGCAATAAAATATACAACGCCAACGGCGAGGATCAAAACTCAAAAGGAAACTCAAAACCACAAGAAAACCACAGAAATATAACGCGCGGCTCTAAGGTCGAAAGAATAAACATCACTGGTCTCTATCTCAAATAAATACATGTTTGGTTGATGGAACTTCTAGATACAACAGAATAATAATATACAAGATATATAATGGGGGTACGATACAAGTAAACCCACCTACTAGCAAATCACCCGAAGGAAACTATGCCCGCAAGCCGTAATGAAACCTGTACGGCAAACCTGCAAGAAACTGGGGCACAACGGGGGTGAGTTGCCAACTCGTGAATAGAAAAACATCTACGCACAGAAATCGCATAAATAACGCAACCTAGGTCAATGATCATAATATATATCCTCAAATATATGTATAACATGCAGCCTATAACAATGGCTAGGGTAATATCTAACCCGAGTGTGATCTCATGTGCCCGTGTCAGTGCCTCAGGTAGCAATATATCATATGAATGAGGTATGAATGCATAAAAACAGAATACATGTAAATGAAGAAACTGTTTTCATAATAGTGAGATTTCCTTTGTATTTTTAAAATGAGGTATCATAAATGAACTCAGCATCAACAGTGTCTAGCATCGACACAAAATATAAATCTCAATGTCTCAAAACCACAGGCTCCGGCTATCCGGACTGGCCTGTATCATCAAATCGCAGTACCTCAATATCTCGAAATCTCAATGTCTCAATCTCAATATCTAGGGCGCCGTCAGTCCAGACCGGCCCCTACCATCCATCTCAAGACCACGACGGTATCCTCCGGATATCCGACACGTCGGGTAATATCACCGGTAAGTAGTCTCCCCTGCCAGGCTCACATCGTCATCATCACACGCTTCTTGCCCCGGGGTACCTTACCGGGCCCACCATGTACCCGAAACGGTTCATCCGTCTCCTCGAATCGGGTCTCGAAATCCATCAGCAAACTCATGGTGGACGACTCATACATCATGGGAAAACCGCACTTTTTAGTTAAAAAGAGAGGCAAAAGGTTTATTTATGTTTTTGCGGTTTTCCTCCAAATCCAAGAAATCTCATGAAATCCGAATCCAAATCATCAATAGCATGTAAACAGTGAATATAGGCATGAAAATCCATGAATGCGGCACAACAGTGAATCATAACATGCATGAAGTAGCAGGCAATAACTACAATGTCTAAACTATTAGCTAACAACCTATGTCAATGAAATAGTATTTCTAAAGTGTTCGTGACATGAAGATGTGTGTGAGCCGGCAAGTAAGTGTACGTGGTACATACGCATCATCGGTAATGGTGCTGGTGTCCTAACCACAAGATATCAACAGTAGAATATGAAGCATAATATAAGCATGTGATGCGGAGCGAACAACAAAAGTGAGCGGGAGCTGAATACTAGACGCAACTATAACTAATCTGCATTAATCTAATATAAGTCCTACAAATGGTGCCTTTTGAAATAACACGAATCATGGGGTTTTGAAAATAGGGGCTACGGTGTTTTTATGAAAAGATACGTCTTTTGAAATATCCGTAGGATCCCCTTGGGCTGTCTTTTAAAATACCCACGATTCGTTAGTTTTTAAAATAGGTAAGAATCGAATCTAATCTAACAACTAAACTAAACTAAAGGGCTAAGCTAACAAGCTGGACTACAGGTAAGGAAACCGCCTAACATCTGAGTCGATCCATATACATACCTGTATATATATTAGTCGGTGATCCCGCCTCAATAATATCATATCCGATACCATATCTATAATCAGACATCCCAAGTCAAGAGTGCGGATCAATCATCAAGATATAGCTCGTACGTAAATCCGTCGTACGGCATCCCCAAATCTGGGTACGGGTCAATATCATACTCATCACACTGTTCATCTGGTATCCTCTTTATCAAGATCATCATCTGGGGTACTGACCTACGTCTAGTACACTACTAATATCACTATTCACGTGGCATTGTCATCCAAAGATCCGCTATAATATCATGACGTATCTCAAGTACGAATCCTGCCATATCACCGATCTCACGGCCTCAACTCAAATCTCATCGACTCATCTCAAACCCAAGTATCATCCGCAAATCCAGTATGTGAACACCTAGTCCCATACCCAGGTGAACACATAACCACCTCTCCCCATATACGCACAGGTAATAACATAGATGTATGCATGTGTGTGCGTGTGTGTGGGTGTAACAACTACTCTAGGCTTTCGCAACTAACACTAAACTAATCCATGAACACCTAGAATCCACCTTTATCATCAAGTCTCATATCAACATAATATATGTAATCAAAATATATGTGTGTATACGTATTCGTATACATCACCACGAACTGCGGGGGTGCTATACGCCATCCACCCGACTTCTCCCCGTAGATATAAATCTACTCACCTAGTCCTCGCTCGCCGGTGCCGACATCGCCACGCGCTTGCTTGTCGTCTCGAAGTCCGCATGGGGTACCTACATATCATAATGCACCGTATTGCATTAAAATCCGACTCATGACCAAAACGACTCACGAATCCCACATAGGTCAAAACCTATGGTTGCCTTTATAAATCAACCCCAAAACCCTCGATGTCGGCGTACAAACGCCAAACCATCGAGAAAACCCAAACACACTCATTTGCACAATCACATGCACTAATTATAATATAAAATAGGTTAAAATTCACAAAAAACTCAAACTCACTTTAAAAGCCATTTTTCCGAAAATCTAGCAAGCAAAAATTTACCGTTTTAATACAAAAATCGACGTTTAAACAAATCTAGCAGCCGCAATATCCACTCAATATCATAACCAAGTCATATAAACCATTACAATAATTTATTCTCATCAAAATATATATATTTACAAAACCTAGTTAACAAAACTAGCCCAATTTTCCATTTTAGCTCAAAACTTGGTGTTTTAATCAACTTTAACTATTTTAACAATTCTAGTGGCTAAAATGCCCACTAAATAACTTAATTAAGTCACCCAAATCCAAACTAAATTTTAAACTCACTAATTATAATAGATCTAAAAAAACTAGTTTGCAATTAGCTTAATTATGATAATTTAGATGTAGAAATTAGCAAATTTGGCACTTAGATTACACTTTGCATGACTTAGCATGATAACTACACTATACAATCATAAACAATGTTAAAAACCCTCACTTGATTTTAAAAACCCAATTCTAGAATTTCCAAACCCTAACTTTAAAATTCTAACTAGCAATTCAAAACTTAATTTAAACCACTCATTAACTTAATTGAAGAAATAATCAAACAATTTAACAAAAAGCCAAGATTTATTATACCTCAAGAACAATGGAACATACATAGAACATGGCCTCCAAATTGAAATCTTTGCATCAAGATCCATGCTAAAAGAGATAAGGGAAAATGGGTAGAGATTGGATTTTTATTTTGTGGGATTTTTGTGTTGATTTTTGGGCATTTTGTGATGAAATTTTGATGAGAAATGAGAGGAAAAGAGAGAGGGGCTGTTGTTGTGGGAAGGAGAGAGAGAGGGTCGGCTGAATGGGGAGGGGGGGAGAGAGGGAGGTGGGGAAAAAGTCAAGGCAATACCTAAAAGTCAAAGCCCAAACTCCTTTTGCCCAATTTCTTTCATTCCTTTGTTCTCTTTTCTTTGTTTTTTTTTTGTGAGATGAGAGGCCCAAGAATGGTGGGCTGTAAAGGGGCCGGCCAGAGCTATAGGGGAGGGGGTGTGGGTTTTGTTTGGGTGAGAAAAAAAGATAAATGTTGTACCCCACTCCATTAACACTAATTTCACCGAAAAAAGCCTTTTTCTTCGATATTTTCTAAACCGTTTTGCCAAACGATTTTATTTCAAAAACCGCATGATAAAATTTTATTTAATGTGTCATGATGGAAAAAATTTGTTTCAACTCATTCCAATTTATAATTTTCCCTAATTAAATGTATTAGTGACGGCTTAAAATAATAATAAAATAAATTTTTTTCAGAAAATTTGAAATTTCACCGGTGGCTCAATAAACACCAAATACTAGCCATTACATAGCTAGAATATATATATTTAAATTTTATAATAAGATATTTGTATTTTGACTTTTTACAGAAAACCCCCTTATTTTACCGATTTTCCAAAATTTCACCGAAACGATTTTCAAAACGCTACAATCTTCCCCCCTTAAAAAAATTCGGTCCCCGAATTTAAAGTAGAACTCCCCCCAAATACTAAAACATCTAAACCAAAACCATCAAGTCGTCGGGGCTCCGAAATTGTAAATACATAAAACAAATCGTAGCGCAGCGCATGCACATGAAAAATGAGCATATAACTCAAATCAAAACTCCGTCAAGCATCCCGCAATCATCGGAGTCATGGGGAAGACATCAATGTCAAATCCAAAGCAAAAGCAATATGATATAACTCGAAACTATACATGTAATATCGAATCTATATATGTAAGTATCTGAAGGAAATGTATGCCAAATCTCTTTAAGTCGCTGTGCAACGCGTATAACACTGCACAGTGGCGGACGTCTATCATAAGAAAATAATTATATACATATATACCTTTGTTTGAAATGTACGTTCCGCCGTTTTGGAAACAATTTAGAAGGGTCTCCTTGTTTTAAACATTTCGTGTCATATCAGACACATAGGTAAATGCTGAGACTATAGCTCGCTTTTTTTTTTTGGAAATCCATTCAATAACTATCAATGCATGCAAAATATATTCAGGTACTGTCCTCTGACTAGTCCTGCTCAGTACGAAAACACATAGCAATATCATAAAAACGTACTGCTCTATAAGAAAAATCAATCCCAAAATACGCGTATGAATACTACGTGCGTCTGGTACGCACGGAAATCAAAATCCAAATATGTGCCATACATATGCACAGAAACAACATCTAAGTGTATCGGGTGTGCACGAAACATCTGTCATAGGCAACATGTGTGCCTGACAGCAAAATCAGGTGCATCTGACATGCACGAAAAATCTCGATTTAGTGCATCTGGTGTGCACCAAAATCACACTTCAAAACATGCGCCCAACATGCGCGAAAATCCAAATCAGGTGCATCCATCGTGCACGAAATCATGAAATCCAATATCAAGTGCCGAATATACGCAAAATCCAATCAGGTGCACAAGGTGCACAAAACAAATATCGAACATCACCATCGAAATCAAAGTCCAGGGCATCTAAATGCACAACATACGAAACACTGCACTGCAAACATATATGAACTATACCGAGTGCAAAAACCAAATCGTGTGCGTATATACGCACAAATCAGCTCAACTGTATGAAATCCATATAATCACAAACATGAGAACCAAGGCACGAAAACGATATCAAGTGCAACAACCGTGCAAAAATCGTAAATACTCAGCAGATGAAACCATGGTCCATGAAGACAAATATCATGAAACTCAATCATCAAAATCAATCATGTGAATAAATCGCCCAAAATACGCAAATCAAGTATGGCGGAATAGTCCCGCTCAAGCACATCCTCTAAGAATCTCTGGCCAACTGCCGTGGTCACCCATAGCATGTCTCGTCGACGATCCTGAACTCTGGCCTGCCGGTGTGCATAACATGACCACTACTGGGTCCAAGTCTTCTCGTAATTTATTCCAGAAAGGTCCTATCGAGATCTCTCCCAAATCTCGTCTCTGCCGAACTGTCCGGAAGTCATCGTCCCTTACTAGATCTGTTCTCGTTCTGGAACGGCTGCATACTCAACGCGACTCCTTCTGGAAGGTATATCCAAGTACAATGTCTCGGCATATGTATCGCATCTCTGATGTCGGCGGAGTGGAACGTCGTTTCATCAAGATCTGGTACGAACCTCTTACTTCACCTTTCTCTAATGTCGACCGCTTCGGACTCGTCTCATCGTGGCTGCATAGACTGAGCTCCAACGGCTATCCTCGTATCGGGAGTCTCCCAAGAAATGTATCTCACCACCTAGCATCCGAATTAAGTCGAGCCATCCGATCGAGTCGTCAAAACCTCATAATCCCCCAAGAGCTCAACATCTTGGTACAGTTTAATAGTATCGAGTATGTACCACAGCATCAATGGTCCAGCCGTAGAAGGGCAAACCCAAGCCTCACTAATGGCGCCGCGGAACTGCCGCAAACCCTAAGGTTCAAAGGCTTTCACACGGTCATTAAGTCGAGTTAGGGTTTCATTCTTCTAGAGGGTCCATAGAATTGCCTGCACGTCTTTCCGAATACTTTAAACTTGGAATAATAGGTTGCTGATATTCGATCATCTCTGTCGACTCTCAACGTCTCCGCGTGAAGTCGTCTCTAGCTGGAATCAATCTATCTGATGACCTCGCATTGGGCTAGCGAACGAACCACATGTCCTAGTCATTCATCCTTGGTGACTAGCGACCTTCTATCATCTCTTAATACAACTCGTACTGCAATAGCTCCAACATCTGGGGCGATATATCGTCGTTCGCAGCAATAACTGGCTCACTCGTCTGCATGCTGAACAGTGCCTCAAACCTCATGAATAAGCAATACACCAACGGTCATCAAAATCTCGTTGGCCTCTATCATTGGCTCGATCCTCTGGTACTGATCGGCACGTCCGAGAAATCTCGTAAAGGCGATCCGCCAAACGCTCGTGGCGCGAAAACACAGTAAAAAGACACATCTCCGCAATCGTGTGTCGCCGGAATTATGCCCTGGTCAGTCCTCGTTTGTGAAGAGCTCGTGCTAACCGCAACTCTAGCCGTAGCTCTCCCTGCCAGTAATCGTGGCAGCAAAACCTTAACTGGTACCGATGAGGCTAGATCAGGAATGAATATAATACTGAGCAAACAAATGTACATCCTAAGGCTTCTTAAATGGAGTAGCGTATCGTAAGTATGCCGCGGAACATACCCACGGTACGTCACACTACTTTAGTCACCTATTCCATCAACCAAGGGTCATCCTACGCTCCGAAGGTAAAACCTAACGCTCTGATACCAACTTTGTCACGTCCCGAAAGTACGCAACATGACCGGCACTTAAACTACGAAACGTCTCGAGGCGTACGTAATCCAAGTAAGCCGAAAACCCAGAAATGTAAACCAAGAAAAGTAGTAGAGTGAAGGAAAACCAATTTAAATAAGTAGTTTTAATAGCATAAGCCGAATTATGCGGGTTTCTAAAAACATCAAAAATTTCCTGAAAATTTTGGCAGAATCTCCTTTGTAAATACTGGCCCCCAAACGGGATACAACATGAATAGTATACGAAATCAATAAAAAAGCATCCCCAAGCGGGAGCTAGCTCTTCGTCAATCGACGGTCACAACCACACAAGCAATAAAATATACAACGCCAACGGCGAGGATCAAAACTCAAAAGGAAACTCAAAACCACAAGAAAACCACAGAAATATAACGCGCGACTCTAAGGTCGAAAGAATAAACATCACTGGTCTCTATCTCAAATAAATACATGTTTGGTTGATGGAACTTCTAGATACAACAGAATAATAATATACAAGATATATAATGGGGGTACGATACAAGTAAACTCACCTACTAGCAAATCACCCGAAGGAAACTATGCCCGCAAGCCGTAATGAAACCTGTACGGCAAACCTGCAAGAAACTGGGGCACAACGGGGGTGAGTTGCCAACTCGTGAATAGAAAAACATCTATGCACAGAAATCGCATAAATAACGCAACCTAGGTCAATGATCATAATATATATCCTCAAATATATGTATAACATGCAGCCTATAACAATGGCTAGGGTAATATCTAACCCGAGTGTGATCTCATGTGCCCGTGTCAGTGTCTCAGGTAGCAATATATCATATGAATGAGGTATGAATGCATGAAAACAGAATACATGTAAATGAAGAAACTGTTTTCATAAATTAGTGAGATTTCCTTTGTATTTTTAAAATGAGGTATCATAAATGAACTCAGCATCAACAGTGTCTAGCATCGACACAAAACATAAATCTCAATGTCTCAAAACCTCAGGCTCCGGCTATCCGGACTGGCCTGTATCATCAAATCGCAGTACCTCAATATCTCAAAATCTCAATGTCTCAATCTCAATATCTCGGGCGCCGTCAGTCCAGACCGGCCCCTACCATCCATCTCAAGACCACGACGGTATCCTCCGGATATCCGACACGTCGAGTAATATCACCGGTAGGTAGTCTCCCCTGCCAGGCTCACATCGTCATCATCACGCGCTTCTTGCCCCGGGGTACCTTACCGGGCCCACCATGTACCCGAAACGGTTCATCCGTTTCCTCGAATCGGGTCTCGAAATCCATCAGCAAACTCATGGTGGATGACTCATACATCATGGGAAAACCGCACTTTTTATTTAAAAAGAGAGACAAAAGGTTTATTTATGTTTTTGCGGTTTTCCTCCAAATCCAAGAAATCTCATGAAATCCGAATCCAAATCATCAATAGCATGTAAACAGTGAATATAGGCATGAAAATCCATGAATGCGGCACAACAGTGAATCATAACATGCATGAAGTAGCAGGCAATAACTACAATGTCTAAACTATTAGCTAACAACCTATGTCAATGAAATAGTATTTCTAAAGTGTTCGTGACATGGCAATTACCGATGAAGATGTGTGTGAGCCGGCAAGTAAGTGTACGTGGTACATACGCATCATCGGTAATGGTGCTGGTGTCCTAACCACAAGATATCAACAGTAGAATATGAAGCATAATATAAGCATGTGATGCGGAGCGAACAACAAAAGTGAGCGGGAGCTGAATACTAGACGCAACTATAACTAATCTGCATTAATCTAATATAAGTCCTACAAATGGTGCCTTTTGAAATAACACGAATCATGGGGTTTTGAAAATAGGGGCTACGGTGTTTTTATGAAAAGATACGTCTTTTGAAATATCCGTAGGATCCCCTTGGACTGTCTTTTAAAATACCCACGATTCGTAAGTTTTTAAAATAGGTAAGAATCGAATCTAATCTAACAACTAAACTAAACTAAAGGGCTAAGCTAACAAGCTGGACTACAGGTAAGGAAACCGCCTAATATCTGAGTCGATCCATATACATACCTGTATATATATTAGTCGGTGATCCCGCCTCAATAATATCATATCCGATACTATATCTATAATCAGACATCCTAAGTCAAGAGTGCGGATCAATCATCAAGATATAGCTCGTACGTAAATCCGTCGTACGGCATCCCCAAATCTGGGTACGGGTCAATATCATACTCATCACACTGTTCATCTGGTATCCTCTTTATCAAGATCATCATCTGGGGTACTGACCTACATCTAGTACACTACTAATATCACTATTCGCGTGGCATTGTCATCCAAAGATCCGCTATAATATCAGGACGTATCTCAAGTACGAATCCTGCCATATCACCGATCTCACGGCCTCAACTCAAATCTCATCGACTCATCTCAAACCCAAGTATCATCCGCAAATCCAGTATGTGAACACCTAGTCCCATACCCAGGTGAACACATAACCACCTCTCCCCATATACGCACAGGTAATAACATAGATGTATGCATGTGTGTGCGTGTGTGTGTGGGTGTAACAACTACTCTAGGCTTTCGCAACTAACACTAAACTAATCCATGAACACCTAGAATCCACCTTTATCATCAAGTCTCATATCAACATAATATATGTAATCAAAATATATGTGTGTATACGTATTCGTATACATCACCACGAACTGCGGGGGTGCTATACGCCATCCACCCGACTTCTCCCCGTAGGTATAAATCTACTCACCTGGTCCTCGCTCGCCGGTGCCGACGTCGCCACGCGCTTGCTTGTCGTCTCGAAGTCCGCATGGGGTACCTACATATCATAATCCACCGTATTGCATTAAAATCCGACTCATGACCAAAACGACTCACGAATCCCACATAGGTCAAAACCTATGGTTGCCTTTATAAATCAACCCCAAAACCCTCGATGTCGGTGTACAAACGCCAAACCATCGAGAAAACCCAAACACACTCATTTGCACAATCACATGCACTAATTATAATATAAAATAGGTTAAAATTCACAAAAAACTCAAACTCACTTTAAAAGCCATTTTTCCGAAAATCTAGCAAGCAAAAATTTACCGTTTTAATACAAAAATCGACGTTTAAACAAATCTAGCAGCCGCAATATCCACTCAATATCATAACCAAGTCATATAAACCATTACAATAATTTATTCTCATCAAAATATATATATTTACAAAACCTAGTTAACAAAACTAGCACAATTTTCCATTTTAGCTCAAAACTTGGTGTTTTAATCAACTTTAACTATTTTAACAATTCTAGTGGCCAAAATGCCCACTAAATAACTTAATTAAGTCACCCAAACCCAAACTAAATTTTAAACTCACTAATTATAATAGATCTAAAAAAACTAGTTTGCAATTAGCTTAATTATGATAATTTAGATGTAGAAATTAGCAAATTTGGCACTTAGATTACACTTTGCATGACTTAGCATGATAACTACACTATACAATCATAAACAATGTTAAAATCCCTCACTTGATTTTAAAAACCCAATTCTAGAATTTCCAAACCCTAACTTTAAAATTCTAACTAGCAATTCAAAACTTAACTTAAACCGCTCATTAACTTAATTGAAGAAATAATCAAACAATTTAACAAAAAGCCAAGATTTATTATACCTCAAGAACAATGGAACATACATAGAACATGGCCTCCAAATTGAAATCTTTGCATCAAGATCCATGCTAAAAGAGATAAGGGAAAATGGATAGGGATTGGATTTTTATTTTGTAGGATTTTTGTGTTGATTTTTGGGCATTTTGTGATGAAATTTTGATGAGAAATGAGAGGAAAAGAGAGAGGGGCTGCTGTTGTAGGAAGGAGAGAGAGAGGGTTGGCTCAATGGGGAGGGGGGAGAGAGATGGAGGTGGGGAAAAAGTCAAGGCAATACCCAAAACTCAAAGCCCAAACTCCTTTTGCCCAATTTCTTTCATTCCTTTGTTCTCTTTTCTTTGTTTTTTTTTTTTTTGTGAGATGAGAGGCCCAAGAATGGTGGGCTGTAAAGGGGCCGGCCAGAGCTATAGGGGAGGGGGTGTGGGTTTTGTTTGGGTGAGAAAAAAAGATAAATGTTGTACCCCACTTCCATTAACACTAATTTCACCGAAAAACGCATTTTTCTTCGATATTTTCTAAACCGTTTTGGCAAACGATTTCATTTCAAAAACCACATGATAAAATTTTATTTAATGTGTCATGATGGACAAAATTTGTTTCAACTCATTCCAATTTGTAATTTTCCCTAATTAAATGTATTAGTGACGGCTTAAAATAATAATAAAATAAATTTTTTTCAGAAAATTTGAAATTTCACCAGTGGCTCAATAAACCCCAAATACTAGCCATTACATAGCTAGAATATGTATATTTAATTTTTATAATAAGATATTTGCATTTTGACTTTTTACAGAAAACCCCCTTATTTTACCGATTTTCCGAAATTTCACCGAAACGATTTTCAAAACGCTACAGTAGTGTCTGAGCTTCGTTATCACGAAGATTAAAGCCAGGCAGTGTTTTTCAATGGGGGAGTAATTGTTTTCTACCCCCAAGAGAACTCGACTCAAATAGTAGAGGGCTCTTTCCTTCCCTCGGTCATTCTCTCGTGCCCATAGCGTGCCTAAGGAACCTTCAAGGGCACTTGTATACAGGATGAGATGTTTTCCCTTGATCGAAGCTGTCAATACCGTCGGATTCTGTAGGTATTTCTTGATTTCATCCATTGCACTTTGGCATTTGTGATCCCAGACGAACGGAGTCCCTTTCTTCATTAGGTGACTGTAGGGGCGGCATTTGCCGGAGAGGTTAGCTATGAATCGTCGGATATATGCGAGCTTTCCTTGGAGGGACCGCAGTTGTTTCAGAGTCCTTGGCGGAGGCATTTCCATAATTGCCTTGATCTTCAATGGGTCTATCTCGATGCCCCGGTGTCGTACGATGAATCCTAGAAATTTTCCTGAGGAGACTCCGAACGTGCATTTGAGAGGGTTCATCTTCAGATTGTATTTCCGAAGACATTAGAACACTATCTTCAGATGCTCCCAATGCTCCTCATGTGATTTTCTTTTTACCACGAGGTCGTCGATATAGCATTCGACATTTTCATATATGAGGTCATCGAAAATCTTCGTCATGGCCCTCTGATAGGTGGCGCCGGCGTTTTTCAGACCGAAAGGCATTACTTTGTAGCAGAATATGCCCAGAGGATTCCAGAAAGCGGTATGCTTCTGGTCCTCAGAATGCATCTTTATTTGATTGTACCCTGATGAGCCGTCCTTGAAGAAGAAGACTTCGTGAGTGGACGTGTTGTCTATCATCAGCTCGGTAACCGGTACAGGAAAATCATCCTTTGGGCAAGCTTTGTTGAGGTCTCGAAAGTCCACGCAGATGCGCACTGTCCTATTTTTCTTCATCACTGGGACGATATTGGCGATCAAGTCAGGGTACTGAACCTCTTGGATGAAGCCGGAATCGATTAGCTTCTTGACCTCGACGTTGATGCTCATTTCAAGTTCGAGCCGCATTCTTCTCGCCACTTGTTTGACTGGCTTGATATCCGGAGATATTGCCAATTTGTTAACGGCTATTTCTGGATCTAATCCCGGCATCTCGGAGTAATTCCATGCGAAGCAATCTTTATACTGCATGAGCACGTCTTTTTGTGTAGCCACATGTTCTTTAGACAGCAGCTCGCTGACGAATGTAGGCCGTGGGTCGTTTGCCATCCCCAAGTCGATTTTTCTGAGGTTATCTGCCGTAGTATGTATCCCATCTTCCAATTCTTTTGGCACCGATGGAAATTCTGAGATCACTTCGTCATCATCGTTTTCGAAGCACCAGAGAAGGTCAGCCATATCCTCGGGCACTCCTTCTTTTGTCAGTGTTATTACGTAACAGGTGCGAGATCGCTTCCAAGACCGACGTTGGTCCAGTTCTACACTCGATGCATATATGGCTTTCGGTTCATGCTTTTGTGGTGGAGTTACCCTCCAACTGCTGGATAAAGTGAACCTCCCTTGCTGATACTGGTCTTCTACCCAGTTTTTGAATGTGAAGCAGTCTTCGAGAGAATATCCTATCGCTCTATGATAGGAGCAATAATCCGGGTGAGAGACCTCGCCTGCTTGTTCGGGGTGTTTGGACTCCGGGAGCGTAATCATTTGGTGTTTCGTGACAAGATCGAATATCTTCCTTGTCTTGTCTTGGGGAAAAAAGTATGCTCGACCCATCTTCTTTATAAGAGACGAATCTCGGCTGCTCAATTTTCAATCGCGGGGCTTCTTGGACCCGCTTTGCTGCTGTCAAACATTTTTTCCGTTCTTCAGTTTATTTTTGCCTCCGCGTCGAGTCTTCCGTATGACGGGCTGGGGATGAAGGGCATCGTCATTTTTCGTAGCCTGCTGTAGGAGGCGCTGTGTCCTGGCTTTTTCATAGAGGGCCATTTCGCGGCTATGGTCATCCCAGACCTTTTGACCCGCTTCCTTTATTAGCTTATCCATCTGTTCTTCGAACGACAGACTTAGCACTTTCATGGAGAGACTTTGTTTTGGTTCAGGGTTAGCGTCTTCTAACAGAGCATCTCCTTCTTCATCGAAATTATGTATAACGTAGCAGCCATGGAATCGCTCCCGTTTCTTGGATTGAACATATCCAAGCCCGGTCGTTTCCATTCTCCCGTTGGGCAATTTTCGCTGAGTTCCAAGGGCGTTCCAGATCCTGTTGTAGAACTGGGCTTGTCGCGCGGTCTGCTTCAAGGGTATGCCTTGGCGCCTCAAAAGACTTTTTAATCCTTCTCTGTAGTATCTGGGCAGACGGATAGGCTGGAGCCTGTCAAGCGTAGAATCGGCACATGCCAGATCTCTTTCTCCACTTTGGTTTCCGTGGATCGATAAAAGAGGATCGCCTTTTCATCTCTTTTCCTTGGAGGGATGTAGAACGTCTGCAGTTCTTGCACACTGTAGGTATCAAATGCGTCGAGCTCTTTGTAATGCTCTTGCGGAACCATGGCGATCTGCAAACTCTGATCATCTCCAATGAAGGCTTGCACTGATGGACGAGCCGAGAATACTGCGTTGATCTCGTCTTCAGAGTCACTGTCAAAGACGAGGATAGGGGTAGACGGTCCCGGTTTGTTGTATCGGGAAGGTCCTGAATAGACTATCTCTTCTTCCTCCTCGGTATCGCTCCCGAAGACCGGAATGGTGGTGATAGCTTTTTGCTTATTCTCCGGTTTATGACATCTTTCCGTGTCTTCGATGTCTAGTAAGAAGTACTTTGCATCTTCGTACTTTCAGACTTCATTCATGGAGAATGGGTTCAGCTCCCCGGTCACGGTATACTCGAGACCATCTTTGAAGTACTTCATACACTGATGTTGTGTAAAAGGGATACTGTTGTACTCGTGTAACCAAGGCCTGCCGAGCAAAGCGTTGTAGCAAGTCTTGGCATCAATGACGTGAAACTTGATATCAGTGACGAGCAGCCCAAAGCGTAATGTCGGTATCACAGACCCGAGCGTCCATAATGACTGGGAGTCGAACCCGGAGATAGTGATTTTATCCCGAGCGAGGTGTTGAACGCTCATGCAGATTTCTTTTAACACCCTCACATTTAGGAGATTGACAAAGGACCCATTGTCAAGTAGGATCTTCCCTATCTTAATGTCAGGGCAATACCCAGAGACATATAGGGGACGGTTGTGCTCACATGTTCCGAGGAGGAGATCTTCATCGCCGAAAGTGATATCAGCTGTGTGTACTTCTTCCAGCTCGTCCTTCATCCTTTCTTCGGCGAGGAAAGCTTCAAACTAGTCAGGCTCTTGTAATGCCTTGATCAGAGAATCTCTCGCCTCTTTGGATAGCAGAAGGGCGTCGTGAATGCTTAGTTGTGAGGGTATCTTCCTCAGGTGTGCCAGAACGTTGTAATCCACCTTGTTTTTCTTGGGCGGGTTCTTGGCTGCCAGCTCTTTGATGACTCGGTCATCGAGGGTGATATCCTCAAGGACCTTTTCTTTCCCCTTATCATTTTTATTCGATCCCTTGTTTACGGGTCCGAGATTCTTTTCAGGTAGCGTGCGATTGCGCAGCTGAATGTTCTCGCAGGTCTTCATCTCTTCTGTTTCAAAGATGGATTCCCTGAAGAGAGGGCCGAGGGCTATTTCTTCATCAGAATCACTCCCGAAGGTGAGAACTTGTGATCCCCCGGAATTAACCATGTGACATTCACTGGCAGTTCCTTTATGCTCATGTGTCGTGCTTCTTTGTTCCCGACGAGTCTTGTGCTTCATTCGCTGAATGTGTTTTCGGTGGGCAATATATCCCTGTCACCAGTTTTTAAAGGCTATGCACTCTTCGGTAGGGTGTGCAATCCTCTGATGGTATAAGCAGAAATTAGGATATACGTCCGCTTCATCAAGATGTATATCGCCGGGAGAATTTCCTCTGAAAGAGGGCAACTTCATTCCCATTGACAGGGCTCTAGCGAATCATTTCCTTGTCTTAAGTTTGCTTTTGTCTGCGGTGGACGTGCTTCGATCTGGTTGGAGTGCTTCAACATTTTCATTCAGTCGCCGGCGTTTGGCTTTTTCGAATATAGCCAGTTCACGCTCTCGATTGGCTTTGCTTTTCTAACGGGCTTCATTCAGGAATACGTCAATCATCTCGTCTGACGGTCCTAGGAGTTCTGGTTTAGGATCTGCCCCCTTTTTCTCTACATCAGGAGCTTCTTCACCATCTACCGGCGAGTGAGAGATCACGTGGCAGCTTGCCACATAATCTTCAGGTTCATCTGACGAGTCTTCTCCCTCATCTTTGTCGCTATCTCCGTCTTCAAGGATGTGGCTGAGAAACGCTTGAAGAGTGACCGGGGTTCGTGCCTTCTGGTTATATTCTTCCAACGCGTCAATATGTTTTTGCAGGTCTGTGCGCTTGTCACCATGCTTCACGGGCTTTTTGGTCTTCTTCTTCTTTTTCGAAGACTTTGACGGTTGGGCCTGAGCGTTTTGATTATCGCTACCCATTCTTGGAGTCAGGCGCGGATTCAGCATTCCCTCAATGATCTCAGGTTCCAGCGGACTTTTCCACCTGATTGCCGGGCATGTTTGGAGATCCTTCAGCATTCTTCTCATCTTGGCTGAATGAGCGACCTCCCATAGAGCTTCTTCTATAAAAGAGCACGATGCCCCCGGCGTGTTCACCTTTTTAAGAGCGTGCGGCTGGGGCGGGCTTACTTTCCAATTCTCGGACAGTGCAAATTTGCCTTGTTGGTATTGGTCCTCAATCCAGTCTTTGAAAACGAAGCAATCTTCGATTGGATGGCTTACTGCTCGGTGGTAGGGGCAGTAATTAGGATTGTTGGTATCGCCTGGCTGCAGCGGACGTCTTGGCTCTGGCAAATTGATGAGTCTATTGCGCACTGCCAGCTCGAACAGTCTCCTTATTTTGTCCCGGAGAAATGAGTAAGGACGTCCCAGTCTCTCCTCGAGGGATTGGCGTGGACGCACGTTTCTTTGGCGAACAACAGGTTTTAAGTCGCTCGGCTGTTGGTGAGCATTGGCGACAAAGGTGGCTTTCCCTTTGCCCTTTTCATTCCGCGGTTCTGTCTTTGAAAATAAAGGCTTATGACCCATCTAGTCCATTTGGGCCAGCTTATCAATCAAGGTCTGAAAGGTAGTCGGCTTGAAAAACATCATGAATTGGGATATTTTCGCCTGCGGATCGAGGGTTCCTATAAACATGCCCACTGCAGGAGCCTCTTCTATGGGTTGTTCGCATTTCGACCATAGGTTCCGCCACCGTATCGCGTACTGAACCCATGTTTCGCCTGGCTTCACCCTGGCGTTAATTAGTGCGGTGATCGGGGTGCGCTCGCTAGCGCTCGCAAATCTTTGCTTAAATAGTAGCTCCATTTCTGCAAATGTATTAACGGAGTCATTCGGGAGCTCAGAGTACAATTCAAACGCTGTTTCCGACAAGCTGCTAACAAACTGGCGAAGCAGTAGCTTATCGTCACCTCCGGTATTGCCGCATAAAGCCCTGAATTGAGCCACGTGTTGGTGTGGATTTCCCGTCCCATTATATATGTGAAATTTAGGGATCGTATATCCTGGCGGGTACTTTATTTGATCGTACCAACCCGGATAGGGTCGTCCAGTCTTAACAATTTGGCCGGCCGCTTCATTCTCCTGATGAGCTCGTATATGTTGAGTGATATAGTCATCCAGGACGGCTTTGGAAATGGTCTCCTCTTTGGCTGCTAAACAAGCCAGAAGAGGGTTTAATATCTCTCCTCTATCGTCTTCAATTATTACTGGAGGCTCTTCGGCTGGAAGGTCCGGCTGGATCATCATGCCCACCATATCTTGGAACAATAGCGCCATTTGTTTTATGTTGGTCGCTTGTTCCGCGGCCTCTTTGTCTTTCTTTTCTAGCATCCTGCGGAGGAACTCGGCATCGGTTTCCTGTTCTTGGTGCTGATCCGACGATGCTTCGGGGCTTTCTTTATGTCCCGTGAGTGCAGCCATCTTCGTTAACATCTCCTGGAGCTTCTGCTGTTGCTCCTGAGCTTTTGTTACCGATCGAGTGAGTGGTCGATGACCCCCAGAGGCACGACTCTCCTCCTTCCCGGAAGTCATATAAACAGTACGCACTACCATGCCCTCAGACTTGGGGCGTTTGGATTCAGTGCCTTTAAGCTTTGTCGCAGACACTAGCTCCCATTCAAGTCAATCTTGAACTGCTGCAATCATTTCCGGATCCACTATTATGTTGTTTTCGGACATAACATGGCCTAAGGACTTCATTTCATCGAGCCAAACTCGCACTTACTCAGCTAGGCATACCATTTCTCTTGCCTCGACGTCTGATGTATAGTTTTCAATGCTCCTTGTGCACCTCTTTGATCTTCTAAAATCAGAAGGATTTTGTCATTACTGGAAAAGATAAAGGTAACGCTGTCGCTTGCCGCCTTCATGCTCTATCGGTCGAGTAAGAAGGGATACCATAAACAAAAGGACCCGAGATGCTTCCAAACTGGAAGTTCTAACGTCGAAGTATAGAATTGGAAAAATGAACTAAGAGAGGCAAGAAGGAACATGCTTGGATTTTAGGATTTCAAGAAGTCAAGAGGTGAAATTTAAGAGACTTGAAAAAAGGAGTCGGATTCAATGAATGGGATTTAAGGAAGCAATAAGGAATCCAAAAAATTAAGGGATAAGATCTAACAGAGATGAATGGTTCGAAATTTCATTTCCTTTCCGTCGAGATATGATCGTAAGGGAGAACTCAAGGGAAGCCACTCCTTCCAGTCTATGTCGAAATTTTATCTAGTGGTTGGGCTAACGAACTAAAATAAAGTAAGGGGATGTTACTAAAGCAAACAAAGATATTGCTAGAAATAAATAACGACAAAAGTACCTGAGAATTCATCCCTAGAAACCTCCGCCTCTTCGGCCGTCATAGGGAAAGCCCATCCCTGATTTGGCCCTTGCGTAGTCTGCCTCAGTCCATACGTCTGTTTTTGATGTACAGGCGGCGCCCTTAGAACGTCACCTCCCAGCTGAATCCTCGATGGACAGGTGTTGACCTGGTGGTCAGCAGCTCCACAGACCAAACACTGACCCTTGGTCCTGCGGCAATTTCTCTGAATATTCCCCGGTCTATAACAGTAGTTGCAAACCAGGTCTTTTCGCTGCGGTGGGGAGAGTGGCGGCGCCCTCTGAATAGATCCTGGTGATACTCTGTGCTGTCGGTGTAAGTCCATGCTACCCTTCCCCGGTACTTACGGGGTTGCGGAATTGGTGTAAAACGATTTTTCAAGAGGGTGGTAAGATGGACTCATAATACGGATCTTTGTTAAACAACTAGCTAACAACCTAACTAGGAGTTGTTTAACTACTCGGTTAGGGGGTTATACCTTTCTTGAACTCCTTCGTCTTCAACTCTTGTGGTGTACGGATCGGCTTCACCCCGTCGTCTTCTCATGCCGAAGATCGATCCACCCGAAAGCTTCTACCTTTGGCTTCTCCTTCGAACTTGAAGAAACTAGAACACTTGGCTTGCTAGGCCTTGTGAACTAGGATGAGCAGAGGATTGTTTTGGTTTTTTTATCTCAAAGGCAATGGTTCTCAACTCATGAGAAGGGTTTGCCTTGAGCTAGAGAAAGCAAGAGGAAGAGGGAGAGCTTGAGCAAGTGATGGCAAGAGAGAGAAATGAAATGAGAGAATGAGTAAACCTTTTGCCATCCTTGCTCTCATAATCCAAAATCATCATCACAAGTAAGAATAATTGAGTATATTGTAATGGTTATTATCATGACAAATGACACTATCATTTCTTGCATTAAATGCAAATGGTGAACAAAACAAGCAAGCATAAGTCAATGCAACCAAATGATGGCCATTGTCATGATGGTGGTCAACAAGTCCAACCTAGTCAACCGGTCAACAAAAGTCAACAAGTCAACTAGGTCAACCTTTCAACCCTCACCATGTCACTATAATACTCAACTAATATTATTGTTAATCATAATTCTAATTCTCATTAGGGTTTAGTAAAAGTCAACAGTCAACAACCCTAATGAGAATCCTCTGCCTCTGTCTCTGTCAACTGTGCATACACACCCGTATCCGCGTTCCGGGAAACACGAATACCAACGAGATAAAAACAATCCCAAAACATACACTAGGATCTGGCTTAAATCAAAGCCTGCTAGTGTTAACTGTCCGGATACTAAACGTGCACAAGTGCACGGATGTGACCGAACCCTGTCGCAAAACCATGCGACCAGTCGCAAAACCATGCGATCTCTACTCTTTTGCCTAAAGGAGAATAGCTCTCTATGTGGGACTCTAAAGACTCGACACTACGCTGGCAGTGAGTTTAACCACAGACCGCAAGCGGCACTAGCTGTGCGTAACGACCCCCCCAGGTAGATGCCGACAAGAAGACGGACGAGGTGAAACCCATCTGAACTCCTACTGAGCCTGAATGTGACAATCTCCGTACAGTCCGGTCTGTTCGTCTGATACATCGCATGGCGGGCCTAGGGGGGCGGTAAACGTCAGTCCCCTAATAGCGGTACAAGTCGTGTCGGAGTGTAGCCCAGAACACCCTGAGATAACACTGGTAACCTACCAGTATATCTCGCTTGCCCTGGCCAGGGACTACTTGTGTAATGGCTCTCCTAGGCACAGCGCAATGTCAACCCCCAATACCGGGAGAGACGAATCCTGTCTAACCGTCACTGCCTCCAAGTGCTTCGGGACTGCACCCAACTACTACCTGTTTGCACGACTCCTTTGAGCCGTGGTAGGGTAGTAATCAAAGTACAGTGGGAACACACTCGAGGCGAAGTGACAGTGTCAAGTCAGCGGACTAAGTTGTACTCATGTCACCTGGGAACTGATAACTGACGATAGGTATAGTACTAACCAATCAGTTCCCGACGAGTCATGTCCAGTGTACTCGTAACCTAACGAGCACCCGCATACTATCTCAAGTACGACGTACTGACGGCTGTGGGACAGACCGTCTCCCCTGCTGGGATGAGAAGCGCATACGCTAGTCTACTCCGGAGTATCGATGCCCTGTCTCGATAGTCCTACGACTAGGGACCTGTATAAAGATGTGCTTGTGGATTACCCAGCCCCCACGAGTGTGACTGCCATCACAACGCTGGTAATCAAGAAAAGATCCTAAGGGCTCTACTAATATGTATAAGCAATATGCTAAAAGAAACACATGCACATATTAAAGTAGAAACAAACCAAGTAGCATACTACCATTTTGAGCAAGATTGTCAATACAAGGTGAATATCCCAAACTTCCATTAAGTAATATACAAACTAGTATGATACAGTAATGGCCTCTAGGGCATATACACTAACAATCTCCCACTTGCACTAAGACCATGTACTGGCGTATCGAAGACCTATCATCTCGATCAGCCGCTCGAACTAAGTCTGGGGCAAGGCCTTGGTGAATGGATCTGCAGTGTTATCTTCTGAAGCAACCCTCCGAACCTCGATCTCCTGGATATCCACGATCTCCCTGATCAGGTGATACCGCCTCAAGATGTGTCTGGATTTCTGATGGGACCTGGGTTCCTTCGCTAAAACTATAGCCCCGTTGTTGTCGCAATGCAGAGGTATTGGATCAACAATGGACGGAACCACCTGAAGTTCTTTCAAGAACTTCCTCATCCAGACGGCTTCTTTTGCGGCATCAGCAGCAGCGATGTATTCTGCTTCCATCGTCGAGTCTACAACGGTTTCCTGTTTGGAACTCTTCCAACACACCGCCCCTCCATTGAGGGTAAAGACAAAACCCGACATGGACTTGGAATCATCCTTGTCACTCTAGAAGCTGGAGTCAGCAAAGGCCTCAATCTGGAGGTCCTTTCCGCCATACACCAAGAACATCTCCTTAGTCCTTCTCAGGTACTTGAGAATGTTCTTTACCGCTATCCAGTGCTTCTCCCCTGGGTCCGACTGATACCGGCTTACAACGCTCAATGCGTATGCTACATCTAGTCTGGTACACAATATCGCATACATAATAGATCCTACCGCAGATGCGTAGGGTATTGATGACATGCGAGCCCTTTCCAAATCAGTCTTGGGAGACATCTCTTTGGAGAGGGTGATTCCGTGACAAGCCGGCAGATTACCGCGCTTGGAATCTTCCATACTGAATCGTTTCAGTATGGTGTCGATGTACCTTGACTGTGAAAGTCCCAACATCCTTTTAGATCTATCACGATAGATCTGGATCCCCAGAATGTAGTTGACATCGCCCAGGTCCTTCATGGAGAACCTGTGTGACAAGAACCCTTTGACAGATTGTAGCATAGGAATGTCATTTCCTATCAAGAGAATATCATCCACGTATAAAACGAGGAATACGACAGTTCTTGCTACAAATCTACTATAGATGCATGGTTCATCTGGATTTTTGATAAAGCCAAATTCTTTGACTGTCTCATCAAAGCAGATGTTCCAACTCCGCGATGCCTGCTTTAGTCCATAGATGGACTTAAGCAACTTGCACACCTTTCCGCTGCTCCCACTCTGAATGAAACCCTCTGGCTGGTCCATATAGACACACTCCTCTAAATTTCCATTTAGAAAAGCGGTCTTTACGTCCATCTGCCAAATCTCATAATCGTGGAAGGCAGCAATGGCAAGAAGGATCCGAATGGATTTTAGCATAGCCACTGGAGAAAAGGTTTCGTCATAGTCCAAACCTGGTCTTTGACGAAAACCCTTTGCAACAAGTCTAGCCTTATAGGTCTCAACCTGTCCATCTACACCAATCTTCATTTTGAAGATCCACTTGCATCCTACGGGTTTTACCCCATCTGGAGCAATGCCCAACGTCCATACTTTGTTGGTGTGCATGGACTCCATTTCGGTCCGCATTGCATCCAGCCATTTTACCGAGTCAACGCTCTGAACGGCCTGCTGGAAGCTAGTAGGCTCATCATAATCAATGATGCAGTCCTCTCTATCCCCGTCTATGAGAAAACCGTAGTATCTCTCGGGCGGATGAGACTGCCTACTACTCCTGCGGAGCAGCATAGGAATGTCCTGTTCTTTTGAACCCTCTGGTTCTACTAAGCTCTCAGTAATAGCTCGTGGTTCTGGAATTTCTTCCAGTTCTACCGCGCTCCCACTTATCTGGTTTTCCAAAAACTCAGTTTCCAAGAAACGGGCATGACGAGAAACAAAAACCTTTTGTTCCTCTTCGCAATAGAAGAAATATCATTGGAGTTATTTGGATATCCCACGAACTTGCACTGTACTGAGCGTGCCTCGAGTTTGTCCGCATGCTGCTTTTTGACAAAAGCCGGACATCCCCATGTCTTAATGTGCTTAAGATAGGGTTTCTTCCCACACCACATCTGATATGGTGTGGTAGGCACAGTCTTAGTTGGAACTCGGTTCAAAAGATATGCGGTTGATTCTAGCGCATATCCCCAGAATGATCGCGGTAACTCAGCGTCACTCATCATGGAACGTATCATATCCAATAGGGTCCTGTTCCGTCTCTCCGATACACCGTTGTGTTGCGGAGTGTATCGAGGAGTAAACTGAGAGAGAATTGTTAGTTATATGTATGCCCTAGAGGCCATTACTGTACATACGATGTATATTGTAGTGGATGCTAGGACATATATAGGGAGGACTTTCTTGCTCGACATGATAGTATGCTATCTGGTTGTACTTTATCTTAACATGTACTCTGATTGTCTCTATGTTACATGTTGATAAAGCCCTTAGGATATGTACTCGACTACTGGGACTATGATGAGATCATACTAGTGGGGCCACGGTAGTCGACGAGTACATCCTATAACTGTTCCTAGTCGAGGGTGTATCGAGACAGGGCATCGATGCACCAGAGTAGACTAGCGTATACGCATCTTGACCCATATGATGGGCGATGGATGATCCCATATCCATCGGTGTTTGACATCAAGGATGGTGTACGGGTGCTCAGTGGAGACTGGGTACACTGGACGGACTCGCCGAGAACTTCCAGATGGTATTATACCATACGTCAGATGGCAGTTCTCCGGTGACACTGGTACAGAGTAGTCTGTCGACCCGAGATCGTCATAGAGTCTTGTGTAATTCCCACTGTGCTTTGATTTCCATCATACCACATCCAAGAGGGCGTGCAAAAAGGTGGCTTTTGGGTACAGTCCCGAATCACATGGAGGCAATGAGCGATAGGAGGGGATTCGTCTCTCCCGGTATAGGGAGTTGATGTTGTGCTGTGTTCGATTGGCTATAACCGGAAATCCCTGGCCAGGGTTGCTGAGATTTACTGGTAAGTGTTATCAGTAGTTTCTCGAACTGTTATAGACCTCATATCGACACGACTTATCGAGCTGCTGGGGTCTGACGTTTACCACCCCTAGGCGAGATATGCAACATATCAGACGACGAGACCGGACTGTACGGGAGTGTTACTGTTTGGATTCACAGGAGAATGTGCATGCTTGCTTGTTGATCTTCTGAGCGCTCAATACCTGGGTAGCTGTTACGTTTAGCTGACCGCTTGCAGCTTGTGGGTGTTTGATATGATCATCACCTACTGCCGGCGTATTGACGATTCTTTAGAGTCCTACACAGAGGTTTCTTGACTCAGGCAAAACGGAGTAGGAGCACATATGTGATATGTGCGGGACCGAGGATAATGCGATATGTGATACCGTATTATATTCTCGCGATATTTGATATCAGCCGGGTCATCGGATCAAGTGTTGATTCGATGAATCGGTACGGATAAATATTAGTCGGTTATATGCGATAAAGCCGGATTGTCAGATCAAGTGTTGATTCGATAATTTAATGTATAATAATATATATGATATATTAAATTACATTAACTAATATTTGCTCACTAAAAGATTCTTTTTCTCACTCGGGTAATACATTGATATATATGCGATATATGTTAATTGTATTATTTTATTTGGTTACGATAAATATTATATATGTGATATATAATATTGTAACATGATATGATAACTAATGCAACTTGTTTAGTGGAGTTTAAACATGATTAGGGTTTGGATTAGGGTTAAGCTTTCTAGATGTTTCTAGAAAGTTTTCTTTTTGTCATGATAAAGATATTTACAAGTGACTCATGCTTTAACCCAACCCAAACCCTAACCCTTGTCAATTCTCTACAATGGTTAAGTCAACCATGGTTGCATTATTCTTCATATTAATCCTTTCTTATTCATCACAAAAGAAAATGGATCACTATTCTTCTTCTTCCTTCATTCTTTCATGAAAAACCTTGCTTGATTTTTCAAAAGTGATGAATAAATATGAGAAAAAGATAAATAAAGAGAGCAAAAATCCTACTTCATCATCCTCATCTTCCCTTGCCATTTAGATGAGGGTGTTCACATCATTTCATGAGTGTTAGCTTGTGTTAACAAGGTAGATCATCTTAGTATCGAAGATCGGAAGCAAAGGTTGCGTCTTTCTCTTCGTGGAACCTCTCGAGAGTCCGGATCCCGATGATCGCAGCGAAGGGACCACAACACGGAGCATATGAAGTGAAGGACCGGATCTACAAAGGTTGTAATCCCTCTCACTTAGTGTTAAAGTGTTTAGCATGCTTGTTTTCGCCTAATCTCTAGTTTAAAGTTCCGTATTCGGGTTGTTCGGCACGGCTAAATTTTATATTCGGGCATGGTTGATGCCTCGTAGACCCTTGTGCGCGTTCCTAGCAACCCTACAGTGGTATCAGAGCCAAGCTAGAGCTTTAGGCGAAGTCTAGACGAAATTTAAAGTCCGATCGAAACCCGAAACCCCGATAAAACCCGCTCTCTGGACTTTTTCTAAAAACTGGGATTTTTCCACATTAAAAATGCTTAAAAAATTCAGCAGGGAATTATAAGAATTATGGTGCAAAAAGTTTTTGATGAACAGTAAAAAGCGCGGTTCCGCGGCGAAATGATGACGTTAGCATCTCCTGTTTGCACAGTAACTCCTATTTTAATATGCTGGATTTTCTGGGAATTTTTAATATTTATTCTCCTGTTGAGTTTTCTGGGGTTGTTTAGGGATTCGATGATTCGATCGGATTATCAGATTTTGTCTATGTGTGTTTTCCGAATAATTTTTAGAAACTATTAAAAAGTTCGAACGGATATCAATAACTCACTTTTTCCCCTGTCGGAAAATTTTTCAAAAGTTGGATTTTTTCTCGTGTTTAAGAATGTTCTAAGTCGTGCAAGTAACTCGGTGGACCCTCTAGAAGACAACAAACCTTAACTCGATTATGTGACCGTCTTGAACTGCCTTTTGAACCTTAGGGTTTTGGGCAGTACGGCGTGCCACATGTGAGGCGTTGGCTTGACCCTTCTACGGCTGGACCATTGGTACTGTGGCATGTGTTGGATGTTTTTAAACTGATTTCAAGTGTTGAGATATATTGGGGAAATCTTGGGTGCTTGATGATTCGATCGGAAAGTTTAACTTTTTCTATTTATCTGGAATGTGATATAACATTTGGAATCCACAGGCAGTTATGAGATAACTGATTTGAATATTATAAACATAGCAGTTTAGTCTCAGATGATCGGTTGCCACAGAATTTTGATGTGATCAAAAGTCCGTCGCAATCACGTAGTGTACGCGGATACTCGCCGGGTAAACTTAATAGACAGCCACGCCCCATAGCCCCGACCAAGTGACTGTAGGAGAACCCCGTCGCCGAAAGCATCTATTCGGGTGCTCCCGGTAGCGGTGTTCCGCCTTGGTGCACTTCGTCGACGGTATCGGGGTGCGGCCGTCTACTAAAGTTTGCGACGAGCATTCGATCAGGACGTCGGGAATCTTGTTGAATTGCCCGACTTGATATTGAAAAGAGTTTTCGATAATGAGATTAAAATGCGAGGTTTATAAGGAATTCATTTGGTTAGGCATGTGATGTCTAAGGAGGTTGCGGATTCCAACTATTGTAGTTTTACACTTTCTTTTCTGTGACCGTAAGCGTAGTATGTGGTGTATCGCCGGCTTCGTTGCTATACATCAACGACAATCGGGATACGCATACTTGCTTACGTTGATGATATGAGATATTATGTGTTGCTGTGATATGTTGTATTGGATCGTCGCGTTTGAATAGCCGGGGGTTTTATGTGAGATGAGAGTTTTTCTTTTTCATTCATGTAAAATTCATTTGTATGTAATATTCTTTTATTGGGGCACTTCCAGGTAGCGGAAGATGTCACCGTTGTATATTATTTACTTTTCCGCATTAGGTAGACCCAAGGCGGGGAGCACAAGTAACCGGGTTCTAGGGTCCAGTGGGAGACCATCTCGAGGAGTCGAGACCGGGTCTCCTAACCCTAGAATTGGCAGTGTTACTTGCCGCTCTCATAGGGGTCTAGGGATGTGGGTTTGGATATTCATCGCGACCGTGGAATTCGTGTTTTATACTGGCTCGTATTGAAAACACGGACGTCCTAGTATATCCAATATTTCATATATGTTCTTCTGCTGCAATGTTCTGTGATGAGATCATATTACTGCCTGAGACGAATGTTTATATTTTATATATACGAGATATATGTTATATTGCAGATTTCGTTTCAAAAGAGATGCTTGTGAAGCATAATAAAATGGGACTTCATTAATGAGATTAATGAAATAAAAGAAACCTAAGATATTGTAGAAACTTGTTTATAAAAACTGGTAGGTCTAGTTGTTGCTTTGCATAGCGGTGTTCCTTGTAGAACATCCAGCACCTTATTCGATAAGGAAAGGACCGAGATCCCTTCACCGGGAGTGACTCCTTTAGCAATAACTGGCAGATGCTACAAACTCGGTTTGTCTTTTGATTGCTTCTATAGTTCTTGCTTTGCATAGTAATATTTGTGAAATATCCTGCATCTTATTCGATGAGGAAAGGGCCAACGATCCCTTCACCGGGAGTGACCCCTTTAGCAAAACTAGAAAAGCCTCAAAAACACTCCATTTAAAATCACTCGATTCTACAACGATATCAAGTTCATTACGCAAAGGGTTTTCTGAAAAACCTGTCGTAGCCCTCCGTCATTTCAGATAAGTTGTATATAGTATTCGTGCTGCATTTGTTGGCTTTCGTCAAGGTGCAGTGTGCGGTAGCTATATGCTGCTTATCTGCTAGCATACGATGCGATTGGATTAGGGTAGTCGTGCGGCTTTGTTGGCTTTCGTCAAGGGTCGTGCGGGTGGGTTTAATTCAATCAAGAAATGTACGGGTTGAACTTGACTAGCAGGCTATGGTTTGTTGGCTTTCGTCAAGGTCATAGCACGTTAGGGGCAAAATATTATTGGGAATTTCAAGTGTTGAAATTTGCAATGAGATTGCATACCTTCTATGAGATAGTTGGATCCCGATACCCGCTGAGAGTAAGAGTTACTCCTGGGAGAGTTTTACACATTACAATTAGCCGATCAAGTAGGTGTCTAGAAAGGTGTTAACGGGGTTACGCCTCTGGGAAAACGAGGTTTACTTTAATCAGGTTCGTGCGAAAGCACGGGGGACCTCCCTCAAAGTACCGATACTGGCCTGGCTGAAAGATTGGCGAACTTGTAACGCGTAATTAATCCCGGCTAGTCTTTCCTTTTAGGGTTTGAAGGAAGATTTGATTAAAACAGTGGGAGACATCCTGATTAGATATATTATATAACAAATCTAATCTTGCAAGAGCATACGCTGAGTGTTTTCTTCTCTCTCTCTCCAGGTAGCGACCATATCACGCCTTAATCAAGATAATAAAACGGATATATTGACCGAACCCGCTTGTTATACTGAGTTGGGGAACGTTGGTCCCGCTCCAACTTATAATTGTTATAAGAACAGAGCAGGAAATTGGGGAATACCAGATTTCCCGTGCCGCCCAAACGAAGAAAGTGCATGTTGATGCATCATCTTCGGGTGTGTTCATTACACAGAACTGTTTCTCAGTATCCTTTACGTCCTGGGTATGTGATACCGGATCAGGATCCCGTATATGTAATCTGTTACAAGGGCTACAGATAGGTAGAGAACTGAGAACGGGTGATAAGTTTCATGAGACAGAAAACGGTGCAAGTGTTGCAGCCAAGTCTGTTGGTCACTGTCACCCTGCATTACCGGAATACATTGATTCTGAACAAATGTTATTAGATACCGAACCTGATATACAAAATCATATCAGTCTCTTTATTAGTAAAGAAATGATATAATTTTGTTTTGTTGGATAATGTTTTGAACATTTCCTATATCAAGAGTTGATCGGTTCAGGCACGTTATCTAAAAGCATAGACGTTCTAAATCAAACTACAGTTCTTAGTATACAGAACACACACAAGAGGAAGAGTTCAGAAATGAACGAATCCTTCTTGAGGTATTGTAGACTAGGTCATATCAATGCGACCCGACTAGCTAAGTTACATATAGATGCATATTTAAACTAGTCATCTTGTGAAACTTGCCGGTCATGTCACAAAGATAAGATGATCACAGCTCTGTTTGTTGGAAACAGAGAAAGAGTTAGTGAACTTTTGGGATTGATACATGCTGATGTATGAAGGTCCCCTGTCTACACATGCCAAGACCGGTTCTTTGTACTTCATTACATTCTCTGATAATCTCTCAAGATTCAGACATATGTTCCTGTTGAAACACAAGTCCGAACCTTTTGAGATATTCACAGAATATAAGTTAGAAGTAGAGAACCAAAATACGGGTATAAGTATTATGTCCTTTGATGAGATCAAGGAGGAGAATACTTGAGCACGGAATTCCTGGACTATTCTAAAGGAGAATGAGATTCTCTCTCGGCATTACTCCTCCATATACACCACAGCACGTCGGTGTATCGGGATGGAGCCATAGCACCCTATGTGATATGGTGTGCTCTATGATGAGTACTACTGAGTTTCCTATTTCCTTTAGGGAGTTATGCACTTGAGAAGCTGCATACCTATTGAATAGGGTTCAAATCAAATCAGTTGCCTACCACTTCATATGTGATATGGAAAGGGAAGAGCCTATATCTTAAGCTTGTTAAGATTTGGGGTTGCCCGGCCTATGTCTAAAAGCAAAATCCGGACAAGCTCGAGGCAAGGTCTGTTATGTACAACTGGAAAGGTTCCAGCTATACAAAATGCAGCTGATGATTTGGTAGAACCAAAGGATTCAATAGTTTCCAACGAACCTCAGCCTCTCCGCCGATCTAGTAGGGTTCCTCACCCACCTGAGAGATACTTCGGTTTCTCTATGACAGTGGGAGCGAGGATTGCATCATGAGATGATGACCCAACTAGTTTCGAGCTGGCCATCAGGAGTGGGACTCTGTAAGAATGGCTGGATGCTTATCGATCTGAGATGGAATCCTTATACACCAACAAAGTATGGACTTTGGTTGCTTTATCTGAAGGGTTAAATCCCCATCAGGAGCAAGTATATCTTGAGAAGATTACTTGGTGTACATGGAAAAGTTGAGACTTTCAAAGCTAGACTTGTTAAAGGTTTGCATCATAGACCAGGTATGGATTATATTGAAACCTTTTCTAAGGATCTATGCTTAAGTCCATCCAGATCCTACTTGCCACGGCTACATACCATGACTACGATATCTGGTGGTTGGGTGTCATGACTGCTTTTCTAAGTGATGTTTTAGAAGAGAATGTCTATAAGTACACAGCCAGAGGGCTTCGTAGACAGTGGGAGCAGCGGAAACGTGTGCAAGATGTTTTATATGATAAAACAGGCATCGCGGAGTTGGAACATCTGTTTTGATGTGCTAGTCAAAGAGTTTGACTTCATCAAAATGGTAGATAAACCTTGTATATACAAAAAAAAAGGTAGTAGGGAGTATGGTGGTGATCCTCGTAGAGTACGTGGATGACATACTCTTGATAGGGAAGGAGTTTCCTATGCTACGCTCGGTCAATCTCCGCTCATCACAAGGATTCTCCATATAGGATCAAAGTGATACCTCCTAAATCCTGGGTTTTGGATCTATGAGATAGATCTAATTGGATGTTAGGATACTCACTAGTTGTAGTGAGATGGTATCAATCGATCTTGGGGAGAATCACTGGAAAGGTTCCAGGGTGATAAGAACGACTGAATGTCAGTCGCAGGCATTGTCTTTACCCTCAGTGGAGGGATGGTATGTTGGAAGAGTTCCAAGCTAGATATGCGACATACTAGACGATTAAAGGCAAGATACATCATTACCATAGATACTACCAAAGAGGCAGTCTGGATAAATATAAGTTCATAAGATGAACTTCGTTCCTACCATTGTGTGACAATGGACTTGTGGCTTTAGCCAAGGAACTACCGTCCCATCAGAAATCCAGATATAATTCTTAGGCAGTATCACCTGATCATGGAGATGGTTGATCTCCAGGGAGATCGAGGTTAGGAGAGTAGACACAGAGGACGACAGTGCGGATCCATTCACAAAGGCCTTTTTCCCAGTAGGGACTTTTATGGGATGGTTGAGTATGAGATACTTCAACCGCAGCTAATTGTTGGGTATGCGATACCATAACAGATGGCCCTAGTGCAAGTGGGAGATTGTTAGTTATATGTATGCCCTAGAGGCCATTACTGTACATACGATGTATATTGTAGTGGATGCTAGGACATATATAGGGAGGACTTTCTTGCTCGACATGATAGTATGCTATCTGGTTGTACTTTATCTTAACATGTACTCTGATTGTCTCTATGTTACATGTTGATAAAGCCCTTAGGATATGTACTCGACTACTGGGACTATGATGAGATTATACTAGTGGGGCCACGGTAGTCGACGAGTACATCCTATAACTGTTCCTAGTCGAGGGTGTATCGAGACAGGGCATCGATGCACCAGAGTAGACTAGCGTATACGCATCTTGACCCATATGATGGGCGATGGATGATCCCATATCCATCGGTGTTTGACATCAAGGATGGTGTACGGGTGCTCAGTGAAGACTGGGTACACTGGACGGACTCGCCGAGAACTCCCAGATGGTATTATACCATACGTCAGATGGCAGTTCTCCGGTGACACTGGTACAGAGTAGTCTGTCGACCCGAGATCGTCATAGAGTCTTGTGTGATTCCCACTGTGCTTTGATTTCCATCATACCACGTCCAAGAGGGCGTGCAAAAAGGTGGCTTTTGGGTACAGTCCCGAATCACATGGAGGCAATGAGCGATAGGAGGGGATTCGTCTCTCCCGGTATAGGGAGTTGATGTTGTGCTGTGTTCGATTGGCTATAACCGGAAATCCCTGGCCAGGGTTGCTAAGATTTACTGGTAAGTGTTATCAGTAGTTTCTCGAACTGTTATAGACCTCATATCGACACGACTTATCGAGCTACTGGGGTCTGACGTTTACCACCCCTAGGCGAGATATGCAACATATCAGACGACGAGACCGGACTGTACGGAAGTGTTACTGTTTGGATTCACAGGAGAATGTGCATGCTTGCTTGTTGATCTTCTGAGCGCTCAATACCTGGGTAGCTGTTACGTTTAGCTGACCGCTTGCAGCTTGTGGGTGTTTGATATGATCATCACCTACTGCCGGCGTATTGACGATTCTTTAGAGTCCTACACAGAGGTTTCTTGACTCAGGCAAAACGGAGTAGGAGCACATATGTGATATGTGCGGGACCGAGGATAATGCGATATGTGATACCGTATTATATTCTCGCGATATTTGATATCAGCCGGGTCATCGGATCAAGTGTTGATTCGATGAATCGGTACGGATAAATATTAGTCGGTTATATGCGATAAAGCCGGATTGTCAGATCAAGTGTTGATTCGATAATTTAATGTATAATAATATATATGATATATTAAATTACATTAACTAATATTTGCTCACTAAAAGATTCTTTTTCTCACTCGGGTAATACATTGATATATATGCAATATATGTTAATTGTATTATTTTATTTGGTTACGATAAATATTATATATGTGATATATAATATTGTAACATGATATGATAACTAATGCAACTTGTTTAGTGGAGTTTAAACATGATTAGGGTTTGGATTAGGGTTAAGCTTTCTAGATGTTTCTAGAAGGTTTTCTTTTTGTCATGATAAAGATATTTACAAGTGACTCATGCTTTAACCCAACCCAAACCCTAACCCTTGTCAATTCTCTACAATGGTTAAGTCAACCATGGTTGCATTATTCTTCATATTAATCCTTTCTTATTCATCATAAAAGAAAATGGATCACTATTCTTCTTCTTCCTTCATTCTTTCATGAAAAACCTTGCTTGATTTTTCAAAAGTGATGAATAAATATGAGAAAAAGATAAATAAAGAGAGCAAAAATCCTACTTCATCATCCTCATCTTCCCTTGCCATTTAGATGAGGGTGTTCACATCATTTCATGAGTGTTAGCTTGTGTTAAAGAAACTTCAAGGTAGATCATCTTAGTATCGAAGATCAGAAGCAAAGGTTGTGTCTTTCTCTTCGTGGAACCTCTCGAGAGTCCGGATCCCGATGATCGCAGCGAAGGGACCACAACACGGAGCATATGAAGTGAAGGACCGGATCTACAAAGGTTGTAATCCCTCTCACTTAGTGTTAAAGTGTTTAGCATGCTTGTTTTCGCCTAATCTCTAGTTTAAAGTTCCGTATTCGGGTTGTTCGGCACGGCTAAATTTTTATTCAGGCATGGTTGATGCCTCGTAGACCCTTGTGCGCGTGCCTAGCAACCCTACAAGAATACCATTCTCTTTCAGGTAATCCAGAAACTCGGCACTCAAGTATTCTCCACCTCGATCAGATCTTAGTGTCTTGATACTTTTGCCGGTTTGTTTTTCTACTTCATTCTTATATTCCTGGAGTTTTCCAAAGGCTTCGGATTTATGTTTCATTAAGAAGAGATATCCGTACCTTGAAAAGTCATCCATAAAAGTTATGAAGTAAGAAAAACCGCTTCGCGCATGTGTAGACATTGGACCGCACACGTCGCTGTGTACGAGTCCCAAGAGCTTGCTCGCTCTTACTCCGTGTCCAGTGAACGGAGTCTTTGTCATCTTTCCTTTGAGACAGGATTGACAAGTGGCATACGATTGATATTGGAATGGATCCAAATATCCTTCTGTATGTAACTTAGTCAATCTTCTCTCATTGATGTGACCCAGTCTACAATGCCATAAGAAAACCTAATTAGTTTCCGAAGACTTTCTTTTGTGTGTATTCTGGACATTGAAAATCTGTGGTTGGTTTAATATGTATATACCATTGCTTAATGTACCTGACCCAATCAAAACTTGATTAAGGTGAATGTTCACAACATTACTTACAAATGCAAATTCATAATCTTCTTTAGATAATAAAGATACAGAAATGATATTACAAGTTGCATTGGGTACAAAATAGCAATTACGCAAAACCAAAACGTGTCCATCTGACAAGCCCAGGTGATAGTCCCCCACGGACTCAGCATCCATGCCAGCTCCGTTTGCAACTCTGAGGGTCATATCACCTGCCTTCAAAACCCTACGCTTTCTCAGTGCCTACAAAGAATTACAGATATGAGATCCTGATCCGGTATCCAATACCCAGGAAGTAGAGTTTATTGAAAGACAGTTTTCAATAACATACACTCCTAAAGCTGAAGCCGCAACTTGCTTCAGATCCTGTGTTCTGGCCTTCCAAGCCCTGCAATCTTTCTTCCAGTGTCCCTTCTTATGACAATAGAAGCATTCTTCCTTTCCCACAACCTGCCCCACTATCTTTGTTGCCTTTGCTTTTCCCTTCGTATCCACTTTACTAACACCGCCCCTTGATTTGGCGGGGGCTTTCTTCTTCTTTCCCTTGGCTTTTGCCTTGGACTTAGAAGAGAAAGATCCTCCTACAAACAAAGTGGATGTTTCCCTACCTTTCTGTAGGGTGCCCTCTGCACTCCTCAGCATGTTGAGGAGCTCCGGAAGTTCAACTTCTTTTCCTTGTAAGTTGAAGTTCAGGATGAACGGGGCGTAAGTGGAAGGAAGGGACTGGAGAATCAAGTCCGTATAGAGCTCGTTCTCTAACGTGATCCCAAGGTCCGCGAGCTCCTCAATGAAGCCAATCATCTTAAGCACGTGTTCCGCTACCGATGATCCGATGGCCAACCTTGCCGAAAATAGCTTCTTCGACACTTCGTATCTTGCGATACGAGATTGCTCTCCATACAGTTCTTTTGTATGGAGAAATATGGATTCGAGGTCCATATTCTCGTGCCTCCTCTGATATTCATTGTCCATAGAGTCAAGCACGAGGCACTTGGCCTTCGCGCAATCGATCTCCCAAGTCTTACAGATTTCCCTATCCGTGACACTGGAGGTGGGACCTAGGACAGGGGGAGCTTTGGTGGTAAGAAGATACCCCAGCTTGTCGTAAGTGATTGCCATTTTGACATTCCTGAGCCAATCTTTGTAGTTTGGCCCTGTTAGTATGTTTTTATCTAGAACTAACTTAAGTCCGATCATGTCGATTGGTCGCTGCAATTAGGAGAGAGAGAAGAAACACTCAGCATGATGCTCTTGCAAGTTTAGAGTGGTTTTTAGTTTGTCTAAACAGGATGGCTCCCACTGTATCTCGAATTCCTCCTCAAACCAAAAAAGAAGAATTAGTCGGAATCAATCTCACCGTACAATACTTGCTTAACCATTCAGCCAGGCCAGTGTTGGTACTTCGAGGGAGGTTTTCCAACGCTTTCGCGAAGTTCCTTAATTAAATAACCTCTTTTCCCTGGGGCGTAGCCCCGCTAACACCTTTCTAGACACCTACTTGGTTTATAGCATTGATCGTTAAGTGAGAAATTTCCCGAGGAGTAGCATATACTCACAGTAGGATCGGGATCCAAATATCATCGCGTGACAAAACTGAAAGAATCCTACTAGAATCATCACACTCCAAATGGTATGCAACACTAGCAAGTTTCAGTTCTTTTGAAACTCCCGATGTGGATTTTTGCCCCATGCTCTTATGACCTTGACTTTGGCCAAAAAATCATAAGTCATATGTCAAGTTCTACCCGTCATTCTCCAGCTTAATTTGAACCCACCCGTACCTACCCTTGACTTTGGCCAACAAGGCGGTACGACTGTCCCAAACCAACGCATCTATCTATGCTGCACATGAATACCCAATAGCTACCAATCACTATGCCTTAACTTTGGCCAACAAACATAGCTTGAATACTATTGACTATTCGTGTGAAACGACGGAGGGCTACGAATGGTTTTGGCGAAACCGTGAACGTAGTGAACTTGATATAATCGATGGAACGAGATAGCTTTTAAAAGGAGTGGCTCAAGCTCCGCATTTAAAAGTTGGTTTTTGAAAAGAACCGAGTGGTTTTGAAAGTGTTCCAACGACTTTACTTTGGTTTATTTTCTTGCATTAATTTTAATGCGTCCCATCATTTAATCCTACCATTGCAGAAAACGACCAAAATATGATGTACGCTTATGCCATCCGCATTCGTCACGGGGCCCCGTCATTACCCGTTAGGTTACTTAACTAACGACAGAGCGGGGGCTGGACTAGCGCAGATGCAAAACATAAGCAAGGCCTAAATAATATCATATATAGATATATTGCAATGATAGCCATTTCAGATCATAGATGAACACATTGGATATACTAGGAATCCGCAATTCGTACGAGCCTGTAACGAAAAGCGGATTACACGGTCGCGGTGAATAGCCAATACCCCACCCAAGACCCCTACGGGTGCGGCAAACTACCCGCCAAATATCCGAAGCGGAGCAACCTCCCTCAATGACGTGAGTAGGCCACTCAGCACTTCGAGATACTCGGTAGTTTGTGCACCCCACCTTGGGTCTATCTTAGGAGCAAAAACAGTAAAAATAAATTATACAATGACGGCTACAACCCCGAACCGGTTGTGCGGCCATACAAATAATATTACATCAATTTACATATTACATGAATTGAAAGGAAAGAAAACTCTCATCTCACAACCCCCGGCTATTCACCCGCGACAATCCAATGAATTCATATACACATACCATCAACATTACAGATCACAGATATGTATAACCGCCACTAATCGACGTATAGCGATTAGCGGACGTTCAATACATATAATACAGCACAGATATAAACCCGTTAGCTTTAGTTTACTAGAAGTTCGATCAAAATACGGTTTTTTAAGCCCCAAAAACAAATTTTGCTTTCTGGAAAATCTGGGCAGAAAAAACATAGTGTAAAAATCCTAAAACAACCCCAGAAACACTCTGCAAGAAAATTTTTCCACGGCCGAGTCAACTCGGCCGCGGAACCGCGGCGGGAGCGTGCTCCCGCCGCGTTTCCGCGGCGACTTGACCGGTTCGTTGGACCAATTTTCTTGGGTGTCTTAACAAAAGCCTGAGCCGATTTTTCATGTGTGATTTATTACTTTTTGAACAGTGGGAAAAATCGGCAGAAACCATATTATTCGGGTGTGTTTCGTGATATTTTCTCCGATCGAACTTCTACTTACTTTGCTAACATGTTAGATAGTGTTTAACCTGGCTCTGATACCACTGTAAGTCCATGCTACCCTTCCCCGGTACTTACGGGGTTGCGGAATTGGTGTAAAACGATTTTTCAAGAGGGTGGTAAGATGGACTCATAATACGGATCTTTGTTAAACAACTAGCTAACAACCTAACTAGGAGTTGTTTAACTACTCGGTTAGGGGGTTATACCTTTCTTGAACTCCTTCATCTTCAACTCTTGTGGTGTACGGATCGGCTTCACCCCGTCGTCTCCTCACGCCGAAGATCGATCCACCCGAAAGCTTCTATCTTTGGCTTCTCCTTCGAGCTTGAAGAAACTAGAACACTTGGCTTGCTAGGCCTTGTGAACTAGGATGAGTAGAGGATTGTTTTGGTGTTTTTATCTCTAAGGCAATGGTTCTCAACTCATGAGAAGGGTTTGCCTTGAGCTAGAGAAAGCAAGAGGAAGAGGGAAAGCTTGAGCAAGTGATGGCAAGAGAGAGAAATGAAATGAGAGAATGAGTAAACTTTTTGCCATCCTTGCTCTCATAATCCAAAATCATCATCACAAGTAATAATAATTGAGTATATTGTAATGGTTATTATCATGACAAATGACACTATCATTTCTTGCATTAAATGCAAATGGTGAACAAAACAAGCAAGCATAAGTCAATGCAACCAAATGATGGCTATTGTCATGATGGTGATCAACAAGTCCAACCTAGTCAACCGGTCAACAAAAGTCAACAAGTAAACTAGGTCAACCTTTCAACCCTAACCATGTCACTATAATACTCAACTAATATTATTGTTAATCATAATTCTAATTCTCATTAGGGTTTAGCAAAAGTCAACAGTCAACAACCCTAATGAGAATCCTCTGCCTCTGTCTCTGTCAACTGTGCATAAACACCCGTATCCGCGTTCCGGGGAACACGAATACCAACGAGATAAAAACAATCCCAAAACATACACTAGGATCTGGCTTAAACCAAAGCCTGCTAGTACTAACTGTCCGGACACTAAACGTGCACAAGTACACGGATGTGACCGAACCCTGTCGCAAAACCATGTAACCAGTCGCAAAACCATGCGATCTCTACTCTTTTGCCTAAAGGCGAATAGCTCTCTGTGTGGGACTCTAAAGACTCGACACTACACTGGCAGTAGGTTTAACCACAGACCGCAAGCGGCACTAGCTGTGTGTAACGGCCCCCCAGGTAGATGCCGACAAGAAGACGGACGAGGTGAAACCCATCTGAACTCCTACTGAGCCTGAATGTGACAATCTCCGTACAGTCCGGTCTGTTCGTCTGATACATCGCATGGCGGGCCTAGGGGGCGGTAAACGTCAGTCCCCTAATAGCGGTACAAGTTGTGTCGGAGTGTAGCCCAGAACACCCTGAGATAACACTGGTAACCTACCAGTATATCTCGCTTGCCCTGGCCAGGGACTACTTGTGTAATAGCTCTCCTAGATACAGCGCGATGTCAACCCCTAATACCGGGAGAGACGAATCCTGTCTAACCGTCATTGCCTCTAAGTGCTTCGGGACTGCACCCAACTACTACCTATTTGCACGACTCCTTTGAGCCGTGGTAGGGTAGTAATCAAAGTACAGTGGGAACACACTCGAGACGAAGTGACAGTGTCAAGTTGGCGGACTAAATTGTACTCATGTCATCTGGGAACTGATAACTGACGATAGGTATAGTACCAACCAATCAGTTCCCGACGAGTCCTGTCCAGTGTACTCGTAACCTAACGAGCACCCGCATACTATCTCAAGTACGACGTACTGACGGCTGTGGGACAGACCGTCTCCCCTGCTGGGATGAGAAGCGCATACGCTAGTCTACTCCGGAGTATCGATGCCCTGTCTCGATAGTCCTACGACTAGGGACCTGTATAAGGATGTGCTTGTGGATTACCCAGCCCCCACGAGTGTGACTGCCATCACAACGCTGGTAATCAAGCAAAGATCCCAAGGGCTCTACTAATATGTATAAGCAATATGCTAAAAGAAACACATGCACATATTAAAGTAGAAACAAACCAAGTAGCATACTACCATTTTGAGCAAGATTGTCAATACAAGGTGAATATCCCAAGCTTCCATTAAGTAATATACAAAGTAGTATGATACAGTAATGGCCTCTAGGGCATATACACTAACAGTCGGTTGGATCCGCTAAGCTCCTTTCTTATAGGGCAACCTTCAACCTGGTGATCTCTAACCCCACAGATTAAACACTGACCATTGGCCCTGCGGCAATTTCTCTGAATATGCCCCGATCTATTACAGTAGTTGTAAACTAGGTCTTTCCACTGCGGTGGGTCGACGACATGCTACATCTGAACCCCACCACGCTTCCTGACCGGGATCCCTCCTAAATTCTGGCCAACATGGTACCTCAGCCCTCCTACCTGAAAGCTCTTCCTCTTATCCATAACAAATTCAATCCTGCGAGTCACGCCCCACATAATGCCTAGGAGCTCGGTGATTTTTTCCTAGGAACCGAGGTTGGTGATAGCGCCTCATCGAACCATGGATCTGAAACGAGATTTTCGGGAAGTTATTAGATTCAAAGTTCAAGATAGGACATAGATTTAGAAGTAATTGAACGGAAAGGAAAAGCAAGGTAGCACTATGTAATCAATGGAAAAGAATCAAAGGTAGGAATCTAAGTTACTTAAGCATAGTACTACATTGTAACTATGTCGCGGTATATAGTTACAATCACATAACTCAATCTAAGTTGTATGAATCAAACGATCAGAGTTAATGAAATATGCAACATGACACACTAAGGAACTCTAGACACGCGTTCCTAACCTAATCGATCGATCAAAACCAAGTCTAACTTTAGTCAAAACCTGGCTCCGATACCAACAAAACCTTGTCATGCCCCGCTTCCCAAAATACGAAAATACGGAGTGTAACGAAGGCCTGCTCCTGCGGTAAGGAAAGATCCTTTCGTAGTCATGCTACGACTTCTAAACTATACCTGTAAACAATAACGATGACAATGTACACAAATATAAAAGGATAACACTAAAACTCATGCCGCAGAAAAAAACAAGGAGTACAAAGATGGGTCCACACATAATAGATTCAAATAACAATAGATTCAAATATCCAAGTACAAATCCGGAAAGTGAAATATATAGATTCTTTGTCCCACGAGGGGATCACATACTAAATACGAACTGAATCAAAATGAAGGAAGAAGTTTACACTAACTACTGCTCCTCAACAAGCTCCTGTAAGTAATCCTGATCTTACCCTGTCGGTGGGTTCATCTCTAAACCTGAGATAGCAAGTCCCAGGGGTGTCAGAACTCCTAACAAGTACTCAAACATAACAAAGTGTGATAACATGATAATGGAAGTGTCGTGAAATTCCCGCAAGCAAATATGAATATGGTTATATCAACAATAAGAACAAGCATATAAACAGGACAGGTCAAGTCATAGATGTCACTACAAGGGTAATCTAATCTATCATCAGTTCAAGTATGAGCATCAACCACCGCAAGAGTATTCTCTATACCCAAGGCTAGGTCCAAGGGCAAGGAAACACGGGCTCAACTGAATGTAATGGAATGTATCGTTCCTGTCCGGTACCCCAGCAAAATGTAATGGATTGGTACTGTTCCTGCCTGGTGCCCCAACAAATGGTAATGGATTGGTACCGTTCCCACCTGGTGCCCCAGCAAATGGTATTGTACTAGTAATGGGACTCTTGAGATTCCGTTGATCGAACTCACACTCAAACTACCCTAACACCCCGCAGTTCTAAGCTTAATCGTGATAATAAACCCAATCACTAATTATGAATGCTGACTGGACAAGTTATGGATAAGAATCATGCATAATCACGATAATATCACTGAGTAGGAAACAAGTAAACACGAATAAATATTCCAGGACATGTAATTTAGCATTCTAATCGGTGACTATGTTTCAATATCATACCGGCTAACGTACACTCCGGTCTCGTCCCTTACCGGCATCTGCATCTGAGTATATGTTATGCATCTCACAGGTTACATTGAAGTGTCAATAATCAAGAAGTATCATGTCTAAGTGTAGGTTACATGTCATTTGTATAAGTATAGAATGTCGATACAACAAGTAATGTAATATCATGTCAAAAGTGTTCTCGTACATATCGATGTTTACACATAATAACATAATCGCATAAAAAACTATAAACAAGAATATGCATATACATGCATTCCTATCCGGCAAGTAGATCCGTTATAAACCAAACAAAAAGTATTCAAGATTTTAAGGGATGATTAATGGGTGTGCTAGAATCCCAGGGTTTCATCATATACACAATAAGCATGATATCAAAAATTCACGATGATAAGATTATGATCTTTTCTTTTTATTTAAAACTAATGAATTTAACAAGCGATTAGCCGATGTCGCGTCGACCAATAAAACATAATCAAGAGTACTTGCTTTTGTGATGGGAATCGTTGGATCTTCAATGGAAGACGATGGGAATCTCGAATCGTATGCTTGGATCGATGGGTGTGGCCATAAGGAAGAAGAGAATATGACAATGACAACAATTGGCACGATGTTGATGATTGTGAGCGAAGGCGCCACTATAGATGGATTGCTCGAGTTTGGGTCTTCGGGTGCTAGGGGATCTCAGTGGGGAAAACGATGCTGGAGGGAAAAAATAGAGAGGAGAGAAGAGAAGTGGGCGGATAGGGTTTTTAAAGAATAGATGTAGGGTTTTTAGCATAGGGACTTGGTGTTTAAATAGGGGTTCAATCGGTTACGGGGAGAAAAGATTCGCATGAGATATCAGGAATGCGATCAGATTTGAGTTGAGCCGGCTCAAACTAATGTTGAGTCTTCTTAAGGAGACAGAGAAGAAATATGATATTCTGGACACAGAATGAGCCGTCTCAAAAAGGGGTTGAGCCGGCTCAAATTCATCATGAACCGTCTCAAACAGGTAGAGAGGAAAACGTCATTCTCGAGAACTTGTGAGCCGGATCATAAATTTATGAGCCGTCTCTGACAGACAGAGAATAATTTGACGTTGAGAACAACTTATTAGTTTGTTCGCCGCCGAAAACCGGGAAAGACTGACGTCTTGCCTGAATTTAGGGGCAGATGCTATTTGGTTTTATCCGTCCACCTCTCCGAAGATACTAAGTTAATTTATGGCACCGTGTATCGGAGGTTTAGACGGATGCGTCCGTTGTAGCAGACTTCGTCAGATTCTCTCTCATTTGAGAGGTTTTTGATTGTGGGGAAGCTCTTCCCTGCAGGCGCAAGCCCCTGCAGTTAATTACGCTACCGCATCGCGGTAACCGCTTTCTCCTTCTCCAGATGGTCACTTCGTGTCATGTATGTTTGTTTTATTTTTGGTTGCCCGTGGATTGTATACGGAGACTAATTTATGTTGTCGCCCGTAGGGCGTGGATTAGTCCAAATCCGTATTTTCTTAGATTTGGGTTTTGGTTGGGTTTAAGGATCGTTACTCTCATTTGAGACTAAGATCAACTTAAACGTTTGTTAAGGATACGTTAGTCTAATTTTAGACTAAGATCAACTTAATGTTTGTTAAGGACGCGTTAGTCTAATTTTAGACTAAGATCAACTTAACAGGATCATTTAGATCCAACAAAAAAGCATTTGGACTCTATTGTTTTAGTTTAGGGACTTTGCGGTCTAGTTTAAAGACATCATGGTCTGTAAAGTTTAAGGACATCATAGTCCATGAGTTTAAGGACCCCACAGTCCGTGGATCGTCTGGTTGTCAGAACCCGTCACCTCTCTGAAGACGTTGAAGGATTACAACGACAAATATCAGAGGAGTGAAGAGATGTACCCTTGAACCAATATTGGTTGTGAAATCTGTAGTCTAATTTGGGACTAAGATCAAAGATTTATGAGCATATGGGCTCAGTTAATCTGAAGTAGGGTTCTGTGGCCACTTTGGGCTCGGCCCCTTTAGTTAAAATGTTGAACTTTTAACAATGGTGAGCATTGGTTTGGGTTCTGACAATCTTTTTGTCTTTTATTAAGTGCTGAGCACTCATCATGGCTCTGGGGCTTTATCAATTAAAGAACAATTTATGTTCTCTCAACGCACACGTGAGGAGCACGTGGCGCGCTTGGCGTTGTGCGCCAGCCAATGAGCGCAGAGCGCTTCTGTTAAGTAGCGCACACATGAGGAGCACGTGGCGCGCTTGGCGCTATGCGCCAGATAATGAGCGCGGAGCGCTTCTATTAAGTAGCGCACACATGAGGAGCACGTGGAGCGCTTGGCGCTATGCGTCAGATAATGAGCGCAGAGCGCTTCTGTTAAGTAGCGCACACGTGAGGAGCACGTGGCACGCTTGGCGCTATGCGCCAGATAATGAGCGCAGAGCGCTTTTGTTAAGTAGCGCACACGTGAGGATCACGTGGCGCACTTGGCGCTATGCGCCAGATAATAGGCGCAAAGTGCTTCTTGTGAAATTTGGAGCGCAAAGTGCTTCTTGTGAAATTTAGAGCGCTAAGGCTCTGAGCGTTGTGCGCTAGATTTGAAGTGTTGAAGCGCTTCTTTTAATTGGAGCGCTGAAGCTCTTTATAGGCAGTTTTGCACTCTAAGAATTAAATTCTCTCTTATAAGAGACTTTGTCTCATGGATCTATGTAACGTTTTAAAAATAATTAAATAAATAATTAAATGAATAAAATTGTTTAAGTGAAATTTTTGATTTTCGGTAAAGTAAAATGTATTTTTCGTAAAACTAAACCGTGATTGTTTTTCATTATAATTTCAAAAATACCTATTTTAATTATGTAATTACTAGTAAATAGTGTTTATTTAGCCACTTATAAATTTTTAGTTTAATTAAATATTTTTCCTAAATTAATTATTTTAAATATTAACATAAGCTTTATTTTTACACTAAATTAGTGTAAATTACAAATTTGAATGGTTTTAATTTGTAAAAATGAACCATGGCATATTAGAATTTAGTGTGTATCATGCAAAATTTATTTGCAAATTTTTCCAAAGTTCTAGAGTTTTCTTTGGTTGTTTTAGTAAAGAAATAAAAGAAAATGAATATATTCATGAAAAGACATTAAATGAGATATCAAGTGATGAAACTTCTACACAATTCCTCACTTTTTTCCTTCTCTCCCCTCACTCCCTCTCATGGCCGGCCACACCCCCATGGCAGCCCTCCCATTTTTCATTTTTATTTTAACTCCAAAAATCATCAAAAATCCTCCAAAATTCAATAAAAATTGCACAAAATCCTAATAAATTCCTACCCTTTATTCTTTGCTCTTCTTTACATGGATTTTGGAGTGGGAAAGCATGCATTTTGGAGGCTCATTTTCATGTTTGGACTTTAGGTTGTGGAGGTATAAATCTTTCTCTTTTGATTTATTTCTATTAGATATTTCTTTTAAAGCATAATTAGATTTATTAAATTAATTCTAGTTGCAAATTTTAAAATTCAAGTTAGGGTTTGAAAAATCAAGTTATGATTTTTATTAATTAATTAGGGTTATAATAACTAGTTTAACAGTTTTAGAAGTGGAAATTCTTGTATGGATGATATATTGTAAATTGTTATCCAAATTGATTTAATTATGCTATTTAGCTAACTAGTTTTTTTATAAAATGTATTTGTGGGTAAAATAAAATTCTAATTAAGGTTGATATCATTAGATTGTAGTTTTAGTGAGAATATTAGCATGTTAATGGAAAGAAAAACTTAGTTTGATCACTAGTTTCTTTTGGTAATTGGAAAATACTAATAAAATGCTATTTTTGTAAACTAGATTTTGGAAATTCCTAAATAAATGAGATTAAAAATATAATTATGGTTTCATTATATCATTATCATCATGAATTTTAGTTTAATACATTAAGTCATGCAAAATCAAGTTGTTGTGGAATTGTGACATTTTGCTTGTAAAATGTTGAAAATTGCTAATGGTTGCAAACTAGAAATTACAAATTAATACAAAATTGTGTAATAAAAATATAGTAATGGGTTGTATAATCTAGTTATGCTATTTAATGAGTTTTATGACCATTGGTTTCATTTAAATGTCAAGTTTTGAAGAAAAACGGTAAATTGGCATTTTCGGGTTTTACGAAATTGGACGGTTTGATCGATTTTTAGGGTTTCGATGGATTTAATAATGTTATATATTATAAGTAACGAGTTTTAAAACTATGAGTTATTTATTGATATTATCTCGATCCATCGGAGTTTGTACGCCGATATCGAGCGATATTTGGTTCTTTTGCGTGGACAGGACATAGGTTTTAACCTATGCTTGTTCCTTGCGTCGTTTTGACTTTTGTATGTGATTCAGTTTACGATACTATTTATATGTTTGCGTTTAGGTACCCTTCACGTGGACTGCGGGCGATGAAGAAGAGGATGGTAACACCGTCTTCGGCAGACATGGACCAGGTAAGTAGGTGCATATCTACGGGGGGAAGTCGGGTGGATGGCGTTTAGCACCCCCGCAACGTAGAATAGGAATAGTACTTATTGACATTTGGAAGCCAGATGTGACCCTAGATTCTTAATGAGTAGGACCCTAGTAATGACCCTAGGCTGGACTAGACTGATTTAGGAAGACCATATCAGAGGATGAATATCTTAGAAGAGGTTCATAGGTTTCAGGTAGAAACACACACACGCACACACTGAAACTCGACATGGTGTATACGTGTATGTGTATATATATATATGACTAGGTATAGGTATATGTATATATATTTACAACATGGATATGGGATACATTGATGTGATATGATACACGGGAATGAAATAGTATAACTGGGCTTGATGCCGTGATTCTTGGCTACGCAGTCGTATTAAAATGTTAGCGGATCATTAGAAAATGATAATGAACAGGTATACATAAATTATAATGGGTAGTGATGATATTGAGGTACATGGGACTCTAAAATAGAACCCGAACTGTAACTTGTGACTGAACACGATATGATATATGTATGACTTGATTACGACATCATATAGGTGTGACCTGATGTCGATATCATATAGGTGTGACTTGATGACGATATGATATCAGTATGACTTAATCACAATATGATACATATGACATGATATTTCTGAGGATAAATTAATGAGGTATATTCATGATGGCAATGTTATATAATTGATGTATGCGAATACAGCATAGCACTTGATCATGACATGTGTTGATGATGATATTATACGAATAATGAGACACGTAGGTGATATTTGACCCGTACCCCGATATTGGGATGCCGTACGATAGATTTTACCGTATGAGGCATAAATGTGATGATTGATCCGCACCCTTGATTTGAGGAAGTCGTACTATGTACGTGACGCTATTGAGGCTGGATCGCCGACTATTAGAGATATGGACTCAGACTTTAGGTGTACTCCTACTTCTTATCGACTAGTTCTTAGGTTTAGTTTTCCTTAGAGGGTTAGATGGACACGAGTTTAGGTTCAAGTCTTATAGTGGTAGTTGTATTTGTATATCAAATGGGTGGGTAACACACATCTGTCTTTACTTTCATACCGTAATCATAATGTGCATGTTCATATATATGTTTCTATAATCAGCATAAAACTTTGCCTGTTAGGACACCAGCACCATTACCGATGATGCGCATATTCCACGCACACTTATTTGCCGGCTCACACACATCATCATCGGTAATTGCTATGTCACGTACACTCTATATCATATTATCTTTTATTGATGGAATCAGTTAACAACTAGACCGATATAATATTGTGATTACTCTCTGATGTTAATATAGACATGGTATTTATTACTTAGACATTCATGCATTCATATTTTCATGTTATCATGCAGTATTATGGGCATATGCCGACACTTATCATATACTTACTCATAATTTTGAGATTTGGGTTTCTATGAGATTTCTGGATTTTTGGGGAAAACCGCAAGAATATATAAAAACTTCTCTCTCTCTCCTCCTCTCTTTTTAAAACATAAGATGCGGTTTTCTCGTGATGTATGTGTCGTCCACCATGAGATTTCATATTTTCTGATGGATTTCGAGACCCGATTCGAGGAGTGGATGAACCGTCTCAGGTACATGGTGGGCCCGGTATGGTACCCCGGGGCAAGAAGATCGAGTTGTAGACGATGAGCCTGGCAGGGGAAGGCTACCTACCGGTGATGTCTGGCGTGGCGGATATCCGGAGGATACCGACCGTTGTCGTGAGATTTGATGATATGGGCCGATCCGGACTGACGGAGCCCGAGATATTGAGACTATGAGACAATGAGATTATGAGGTATTGAGACTTGAGATTTACATGTTTTGTGTCGATGCTTGACACGGATTTCATGGATTTCATTGTTGATATTTCAGATTCCTATACACATTTTACAATGATAACAGCTAAAGATTTCTTATACAGATATATCTGGATTTCAGGATTGATTATTTTACATTCATGGTGCATGCATATCCATTCATATGACATAGTATTATATGAGGCACTGACACGAGCACGGAGTATCTGCATTTACACGTAGTATTTCCCTGCTATTACTAGATGATTGGGATATAGTAGTGTATTATTATGACCTAAGATAGCGTCGTGCATTCGATTTCTTTTCGTAGATGTCTTCTACTCACGAGTTGGCAACTCACCCCCGTTGTGCCAAATTTTATTACAGGTTCGATGTACAGATTTCCCTGGCAGTTGCTGGCACATCATTTCATTCAGGGTGATTTGCACGGTAGGTTGGTTCACTTGTATCTGAACCATCATTGTACTTTTATTCTTTCATTTGTATCTAGTAAGCTCCATCAACCATACTTGTATTACTTGATAAGTTTATTGGACCAGTTATTTATTTCGACCTTAGAGTCGCGCATGTATTATTCTGATTTGGTGGATTGTTTTCTTTTGAGTTTTTGAGCCTCGCCCTTTAGCGTTGTATATTACTGTGCTTGTTGTGGTTGTTTCCGCCTGTTGGCGTTGAGCTAGCTCCCGTTTGGGGATACTTTTTATTGTTTATGTATATTGTACTTGTTGTACCCGTTTGGGGCCAGTTTTACAGAGGAGACTTTGCCGAAATTTTTGGGAAAATTTGCTGATACTTTTAAACTTGTTTTTCTTCATGTTTTCCTTTACTTCTTCTTCTTTTTTATGGTTTAGATTTCTGGGCTTCGGCTTACTTAGGTTACGTTGCGCCTCTAGACGCTTCGTAATCTAAGTGTCGGTCACGTTCCGTACTTTCGGGTCGTGACAAAGTTGGTATCAGAGCGCTAGGTTTAACCTTGTATAAGTCTAGGTGACCCTTGGTTGATGGAGTAGGTGACTTAGGTAGAGTGACGTACCGTTGGTATGATCCACGGCATACTTACGATACGCTACTCTGCTTAAGGAACCTTAGGATGTACATTTGTTTGCACTGTATTCCATTCGTTCCTTTGATCTATCTTCGTCGATGTCGGAGGGTGGTTTCTGTTACCACGGGCGCACGGGCAGAGGGAGCTGCGGCTCGAATGCGATAACCATTAGAGTATTGGTTATTCTTGAGGATTGAAGCATTGTTTAGCGTGCGGATGAAGGGTATTCACATGCCGTCCAGACGAAGTTAAAGGGTTCGAACGATTATCAGAAAACCATTTTCCCAAGTTTAAGGTATTTGGAAGAACATGCAGGTATTTCGATGGACCCTCTAGAAGAATGAAACCCTAACTCGACATAATGACCACGAGAACGCCCTTGAACCTTAGGGTTTACGGCAGTTCCACGGTGCCATTAGTGAGGCTTGGGTTTGCCCTTCTACGGCTGGACCATCGATGCTGGGGTATGTAACGGATATTTTTAAACTGTACTTGAGTGTTGAGCTCTCGGGGAATTATGGGATTTTGATGGATCGATCGAAAAGTTTAATGTAGTCCGGATATCAAGTGAAGGGATCGACTACGTGGGAGACTCTAGATATGAGTATTGCCGTTAGTAGCGCAGTCAGCACAGCTACGAAGAGACGAGTTCGAAGCAATCGACATCAGAGGAAAGAGGCGCACATTGACGATAGTGTTTACGATTGTGATTTGGTGATTTGAATTTCATATTTCTGTTATTGGATTTTGGTATTTTGAGGATTTTGTTCTACGATTGGTATTTCTTATGTGTACCTTCATTATATTCTATTTGTGTTTCATATATCAATTGTATTGATGTTGTTTAGTACATACCCAGTGCACTTGATTTGGTTTTAATACCTTTTGTGATGTTGATTTGATTTCATGCATAGGGGTTACACATGATTTTGACATATGTTTCGACCTAGTTTTCATGCATTTTTGTACTATGATTTCGATTTTGACATTCGATGTATGTTTTCGTGCACCATGTGCACCTAATTGAGATTCTTGGGCACACTTGGCGCACTTGATGCTATTTTGTGCACACCAGATGCACTAAATCGGGGTTTTGTGCAGATTAGATGCACCTGATAATGAATCGTGCACGCCCGTTGCACTTGACAGATGTTTTTGGTGCACACCTGTTGCACTTAGTTTTGTTGTTGTGTGTATTCATGGTATCTGTATTTGGTTTCGATTTCAGTGCGCACCGGACGCACATGATATTTTATTGATGTGATTGGGATTGATTTCAGTTTGAGCAGTGTGTTTTTATAATCATTACTATTTGATTTAGTAACCAGGCGGGACGTGTATGTTAAATAAAAGATATATATATATATAGCTATTTTTTTTAAAATAAACGTCCGCTACTTATGCCGTGACACGTGCATCACACGGCGATTTTCAAAAGGGGTTTTTGCATATTTCTTTATCCAGATATTTGGACGATTTTACTATGATGCGCACTATATATGAGTTATAGTTTTGATATATATTACGTTGGGTTTCGTACTGGGTTTTGATACTTTATCTTCACCATAACTCCGATGATTGCGTTATGCTTGACGGAGTTGATTTTTGTTGTGTATTGATGATTTCGGAGCCCCGACGATTTGAGTGTTTTGCTAAATGTTTTAGTATTTGGAGGGGGAGTTTTAATTTAAATTCGGGGACCGAATTTCTTAAAGGGGGGAAGATTGTAACGTTTTAAAAATAATTAAATAAATAATTAAATGAATAAAATTGTTTAAGTGAAATTTTTGATTTTCGGTAAAGTAAAATGTATTTTTCGTAAAACTAAACCGTGATTGTTTTTCATTATAATTTCAAAAATACCTATTTTAATTATGTAATTACTAGTAAATAGTGTTTATTTATCCACTTATAAATTTTTAGTTTAATTAAATATTTTTCCTAAATTAATTATTTTAAATATTAACATAAGCTTTATTTTTACACTAAATTAGTGTAAATTACAAATTTGAATGGTTTTAATTTGTAAAAATGAACCATGGCATATTAGAATTTAGTGTGTATCATGCAAAATTTATTTGCAAATTTTTCCAAAGTTCTAGAGTTTTCTTGGGTTGTTTTAGTAAAGAAATAAAAGAAAATGAATATATTCATGAAAAGACATTAAATGAGATATCAAGTGATAAAACTTCTACACAATTCCTCACTTTTTTCCTTCTCTCCCCTCACTCCCTCTCATGGCCGGCCACACCCCCATGGCAGCCCTCCCATTTTTCATTTTTATTTTAACTCCAAAAATCATCAAAAATCCTCCAAAATTCAATAAAAATTGCACAAAATCCTAATAAATTCCTACCCTTTATTCTTTGCTCTTCTTTACATGGATTTTGGAGTGGGAAAGCATGCATTTTGGAGGCTCATTTTCATGTTTGTACTTTAGGTTGTGGAGGTATAAATCTTTCTCTTTTGTTTTATTTCTATTAGATGTTTCTTTTAAAGCATAATTAGATTTATTAAATTAATTCTAGTTGCAAATTTTAAAATTCAAGTTAGGGTTTGAAAAATCAAGTTATGATTTTTATTAATTAATTAGGGTTATAATAACTAGTTTAACATTTTTAGAAGTGGAAATTCTTGTATGGATGATATATTGTAAATTGTTATCCAAAATTGATTTAATTATGATATTTAGCTAACTAGTTTTTTATAAAATGTATTTGTGGGTAAAATAAAATTCTAATTAAGGTTGCTATCATTAGATTGTACTTTTAGTGAGAATATTAGCATGTTAATAGAAAGAAAAACTTAGTTTGATCACTAGTTTCTTTTGGTAATTGGAAAATACTAATAAAATGCTATTTTTGTAAACTAGATTTTAGAAATTCCTAAATAAATGAGATTAAAAATATAATTATGGTTTAATTATATCATTATCATCATGAATTGTAGTTTAATTCATTAATTCATGCAAAATCAAGTTGTTGTGGAATTGTGACATTTTGCTTGTAAAATGTTGAAAATTGCTAATGGTTGCAAACTAGAAATTTCAAATTAATACAAAATTGTGTAATAAAAATATAGTAATGGGTTGTATAGTATAGTTATGCTATTTAATGAGTTTTATGACCATTTGTTTCATTTAAATGTCAAGTTTTGAAGAAAAACGGTAAATTGGCATTTTCGGGTTTTACGAAATTGGACGGTTTGATCGATTTTTAGGGTCTCGATGGATTTAATCATATTATATATTATAAGTAACGAGTTTTAAAACTATGAGTTATTTGTTGATATTATCTCGATACATCGGAGTTTGTACGCCGATATCAAGCGATATTTGGTTCTTTTGCGTGGACGGGACATAGGTTTTAACCTATGCTTGTTCCTTGCGTCGTTTTGACTTTTGTATGTGATTCAGTTTACGATACTATTTATATGTTTGCATTTAGGTACCCTTCACGTGGACTGCGGGCGATGAAGAGGAGGATGGCGACACCGTCTTTGGCAGACATGGACCAGGTGAGTAGATGCATATCTACGGGGGGAAGTCGGGTGGATGGCTTTTAGCACCCCCGCAACGTAGAATAGGAATAGTACTTATTGACATTAGGAAGCCAGATGTGACCCTAGATTCTTAATGAGTAGGACCTTAGTAATGACCCTAGGCTGGACTAGACTGATTTAGGAAGACCATATCAGAGGATGAATATCTTGGAAGAGGTTCGTAGGTTTCAGGTAGAAACACACACACGCACACATTGAAACTCGACATGGTGTATACGTGTATGTGTATATATATATAGGACTAGGTATAGGGATATGTATATATATATATATATACAACATGGATATGGGATACATTGATGTGATATGATACACAGGAATGAAACAGTATAATTGGGCTTGATGCCGTGATTCTTGGCTATGCAGTCGTATTAAAATGTTAGCGGATCATTAGAAAATGATAATGAACAGGTATACATAAATTATAATGGGTAGTGATGATATTGAGGTACATGGGACTCTAAAATAGAACCCGAACTGTAACTTGTGACTGATTACGATATGATATATGTATGACTTGATTACGACATCATATAGGTGTGACCTGATGTCGCTATCATATAGGTGTGACTTGATGACGATATGATATCAGTATGACTTAATCACAATATGATACATATGACATGATATTTCTGAGGATAAATTAATGAGGTATATTCATGATGGCAATGTTATATAATTGATGTATGCGATTACAACATAGCACTTGATCATGACATGTGTTGATGATAATATTATACGAATAATGAGACACGTAGGTGATATTTGACCCGTACCCCGATATTGGGATGCCGTACGATGGATTTTACCGTACGAGACATAGATGTGATGATTGATCCGCACTCTTGATTTAAGGAAGTCGTACTATGTACGTGACGCTATTGAGGCTGGATCGCCGACTATTAGAGATATGGACTCAGACTTTAGGTGTACTCCTACTTCTTATCGACTAGTTCTTAGGTTTAGTTTTCCTTAGGGGGTTAGATGGACACGAGTTTAGGTTCAAGTCTTATAGTGGTAGTTGTATTTGTATATCAAATGGGTGGGTAACACACATCTGTCTTTACTTTCATACCGTAATCATAATGTGCATGTTCATATATATGTTTCTATAATCAGCATAAAACTTTGCCTGTTAGGACACCAGCACCATTACCGATGATGCGCATATTCCACGCACACTTATTTGCCGGCTCACACACATCATCATCGGTAATTGCTATGTCACGTACACTCTATATCATATTATCTTTTATTGATGGAATCAGTTAACAACTAGACCGATATAATATTGTGATTACTCTCTGATGTTAATATAGACATGGTATTTATTACTTAGACATTCATGCATTCATATTTGTAAGGTTCCTAGGCACTATAATGGAGTCTCACAAGGCATCAAACATGGCCAATTAAAATTTTACAAGTGCCTACAAACCCTAATACGGATCGTTAACTAGATAATGAGGCGATGCAAGCATGTAAACGGAAATATAGCTAAAGGGAAGGGGATACAACCTTTGTAGATCCGGTCCTCCACCTCCACGGCTCCGCGATGAAGTATCCTCGCTGTACAAATCGGATCTTGGGCTCTAGCGTCGGCTTCATCGGAGAAAAAGCGGGCTAGGTCGTCGACGACGATGCCGAAGATGATCTACGTCGAGGCATCGCTAAATCAAGCTCCAACTTCACCAAGTCAAGAAAACTTGTGAAGGAAACACCCTATACTACTTGGCAAGAGGTAGAGGATGAAAAAATAGGAAGTGGGTAGACTTTAGATTTGGATTTCTCACACTTTTTCATCAATCACCATTGATGTAGCAAGCTTTCTTCATGGAAGAAGAAGATGAAGAAGAAGAAGAAGATATGATAAGTGTTGAATAATAATATAAATAAATCAATACTTATCATATATTAACCCTTGGTTAATTGTAGAGAATGGACCATGGTTAACTTGAATGGTTAGGGTTAAGGATGAGACAAGAGTGGTGACTTAGTCAATGCTTCATGAAACTTCAACTAAAAACAAACTAAGCCACCATTTCTTTTTTTCTCTTTATAATTTTATTTTTCCAAAATAAACAAAAAGAATAAATAAATGAATAAGTAAATAAAATGAAACCTTAACCATTCATATAACCATGGTCAATACTTTACACAAACCCAAGCTTGCATGTCTCATCAAACATGATACAATCTTGTGCATAAAAGTATATCACATATACAACTTGTACAATCCAAGTGAGAAGATCCATTTAAAGTGAACCAATACCAGTTAATGCAAAGTAATATATCAAATATATAATTATACATTAAATCATTAAATCAACACTTGATTCAATGATCCGGTCATGTCGCATATAACCGGCTAGTATCCAATGTATCGGCTTGTCGAATCAATCCTTGATTCGACAACTAGGTTATATCGCATATAACCAATCGATACATTCGTCGCGAGAATGGAATACGGTATCACATACACGAATTATTCTCGGTCCCGCACATATCTCATATGCGCTCCTATTTCGTTTCGCTTGAGCCAGGAAACCTCTGTGTAGGACTCTAAAGACTCGTCAATACGCCGGCAGCAGATGATGATTATATCAAGCACCCACAAGCCGCAAGCGGTCTGCTAAACGTAACGGCCACCCGGGTATTGAGCGATCAGAAGATCGACGAGCCAGCCCGCTCACACTCCTGTGAATCCAACCAGTAACACTTACCGTACAGTCCGGTCTGTTCGTCTGATATGTCGCATATCTCGCCTAGGGGTGGTAAACGTCAGACCCCAGTAGCTCGATAAGTCATGCCGACTTGAGGTCCATAACATTCGTGAAACTACTGATAACTCTTACCAGTATATCACTGCAACCCTGGCCAGGGATTTCCTGTTATGGCCAGTCGAGCATAGCGCAACATCAACCCCCAATACCGGGAGAGACGAATCCCCTCCTATCGCTCATTGCCTCCATGTGAATCGGGACTGTACCCAAAAACCACCTGTTTGCATGACTCAGTAGAGCCGTAGTAGGGTGGAAATCAAAGCACAGTGGGAGACACACAAGACTCTATGACGATCTCGGGTCAACAGACTAAGTTGTACCAGTGTCACCAGAGAACTGCCATCTGACGTGAGGTATAATACCATCTGGGAGTTCTCGGCGAGTCCGTTCAGCGTACCCAGTCTCCACTGAGCACCCGCATACCATCTTCGATGTCAAACACCAATGGATATGGGATCATCCATCGCCCATCGCATGGGTCGAGAAGATATGCGCTAGTCTACTCTGGAATATCGATGCCCCGTCTCGATATTCCCACGACTAGGAACAATGAAGGATGTACTCATTGACTACCCAGGCCCCACTAGTATGATCTGCATCATAGTCCTGGAAGTCGAGTACACATCCTAAGGGCTTTATCAACATGTAATCAGAGAGAGACAGAAAGTATACATGTTAAGATAAAGAGCAACCAGATAGCATACTATCATGTCGAGCAAGAAAGTCCTACCTATATATGTCCCAGCATCCACTACAATATACATCCAATGTACAGTAATGGCCTCTAGGGCATACATATAACTAACAATATTTTCATGTTATCATGCAGTATTATGGGCATATGCCGACACTTATCATATACTTATTCATAATTTTGAGATTTGGGTTTCTATGAGATTTCTGGATTTTTGGGGAAACCGCAAGAATATATAAAAACTTCTCTCTCTCTCTCCACCTCTCTTTTTAAAACATAAGATGCGGTTTTCTCGTGATGTATGTGTCGTCCACCATGAGATTTCATGTTTTCTGATGGATTTCGAGACCCGATTCGAGGAGTGGATGAACCGTCTCGGGTACATGGTGGGCCCGGTATGGTACCCCGGGGCAAGAAGATCGAGTTGTAGACGATGAGCCTGGCAGGGGAAGGCTACCTACCGGTGATGTCTGGCGCGGCGGATATCCGGAGGATACCGACCGTTGTCGTGAGATTTGATGATATGGGCCGATCCGGACTGACGGAGCCCGAGATATTGAGACAATGAGATTATGAGGTATTGAGACTTGAGATTTACATGTTTTGTGTCGATACTTGACACGGATCTCATGGATTTCATTGTTGATATTTCAGATTCCTATACACATTTTACAATGATAACAGCTAAAGATTTCTTATACAGATATATCTGGATTTCAGGATTGATTATTTTACATTCATGGTGCATGCATATCCATTCATATGACATAGTATTATATGAGGCACTGACACGAGCACGGAGTATCTGCATTTACACGTAGTATTTCCCTGCTATTACTAGATGATTGGGATATAGTAGTGTATTATTATGACCTAGGATAGCGTCGTGCATTCGATTTCTTTTCATAGATGTCTTCTACTCACGAGTTGGCAACTCACCCCCGTTGTGCCAAATTTTATTACTGGTTCGATGTACAGGTTTTCCTGGCAGTTGCTGGCACATCATTTCATTCAGGGTGATTTGCACGGTAGGTTGGTTCACTTGTATCTGAACCACCATTGTACTTTTATTCTTTCATTTGTATCTAGTAAGCTCCATCAACCATACTTGTATTACTTGATAAGTTTATTGGACCAGTTATTTATTTCGACCTTAGAGTCACGCATGTATTATTCTGATTTGGTGGATTGTTTTCTTTTGAGTTTTTGAGCCTCGCCCTTTGGCGTTGTATATTACTGTGCTTGTTGTGGTTGTTTCCCCCTGTTGGCGTTGAGCTAGCTCCCATTTGGGGATGCTTTTTATTGTTTATGTATATTGTACTTGTTGTACCCGTTTGGGGCCAGTTTTACAGAGGAGACTCTGCTGAAATTTTTGGGAAAATTTGCTGATACTTTTAAACTTGTTTTTCTTCATGTTTTCCTTTACTTCTTCTTCTTTTTTATGGTTTAGATTTCTGAGCTTCGGCTTACTTAGGTTACGTTGCGCCTCTAGACGCTTCGTAATTTATGTGCCGGTCACGTTCCGTACTTTCGGGTCGTGACAATCTAAGAACAAAAGTCTTATTTTATAGTAGATGTTTTAATCTCTTATGTTTTTGGTAAAAGGTTTTGCCTTTATGGATATGTGATCCTAACAGAATTGAATTATTCTCCCCCCCCCCTTTTATAATGAGATGTTATGATCACTTTTGTGAAAGACAATTTGTCTTAAAGATCTATGATCTAGCATAAGAAACTAAGTTCTTTTTCTGATGAGATTTTTTATCTCTCGGTTTTTACCTCGAAGAAAAGTTCTTCTTCTCAGAGCTTGCTCTTTTCTTTGAAATTTCTCAAAGCTTGTGGGGGGGTTCCTCTCTCTAAGACTTGATGTCTTGGGGCCTTTATATAGTGAAGGTTGATATGTTCAATCGGTTAAGGAGATCTTTTCTCTAATTGATTTGGGGATGTTTCCCCCGTTGGATCTTTGATCCTAGGGTTTCTGTTCTACAGAAGTCAATCTTCTTGTTTTTTAACGAGATTGGGAAATCTTTTCCCATACAGAATTTATTCCTGTATTTTGGTGATTTTTAATCGCCATTGGATCATTGATCCAACGGTGCTCTGATTTACAGAGCATAATCTTTCTTGTTTGGAAAGATTCTGAGGAGTTTTTCCTTAACAGAATTTTATTCCGTTAATTGATGATTTTTAATCATGTTCGTTGAATCTTCGATCCAAGGGCCGAGAACATTTTGTTCTATCGCTAGCGCTTACGTGCTTTGCACGTGGTGCGCTGCTTAAGGTGCAGCGCTTTTAGCGCCAGCGCTTACATGCTTTGCACGTGGTGCGCTGCTTAAGGTGCGGCGCTCTTAGCGCTGTAGGGTTCCTAGGCACTCTTGTGAAGATTCATAAGGCATCAAACATGCCCGGATAAAATTTTAGACGTGCCGAACAACCCAAAGCCGGGATCTTTGCTAGATAATTAGGGTTAAGCATACAAGATTACATCTTTTAAGCTAAGTGTGAGGGATTACAACCTTTGTAGTCCGCTCCTTCGCTTCATAAGCTCCGAGTAGAAGTCCCTTCGCCGCGATCCACGATCTCCCGGACTCAAGAGAGGCTCCACGACTCGAACGATCCATGCTAGCTTGAAGTGTTCCAAATCTCCGATGATCTACGTCGAAATTGCAAAGACTCAAGCTTTCTCACTCTAAAGAGATGAACACACTAATCTCATGGGCTAGATGAGATGAGGATGAGAGAGTAGTATTTATGCTTTCTTTTTAAATCATTTTCTCATATTTATTCATCACATAAAGAATTTCAAGTGAGCTTCTTCAAGAGAGAAGAAGATGATAATGGAAAATCATAATGATAAATCCTTTTGTGATGAATAGAAATAAAAGTATATGATTGATGTATAAACCATGGTCAAGGATGAGTGGCTAATAATGTGTAGAGAAACAACTAGAGTTAGGGTTTGGTTTGGTTAGGAATGTGTCATCAACAAATATCTTAACCATGACAAAAGAAATTGCTTCTAGAAGGTGCATGAAGCAACTAACCCTAATCAAACCCTAACCTCAGTTAATCATCCTTAAACATGTTTAACAATAAATCATATCATGTCACAATAATATATATCACATATATATTATATATTTGCAACAAAAGAAAATAATACAATTAACATATATCGCATATATATCAATGTATCATCCAGTGAGAAAATGAAATAATAAAGCGAGCCAATATTAGATAATGTAATACAATATATCATATATATTATTATACATTAAATCATCGAATCAACACTTGATTCGACGATCCGGCTATATCGAATATTACCGACTAATATATCATGTACCGACTCATCGAACCAACACTTGATCCGATGACCCGGTTCATATCTAAATATCGCGAGAATATAATACGGTATCTCATATCGCATTATCCTGGGTCCAGCGCATATCACATATGTGCATTTACTCCGTTTCGCCTGAGCCAAGAAACCTCTGTGTAGAACTCTAAAGAATCGTCAATACGCCGGTAGTAGGTGATGATCATATCAAACACCCACAAGCTGCAAGCGGTCAGCTAAACGTAACAGCCACCCAGGTATTGAGCGATTAGAAGATCAACAAGCTAGCCTGTGCGTTCTCCTGTGAATCCAATCAGTAACACTCCCGTACAGTCCGGTCTGTTCGTCTGATATGTCGCATATCAAGTCTAGGGGTGGTATACGTCAGACCCCAGTAACCGATAAGTCGTATTGATGTGTGGCTCATAACGGATCGAGAAACTACCAGTAACACTTACCAGAAAATCTCTATATCAGCCCTGGCCAGGGACTTCCAGTTATAGCCAATCGAACACAGCACAACATCAACTCCCTATACCGGGAGAGACGAATCCCCTCCTATCGCTCATTGCCTCCATGTGATTCGGGACTGTACCCAAAAGCCACCGTTTTGCACGCCCTCTTGGACGCGGTAAGGTGGAAATCAAAGCACAGTGGGAATCACACAAGACTCTATGACGATCTCGGGTCTACAGACTACCCTGTACCAGTGTCACCGGAGAACTGCCATCTGACGTGTGGTATATCACCATCTGGGAGTTCTCGGCGAGTCCGTCCAGTGTACCCAGTCTCCACTGAGCACCCGTACACCATCTCTGATGTCAAACACCGATGGATATGGGATCATCCATCGCCCATCATATGGGTCAAGATGCGTATACGCTAGTCTACTCTGGTGTATCGATGCCCTGTCTCGATATACCCTCGACTAGGAACAGTTATAGGATGTACTCATCGACTACCGTGGCCCCACTAGTATGATCTCATCACAGTCCCAGTAGTCGAGTACAGATCCTAAGGGCTTTATCAACATGTGAGAGTAAGACAGTAAACCAATACAAGTCAACATGTTAAGATAAAGTGAAACCAAATAGCATACTATCATGACGAGCAAGAAAGTCATCTCTATATATATCCAAGCATCCATTATAATATACATCATATGTACAACAATGGCCTCTAGGGCATATACATAACTAACAATCTCCCACTTGCACTAAGGCCAGCTGCTGTAGTATCTCATACCTAGCATTCCGAATAATCTCTCAAACTGTATCTGGGGAATAGCCTTCGTGAATGGATCCGCAGTGTTGTCCTTCGTATCTACTCTCCTGACCTCGATCTCCCGGCGATCAACTATCTCCCTGATCAGGTGATACCGCCTCAGAATATGTCTGGACTTCTGATGGGATCTGGGTTCCTTGGCTAACGCCACAGCTCCATTGTTATCGCAATACAGAGGTATTGGATGCTCAATGGATGGAACCACACCAAGTTCACTAATGAACTTCTTGATCCAGACAGCCTCTTTGGCAGCATCGTTGGCAGCGATGTATTCAGCCTCCATCGTCGAGTCTGCAACGGTATCCTGTTTGGGACTCTTCCAACATACCGCCCCCCCATTGAGGGTAAAGACAAAACCCGAATGCGACTTAGAGTCGTCCTTATCACTTTGGAAGCTGGAATCGGTAAAGGACTCCACCTGGAGTTCTCCGTTACCATACACCAAGAACATCTCCTTAGTCCTTCGTAAGTACTTGAGAATGTTCTTCACAGCTGTCCAGTGACTCTCTCCAGGATCTGCTTGATACCGACTCACTACACTTAGTGAGTATGCTACATCGGGTCTGGTACATAGCATCGCATACATCATAGAGCCTACTGCCGAAGCATAGGGTATCCCTTGCATGCGAGCTCTTTCCAAATCAGTCTTGGGAGACATCTCTTTGGAGAGAGTGAGTCCAGAGATCGTGGGTTGGTACCCACGCTTGGATTCTTCCATACTAAACCTCTTTAGTATGGTGTCAATATACCTGGATTGGGACAATCCCAGTATCCTTTTAGATCTATCTCTATAGATCATGATTCCCAATATGCAGGAGGCATCACCTAGATCTTTCATTGAGAATCTCTGTGATAAGAAGAGCTTGACTGATTGCAGCATAGGAATATCATTTCCTATCAAGAGTATGTCATCCACGTATAATACGAGGAAGACAACCTTACCCTCTGCTACCTTCTTATAGATACAAGGTTCATCTATATTTTTGATGAAGTCAAACTCTTTGACTACAACATCAAAATAGATGTTCCAACTCCGCGATGCTTGCTTTAACCCATAAATGGATTTAAGCAGCTTGCACACCTTTCCGCTGCTCCCACTATCTACGAAGCCCTCTGGCTGAGTCATGTACACGCTCTCTTCTAAATCACCGTTTAGAAAGGCGGTCTTAACATCCATTCGCCAGATTTCGTAGTCATGGTATGCAGCAATGGCAAGTAAGATCCGGATGGACTTAAGCATAGCCACTGGAGAAAAGGTTTCGTCATAATCCACACCTGGTCGTTGACGAAAACCCTTTGCTACAAGTCTAGCTTTGAAAGTCTCAACTTTTCCATCTACACCAAATTTCTTTTTAAAAATCCACTTGCTCCCAATGGGTTTTACCCCTTCAGGAGCATTTTCCAAAATCCATACTTTATTGGTGTACATGGATTCCATCTCAGATCGCATTGCATCCAGCCATTTCACAGAGTCACCACTTGTGATGGCCTGCTCAAAACTAGTTGGGTCATCATCTTCCATGATGCAATCCTCGCTTCCACCATCAATGAAAAAACCGTAGTATCTCTCAGGTGGACGAGAAACCCTACTAGATCGGCGGAGAGGCTGGGGTTCGTCGGGTATTACTGAATCCTCTGGTTCCACTAAATCATCTGTTGTAGTTTGTTCTGCTGGAACTTCTTCCAGTTCTACCTCAGAGCCACTAATCTCTTTTGCAAGAAATTCCTTTTCTAAAAAGGTGGCGTGCCGAGAAACAAGCACCTTTTGTTCTTCGGTGTGGTAGAAGATATACCCGTGCGAATGTTTGGGATATCCAATAAACTTGCACAGAATAGACCTTGCGTCGAGTTTGTCCGGATTTTGTGTTTTCACATATGCCGGACAACCCCATATCCTAACATAATTAAGATATGGTTTCTTTCCTTTCCATATCTCATATGGAGTGGTTGGCACAGATTTGGTGGGAACCATATTCAATAGGTCTGCAGCTGTCTCCAATGCATACCCCCAGAAGGAAATAGGTAACTCAGCTGTACTCATCATAGAGCGCACCATATCTAATAGGGTGCGATTCCTCCGCTCCGATACACCGTTGTGCTGTGGCATATAAGGAGGAGTAAGCTGAGAGAGAATCCCATTCTCTTTTAGATAATCTAGGAACTCATTGCTTAAGTATTCACCTCCTCGATCAGATCGAAGAATCTTAATACTTTTGCCTGTTTGATTCTCTACTTCGTGCTTATATTCTCTGAATTTCTCAAAAGCTTCAGACTTGTGTTTCATCAGGAACACATGTCCGAATCTAGAGAGATCGTCAGTGAATGTAATGAAGTAGGAAGAACCGTTCCTGGCATGCGTAGAATGGGACCGCATACATCACTATGTATTAGTCCTAAGAGTTCAGTAACTCTTTCTCCGTATCCACTAAACGGAGCTTTGGTCATTTTTCCTTTGAGACATGAATGGCAAGTATCATAAGACGATAATTCGAACGGATTCAAATAACTATCCTTATGTAACTTAGCCAGTCGTGTCGCATTGATATGACCAAGTCTACAATGCCACAAGTAGGATTCGTTCATTTCTGAACTTTTCCTCTTGTATGTGTTTTGTATATTCAGGACTGTATTCTGATTTAGAATGAATATGCCATTATGTAACGAGCCTGATGCAATCAACTTTTAATTTAGGAAGATGTTCATAACATTATCCTGTACTACAAAATTATATCCTTCTTTACTTAATAAGGAGATAGATATAATGTTGCACATCATGTTCGGTATATAATAGCACTCATTTAGAATCAGTGTATTACGACTTGGCAATACAAGGTGATATTCGCCAACTGCTTTGGCCATAATACTTGCACCGTTCCCTACTTGAACGGAATGATCACCTTTTCCTAGTTCTCTACCTTTTCGTAGCCCATGTAACAATTTACATATGTGGGATCCTGATCCGGTATCTAATACCCAGGACGTAGGGTGAACTGAGAAACAGTTCTCAATAACTAACACACCCGAAGAAGATGCATCAACATGCATGTTCTTTTGGGCGGCTTGAGAATCCAGATATTCTCCTGTTTCCTGTTCAGTCTTATAACTCTTATAAGAAAGAACGGGTCCAACATTCCCTAGCTCAGTACAATAATTGGGTTCAGTCAATACATCCATATTATTATCTTGATTATGGCCTGACATGGTCGCTACCTGGAGAGAGAGAGAAGAAAAACACTTTAGCGTACGCTCTTGCAAGATTAGATTGGTTATTATCTTATCTAATCAGGATGTCTCCTACTGTTTTTATCAAATCTTCCTTCAAACCCTAAAAGGTAAGATTAGCCGGGATTAATTACACCCTACAATTTCGTCAATCTTTCAGCCAGATCAGTGTCGGTACTTTGAGGGAGGTTCCCCGTGCTTTCGCACGGACCTAATTAAAGTAAACCTCGTTTTCCCAGAGGCGTAACCCCGTTAGCACTTTTCTAGACACCTACTTGAATGACTAATTGTCCTGTGTAAAACTCTCCCAGGAGTAACACTTACTCGCAGTGGATATCGGGATCCAACTATCTCATAGGAGGTATGCAATCTCAATGCAAATTTCAACACTTGAAATTCCCGATAATATTTTTGCCCCTAGCGTTCTATGACCTTGACGCAGGCCAACAAACCATAGCGCTAGTCAAGTTCAACCCGTCATTTCTTGATTGAATTAAACCCACCCGCACGACCCTTGACGCAGGCCAACAAAGTCGCACGACTACCCTAATCCAATCTGTATCATATGCATAAACAGATAAATACTAGTTAGCTACCGCACACCACGTCTTGACGCAGGCCAACAAACGTAGCACGAATACTAAATAATATCTATCTGAAATGACGAAGGGCTACGCAGGTTTTTCAGAAAACCCCGAGCGTAATGAACTTGATATCGTTGTAGAATGATATGGTTTTGTAAAAGGAGTGTTTTTGAGGCTTTTCTTAGTTTCGCTAAAGGGGTCACTCCCGGTGAAGGGATCGTCGGCCCTTTTCTCATCGAATAAGGTGCAGAATATATCATATATACCGCTATGCAAAGAAAAACTCTAAAAGCAATCAAAAGACAAACCGCGTTTTGTAGCATCTGCCAGTTTCGCTAAAGAGGTCACTCCCGGTGAAGGGATCTCGGCTCTTTCCCCATCGAATAAGGTGCAGGATATATCATATATATCACTGTGCAAAGCAAAACTGTAGCTACCCCTTTCTATAAAGTTTTGATTCTACAACATCTTTAGGTTTCTTTTCCTTTTATTAATCTCATTAATAAAAATCCCATCAGCTTATGCTTCCTAAGCATCACACAAGAAACGAAAGCAGTAATATTTATATATCAGCATATATATATAGTATAAGCATTCGTCTCAGGCAGTAATATGATCTCATCATAGAACATTGCAGCAGAAGAACATATATGAAATATTGGATATACTAGGACGTCCGTGTTTTCAATACGAGCCTGTATAAAACACGGATTCCACGGTCGCGACGAATAGCCAAACCCACATCCCAAGACCCCTACGAGAGCGGCAAGTAACACTGCCAATTCTAGGGTTAGGAGACCCGGTCTCGACTCCTCGAGATGGCCTCCCACTGGTCCCTAGAACCCGGTTAGTTGTGCTCCCCTCCTTGGGTCTACCTAATGCGGAAAAGTAAATAATATACACTGGTGACATCAACCTCAACCTGGAAGTGCCCCAAATAAAAGAATATTACATTACAAATGAATTTTACATGAATGAAAATAAAAACCCTCATCTCACATAAAACCCCCGGCTATTCAGAACACGACGATCCAATATAACATATCACAGCAACACATAATATCACATATCATCAACGTAAGTAAATATGCGCATCCCAATTGTCGTTGACATATAGCAACGAAACCGGCGATATCACATATTACACTTACAGTCACAGAAAAGAAAGTGTAAAACTACAACATTTGGAATCCACTATCACTTTAGACATCGTAAATCCGAAATATCACATACTTCGCATTTCATGCCTAACTCTATGAATTCCACATATTGTATTACATTCCAGATAAATAGACAGTATTAAACTTTCCGAACAGATAATCAAATACCCAAAATTTCCTAAATTGCTCAACACTTGAGCGGAGTTCAAATAATCCCAGAATATGTCATAGTACCGGTGATCCAGCCGTAGAAGGGTCAAGCCAACGCCTCACATGTGGCACGCCGTACTGCCCCAAACCCGAAGGTTCAAAAGGCAGTTCAAGACGGTCACATAATCGAGTTAAGGTTTGTTGTCTTCTAGAGGGTCCACCGCTTAACTTGTAGAATTTTTCCGAAAGATTTAAACCCGATAAAAATTCAACACTTGAAAGTTTGCCGTGCCGGGAAACAGTGAGTTAATGATATCCGTTCAAATAGTTTAACAGTTTCTAAACATCCGGAAAGAAATACGAATTTAAATATTCCGATCGAATCTACTATTACAAAACAAACCCCAAAAGTCTTAACACTTAAAACAGTTTAAAAATACCCAGAAGCATCAACAAGCAACTACAGATAATACCATGAAGCTACGTGTCACAATTCCACAAAACGGCCGCGGAACCGCCGCGGGAAGCATGTTTCCGCCGCGGTTCCGCCGCGTTTTGGTGGAGTTGGGGGCCCGTATTTCATGGTAATTCTTAGACTTCCCTGCTGATTTTTTTACATATTTTTAATTCAGAAAAATCCCAAATTTTGAAAAATTTCCAAAGAGGGGTTAAATTTTGTCGGTTCGGGTTCGATCGGAGTTTTAACTTCGTAAACACATCGCCTAATGCTCTAGCTTGGCTCTGATACCACTGTAGGGTTCCTAGGCACTCTTGTGAAGATTCATAAGGCATCAAACATGCCCGGATAAAATTTTAGACGTGCCGAACAACCCAAAGCCGGGATCTTTGCTAGATAATTAGGGTTAAGCATACAAGATTACATCTTTTAAGCTAAGTGTGAGGGATTACAACCTTTGTAGTCCGCTCCTTCGCTTCATAAGCTCCGAGTAGAAGTCCCTTCGCCGCGATCCACGATCTCCCGGACTCAAGAGAGGCTCCACGACTCGAACGATCCATGCTAGCTTGAAGTGTTCCAAATCTCCGATGATCTACGTCGAAGTTGCAAAGACTCAAGCTTTCTCACTCTAAAGAGATGAACACACTAATCTCATGGGCTAGATGAGATGAGGATGAGAGAGTAGTATTTATGCTTTCTTTTTAAATCATTTTCTCATATTTATTCATCACATAAAGAATTTCAAGTGAGCTTCTTCAAGAGAGAAGAAGATGATAATGGAAAATCATAATGATAAATCCTTTTGTGATGAATAGAAATAAAAGTATATAATTGATGTATAAACCATGGTCAAGGATGAGTGGCTAATAATGTGTAGAGAAACAACTAGAGTTAGGGTTTGGTTTGGTTAGGAATGTGTCATCAACAAATATCTTAACCATGACAAAAGAAATTGCTTCTAGAAGGTGCATGAAGCAACTAACCCTAATCAAACCCTAACCTCAGTTAATCATCCTTAAACATGTTTAACAATAAATCATATCATGTCACAATAATATATATCACATATATATTATATATTTGCAACAAAAGAAAATAATACAATTAACATATATCGCATATATATCAATGTATCATCCAGTGAGAAAATGAAATAATAAAGCGAGCCAATATTAGATAATGTAATACAATATATCATATATATTATTATACATTAAATCATCGAATCAACACTTGATTCGACGATCCGGCTATATCGAATATTACCGACTAATATATCATGTACCGATTCATCGAACCAACACTTGATCCGATGACTCGGTTCATATCTAAATATCGCGAGAATATAATACGGTATCTCATATCGCATTATCCTCGGTCCTGCGCATATCACATATGTGCCTCTACTCCATTTCGCCTGAGCCAAGAAACCTCTGTGTAGGACTCTAAAGAATCGTCAATACGCCGGTAGTAGGTGATGATCATATCAAACACCCACAAGCTGCAAGCGGTCAGCTAAACGTAACAGCCACCCAGGTATTGAGCGATTAGAAGATCAACAAGCTAGCCTGTGCGTTCTCTTGTGAATCCAATCAGTAACACTCCCGTACAGTCCGGTCTGTTCGTCTGATATGTCGCATATCAAGTCTAGGGGTGGTATACGTCAGACCCCAGTAACCGATAAGTCGTGTCGATGTGTGGCTCATAACGGGTCGAGAAACTACCAGTAACACTTACCAGTAAATCTCTATATCAACCCTGGCCAGGGACTTCCAGTTATAGCCAATCGAACACAGCACAACATCAACTCCCTATACCGGGAGAGACGAATCCCCTCCTATCGCTCATTGCCTCCATGTGATTCGGGACTGTACCCAAAAGCCACCGTTTTGCACGCCCTCTTGGACGCGGTAAGGTGGAAATCAAAGCACGGTGGGAATCACACAAGACTCTATGACGATCTCGGGTCTACAGACTACCCTGTACCAGTGTCACCGGAGAACTGCCATCTGACGTGTGATATATCACCATCTGGGAGTTCCCGGCGAGTCCGTCCAGTGTACCCAGTCTCTACTGAGCACCCGTACACCATCTCTGATGTCAAACACCGATAGATATGGGATCATCCATCGCCCATCATATGGGTCAAGATGCGTATACGCTAGTCTACTCTGGTGTATCGATGCCCTGTCTCGATATACCCTCGACTAGGAACAGTTATAGGATGTACTCATCGACTACCGTGGCCCCACTAGTATGATCTCATCACAGTCCCAGTAGTCGAGTACAGATCCTAAGGGCTTTATCAACATGTGAGAGTAAGACAGTAAACCAATACAAGTCAACATGTTAAGATAAAGTGAAACTAAATAGCATACTATCATGACGAGCAAGAAAGTCATCTCTATATATATCCAAGCATCCATTATAATATACATCATATGTACAACAATGGCCTCTAGGGCATATACATAACTAACAAGCGCCAGCGCCCACGTGCTTTGCACGTGGTGCACTGCTTCAGAGTTTTTGACTCTTAGCACTGGCGCTCTTGGCGGTAGCGCTTTTATGAAGCACGGCTTTATTTTAAATTTCAAAATTTGAACAGAGTTTTGCTCTGATTGGGGAAACAGAGTCGTCTCAAACATTGACGAGCCGGATCAGGCTGACACTCGATATATTTATGAACATAGAATAAAAAAATACATTCGAATACTTATTTTATTTGTATTTCAAGATATCGGGTGTTACACCTGTGCCATGCCGAATTGTCAAGCAACCATATGGGGGTGCTAAACCTCAACCCCATTAGTTTTCTTGACCAGGGTTATGCTAAGTAAAAGATCCCTTGGAACAAGAATACTCCTGTAAGAACCCTGGAGACCAATTTGGTAATTCTCGACCATATCGGTGTAGAGGGGGAGGTCATGCTCTTCGTCTCGATAGAATTTGCAAAAGTATTGAGAGAAGGGGAGCGGTTCATGCCGAATGATTTGTTGCCAAAGAGGGAGTTCTGAGACTATGACCTCTGGTACGTTGCAGAACTCCGGGAAATACATCAACAACCACAATTGAAGGATCCAGAGAAGGCCAGGCTGGTTATGGATTTGATGTAAGCCTCCTTTAGCCCAAAAGTTGAGGCAGCGGTAGAGGTTCGAGAGAAAAATCTGACCGAAAGAAAGAGTGTTTCCCTCGGACAAAGTGATAGCCAGGGGGGTACTGGGGGCCGATTTTTTGGTGGTGGTCATGAAGATGTTCCGACTCATCCAGAACAACACGAAGGCTATGTGCTCGTCTTTAGAAACGTTGACACTCGGCTGCTTATACTTGCTTATGAAACCCTTGAATGAGCCTTTCATTGTTGCTATTACTGAGGCCCAATTCTCGTATTTTTGTTAAGGAAGTGGGTCGAAGCGATTTCGGATGTTGACTACAAAGCTTAGCTACATATCGAGAAGAGTGGAAGTGGCTGGACCAAAGTGGAAATGAAAGCTGTTCGAAGTCGACGACTAGAAAAGAAAGGCTACCGATAGTAACTCGATGTTGAGGGGAAGAGCTCCCAAAAGAAGGGCTAAGAGTGAAGAAATGCCCTGGTTTCCCATTGTGTATGATACTTCAGATATGCCCTTTGATAGAGACTATCCCACCCCTGCGGGACATTCTTAGGCCATATCTCTGGGAGATTTTCAAGGCAAGAGCCGAAGGATTCTAACGTTGGAGAGTCGGCCAAAATTGCATGACCGAAAAGACCCATTCCATCCGGCCACTTGGGGAAGAAGTTCGATTACATAGCCAGAGGCATCTCGACGGTATATTGAGGGCCCATAAATGCGTAGCCAGGAGCATCAAAGGCTCGATGGGGTCTTCCCAATGAAAAGTGGGAAGAGGACAGACTGCTTGCATACGAATGATGTTTGACTGTCGTAAGAATTCATGGAGATATGGGACTAGGACCATAGAGTTTTCACAGAAGATCTCTTCCTCTGGGCAAAGCTCTTTAGATGAAAGGTTCACAAGCGGGAGATTGATCAGAGGGAGAATCGAAGCTTTAGGAGCCATCGGAAATAGCTAACAAGTCAGAGAGGACGACGGAGGAGGAATCAGAAGCCTTGGTATACTCTGGAGTGAGAGGGGAAGATTTGCAGAAAAATGGAGAAGAAGACTCTCTTCAGATTTGATCCATGGTTAAAAAGGATCAGCAACCGAATGATGAGTGATACGTGTCTCGATTGAGTGGTGGATATGGAGCATGACAATCGAAATTCCCGCCATGATTCAAATTTATTTTATTCGGTGTAAAGAATAAGGAGATATGTCGACTGATTTCAACGATTTGATCATAGAAGATACGACACGTCAATCGCATTAAATGTGGAGGCCACTGGAGTGGTTCACGTATGCTCGGCCTTGAAGTGCTTAGCAGAGAACGCGAGAAAGGGTAGATGTTTGCACAAAAAAGTGGCATCCGGTTGAATAGGCTGAATAAGGTATGGAAGAGAAATGATAGTTTGGCTCAAACCACTTGGGGCCGAATCGGTTACTTAAGGAACCGGCTCGAGATAGTCAAGTGAGATACAAAAGATCAGAATGGTGTCTTATGAGAGATTTGCAATCAATCAGAACCTGGTGATTGCAAAACTTAAGCACTAAGCAACGGTATGATTGGTACTTGAGTCAAGGAAAATCTAGGATTTTTGAACTACTTCCTAACAAACCTTAGTTCTATAAAAGCTAGAGTTCAAGACAAAGAAAAGGATCTCTCTCAATCAATCAACCAATTATCAATTTTCCTAATTCAAAAGCTTTGCGGCCTCCCTACCGTAGTTCATGTAATCCAGATCTTCAGTGATTAACGCATCTCTATCGAGACCCTGTCGAGAGTTGAGATGACCAGCCCTCCTTGATCAGGTATGCCTCCACGTTCTATTATATCTACTCTACAGAAAGCAAAGCACCAAGATAAAGGAACGCCCATCAGCCCTCCTTTCAGCATGCCAGCATTCATATAACGCCGATTAAAGTATGGTCGAGGGCACCGATGGCCGGATCAGGGTTGTTATCATGCTTACGAGAGGTTCAGACGTCCATCCCTACTCTCGTAACATAGTAATAGAACTTATCTCGGCCTCCGACCATATCAAGCTTGGTGGTCATAAAACAGGGGATTTAGACGTCCGTTCCTGCCCTTGTATGGTGATTCCGATATTGGTCTCGGTCTAGGCAAGGCGATCGGCCCTCTGCTCGGTCTGGTAATAAACGACCGAGCGATTTAGATGTTCATTCCTGCGCTTGGGTATTGAAAGCAGGCCAAGCGGTGTGGCCGATGAATCATGATTCGGCTTAAGGCTCACTGTGTAGGAGATTTAGATGTCCATTTCTGCTCTTGCACTCGGTCTTCAAGACGAGGTCATAATCTAAGGGTTTTAGAGTTTATTATTATCGTCAAGTCACATGTAACTGTAACCCAAATTTTTGTTGTGCCACGGCAGCGCCCCGGCCTTCTACTCGAGGCCAAAATGCGGAATCAAAAATTTTCTCAACTTTAAACCGGCGCTACCGCGGACAATAAACCCGGATCGTAACCATTAACCTAATCCTAGCAAACAAGAGAATGGGTAGAGAGTTATACCAAGCGATCCGTGTCCTTCGGTCTTCGTCTCCACTCCGATCTCCCGCGGAATCTCCGTCCGTCACGTCCTCGTCGGAAAGGGCACCACGTAGCCGGATTCCTTTACGGGCTCCTACCTCTGGACCGAGGCAACTCGGGCGCGAAGTTGGCTAGCCGACGCGTCCAAGATTTGCTGTAGGCAAGTGTAGAATCGTAGTCTCTTTGGGGTAAGTTGCCATGGATGGAGAAGAGAATGAAATGAACTTTCAAGTGGAGCTAGAATTTTGTAGCAAGAAAAAGAGATGAACAAATTTTCCCTCATCAAAATGTGAAGCCTCTCTCTCACCCAAAATTGTGGCCGGCCCCAATATGATAATGGTGGAGGGAATGATATCTCAAGAATAAAGCAAGAGGAGAATGTAAATTAAAGGAGAGAAAAGTCACACCAAGGTCAAAACCATTTCTAATCTCATTCTAATCTCATAAATGCAAAGGATTGATTCAAAAGGAATCTCATCATGAGAAAAGCCACAAATGAAAGAAAACCCCTCCACAATAAGTAATTTGCACAATTGCAAATTACCCCCTCCATCGGAAAAGTCCGGCCGCGAAGGAATAAAAGAAAACTGGCCGGAACGGAATGCAAACTGGCAACTTCAGAAAACTGATTCCGTAATAAATTACAGGAAAACCCCGCGACTGCAAATACATGCCCGCATTTGTATTCCCACTGAACACAAATGCAAAGAGACAAAACTACACTGTCTAATACTAGGATCCGGCTTAAGCCAAAACCGGCTAGTAAAATCCGTCCGATCACGATCCGTACAATACCGCACGTATATGATCGAACCCTGCCATATCTCCATACGGCCTCTACAGCGTTTCGCCCGAAACTTGAGTAACTGAGTGTGGTGGACTCTGAAGACTCGTCAATATTATGGCTGTGGATTTAACCACAAGCACGTCAAAGGTATTAGCCATATGTGACGGGTCACCAGCTATTGACCAAAAGGGACGTCGATGAGCGAACTCATCCTGACACCCTACTGAGCCTGTCAGTGATAATATCCATACAGTCCGGTCCGTTCGTCTATGAGTATCGCATGGCGGGCTTAGGGGGTTGGTAAAAGTCAGACCCCCAAAAGCGGTACAAGTCGTGTCGGAGTGTAGCTCAGAACACCCTGAGATACTACTGGAATACCTACCAGTAAATCTCCTGCCTCGGCCGAGGGCTTTGTGTAATGGCTCTCCTAGACACAGCGCGACCTCACCCCCAATACCGGAAGAGACGAACCCCTGCAGATCCCCTCACTGCCTCCATGTGGCTCGGGACTGTACCCAACTAAAACCTGTTTGCACGACTCCTTTGAGCCGTGGTAGGGTAGTAATCAAAGTACAGTGGGAACTCACACGAGACAAATGACGATCTCAGGTCGATGAACTAACCTGTACACATGTCACCAGGGAACTGCTATCTGACGTCTGGTATAATCCCAACTAGCAGGTTCCCGGCGAGTCCTGTCCGGTGTACTCATAACCTAATGAGCACCTGTATACATCTTAGGTGAACCAACTGACACCAGTGGCTTGTGAGACCAGCCACCGCCCCTCGTCGGGGTCTCGACTAGTCTACTCTGGAGAATCGATGCCCTGTCTCGAAACTCCCACGACTAGGGACCTTTTAAGGATGTGCTTATAGACCCCAGCTCCCACGTATATGATCGCCCTCATACTGCGGGTAGTCAAGCAAGAATCCTAGGGGCTCTATCAACGTGCGATAGCGACTCGTAAGGTCACCTAAAACAGTACACGATGATAAAGATAAAGCAGATAGCATACTATCATCTTGAGTAAGACTGTCCTACTGGGACAGGTCCTCTCTCAATTATTGCAATCACGTGCCTGTGATCCAATAATTGACTCTGAGGGCACTACCTCCAACAATTTTTATCAATAATATGATGGATGGATGACTATTATCGTTGCTATGTCACTTATAAATTTATGTCCATGCAACCAAGTGGCCTATTTTATTTTATTAAGGAAGAATATTCTCCCCTTCTTCTAACGACGGCCTATCCGTCGAGAGAGACAGTGTCGTGTTAATTATTTTTGTATTTAATGCAGATCTAATTTTAGAACGAACATGTTGGCTGTTGTATCTTGGGGGAAACATGTAGAGATCCGCTGTATCGGTGATGAACCACTAGTTTCTTATCACGGTGGCACGAATTGCTTTAAAAATGCGAAATACCCGTGTCTCAGCCGACGGCTTCACCAAACTTAATTTCTATTAATTTTTGTTGTATTTCAATATGTAAATAATTGGTGTATACTTTACAAGGTAATTTAACTTTGGTTCCATTGTTTACCACCAAGAAACAACACCAATTTCCTCATGGAACCATAAAATGTATTTTCCTCATGATCCCATTTCATTCTTATTTATATTTTGATTGATTGGATTATACATTACAATTTTTTTGTAATATAGAAGAATAGTTTTTCTTTTTCTATATCTCATCTCATTTTTATTTATTATTTAATTGATTAAATTATATTTCATAAAACCCTAAGAATATTTGGCCACTAACTTATTTATTTGATTATTTATAGTAATTTTTTTATAGAAGGATTTTTTTTATTTTGTATCAATTTTTATTATTTTGATTTTAGATGCTTACAAGATTTGATCTTTTCCATTTCGATTTTTAAATGCGCTGATAAGTTAGAAATTTATATTATGTTTGGCTTTGATAAAAAAATTATATAACGAGCAAATATTAAGAAAAAGTAGATTAAAATTTAATAGTATACAATTTTCATATTTTAAAATTTTTTGTTAGTATGTATTTATCAATATTAAAAGTTATCAATAAATTCTGCTATAATTATTTTATTAAAATATTAAAAATTGAAATTATTAATTTTAATCAACATTACACATTTTTAAGATTAAAGAGATAATAAAATTGTTACCTGACAAAAGCCCTTAGAAAGAAAAGTCATAATACAAATTGTATAAGAACTCAAATAAGTTCATACCAAATGTCTAAATCCAAATACAAATCCAACACGAAAGTCTGAGTCCAAATCCAAATCCAATATGAAAGTCTCAGTTCAAACCCAAATCCAACATGAAAGTCTAAATCCAAATCCAAATCCAACATTTAAGTCCGAGTTTAAATCCAAATCCAAAAAATTATGTGACGTGACAATTGTCCAACTTATACATTAGAATCTTAGATACAAACTTATTCTCATACTTGCAATCAATGTGGGTACAGTTATTTGCATGTATCCCTGAGTTATTTCCTATCAAAATGTTTTTGGCTATAGGAAGATTTAATAAAATTTATATGGTTGCAAGTAATCTTGATCTTAATGCATACCAGGTAAAAAGATTCGATAATGTTAATATTGAGGAGTTTTGAGTTATTATTTTCTGGCACAAATACCCTCTCTGTTTGATAAAAAAAAACCTTGAAAAATGCTCAAATTCAACTCTACAGAAAAAAAAAACAAGTACTTAAGCAATCATTTGAATTATTTAGTTCGAATTGAACTAATTTTGAGCTTTATTTAGGGTTTCGATCCATCAGTAAACCCTACTTCTTAAAAATTTCCTTTCTAACCGAATTGAGAACCACATTACCCAAAATAACCACGCTCCTATGAAATTTCTCCTTGTTAATTAGAAGATAATCATCTAACATTGATGTGGACGGCCTCACTCCCAGGTCTATGTTTTTTGGGGGGCAAATTCGTGGGTCTCTGGGTGCACGTGTGTGTTTGTATGTTTGTGTGTGCTATGTGGATGGATGTGGTGCATGATATTAATCTACTGTGATTCCTAACATAAATCTTAGATTCCTAACTTAATATGTTCAAACATATGTGTTGGCTATTGGGCTTTACCCGGCCCAATACCCGACCCTTACATATATATACCCGGCCCAATACCCGCCCCTTCTATATATATATAGAGAGAGAGAGAATAATGGAGGGAAAAGGCCATAGAAGGGAATTTCCTCCTATGGCGTCGAAAAAACACACCCTCCATCTTATTTCCGAAGATCGGAATGCATCATCTTCATCGTTATCATCTAAGATGTGAGTACACCAAATTTCATGTGATTCTACAACTTTTCACCGTTGATTTAGCAATGTAAAAGGTTCTATTGTCGGTAAACCGTTAATTTTGAGCCCACTAATTCAACGGTGAAAAAGTTGTAGAATCACGTGAAATTTGGTATACCAATATCTGAGGCGCAATATCCGCCCCTTATATATATATATATATATATATATATATATATATATATATATATATATATATATATATATATATATTATTGCTAGGGTTAAGATAATTTTTGTAGAACCTTGTGTGTAGATCTTCTTTTCCGCTGCCATGATTTTATATTATGATCTATGCACCTAAATGCTACATTGGTGTCAGTTCTAGATACCGAGCGTTTGTAATTCATAGTTAGATTTATATTTTAAAAATTGTTACAACTCAAAATTGTGTTTTTTTATCTAAGAGTTTGATCAAATTTTTTTTCAATTTTTATAGATCCACGTTGTTGATGGAAATAGAACTTTGGATATATTTATTTTATACATCATATGTTGTCTAAATTAAATCTATTTTTTGTAAAGTTGTGATAATTAAAAAAATTGTTTCTTGATTTGAGAAGTGGCCATGGATCAAAATTATGAGAATTTTTTTGTGCTAAAAATTGGATCTTGGCTGTAAATTTTTTGTGAAAATTTATGATGGCTAGGCCGTAATTTTTTTGGAAAAGCAAAATTTCTAATCCTAAATTTTTTTCGGTAGGTATATAGGATTTAAGATAATATATTTGGTTAACCTAAATATTTTATTATTTGAAAAATAAATCTAGAATTTTTTAAAGATTTTTCTGGACTTTTAAAAAAGATTTTGAGTTATTTTTTTATTTTAAAAATAAATCCAGAAAATTTAAACATTTTTAAAATAAAAAAAAAAGATATTTTTCGGATCTGGAACAGCCCAGAACCACTCGACGCCTGCAGGTGCTCGGAACGTGCAGGCCAGGCCCAGTTAGGCCTAGGCTGATCCTGCACGTGCAGGCCAGCTCAGGCTGAGCCAGGTGCAGGCTAGGCTCTATTGGGTCTGGGTTGACCCTCAGATTTTTATTTTAAAAACAAGGTTTTTTCCTTTTCTGAAATTATTTTAAATTCAGAAAATACTTTCTCTTAAATAATTCTAAAAATTTGGGAAATTTTTAAAGATGGTCTACATATGCTTTCTAAAATTTTATTTCGGGGTTTAAGGGACATAATAACCGTTTAAAATTTTCAAAGTTTTTTCCCACTTAAAGTTTTCCATAAGATTATGAGGTTACACTATTTTAAATCCGTGAGTTATATTACTTTTAGGAGTTATTTTTCCTTCACCAAAAGTTCCAAAATTTATTCTCACATAAAATCTTGAAGATTATATGGGTAGTTTAGTCCAGTAGAAACTCCCGGAGCGCATGCCAATTTCACGAGAAACGAAAATTCCTAATAAAACGGAAAAGATTAAATGTGAAATTTGTTAGATTGTCTTGTTGCATATTGTGATGTGCATGGCATACTTAATGAATAAAGATGCATGTTGCATTCATTAATAAAATTTGACAAGTTTCAAGTGGGAGATTTCATAATAGAGTATGAATTAAGATTCAACTACCCTATATGTTACGCTTCTAGAAATCTTTAAACCATTTTTCAATCATTTTAAAAAATTCTTAAATTTAATATTTTTGAAGGATGTGATTGGGGCCGTAGACTTTCTTCTCTTTCTTCGGGCTGTAAGTTTATTATTTTTGTTAAGATAGATTGAAGACGAAGTGTCCTTTAGGAAAGAATGATAGTCTATTAAAAGCTAATAGTCTTAACGCACTTAAAATGAATATTTTGTTTTAAAAAGATGAATTCCAAAATGATTATCGCCGATCTCACCAAGGTTGACAAGCTAAATGGTGATAATTTTATCGACTGGCGTCGAAAGATCTGATTCCTATTGAATGAACATGAAATGCAGGACTGTACCAAGGTAGAAATGCCTGAACCGCAGCAGGGCTCCACTCAACAACATAGGAGGGCTGCAGAGGAGTATAAGAGCTGGGTCCAGAAAAATCGTTCGGCGCGGTATATCATGTTAGCCGCGATGAGGAATGGTCTCATCGGTGAGTTTGAGAACTATCCGACAGCGAAGAGACTCTGGGAGGCTCGCTTTGGATATGTCTCACTGATGCGGATCCGGCCGCTAACTATCAAGATGGATTCGTACAAGATGATTGCAGGGCAGGACACCAAGTTTCATTTTCGAGTGATGGCATCAATGATCAGGGATCTTGGAATTGTTGGAGCTGCACTCAACAACAAGCAGCAAGTTCAGGCCGTCATCCAGGCTCTGCCCGATTCTTAGGATGCTCTCAAACTCCTTTTAGCCCATACTGAGAACGTGAATACGTTCAAGAACGTAAGGACTAAAATTGAGTTTGAAGCGGAGCGTAAGGGCACCCTGAAGGCTAAAAAGCCGTCATCCTCAGTTATGGCAGCTAAAAGCTCCAACCCTAAGGCCAAGAGGCCTAGACGCAAGGAGTCCTATAAGGAATCGAACAAAGAGGCGAATGATGAAAATGTGAAGCCCAAAAAGCCTAAGAAGCGCTGGAAAAGATCAGCTAAGAGGAATGCATACTTCAACTGTGGGCATCCAGGTCACTTTGCTCATGATTGCAAGGGGTCTAGAAAGGTAAGCTCCCGCTCTTCTCACTATACAGTATTAGTTGCTAGTACAATGATGATGGTTGACTCTATAAATTTATGGATTGTAGATTCAGGAGCCACGGACCACATCTCTTGAGATGGAGAAAGGTTCGTAAAGTACAGGAGAGTACCCACCAGGAGCCGAAAGATTTACATGGGGAATGAGTCGTATGTCAAGGTGCAGGGCATCGAGATGTAACGACTACCTACGAGTTCAGGGAACGAGTGGTTTATCCATGATATTTTATATTCTCCAAGGATGCGGTGGAACCTTTTATCAGTGGTTAGGTTAGTTAGCATAGGATTTAGCGTTTTATTTGAGAATAATTCTGTAAAACTTATTTTAAATAATTCTCTGTTTTGTGTTGGACACCTTATAAATGGCATCATTATTTTGGATTAGGACTCTTTTGGCAATAAAGATGCTTTATTTGCTTATTTTTATACTGTGAATAGTTCTGTAAATGAATCTATATTATGGCATAGAAGGTTAGGTCACATTGGGCAGGATAGGATGAAAAGGTTTGCCAGGGACGGTCTACTTGGCACACTTGCCAAGGTCGACCTATCTACGTGCGAGTATTATCTCGTAAGTAAGGCCGCTATAAAGCCATTCGGAATAGCAAAGAGTGCGAGTACTCCATTATAACTCATTCACTCTAAGATATGCGGACCAGTCAACGTGAAGGCACGTGGCGGTACGTCCTATTTCATTACCTTCATAAACAATTACTCCTATTATGGGCATGTGTTTTTGATTTCCCACCGGTCTAAAGCATTGGATAGTTTCAAGTGCTATATCGACGAAATGGAAAATCAATTGAGAAAAAGTATTAAGACCTTGCATACGGACCATGATAAAGAATATCTGTCGGATCAGTTCAGGGAACTGTGTGAAGAGAAAGGGACCGTCAGACAGCTGACGATGCCCTACATTTCTTGAAAAAATGGTGTTGCAGAGAAACGAAATAGGACGTTGCTGGATATCGTTAGGAATATGATACCGAATGCCAATCTTTCTATATCGTTTTGGGGAGATGCGCTGATGACAATAGCTTATGTTCTTAACCGAGTACCTTCTAAATCGGTTCAGTCCACACCTTACGAGTTATGGACGGGCGATGAACCAGTTTTGGGTCACTTACGCCAACGGGGGTGCGCTGCCTATGTGCACAACACTTCACATCGGTATGGGAAGTTAAGCCCTAGAGAGAAGAAGTGTATATTTATACGCTATTCCAAGCACTCTAAGGGATATGTGTTCTTAGATGAGCATGACGATGAGACTGTGATCGAGATTGAGTCACAAGATGTCGAATTCCTCGAGGAGGAATTTCCGCAAAAAGGTGAAGTAGCTAGGGATTTGGGGTTGTACGAAATCAAGGAGACCGCTGATCATTCAGAATTAGAAGAGGAATCGGTTTCTCAACCACCTAGGGACAGTGGGAATGAGATACTGGCATATGACTCGGAGCCGTTTGCGAAATCTCAACCGCTTCGTAAATTGTCCTGTGGACAAGTATCTCATCGACGCTTCGAGATAGAGGGGGAAGCGTTGATGGTTGTGCCGCATGATGTTGCGGAAACCAATTCCTACGAGGACGCTATTTCAAGACCTGTAGAGGAAGAGTAGAAGGCCGCGGTGGAGGTGGAACTTGAGTCCATGAGGAAGAATCAAGTCTGGGACTTGGTTGATCTTTCTTCCAGACGCAAGACCATTGAGAAAAAGTGGGTTTTCAAGATTAAGCGAAAGGCGGATGGGACAATCAAGCGTTGCAAGGCACACTTGGTGGCGAAGGGGTTCACCCAAAGGAGTGGTGTGGACTATAATGAGATATTTTTCCCTGTGGTGAAAATTGTCTCCGTTCGTCTAGTTCTGGCTTTAGTAGCATAGATGGATCTTGCATTAGTCCAGATGGACGTCAAGACAACTTTTTTCTATGGAGAACTGAAAGAGAAGATCTATATGGCTCAACTCACCGGTTTCAAAGCCAAAGGCCTTGAGCGCAAGGTGTGCAAATTGAGGAGGTCTATTTATGGCTTGAAACAGTCTTCCAGGGTTTGGTATTTTCGATTTCATAAAACCGTACTGGGCTATGGTTTTAGATGATCGATCAGGAAAATTGTGTCTACCTACGACAAGCTGGTAAGAGTTTCTAGATTCTATCGTTGTATGTCGATACTATCTTGCTAGTAAGAAACAACATGGAGACCATAAATGCCACTCGGAGTTGGCTGTCTTCCCCTTTGAGTTGAAGAACATGGACGATGCTTGGTTCGTGCTCGAGATTCAGATTCTGAGGGATCGCTCCAAGAGGACCCTAGGTTTGTCTCAGGAGACTTACATTAGGAAAGTCTTGGAACAGTTCGGTATGAACGGTTGCAAACCAATTAGGACTTTATGTGCAAAGAATCATGCGCTGAGTCTAGAGCAGCGTCCCAAGAACGAAACGAAGAAAAGGAAGATGCGGAATGTTTCTTATAGGAGCACTATCGGGAGTCTCATGTATACTATGGTGTGTACGAGACCAAATATATTTTATGCAGTGGGACTGATGAGCAAATATCAGTCCAACCCCAGTGTTGCTCATTGAAAGAGGGTGAAGCGGATCTTGCGGTACCTAAGTGAGATAGCCCGCTATACTTTATGCTATGGCAGATCGGATACTCGTCTGCAGGGATATACAGATGCCGACCGGGCTGGTGATTTGGATGAGCCAGTATCCACGTCGGCATATGCCTTCTTACTAAATGGCGGGGCCATCTCTTGGTGTAGTAAGAAGCAGGATTGCATTTCCCTTTCCACCATGGTGGCGAAATACAAGGAGGACTCTGTTGCGGCACAAGAGGTAGTTTGGTTACACGGATGCCTGGAGAGTCTGACTATAGTGCCACATGCGAAGTATATGGTAATCCTTAATTGCGATAGCATGTCAGCCATTGCGTACTCGAAGGATCCGAAATACCACGGCAAGTCAAAGCACATTTAAATTCGATACCATTTTATTAGGAAACAGGAGAAAAAGAAAGCCGAGCTGCAATACATCCCTATAGATCAGATGGTCATGGACCCATTGACGAAAGGAATTGCCGAGAAGTGTTTTGTACAACATACTAGGGCCTTAGGGCTATGTCCTTAGTGACGACCATGAATTTAGGCATCTAGTAACTTCCTATTATATTTTACATTATTCATTTGTGTGTGTAGACTTTATAGACGTATATTTTATGATTGATGGTGTGTTTCTTTCTTTCTTTATTATCTAAGATGGATATGTTTATTTTGTTTGACTATTTTTGGCATGAAGTACAAATTTAAGTGTACGAGGTACACAATGTGTCCGGGGTACACAATGTGTGCAGGGCACATATTTAACAAAGATATGTCAGCAAGTAGGAACTTGTAAGTCTATGTTGCACACTCTACGGGTTTTGTAGAGAGGCGGAATTTTCAGAAATCAATTTTGAAGCATGCAATAAAGACTATAACCCAAGAACTACCATAAGCAATAATAGCAAAACTTCATAGATATTTGTCTACTATGATAGAAATATTATACCGATAAATTCGTGTCTTTTGGGTCTTGACCTCTCTTTTTAACCTCCTTTGTGGTTCTTGATCAAGCTTGGTCGTCGGCCATCTCAATCCTAGATGATCCACCCGAAGGTTCTTGATTCAAGCTTCTACTTTCAAAAGAAAGTAACTAAACTAACTAGTTTGCTAATCTAGTTAATTTAGAATATGTAAATATGATTAGTAGTGATTTTTTCTATCTCAAAGCCGCATGGCTCTCAACATATGAGAATGTTTAGGGTTGAGGAGGAAGATGAGTTCAAGAGAGGAGAGAGAATGACAAGATGAGAATGAATTGAAAAATGACTAGATTCAAAAGATATCAAGTATTTTTCTCTTATTAAAAATACTGGCCATACTTCAATAGTATTCACAAATGAATGAATAAATACAATAGCCATACTTCATGCCATGCTTGAAGCAACCCCACCCCTCCACCTCATTTTCTATTTTCAATCAAATAGAAAAATACATAATGAGGTGTCATCTTTTAGAAGGTATTTTGTATAAATACAAAATACATTCTACCGTATATGCATACCCGTACTCGTATCAAAATACGAATACCCAAGAGATCGAATACTACTACTAATATAATACTAGTATTAAATCAATATCTGATTTAACAAACCGGCTTAATCCTAAACACGCTAGTATTATAATCCATCCGATTAAATTCCACACAACTAGTACACATAATTAACCGGAACCCTACGTGTATAAACATACGGCCACCACATCGTTTCACCTGAACTAGGGAAACCCTCTGTGTGGGACTCTAAAGACTCGACAGTACGCTGGCAGTGGGTTTAACCACAAGCACGTCAGCGGCACTAGCTATACGTAACGGCTATTCAGATATCTGTCGAAAAGCAGGCCGACGAGCAAACTCATCTGAACCCCCTACTGAGCCTAACCGTGACAATATCCGTACAGTCCAGTCTGTTCGTTTTAGAGTATCGCATACCGGGTCTAGGGGTGGTTAACGTCAAACCCCTACTAACCTGATAAGTCGTATTGGTGTGGCTCAAGACCATCCGAAAAACTACTGATCTAGCTATCAATAATTCTCATCTATCCTAGCCAGAGACTTATGGTGTTGACCAACCAAATACAGTGCGACATCGACTCCCTATACCGGGAGAGACGAATCACTAACAACTATTGTCACGACCCGAAGGTACGGAACGTGACTGACACTTAAATTACGAAGCATCTAGAAGCGCAACGTAATCTAAGTAAGACGAAACCCAGAAATCTAAACCATTTAAAAGAAGAAGTTAAGGAAAACATGTTTAAAAGCAACATCAAATTTCTCAAAATTTTTGGCAGAGTCTCATTTGTAAAAACTGGCCCCAAACGGGTACAAATAAGAATATAAACATAAGCAACAATAAAAAGGCATCCCCAAGCGGGAGCGAGCTCTACGCTAAAAGGCGGAAACAACCACACAATACACTATGATATACAACGCTGAAGGGCGATCTTCAAAACTCAAAAGAAAACCAAATCCACCAAAAACCATAATAATACAAGCACGACTCTAAGGTCGAAAGAATAAGCAACTGGTCTTCTAAATTTATCAAGTAATACAAGTCTGGTTGATGGAGCTTACTAGATACAAATGAAATAATAAAAGTACAACGGCGGTCCTGATACAAGTGAACCAACCTACCAAGCAAATAACCGTGAATGAAATGATATGCCAGCAAGCTGCCAAGGAAACCTGTACATCGAAACCTGTAAGAAAATTTTGGCACAACGGGGGTGAATTGCCAACTTGTGAGTAGAAGACATCTGCGAGTAGAAATCGCATGCACGACGCTCTCCTAGGTCATAATAATATACTTAATATATCACTAGTCATCTAGTAGTGGCAGGGTAATAATCTATGCGTAAGTGCAATACTCAGTGCTCGTGTCAGTGCCTCAAGTAGTAACATGTCATGTGTATAAGTATGCATGCACCATGAATATAAAATAATCAACCATGAAATCTGGATATATCTGTATAAGAAATTTTTAATTTTTATCATTGTAAAATTTGTATGGTAATCTGAAACATCATCAATGAAATCCATGGAAATCCGTGTCAAGCATCGACACAAAACATGTAAATCTCAAGTCTCAATACCTCATAGTCTCAATATCTCGGGCTCCGTCGGTCCGGATCGGCCCATATCATTAAATCTCACGACAACGGTCGGTATCCTCCGGATATCCGCCGCGCCAGACATCACCGGTAGGTAGTCTTCCCTTACCAGGCTCATCGTCTACAACTCGAGCTTCTTGCCCCGGGGTACCATACAGGGCCCACCATGTACCCGAGACGGTTCATCCACTCCTCGAATCGGGTCTCGAAATCCAACAGAAAACATAAAATCTCATGGTGGACGATACATACATCACGAGAAAACCGCAACTTGTATTTTAAAATGAGAGGGAGAGAGAGAGAGAGAAGTTTTTTATATATATTCTTGCGGTTTTCCCCAAAATCCAGAAATCTCATAGAAATCCAAAATCCCAAAATTATAAGTAAATAATGAGTGTCGGCATAAGCCCCACAATACTGCATGATAATATGAATATGTGAATGCATGAAGTGTCTAACTAATAAATGCAATGTCTAAACTAGCACATGAGAGTAACCACACAATATTATATTATACTAGTATTTAGCTGATTATATCAATAAAAAATAATATGATCTAAAGTGTACATGACATGGCTATAGAGTTCCTAGGCACTCTTACAAGGGTCTAAAAGGCATCAACCATGCCCGATTCAAAATTTAGACGTGTCGAACAACCCAAAGCCGGGATCTTTGCTAGATTATTAGGATTTAACATGCAAGTAAATATCTTTACAACTAAGAGTGAGGGATTACAACCTTTGTAGTCCGCTCCTTCGCTTCATAAGCTCCGAGTAGAAGTCCCTTCGCCGCGATCCATGATCTCCCGGACTCAAGAGAGGCTCCACAACCCGAACGATCCATGCTTGCTTGTAGTCTTCCTTTTCTCCGATGATCTACCTCGAAGTTTCTTTAACTCAAGCTCTCACTCACTAATGAGGTGAACACCCTAATCTAATTGGCTAGATTAGATGAGGATGATTAAGTAGGATTTATGCTCTCTTTTATTATCAAATTCTCACACTAAATCATCACATAAAGAAAACCTAGAAAGTTTTTTCAAAGCTCAAGGAAGAAGAAGAAGAATGAATCATTTTGTGATGAATAATGAAAAATATCATAATGATTAATAATGCAACCATGGTGTAATATGAAGAGGCTAACCATTGTAGAGACTTAACCTAGGGTGAAGGGTTTGGGTTGGGTTAGAAATATCTAGCAAAAATATCTAGCATAATATCTTTGCTAGAAACAAACTAAAAGCTTCTAGAAGCTACAAGAAAAAGCTAACCCAAATCAAACCCTACCTAGGTTTAATCTCCACTAAACATGTTGCATTAGTAATCATATCATGTTACAATATTATATATCACATATATAATATATATTTGTAACAAAAGAAAATAATACAATTAACATATATCGCATATATATCAATATATTATCCGGTGAGAAAATGAATCAATAAAGTGAGCCAATATAAGATAATGTAATGTAATATATCACATATATAATTATACATTAAATTATCGAATCAACACTTGATCCTACAATCCGGCTATATCGAATATAACCGACTAATATATCATGTACCGATTCATCGAATCAACACTTGATCCGATGACCTGGCTCATATCAAAATATCGTGAGAATATAATACGGTATCTCATATCGTATTATCCTCGGTCCTGTCCATATCACATATGTGCTCTTATTCCGTTTTGCCTGAGTCAAGAAACCTCTGTGTAGGACTCTAAAGAATCGTCGATACGCCGGTAGCAGGTGATGATCATATCAAACACCCACAAACTGCAAGCAGTCAGCTAAACGTAACAGCCACCCAGGTATTGAGCGATCAGAAGATCAACAAGCAAGCCTGTACATTCTCCTGTGAATCCAATCAGTAACACTCCCGTACAGTCCGGTCTCTTCGTCTGATATGTTGCATATCTAGTCTAGGGGTGGTATACGTCAACCCCAATAACCGATAAGTCGTGTCAATGTGAGGCTCATAACAGGTCGAGAACCTACTGGTAACACTTACCAGTAGTACTCAATATCCGCCATGGCCAGGGACTTCCAGTTATAGCCAATCGAACACAGCACAACATCAACTCCCTATACCGGGAGAGAAGGATCCCCTCCTATCGCTCATTGCCTCCATGTGATTCGGGACTGTACCGAAAAGCCACCGTTTTGCACGCCCTCTTGGACGTGGTAAAGCGGAAATCAAAGCACAGTGGGAATCACACAAGACTTTATGACGATCTCGGGTCTACAGACTAACATGTACCAATGTCACCAGAGAACTGCCACCTGACGTGAGGTATAATACCATCTGGGAGTTCTCGGCGAGTCCGTCCAGTGTACCCGGTCTCTACTGAGCACCTGTACACCATCTTTGATGTCAAACACCGATGGATATGGGATCATCCATCGCCCATCATATGGGTCAAGATGCGTATACGCTAGTCTACTCTGGTGTATCGATGCCCTGTCTCGATACAACCTCGACTAGGAACAGTTGTAGGATGTACTCGTCGACTATCGTGGCCCCACTAGTATGATCTCATCATAGTCCCAGTTGTCGAGTACATATCCTAAGGGCTTTATCAACATGTGAGAGTAAGACAGTAAACTAATATAAGTCAACATGTTAAGATAAAGATAAACCAAATAGCATACTATCATGACGAGCAAGAAAAGTCCTCTCTATATATATCCAAGCATCCATTATAATATACATCATATGTATAACAATGGCCTCTAGGGCATATATATAACTAACAATCTCCCACTTGCACTAAGGCCAGCTGTTGTAGTATCTCATACCTAGCATCCCGAATAATCTCTCAAACTTTATCTGGGGAATGGCCTTCGTGAGTAGATCCGCAGTGTTGTCCTTCGTATCAACTCTCCTGACCTCAATCTCCTGGCGATCAACTATCTCCCTGATCAGGTGATACCGCCTCAGAATATGTCTGGACTTCTGATGGGACCTGAGTTCCTTAGTCAAAGCCACAGCTCCATTATTATCGCAATACAAAGGTATTGGATGCTGAATGGATGGAACCACACCAAGTTCATTAATGAACTTCTTTATCCAGACAGCCTCTTTGGCAGCATCGTTGGCAGCGATGTATTCAGCCTCCATCGTCGAGTCTGCAAAGGTATCCTATTTGGAACTCTTCCAACACACCGCCCCTTCATTGAGGGTAAAGACAAATCCCAAGTGCGACTTAGAGTCGTCCTTATCACTCTGGAAGCTGGAATCGGTAAAGGACTCCGCCTGGAGTTCTCCATTACCATACACCAAGAACATCTCTTTAGTCCTTCGCAAGTACTTGAGAATGTTCTTCACAGCTGTCCAGTGACTCTCTCCAGGATCTGCTTGATACCGACTCACTACACTTAGTGAGTATGCTACATCGGGTCTGGTACATAGCATCGCATACATGATAGAGCCTACTGCCGAAGCATAGGGTATCCCTTGCATGCGAGCTCTCTCCAAATCAGTCTTGGGAGACATCTCTTTGGAGAGAGTGAGTCCAGAGATCGTGGGTTGGTTCCCACGCTTGGATTCTTCCATACTAAACCTCTTTAGTATGGTGTCAATATACCTGGATTGGGACAATCCCAGTATCCGTTTAGATCTATCTCTATAAATCATGATTCCCAATATGCAGGAGGCATCACCTAGATCTTTCATTGAGAATCTTTGTGATAAGAAGAGTTTGACTGATTACAGCATAGGAACATAATTTCCTATCAAGAGTATATCATCGACGTACAATACGAAGAAGACTACCTTACTCTCTACAACCTTCTTATAAATACAAGGTTCATCTACGTTTTTGATGATGTCAAACTCTTTGACTACAATATCAAAGCAGATGTTCCAACTCCGCGATGCTTGCTTTAACCCATAGATGGATTTAAGCAGTTTGCACACTTTTCCGCTGCTCCCACTATCTACGAAACCCTCTGGCTGAGTCATGTACACACACTCTTCTAAATCACCGTTTAGAAAGGCGGTCTTAACATCCATTTGCCAGATTTCGTAGTCATAGTATGCAGCAATGGCAAGTAAGATCCAGATGGACTTAAGCATAGCCACTGGAGAAAAGGTTTCGTCATAATCCACACTTGGTCGTTGACGAAAACCCTTTGCAACAAGTCTAGCTTTGAAAGTCTCAACTTTTCCATCTACACCAATTTTCTTTTTAAAGATCCACTTGCTCCCAATGGGTTTTACCCCTTCAGGAGCAACTTCCAAAGTCCATACTTTGTTGGTATACATGGATTCCATCTCAGATCGCATTGCATCCAGCCATTTCACAGAGTCACCACCCATGATAGTGTGCTCGAAACTAGTCGAGTCATCATCTTCCATGATACAATCCTCGCTTCCACCATCAATGAGAAAACCATAGTATCTCTCAGGTGGATGAGAAACCCTACTAGATCGGCGGAGAGGCTGGGGTTCGTCGGGTACTACTGAATCCTCTGGCTCCAATAAATCATCAGTTGTAGTTTGTGGTGCTGGAACCTCTTCCAGCTCTACCTCTTTGCCACTAATTTCTTTTGCAAGAAATTCTTTTTCTAAAAAGGTGGCATATTGAGAAACAAACACCTTTTGTTCCTCACCGTGGTAGAAGATATATCCATAGGAATCTTTTGGATATCCTACAAACTTACATAGACCTGATCTTACCTCGAGCTTGTCCGGATTTTGCTTTTTAACATAGGCCGGACAACCCCATATCTTAACTCATTTAAGAGATGGTCTCTTCCCATTCCAAATCTCATATGGAGTGGTAGGCACTGATTTAGTTGGAATTCTATTCAATAGGTATGCGGCTGTCTCCATTGCATAACCCCAAAAGGAGATAGGTAACTCAGCAGTGCTCATCATAGAGCGCACCATATCCAATAGGGTGCGATTCCTCCGCTCCGATACACCGTTGTGCTGTGGTGTATAAGGAGGAGTAAGTTGAGAGAGAATCCCATTCTCTTTTAGATAATCCCGGAACTCATTGCTCAAGTATTCTCCTCTTCGATCAGATCGAAGGATCTTAATACTTTTGCCCGTTTGGTTCTCTACTTCGTACTTATATTCTCTGAATTTCTCAAAAGCTTCAGACTTGTGTTTCATCAGGAACACATGTCCGAATCTTGAGAGATCGTCAGTGAATGTAATAAAGTAGGAAGAACCATTCCTGACATGTGTAGATATAGAACCGCATACATCACTATGTACCAGCCCTAAGAGTTCCTTAACTCTTTCTCCGTGTCCACTAAACGGAGTTTTGGTCATTTTACCTTTGAGAAATGAATGGCAAGTATCATAAGATGATAATTCAAATGGATTCAAATATCCATCCTTATGTAACTTAGCTAGCCGTGTCGCATTGATATGACCAAGTCTACAATGCCACAAGAAAGATTCGTTCATTTCTGAACTCTTCCTCTTGTGTGTGTTTTGTATATTAAGGACTGTATTTTGATTGAGAATGAATATGCCATTATGTAACGAGCCTGATCCAATCAACTTTTCATTTAGGAAGATGTTTATAACATTATCTTGTACTACAAAATTATACCCTTCTTTACTTAATAAAGAAACTGATATAATGTTGCACATCATATTCGGTATATAATAGCACTCATTCAGAATCAGTGTATTACTACTTGGTAATACTAGGTGATATTCGCCAACTGCTTTGGCTTGCACCATTCCCTACTTGTACGGAATGATCACCCTTTCCCAGTTCTCTACCTTTACGTAGCCCACGTAACAATTTACATATGTGGGATCCCGATCCGGTATCCAATACCCAGGACGTAGGGTGAACTGAGAAACAGTTCTCAATAACTAACACACCCGAAGAAGATGCATCAATATGCATCTTCTTCGTTTGGACGGCGTGAGAATCCAGATTTTCTCCTGTTTCCTGCTCAGTCTTATAACTCTTATAAGAAAGAACGGGACCAACGATCCGATCCGGTATCCAATACCCAGGACGTAGGGTGAACTGAGAAACAGTTCTCAATAACTAACACACCCGAAGAAGATGCATCAACATGCTTGTTCTTCGTTTGGGCGGCGTGAGAATCCATATTTTCTCCTGTTTCCTGCTCAGTCTTATAACTCTTATAAAAAAGAACGGGACCAACGATCCCCTGCTCAGTATAATAAGTAGGTTCAGTCAATACATTCATATTTTTATCTTGATTAAGTCCTGACATGGTCGCTACCTGGAGAGAGAGAGAAGGAAACACTTTAGCGTATGCTCTTGCAAGATTAGATTGGTTATTATCTTATCTAATCAGGATGTCTCCCACTGTTTTTATCAAATCTTCCTTCAAACCCTAAAAGGTAAGATTAGCCGGGATTAATCACACCCTACAATTTCGTCAATCTTTCAGCCAGATCAGTGTTGGTACTTGAGGGAGGTTCCCCGTGCTTTCGCACGGACCTAATTAAAATAAACCTCGTCTTCCCATAAGCTTAACCCCGTTAACACCTTTCTAGACACCTACTTGATTGGCTAATTGTCCTGTGTAAAATTCTCCCAGAAGTAACTCTTACTCGTAGTGGGTATCAGGATCCATCTATCTCATAGAAGGTATGCAATCTCATTGCAAATTTCAACACTTGAAATTCCCGATAATGCTTTTACCCCTAGTGACTTATGACCTTAACTATGGTCAACAAATCATAAGCACTAGTCAAGTTCTACCCGTCATTTCTTGATTAATTTAGACCCACCCACACGACCCTTAACTATGGTCAACAAAGTCGTATGACTGTTCTAATTAATCACATCATATGTTATATAGGAAAACATCACTCAGCTACCGTACACTGAGCCTTAACTATAGTCAACATACGCAGCACGAATACTAAATACTCTATTTTCCTAAAATGACGGAGGGTTACGCAGTTTTTTTCAGAAAAACCATGAGCGTAATGAACTTGATATCGTTGTAGAAACAAGTGATTTTGAAAATGAGTGTTTTTTAGGCTTTTCTAATTTCGCTAAAGAGGTCACTCCCGGTGAAGGGATCTCGGCTCTTTCCCCATCGAATAAGGTGCAGGATATATCATATATACCGTTGTACAAAGCAAGAACTATAGAAGCTGTCAAAAACTAAACCGCGAGTTTGTAGCATCTACCAGTTTAGCTAAAGAGTTCACTCCCGGTGAAGGGATCTCGGCTCTTTCCTCATCGAATAAGGTGCAGGGTATATCATATATACCGCTATGCAAAGCAAAACTGTAGCTACCCTTTTTATAAAGTTTTGATTCTACAATATCATTTAGGTTTCTTTTCTTTTATTAATCTCATTAATATATCCCATCAGCTTATACTTCCTAAGCATCACAGTAGAAACGAAAGCAGTAATATTTATATATCAGCATATATATGTAGTATAAGCATTCGTCTCAGGCAGTAATATGATCTCATCACAGAACATTTGCAGCAGAAGAACATATATGAAATATTGGATATACTAGGATGTCCGTGTTTTAATACGAGCCTGTATAAAACACGGATTCCACGGTCGCGATGAATAGCCAAACCCACATCCCTAGACCCCTACGAGAGCGGCAAGTAACACTGTCAATTCTAGGGTTAGGAGACCCAGTCTCGACTCCTCGAGATGGCCTCCCACTGGCCCCAGAACCCGGTTACTTGTGCTCCCCTCATTGGGTCTACCTAATGCGGAAAAGTAAATAATATACAATGGTGACATCATCCTCATCCCGGAAGTGCCCCAATAAAAGAATATTACATACAAATGAATTTTACATGAATGAAAATAAAAACTCTCATCTCACATAAAACCCTCGGCTATTCAGAACACGACGATCCAATATAACATATTACAGTAACACATAATTGTTTCCTGATTAGAAATCAGAAATTACCTCAATGAGGTATCACGTGTTCACACGTGACCAAGGGTCACGTGAGGACACGTGATGGTTAAAATCTCACTAAACAAAGACGAAAAACAAAAGAAAGGGTGAAAGATGACTCAATTGGGGTCACGTGCTCACATGTGACCAAGGGTCACGTGTCAGCACGTGACAAGCTTTGAAAGCCCTGCAGCTTAAATAGAATTTAATTCTAAAAATAATCAGAAAATACCTCAACGAGGGTCACGTGCTCACACGTGACCAAGGGTCACGTGCCAGCACGTGACAGGCTTTGAAAGCCTCACAGTTTAATTGAATTAAAATTCTGATTTTTTCCAAAATCTTTCCAAATGGGAAAGGATTAAGGAGAACCGTTGGATTAAAAATCCAGGGGTGATTAGATATCACCAATTTATGGAAAAATCTTAAACAAGGAAAGATTTCCCTAAATCTCATCAGAAATAACAAAGAGAATATCTTTGAATTAAAAATCCAACGGTGAATAAAATTCACTTAATAATCTAAAGGCTCATATTAATTATGAAAACAAACAAAATCTTTCAAAGAAAGATTTGCTAAACAAATTGATTCTTTTCCTCCTCCTATAAAGAGGAGCCAAGAGAAGAGAAACAGAGAGAGAGTTTTGGAGAGAGAGCTTTGGAATCTTGAAATTTCAGAGAGAAAAGAAAGGAGAATTTAATTCTCTATAAAGGAAAACCCTAGGTGAGAAAGGAAAGGGGATCAAAACTTCAAACAGAGAATTTAATTCTCAAATCTAAGAGTTTAACTCTTCTACACAAAAGAACTTAGTTCTTCTTCTGGTTGAAGATCTGCACATAGCACATCTCCCCATAGGATGAGAATTTAATTCTCATCGGGTTGAGATCCTGCCATGCAGATTCAAAACTTAGAGGGGGAATTGAGTTTAGAGAATTTAATTCTCCCAAAACAAAACTAGGGTTTAACCCTATATGAAAATTTAATTCTTCCAAACTCACAGGAATTTAATTCCTTCATGATGAAATTGGGGTTTAAACCCTATCTGAGAATTTAGTTCTCCCAAAATTATAGGAATTTAATTCCTTCAAGATGGACAGAACTAGGGTTCAACCCTAATTAAGATTTTAATTCTCTCGAATTTACAGGAATTTAATTCCTCTTAAAAATGATATTAAGGTTTCACCCTATATAAGAATTTAATTCTTTCACAACAGGAATTTAATTCCTCCAAAATCATAATTAGGGTTTAACCCTATAAAAGAATTCAGTTCTTAAAAAAAATAAGGATGCTTAAAAGATCTCCATGCATGCAAAGAACTAGGGTCACGTGCCCCACGCGACCCCTGAAAAGATCCCCACAAATGAGAAGGAATTAGCCCTGAGGCAGTGCCTCACGTGCACCCACATGACCCTCATTATATATCGAACAAAAGCAAAGGCAAAATCTAACTTGGGCGCTCTCACGTGTTACCACGTGACCCCTAATAAATGCCTTAACAAATCAGTGCATGAGTATACATCACGTGCCCACACGTGATGGCTATGAAAATTAAAAGTGTTTAACACTTGTTTGCAGAACAAAATAAAGGGGATCTGGCCCCGCTTTTGATGCCATCACGTGCTCCCACGTGACCCCTTCTTCTTCTAGTGTTTAACACTAATCTGACAATTCTGTTTCCAGTGTTTAACACCGTTATCTTTTAGTGTTTAACACTAATTTGAGTATCACATTTCTAGTGTTTAACACTAATTTGATAATCTTATTTCCAGTGTTTAACACTGTTGTTCTCTAGTGTTAGCCAAATCGGCTAATTTTCTAGAGGCAAAGCCTCCCCTTCAAAGGACCAACAGAGGACCAATATTCCAAACTTGATTGAATTTAGCCCAAGAAGGCCATAAGTCCTCAATTCAGACTCAACTGAGCCAATGTGCTCATAATATAATTAATTGATCTTAGGTCCAAATTGGGCTGCAGATCATTTAATCCACCTTGGTTTAAGGGTACATCTCTTCACTCCTTCGATATTTTTCGTTGTAATTCCTCAACGTCTTCAAAGAGATGACGGGTCCCGACAACTACACATTTTACGAACTGTGGAGTCCTTAAATCCATGGACTATGATGTCCTTAACCTCGACCGTGATGTCTTAAAACTAACATCGGACTGTGGGGTCCTTAAACTCATGGACTATGACGTCTTTAACCTCGACCGTGATATCTTAAAACTAACACGGACTGTGAGGTCCTTAAACTCACGGAGTCCTTAAATCCACGGACTATGATGTCCTTAACCTCGACCGCGATGTCTTTAAACTAACATCAGACCGCAATGTCCTTAAACTAATTATCGACCGCAATGTCATTAAACTAAACAACAGAGCCCAAATGCTCTTTTGTTGGATCTAAACAATCCCGTTAAATTGATCTTAGTCTAAAATGAGACTAACATATCCTTAACTAATGTTTAAGTTGATCTTAGTCTCAAATGAGGCTAACGTATCCTTAAACACAACCCCCCAAACCCAAATCTAAGAAAGATACGGATTTGGACTAGTCCACGTCCTACGGGCGACAACATAACTTAGTCTCCGTATACAATCCACGGGCAACCAAACATAAAACAAACACCCACGACACGAAGTGACCATATAGAGAAGGAGAAAGTTGTTACCGCGATGCGGTAGCGTAATTAACTGCAGGGGCTTGCGCCTGCAGGGAAGAGCGTCCCCACAATCAAAAACCCCTCAAACAAGAGGGAATCTGACGAAGTCTGCTACATCGGCCGCATCCGTTTAAACCTTCGATACATGGTGCCATAAATCAACTTGGCATCTTCGGAGAGGTGGACGGATAGCACCAATTAGCATCTGCCCCCAGATTCAGGCAAGACGTCCAGTCTTCCCGGCTTCCGGCGGTAAACAGATTCTGGCACACTCGGTGGGACCTTTTCCTCTTTCCACTCCACACTTCATGTGTCGTATTCGCGAACGAATCGCGGTTTGTTAATGGTTGCCCTTGGGTTTCAAGTTACTAAGATTTAGTTTCTTGCTTGGCGCAGAAAGCAAAACAGCAATGGCATTCACCTGCTCGAAGTGTTCCACATGCAAATGTAACTCACGTCCTGCCTCAGCTGGGGGCATAACCTATGGGCCCCAAGCGGCTTCTCTGTTCACAATGCCTATGGAGCAGATTACACAAGCCACCACAGGGCTATTTTTCGAGACCATACTCCCGCCAATGAGCTTCACTGCTCCCGTGCCCGTACCAGAAGCCCCCAAGAAGTCGGTCTTCGATCGACTTACAGCTGCTGCGGCCCCTCTCAACGGGTCGTCCAACACCAGTGCCTTGGTCTTCTCCAGATTGGGCCAAAATTCCTGCGGGCCCACGATGAAGCTTGCAGTCCCAGAGAAGGTTATTCCGAAGAGAGTAACCAATCCTGCTCCCGAAGTCGTCAAGGCGGCTTCTCCTGCCAAGGGGTCGGTCTTTATAAGACTGACCATCCTAACTCCCACTCCCGCTTTTGCCACTCAAAGGAAATCAGTCTTTAATAGGCCGATGCCGGCAACAGCCCCTCACTTGAACAGGGGGAAAGACAAGGCCATCCCCGTCACCGAGCCAATTCCATCAGCGCGGCATGCTCGACGTCGCCACTGGCACCGAGTGAGGAAGGCCGGAGGCAACTCCCCTTCTGGGCTAACTTCGCCAGCCCCGACGGCGGAAATTAATGCTGCTGTTCCAACTGGGAACAGTTTTGAGCTGCTGAATAAGGTGCGTAGGAATTCTCCTACCGCCATACTGAAGAGGTCTCCTCCTCCACTGGAGAAGGTTGCGGAAGCAAAGCCAGAACAGTCCCCTCAGCGGCTGTCCTCCAAGATCTACAAAGTCTGGCGGCAGGTTCGGAACTCGGTGGTTGATCAAGCCTATCCCCGCCGGCAGAAGAAGCTGAAGGTCCGACAGGAAGAAAGCCATCCTGCTAAGCCACGAAAAGCTATCTGGGTTCCCACCGCGACGGCCCCCTCAACTTTGACCGTTCATAAGAAAAGAAGGCCGGAGAAGACCCCCATGCCTGCGAAAAATGTCAAAGGCACTGAGCCCAAACGCCCTAAGTCTGGGGGCATGGTGGTGCATACTATCTACATAGCATCCGGAAAAGAGGATAGCCGCGCTTCTACGGACCACCGGCCACTCACCCGATCCATCACAAGAGCCCAGGAACAACAGCAGCAGAAGCTCCAAGAGATGCTAACTGCAATGGCCGCACTCACCGGGCCAAAAGAAAGCCCGGAGGCGTCATCGGAACAATGTCACGAACACGAGACCGATGCTGAATTCCTTCGGAGAATGCTCGAAAAGAAAGACAAGGAGGCTGCGGATAAGCAGCCAATATAAAGCAAATGGCTCTTCTGTTCCAAGACATGGTGGGCATGATGATCCAGCCGGATCCCCCAGCTGAAGATCCTCCGATTATCCTCGAAGATGACAGAGGAGAAACATCGAATCCTCTACCGGCTCTGTCAACAGCCAAAGAGGAAACAATCTCTAAAGCTGCCCTGGATGATTATATTGCTCAACAAATACGAGTTCACCAGGCAAATGAAGCGGCTGACCAAGTTGTCAAAACAGGGCGACCATATCCGGGCTGGTATGATCAGATAAAATACCCGCCGGGCTACACGATCCCGAAATTCCATGTTTACAAGGGGACAGGCAATCCCCATCAACACGTCGCTCAGTTCAGAGCTCTATGCGGCAACACCGGGAGCGATGATAAGCTTTTGCTTCGCCAATTCGTCGGCAGCTTATCGGAGACGGCGTTTGAGTGGTACTCCGAGCTTCCAAACGACTCCGTGAAAACTTTCGCAAAGATGGAGTTGCTGTTCACCCAGTGATTCGCAAGCGCCAGCGAAGGCACCCCAATAACGACATTGATCAATGCAAGGGTAAAGCCGGGCGAAACATGGGTTCAATACGCAATCCGATGGCAAAATCTGTGGTCGAAGTACGAACAGCGCATCGAAGAAGCACCGGCGGTGGGCATGTTCGTAGGCACCTTAGACCCTCATGCAACTATTTCACAGTTCATGATGTTCTTCAAACCGACCACATTCCAGGCTTTAATTGACAAGCTAGCCCAGATGGATCAGATGGGTCATAGACCGTCTCCTCCGAAGCCGGAGCCGCGGAACGAAAAGGGTAAAGGGAAGGCGACCTTCGTTGCGAACACCCAACAGCAGCCCAGTGCTCCAAAGCTAACGGATCAACTGGAAGAAAGACGGCGCTATTATAATGAGAAAATGAAGCGTCCTTACTCGTTCCCACGAGACAAAACGAGGAGACTCTTCGAGCTGGCGATGCGCAACAGGATTATCAATTTGCCGAATCCAAAGCGACCACTGCAACCCGGCGGGGCGAATAATCCCAATTATTGTCCTTACCACCAAACGGTAAGCCATCGAATTGAAGATTGCTTCATCTTTAAGGGATGGATCGAGGATCAGTACCAACAGGGCAAGTTTGCGTTGTCTGAGAAGTGGAAAGTAAGCCCACCACAACCGCACTCTCCTAAGAAGATGGACACACCGGGAGCAACGTGCTCTTTTGTTGAAGAAGCTCCATGGGAGGTGGCTCTTTCAGCCAAAACCAAAAGGATGCTGAGTGATCTCTAGACATGCCCGGCGATCAGGTAGAAGAATCCGCTAGAACCCCAGATCATCGAAGGAATGCTGAAGCCCCGCCCAACTCCAAAGATTGGTGGTGATAGCCAAAGTGCTCACACCCAGCCGTCGAAACCTTCAAAAAAGAAGAAGAAATCCAAGAAGCCCGTGAAGCCTGGCGACAAGCGCACAGACTTACAAAAACAAATTGACGCGCTGGAAGAGTATAACCAGAAGGCGCGGACTCCAATCATGCTCCAAGAGTTCCTCAGCCACGTCCTTGAGGACGGAAATGATGGAGAAGACTCATCAGATGGATCTGAGGGTTACGTAGCAAGTTGCCATGTGATCTCTCACTCATTGATAAACGATGAAGAATCTCCTTACACAGAGAAACTGGGGGCAGAGCCTGAGCTGGAACTTCTAGGGCCATCCGATGAAATGATTGATGCATTCCTGAATGAAACTCTTCTCAAAAGTAAAGCTGATCGGAAGCATGAGATGGTCATATTTGAGAAGGCCAGACACCGGCGACTAGACGAAAGGGTTGAAACACTCCCGCCAGATCAAAGTGCCTCCATTGCAAATAAAAACAAGATCAAGACGAAGAAAAGGTTTGCGAAAGCCATATCAGTGGGAATGAAGCTACCACCCTCCGAGGGAAGTACTCTTGGTGAAGCCGAAATGTGTCCGAGCTATTGTTTATATCATCAGAAGATTGCGCACCCCACTGAGGAATGCAATAATTTCAAAAGATGGTGGCAGGGATATGTTGCTCACCGGCAACATTTTAAGCGGATGAAACGCAAAACTCGTCGGGAGCATAGAAGTACGACCGAGGAGCATAAAAGAATTACCGGCAACTGTCGCATGATCAACGCCGGGGGATCGCAGGTTCTCACTTTCGGGAGCGACTCTGACGAGGAGATGGCTCTTGGCCCTCTCTTTAAGAACCCACCTTGGGGAAAGAGGAGGAACCGAAGGCCTGTGAAAATATACAAATGCGCAACCGTACGCTTCCAGAAAAGAATCTCGGACCCACGAACAGAAAAGATAAGGGGAAAAAAAGGTCTCTGAGGATATCGCCCTAGATGACCAAATCATGAAAGAGCTGACCGCCAAAGACCCGCCAAAGAAAAGTAAGGTGGACTACAACGTTCTGGCGCACTTGAGGAAGCTACCCTCGCAGCTCAGCATTCTCGATGCCCTTTTACTATCAAAAGAAGCAAGAGATTCATTGGTCAAAGCGCTACAAGAGCCAGGACAATTCCAAGCCTTTCTCGCCGAAGAAAAGATGAAAGACGAGCTGGAAGAAGTACACACAGCCGATATTACCTTCGGCGATGAAGACCTCCTCATTGGGACGTGCGAGCACAACCGTCCTCTTTACGTCTCCGGATACTGTCACGATATAAAGATAAGCAAAATTCTGGTTGATAATGAGTCTTCCGTCAACCTCCTCAACGTGAGAGTGTTGAAGGAAATCTGCATGAGCGTTCAGCATCTCACTCGCGATAAAATTACCATCTCCGGTTTCGACTCCCGGTCATCACGGACTCTGGGGTCTGTAATACTGATGCTGCGCTTCGGGCTACTCGTCACGGATATTAAATTTCACGTCATTAACGCCAAGACTTGCTACAATGCTTTGCTCGGCCGGCCTTGGTTACACGAGTACAATATCATCCCTTCTACACAACATCAGTGCATGAAATACTTCAAGGATGGTCTTGAGTATACCGTAACAGGAGAGCTGAACCCATTCTCCGTGATTAAGATTCGAAAGTACGAAGATGCAAAATACTTCTTACCAAATTTCGAGGACACGGAGAGATGCCATAAACCGAAGGACAAAGCTATCACCACTATTACAGTTTTCGGGAGTGATACCGAGGAGGAAGAAGAGATAGTTTATTCAGGGCCGCCTCAGCGCAACAACCCGGGACCGTCCGTCCCCATGTTGATCTTCGGCAGTGACTCGGAAGACGAGGTTAACGCTATATTTTCCACTCGGACATCAATACAGGCCTTCGCTGTCGATAATCAGAGTTTGCAGATTACCTTGGTTCCATAAAAGCATTACAAAGATCTCGATACACTTGAAACTTGTAATGTACAAGAACTGCAGACATTCTACGTCCCTCCCAGGCGAAAAGCTGAACAGGCGATCCTATTCTACCGATCCGAGAAGACCAAAGTGGAGAAGGAAATCTGGCACGGCGCCAATTCTACACTCGACAGGCTCCAGCCCATCCTTCTGCCTAGATATTACTCGAAAGGCTTGAAAAGGCTATTGAAGCGCCAAGGGGTACCCTTCAGACAAACTACTCGACAAGCTCGATTCTACAACAGGATTTGGGACGTCCCCGGGACTCAACGAAAGCTGCCCAACGAGAGAATGGAAACGGTCGGGCTCGGATATGTCCAATCCAGGAAAAGCGAACGAGTCCATGGTAGCTACGTTATATATGACTTCGATGAAGAAGAGGACGCAAAGATGCTGATCCTGAACCAAAACAAGGTCCGGTCGACAAAGCGCCGAGCCTGTCATTTGAAGAACGAATGGACAAGCTGGTAAAGGAAGAGGGTCAAAAGATCCGAGATGACCATAATCGCGAAATGGCCATCTACGAGAAAGCCAGGACGCAACGCCTTCTTCAACAGGCTGCAAAAGATGAAAATGCTCCTCCCTGTCAACCCGTCATACAAAAGGCCCGACGCAGAGGCAAAAATAAATCAAAGAGCGGGAAAAGTGTTCGAGAGCGACAAAGTGGGACCAAGAAGCTACGCGATCAGGAATCGAGTAATCTAGATTCGTCTCTTATAAAGAAGATGAGTCGAGCATACTCTTTTCCTCAGAACAAAACACGGAAGATACTCGATCTCGTCATAAGACATCAACTGATTATACTCCCGGAGTCCAAGCACCCTGAGCAAGCAGGCGAAGTCTCTCATCCGGACTATTGCTCCTATCATAGGGCAATAGGACATCCTATTGAAGACTGCTTCACCTTCAAGAACTGGGTCGAAAATCAATATCGACAAGGCAGATTCGCTCTATCTAGTAGGTGGAGGGTAACCCCGCCGCAAAGGCATGAACCCAAATCCACGAGGGTGGAACCAGATCAATGTCGGTCTTGGAAGCGACCTCGTACCTGTCACGTGATAACGTTATCAGAAGAAGACCCCGACGGTATGGATAATCTCCCCTGGTGCTTCGAAAACAATGATGACGAGGTGATCTCAGAATTCCCACCAGCCCCGAAAGAGCTGGAAGATGGAATACATACTACTGCAGATGAGCTCAAGAAAATTGACTTGGGGACTGCAAGTGACCCACGACCGACGTTCGTCAGTGAGCTGTTGTCTGAAGAAAGGGTGGCTATGCTGAAGGACGTGCTTATGCAGCATAAGGATTGCTTTGCATGGAACTATTCCGAGATGCCGGGACTAGATCCAGAAATTGCTTTCCACAAATTGGCAATATCCCCGGACGTCAAGCCAACCAAACAAGCGCCAAGAAGAATGCGGCTCGAGCTTGAGATGACCATCAACGCCGAGGTCAAGAAGCTAATTGACTCTGGTTTCATCCAAGAGGTCCAGTATCCTGATTGGATCGCCAACATTGTCCCAGTGATGAAGAAAAATAGGACAGTACGTATATGTGTGGATTTTCGGGATCTCAATAAAGCCTGCCCGAAAGACGACTTTCCAGTACCGATCACCGAGCTGATGATAGACAATACGTTCACTCACGAAGTCTTCTCCTTTATGGATGGTTCGTCAGGATACAATCAGATAAAGATGCATCCCGAGGACCAGAAGCATACCGCTTTCCGGACCCCTTTGGGTATATTCTGCTACAAGATGATGCCCTTCGGTCTAAAGAATGCCGGTGCCACCTATCAGAAGGCCATAACGAAGATCTTCGATGACCTCATACATGACGTCGTCGAATGCTATATCGATGACCTCGTGGTTAAGAGCAAATCATACGAGGAGCCTTTAGAGTATCTGAAGACCATATTCCGACGCCTTCGTAAATACAACTTGAAGATGAACCCTCTCAAATGCGCATTCGGAGTTTCCTCGGGCAAATTCCTAGGATTCATTGTCCGACACCGAGGCATCGAGATAGATCCGTCAAAGATCAAGGCGATTATGGAGATGCCCCCGCCAAAGACTCTCAAGCAATTATGATCTCTCCAAGGGAAGCTCGCGTATATCCTCCGATTCATAGCCAATCTCTCTGGAAAGTGCCGCCCGTACAGTTACTTGATGAAGAAAGGGACCCCGTTCGTCTGGGATCAAAAATGCCAAAATGCGCTGGACGAAATCAAGCAATACCTGCAGAACCCGCCAGTGCTGGCAGCTCCGGTCAAAGGAAAGCCTCTCATTCAGTATACAACCGCCCTTGAAGGTTCCTTATGCGCATTATGGGCACAAGAGAATGACCAAGAGAAAGAAAGAGCTCTCTACTACCTGAGTCGAGTCCTCCTGGGGGCAGAAAGCAATTATTCTCCCATCGAAAAACACTGCCTGGCGCTGATCTTCGCGATAACAAAGCTCAGGCACTATGCGTTGGCGCATGAAGTCCGTCTCATATCGAAGGTGGACCCTCTCAAATATTTGATGTCAAAGGCCATATTGACAGGGCGACTCGCTAAATGGGCTCTACTCTTAATGGAGTTCGCAATAACTTATCAGCCCCTTAAAGCAGTGAAAGGCCAGGCCATCGCTGACTTCCTCGCTGAACACCCGATACCGGCTGATTCTCCCTTGAATTGCGAGCTGCTAGACGAACATGCGTTTGACACGATCGACGGAAGTGGTACCCGGTGGGAACTTTATTTCGATGGAGCATCCTCCGTGAAGAAGCGCAAACAAAACACGCCAATAATCAAATCAAGGGTAGGCCTCATCTTCGTGACTCCACAAGGAGGGATAATGCGTTTTGCCTTCTCCTTAACAGAGCCGAGGACAAACAATGAAGCCGAATATGAAGCTTTGATAGCGGGCCTCGAGATCGCCATCGACATGGGAATTGAAAACCACCTCATATACGAAGACTCCCAACTGGTCGTTAGTCAAGTAAATGGCGACTACCAAACGTGCAAACCAGAGCTGGTAAAGTACGGCAAGAAGGTACAGCAACTGCTGACCCAAATATCTTCCTACACCTTGGAAAGCATACCGCGTGCAGAAAATAGCAAAGCGGATGCACTAGCTAAGCTCGCTAAAGAACTGGCCGACGAGAACCTCGATGACGTGAGAATCGTTGTGCAAAGCCGTCGGGTTCTTGCGCCGGCAGAAATATCTCCGGAGTCGTCCGAAGAAAAAGGAGCGACCGAGCAAATGGCTATGCAAATAAAAGACTAGGAAAAGGCTGAGGATTGGAGAGAAGTCGTTATAGACTACTTCAAATCCCATCGAACGTCTGAAGATGCGTCCTCAAAACATCGGCTCATGAAGCGAGCCCTATCTTTCGCCTTCGTCAATGATACTCTGTAGAAGAGGTCGTTTGATTCTCTGTGGTTGAGATGCCTGGGACCTGAAGAGGCGAAGAGAGTCGTTCAAGAAACTCATGATGAACTCTGTGGTTCTCACCAAGTCGGGCCAAAGATGAAGCTGAAGATCAAGCGGATGGGTTATTATTGGCCCACGATGATCCAGGACTGCCTCGAGTATGCGAAGCAATGCCACTCATGCCAGATCTACGGAGACTTTATCCATCAGCACCCAAATCCATTACACCCGACAGTGGCTAGCTGGCCGTTCGAAATGTGGGGGACTGACATAATTAGCCCCATCGAACCAGCATCGTCCAGAGGACATCGATTCATTTTGGCGACAACTGATTACTTCTCCAAATGGGCAGAAGCAGTACCGCTGAGGGAAGTGAAGACGGAGAATATCCTCCATTTCTTCAAGACGCACGTCATTTATCGGTTTGGAACTCCGAGACGGATCATCTCCGATAACGGGCCAGCCTACAGAAGCCACAAGATTAGCAGCTTCGCACAAAAGCACAACATAGACTGGAGATACTCCTCAGTTTATAATCCCCGAGCTAACGGTCTAGCTGCGGCTTTCAACAAGACCTTGACAAAGATCGTAAAGAAGACGGTATCTCAAAATAAGAAAGACTGGCATGAGAGACTGCAAGAAGCTCTCTGGGCATATCGAACTACATTCAAGACGGCCACGAACACAACACCGTACGCGTTGGTATTCGGTACAGAAGCGGTACTCCCCCTCGAGATAGAGTTACCCTCTTTACGAGTGGCAGTTCATTACGAGCTGATGGACGAGGAGAACGCTCACCTGGCTTGAGGAGCTCGATGCCCTTGATAAGACCCGGGTCATAGCGCAACAAAATCTGGAAGCTTATAAAGCAAAGATGACGCGCTCCTACGAAAGATTGACCAGGCCAAGGACATTCCGCCAGGGCAAACTCGTGCTAGTGGTTAAAAGACCCATGATCCCCAATCGTGCTAAACGAGAGAAATTCGAGCCGAATTATGAAGGCCCGTACATTATAGACAAGGTCTACCAGGGTGGAGCCTATCTACTCATGGACATGCATGGCGAAAGGCCCTTCAAGCCAATAAATGGTCGCTTCCTATACAAATACTACGCTTGACAAGTCACGGCCTAGGTCAATGATAGATGATGACGACTATATCCACTCGCTATCTTCCTAAGCCCAGACTCCATAAATAGTAACCGGCTTCCTTTACGACGGACCGAAACGTTCTTAAACTAACGACGGACCGGAACGTCCTTAAACTAACAACGGACCACTATGTCCTAAAACTAGCTGTTGACCGAGATGTCGATAAACTACGGTGGATTGCAGCATCCCAAAGCTGATATATATATATATATATATATAAAAAGAAAAAAAAGAAAAAAAAGAAAACGGTATGTCCATAAGCAAAATGGGCACGGATGAAAACCTGAAAGGGCTCCGTGAGTAAAAACAGCAGAGCTACCGGCGAGTATTGTGAAAACCCGAAAGGGCGCAACCTCGTTAAAAGAAAAGAAAAAGAAAAGAAAGAAAAACGGTATGCCCATAAGCAAAATGGGCACGGATGAAAACCCGAAAGGACTCCGTGAGTAAAAACAGCAAGGCTACCGGCGAGTTTTGTGAAAACCCGAAAGGGCGCAATCTCGTTAAAAGACACTTGCAAAGTCCTCTCGACATTGTAAGGAGAAACCACCTGCGTGAGATCCTTACGACTCACAAGAGAGCAACACACTTAGGAATTCCCACGATCCCTAAGGAGAAATTACACTTGCGAGATCATCACGAATCGTAAGGAGAACCCTCTTATGAGACCCTCAAGGCTCATAAGATTTGAAAGTCTTAAGCTACAGGGATCTGAACCTGTTCTTAAGCAACCCCCACAACCTTCAACAACTGCCCTACAAGCGGCTCAGCACTGACCCTTGTATACAATCCACGGGCGCGAATAAACATTTCCCTAACGAAGTCCCATCCGTGACTAGGGATATGTCTATATGGTGAACAACCCTCGTAAGTCCTCTCGATTTATAAGGAGAAAACCCTCTTGTAGGATCCTTACGACTTATGGGAGAACATACACTTAGGAATCCTCACGACTCCTAAGGAGAAAACGCACCTACGAGATCCTCGCGACTTGTAGGGAGAAACACCTTCATGAGACCCTTACGGCTCATGAAGTCAAAAGCCTTAGTCGACAGGATCCTAACCCTGTTCACTAAGCCACCTTTGTTCGACATCGATAGAGGCAAATGATAATTCGCTCCTGGCAATGTCCCAGTAGTAGCGGTGCTGATGCCGAAATCAGTGTCTAATTCCGAGCTTGCAGCGAAAAGTTAGCAAGCCGCACGTGCATACGAAATAGCCGAAATGATAGGGCAACTTGCAAACAAAATCAACAGGTAAAAAAAAATATATGCATGCAAAATAGCCGAAATGATTGGGCAACTCGCAATAAAAAGTAGCGAGTAAAAATAAATAAATAGCCGAAATGATTGGGCACCGCGAAAAATAGCCGAACTGATTGGGCAATCGCAACCTTCGCGATACAAAAACTGAAATGATGGAGCATCGCGGAATAAAATAAAAAAAATAAAAAATAATATGAATGAAATTTTTGCCCTATAGGTGATATTACATCAATCCTTGTATACAATCCATGGGCGCAAACAAAGAGGGAATCACACCTCTCCTCCCCAGGCTTCACCAGAAGAAGAATTCAAATCTCAACGATTCACAGATAGCCTGGAGATCATCTCAACATTCATCTCATTACAACAGACACAACATCAAGCAAAGCGGAACAACGGCAACTCCCAGTTCCATGACTCGGCGGTGCATAGATGACCGAGAGTCAAACCCCGACTCCGTGAAATGCGGATAAAGTCAACCCTTCCTGGTTACGTGGAACGCGGATTATGTCACTCCTGACCCCGTGGGAAACGTCCAGAGAGGATCCTGGTCCTCGCAGAGCACGGCAATGACCCCGTGTGAAGCATCCAGAGTGGAGCCTGGTCCTCGCCGAACACGGCAGTGAACCCGTGGGAAGCATCCAGAGCAAAATTCCTGGTTAAGTGGAACGTGGATTATATCACTCCTGACCCCGTGGGAAACGTCCAGAGCGGATCCTGGCCCTCGCAGAGCACGGCAATGATCCCGTGTGAAGTATCTAGAGCGGAGCCTAAAGGATTACAGTTTATTTTACCGATTATCAGAAAATTCACCTAAAGGATTTTATTTATTTATTTATTTATTTATTTTTGAAACGTTACAATCTACCCCCTTAAAGAAATTCGGTCCCCGAATTTAAATTAAAACTCCCCCCAAATACTAAAACATTTAGCAAAACACTCAAATCGTCAGGGCTCCGAAATCATCAATACATAACTAAAAACAAATTCCGTCAAGCATAACGCAATCATCGGAGTTATGGTGAAAATACCATGTCAAAGTCCAATACGAAAACCAACATGAAATACATCAAAACTTTAACTTGTATATAGTGCGCATCGTAGTAAAATTGTCCAAACATCTGAATAGAGAAGCATGCAAAAACACCTAGGTACTGATCTCAGGACAGTCCTGCTCGATTATCAAACCAAATAGTAAATATCATAAAAACGTACTGCTCAAAATGAAATCAATCTCAAATACAGTATACGGGGTACCACGTGCGTCCGGTGCGCACGAAAATCGAATCAAATACAGATGCCATGAATACGCACAGAAACAAAACTGAGTGCAACGGGCGTGCACCAAAAATATCTGTCAAATGCAACGGGCGTGCACGACAATAATATCATGTGCATCTAATCTGCACAAAACCCCGATTTAGTGCATCTGGTGTGCACAAAATCGCATCAAGTGTGCCAAGTGTGCGCAAGAATCTCAATCAAGTGCACATGGTGCACGATTATATATACCGAATATCAAAATCGAAATCACTGTACGAAAAGTGCATGAAAACTATGTCGAAGCATACGTCAAAATCAGGTGCAATCCATATGCACGAAATCAAATCAATATCTCAAAATGTATAAAACCAAATCGAGTGCACTGGGTATGCACAAAACAACATCAATACCACTGATATATGAAACACGAATAGAGTATAATGAATGTACACATAGGAAGTACCAATCTGTCATGCCCCGCTTCCCAGAGTACGCTAAGATGGGCACGTGACATAGCCAACCATGCTACCTGTGGATAGGAAAAATCCCTCCACAGTCACTTTACGGCTGTAGAGATATCAAGAAAAGGAAAGTAGACTAAACTATCTAGTACATGTCCATGAGCCAGAATAAAAGAGTCAAGAAATAACAATATGCGGAAGCCAAAAGATACAATAAATGAAACACCTGGAAGTGAAACTACATACCGACAGGAACTTCACAGCTCGGTCTAACAGCGGCAATACTCCTGAACAGTCTGCAACAGAGGTAGAAGGATCTGGGCCATGCAAAACCCAGACGTCAGCGCGTCATAACATCAAGCAATAAAATATAAACAGGGTAACAGGCAATGCAAATATAAACATGAATGAAAGCAGGTGTAACAGTAATATAAAATCAGGGCAGTGAAGGGTAGTGTGCAGTGAGTAACTAAACTGTTCTATTGGGTTTTCTACTCTCAAGTCTTTGAAATCAATTTGATGAATTATCTATGTAAGTCAATAGTATCTCGTGCATGCCCGGGACCACGGTCTACAGACTCTCGGGCTGAAACCGAGACGTGCCGCTAGGCACTAACAGGAAAGGAGTTCAGACCAACGATGTCAGCAGCATCGTCACGAGGCGGACCTAGCCTCTAAAACTGATCAGTATAAGCGAGCAACTGTCGAGTTACAAGTCAGGATTTCATTATTGATTTCCCATGCCCCCAAGTTATATGTGTCAAGTCAAGTATTCCGTAATCAAGAACTAATACCAACACAGGATCAGGTAAGATCAGGTTTGTCTGGATAGACAACAGGAACGGTCCGTGAGGACCACATGTCAGGTTTGTTAGCATTAGACACCAGATTAGGTAACAGGTCAAGCCATGGTACATCAGGTCAGGTCAAGTAGTGTATGGTACCATGTCGGGTTAAGTAATATGTGTGTAGCAAGTCATGTCAGGGAGCACAAAATACTATGTGGATGCTCATGAATCAAACTAATATAAATCTGTATAAACCAAACAAGCATGGGTACATATGAAACAGTAAAATTGAAACACGGTGATGATATATGCAAGGGTGCAGATTAAAGCATGAGGATACACAGTTATAGATTAGAGTTAGGGCTGTGGTTCCAACTTTAAATATCCTATACTTAAACAAACATAGAATTGTTAAATCTCGTTATTATGGGTTAACTGGTCTAAAGATGCAGTAATGTATAAAATATGCTCAATGGATGCAACCGGTTATTCAGGGTAGAAACTATTTAACAGTGTTATGCATTATGCGGTTAGCTAGTAAATAATCTAACCACGTATGTGAGAATGTGATATTGTACTTCAAGGTGCAACAAGTTATAATTTAAACCCGATTCTTTTAATGCTATACTTTGACATCGAAAACGCAAGAATGGAAACTAATAGCAATTTGATCAATTTACAGGTTCCATCATGAAATAAATTTGTATAACTAATATAGTAGCATGTAGCAAGTTTCACTTGCCTGGACGAATCGAGAACGGGAATACGGAATGTCCCACGTCGGCGGAAAAATGTTGCGACGCGTGCGCGATACACAGAACGGATCCACACCACGCACAGAGTTAGCACACGGGTCAGGTACGCTCGCTGGGTCGTCGGGATCGTCGACGGCACGTCGGATCCCGACAAACAAGAAACAACAGTGAATACATCAAGAGGAATGCACAAGGAATATGAAGAAGAGAAGAAGAAGAAGAAGAAGAAGAAGAAGGTCTCACTGTGGCTATGGGTTCTGGGACTTCAGGGGAGTCGGCAAGGGCGACGACGACGAGGGTTGCCGGCTTGTGGGTTTCCCGGCGAAGGGTAGCAGTGTGCAGGGGTTGTTGGCCGTCGGGGATCAAAGGTTGCCGGATCTCCAGAGAAGGCACTTGAGAAATTTTGCCAACACCCTAACAAGAGGGAGCCCAGATAGCATCCGCTCACGATCCAAGGTTTCACAATAGGCTGATCAAAATACTAAGCATCAAAGTTCACAATCTCACCACCACCATCATCAAGAGCAGCAACAACATCTACATCGACGGCAGCCATGGCAATCGAAGACGGGGAGGAGATAAGGTGGATGTCGAGGAAGATGGGGGTGCTCGGGTGAGAAGCCGGCAAGGTGCTAGGGTTGAGGTCGTGGGTTGGTGGAGGATGGAGATGGGTTGTGCAGGCTCGGGAGAAGAAAGGAATGTGTGGAGGTGAGAACGAGGGTAAGGAGGAGAGAAGAAGGTGAGTCGAAGGGTGACAAGATCGGGAAGGAGGTGGCAGTGAAGGTGACATAGGCGAAGGTTGAGGAGTCGAGGCGGTCTCGGGGAAGGAACTAGAGAAAGGAAGAGAGAGAGAAAACATGATCGAGAGAGATGAGGGATGGTTGTGAGGGTGGAGACGGCGGCGGAGAGGGGAGTTGATGGGTTAGGTTTTCTCGTGGAGGTTTTTAAAACGAAGAAGAGAAGATGTGAAGTAAGGAGGTGAGCGCATCTCGCGGCGGTGACGACATCCGAGAAGCGAACAGTGTTCGCGAGAGGAGAGAGAAGGAGTGCGAGAGGAGAGAGAAAGGAGAGAGAGAAAGAGAGAGCGAAGAGGGAGAGAGAAAGAGAAGGAGAAAGACAAAGAGGGAGACATGGGGCCCAGCGAATGATAAAGGGGGTTCGTGATTGGCCGAAGGATAAAAGGAGAATGGAAAAGATTTTGGGGAGAAAGAGAAAGGGAGAGACGTGGGGCCCAGGGCTTTTAAAGGGAATTCTTTTGATTGGCTGGAGAAATATTGGATAATGATAGAAAGAGGGAGAATGAATCGGTGGGGCCGTGATAAAAGAAATGAAGGGTTTTGATTGGGTGAGGGTAGCAGTTAGAGAAACTAAAAAGATTCATTGGGCTTTAGAAATATTTCTCGCTGGTTAAATAAATCTAGAATAGGCTCTGAAAATATTTTGTCTGTTTTAAAAGATTTAAATAAATAGGATTTGGCGAGGTGCAAAACATTTCCGAATTGCGCCCGGGTCGGGTCCAAGAATTTGAATTTGAAATATGAAAATTATTGGCAAGTTCCAAAAATTAAAATGAAGGATTATGTAATAAAAACGCATACCCCCAAGAACGGACGCACGTACGTGCACGTAGTCATCCAAACACGTCTGTTTCACTGAACGGAACGAGAACACGATGTAAGGACACTACCACAGGGTTAGGGGTATCAAGCAGGCCATGAAAAGCAATTTTAATTTATTTTACATGATTTAAATCGTTATATGCAAAAGATGTGATATAGGATAAAATACCAGTATACTAAGTTATGAGGTGCACCGGTCCATGCAACAAGTCAAAGCAATCTATAATAAGAGTCAAACAAGTTCAAGTAAGCGGGTCGGGTCGAATGCCCAGTAACATGTAAAATACTATTCACACTCAAACACGCTAAATCAGGAATAGACCAAGGATAAGTAAAATACTGAGACTGGAATTGGTATAAATGAACTCGGGTGTTACACAATCATAGAACAAAATCCTCAAAATACCAAAATCCAAACAATGGAAATATGAAATTCAAATCAACAAATCGCAATCGTAAAAACTATCGTCAATGTGCGCATTTTCTAATGTCGACTGATTCAGACTCGTCTCCTCGTAGATGTGCTGACCGCGCTATAAACGGCTATGCTCATATCTAGAGTCTCCCACGTAATCTATCCCTTCACCTAATATCCAGACTACGTTAAATTTTTCGATCAATTCATCAAAGTCCCATAATTCCCCGAGAGCTCAACACTCAAGTACAGTTTAAAAATATCCAGTACATGCCCCAGCATCTGCGGACCAGCCGTAGAAGGGCAAACCCAAGGCTCACTAATTGCACCACGGAACTTCCGCAAACCCTAAGGTTCATCAGCGTTCTCATGGTCTTTATGTTGAGTTAGGGTTTCATTCTTCTAGAGGGTCCATAAAAATACCTGCATGTTCTTCCGAATACTTTAAACTTAGGAAAATGGGTCTCTGACGATCGTTCGAACCTTTTAACTTCGTCTAGAAGACATGTGAATACCCTTCGTCTGCACGCTAAACAGTGTCTCGATCCTCAAGAACAGACGATACCCTAACGGTCATCGCATTCGAGCCGCAGCTCCCTCTGCCCGTACGACCATGGTAACAGAAACCACCATCCGACATCGACGAGGATAGATCAAAGGAACGAACAGAATACGGTGCAAAGAAATGTACATCCTAAGGTTTCTTAAGCAGAGTAGCGTATCGTAAGTATGCCGCGGATCATACCTACGGTACGTCACTCTACCTAAGTCACCTACTCCATCAACCAAGGTCAACCTAGACTTAGACAAGGGTTAAACCTAGCGCTCCAATACCAAATTTGTCATGACCCGAAGGTACGGAACATGACCGGCACTTAAATTACGAAGCATCTAGAGACGCAACGTAATCTAAGTAAGTCGAAGCCCAGAAATCTAAACCATTTAAAAGAAGAAGTAAAGGAAAACATGTTTAAAAGCAACATCAAATTTCTCAAAACTTTCGGCAGAGTCTCCTTTGTAAAAACTGGCCCCAAACGGGTATAAATAAGAATATAAATATAAGAAACAATAAAAAGGCATCCCCAAGCGGGAGCTAGCTCTACGCTAAAAGGCGGAAACAACCACACAATGCACTATGATATACAACGCCGAAGGGCGAGCCTCAAAACTCAAAAGAAAACCAAATCCACCAAAAACCATAATAATACAAGCGCAACTCTAAGGTCGAAAGAATAAGCAACTGGTCTTCTAAATTTATCAAGTAATACAAATCTGGTTGATAGAGCTTATTAGATACAAATGAAATAATAAAAGTACAACGACGGTCTTGATACAAGTGAACCAACCTACCAAGCAAATCACCCTGAATGAAATGATGTGCCAGCAAGCTGCCAAGAAAACCTATACATCGAAACCTGTAAGAAAATTTTGGCACAACAGGGGTGAGTTGCCAACTCGTGAGTAGAAGACATCTACGAGTAGAAATCGCATGCGCGACGCTCTCTTAGGTCATAATAATATACTTAATATATCACTAGTCATCTAGTAGTGGCAGGGTAATAATCTATGCGTAAGTGCAATGCTCAGTGCTCGTGTCAGTGCCTCAAGTAGTAACATGTCATGTGTATAAGTATGCATGCACCATGAATATAAAACAATCAATCATGAAATCTGGATATATCTGTATAAGAAATTTTTAACTTTTATCATAGTAAAATTTGTATGGTAATCTGAAACATCATCAATGAAATCCATGGAAATCCGTGTCAAGCATCGACACAAAACATGTAAATCTCAAGTCTCAATACCTCATAGTCTCAATATCTCATAGTCTCAATATCTCGGGCTCCGTCAGTCCGGATCGGCCCATATCATTAAATCTCACAACAACGGTCGGTATCCTCCGGATATCCGCCGCGCCAGACATCACCGGTAGGTAGTCTTCCCCTACCAGGCTCATCGTCTACAACTCGAGCTTCTTGCCCCGGGGTACCATACAGGGCCCACCATATACCCGAGACGGTTCATCCACTCCTCGAATCGGGTCTCGAAATCCAACATAAAACATAAAATCTTATGGTGGACGACACATACATCACGAGAAAACCGCAACTTGTATTTTAAAATGAGAGGGGGAGAGAGAGAGAAGTTTTTTATATATATTCTTGCGGTTTTCCCCAAAATCCAGAAATCTCATAGAAATCCAAAATCCCAAAATTATGAGTAAGTAAATAATGAGTGTCGGCATAAGCCCCATAATACTGCAAGATAATATGAATATGTGAATGCATGAAGTGTCTAACTAATAAATGCAATGTCTAAACTAGCACATGAGAGTAACCACACAATATTATATTAGACTAGCATTTAGCTGATTATATCAATAAAAGATAATATGATCTAAAGTGTACGTGACATGGCAATTACCGATGATGATGTGTGTGAGCCGGCAAATAAGTGTACGTGGATCATGCGCATCATCGGTAATGGTGCTGGTGTCCTAACAGGCAGAGTTTCATATTAGCTAAAGAAACATATGTATGAATATGCAATGCGATGAATATAACATGAATATAACGGTGAATATGTAGTAAATGCACAATTAGAGAATACATACTAATTACGAGTCATACAGTTTGTTGTTTGAAAAAGCATGAATCGTGGTTTTTAGAAAATTAGGGACTACGGGGTTTTTAAGAAAAGATATGTCTTTTGAAAAATCCGTAATATCCCTAAGGCTGTCTTTAAAAATGCACACGATTCGTTAGTTTTTAAAATGAATATGACTCGAGCCTAAACTAAAATCTACCTAACCAACTAAGGAACTAACTAAAAATACTAGTCGAAAGGTAAGAATAATCCTCCTAAAGTCTGAGTCGGTACCTCTAGTAGCCGGCGATCCAGCCTCAATAGCGTCACGTACATAGTACGATTTCCTCGGGTCAAGAGTGCGGATCAGTCATCACATCTATGCCTCGTACGGTAAAATATATCGTACGGCATCCCAAAATCGGGTACGGGGCAACTATCACATATATACATCAGCATTCGTATAGTATCGTCATCAAACAATATCATGATCAAGGGTACAGTACTATAATCGCATACATCCCAATATCATCAACATATATATTATCGTCTGTGTAAATATCCATCGTCAAATAATCCACTAAAATATCATGCCATATATCATATCGTGATTAAGTCACATATTACAATACGGGTTCTATTCTAGAGTCTCGTACATTTCAATGTCATCATCACCTATTATCGTTTATATACAAATATACACTTTCTCATTCCCCAACGATCCGCTAATATCATAACACATCTCATGTTATAACTCGATCGCATATCTAATATCTCACGGCATCAATCCTAGTCATATCGACTCATCCCCATATATCATATAACCTCCACATATCACATGTATAAGTTGTGTGTGTGTGTGTGTATACACCTATACACATTCCTATACACACACACACACACATACACCAAGTCAAGTTTAGGTGTGTGCGTGTGTGTGTGTGTCTACATGAAACCTACGAATTCCCTCCAAGGCAGTCATCCTCCGGTTAATCAATCTAGTCTAACCTAAAGTCTTCAATAGGACCCTACTCGCCAAGAATCTAAGGTCTCGTCCGACTTCCTAATAACAGTACGTAATATTCTTATTCTACGTTTGCGGGGGTGCTATACGTCATCCACCCGACTTCCCCCGTAGATATACATCTACTCACCTGGTCCTTATCTGCCGAAGTCGATGCCGCCATCCTCTTCTTCATCGTACGAAGTTCACGTGAGGGGTACCTATACGCAAACATATATAATATCGTAAACCGAAATCGCGGATAAAACCCAAAATGGTGCATGAAACACGCATAGGTTAAAATCTATGATCCGCTCATGCAAAAGAACCAAATATCCCTCGATATCGGCGTACAAACGCCGATTGATCGAGATAAAACACAAACGTACAAATCGAAGTTCCAAAACTCACTAATTATAATATAGATAGGGTTTAAATCATCAAAACCTTAAAATTAATCAAATCGTTTTATTTCGCAAAAACCTAGAAAGCACTAAATTTTCGTTTTAATTCGAAACTTGATGTTTTAACCCAACTAATGGCCATAATATTCACTAAATATCATAACTAAGTCATACAAATCATTACTATATTTTTATCACACTAATTTGTATAAATCCAAAAATTCTAGTTTGCAAATTTATCCAATTTTAACACCTTTAAAGCAAAATTTCACAAATCAACAACTAAACTAAGTTTTGCATGATCTAAGTTGCTGAACAACAAACTAAAATGTTAATAATTTCATGAAAATCATAATTAAATTTTAATCTCGATTATTTAATCAATTTCTAAAACCTAGTTTGCAAAATAGCATGATTATCACAATTTTAACTAACAAATTAGCAATTAGTAACTAGATTAGGTTTTGCATTCCACTAACATGTTAATCTACCCATTAAAACCATGAGTAATTGATAAAAATTCTCACTAGAATTTTAGCTCACCTATATATATCTTTTACAAAAACCTAGTTAGCAAAATTAAGCAATTTGGACAAATTAATTGTAACAATTTACAATTTAGCTTCTATATTAGGTTTAGCATTACCTAACATGTTAAACTACACATTGCATACTTAATGATGAAGTAAAAACCCTAACTTGATTTAAAAACCGTTTCTTGAATTTTCAAGTTAGCAATTAGAACCCTAATTAAATACCGAAATTCATTAAATTGAAGTAATTAAACATCAAGTGACAATTGGTTTAAGATTATACCTCAAAAATATGAGATCAAACATGCAACTTGGTCTCCAAAATGCTAACTTTGCTCCAAGATCCATGCTAGATAGGCCAAAGAATAATGGGTAAAGATTGGATTTGGATTTTGAGGTTTTATTTTGGATTTTTTATGGATTTTTGGAAGTGTTTTGAGTTGGAATGAAGTGGGGAATTTTTGGGGCAGCAAGGCTCGGCCAGGTATTTTTGGGAGTGGGGAGAGAGAGAAATGGTTGGATGTGTGTGTAGAAATTTTCATATTAAACACATCTTTTAAGTCTTTTCAATAATTTCTTTATTTTCCTTTTTCTAATAACTCATTCTATGATTTTCTAGAACCTTCATGATAGCTCCAATTCATATCAAAGTAACATGTTACATCTTGTTTTAGTGTGTCATGGTGCACCATTTTGTAATTAACCCATTTCTAATTTGTAATTTACACTAATTTAATATATAATTAAAAGCTTATATAAATATTGAAAATTAATTAATTACGGAAAATATTTTAGTAGACTAATAATTTATAAGTGACCAAATAAATACCAAATACTAGTAATTACATAGTTAAAATAGGCGTATTTAAATCTATATTGAAAAATAATTATAGTTGGGTTTTACGGAAAATACGGTTTATTTTACCGATTATCAGAAAATCCAGCTAAAGAATTTTATTTATTTATTTATTTATTTATTTTTGAAACGTTACAATTACTCACTGCCTCCATGTGGCTCGAGACTGTACCCAACTAAAATCTATTTGCATGACTCATTTAAGCCGTAGTAGGGTAGTAATCAAAGTATAGTGGGAACTCACACGAGACAAATGATGATCTCATGTCTACAAACTACCTATACACATGCTACATGAGAACTGCCATCTGACGCTTGGTATAATACCATCCAGTAGTTCCCAGCGAGTCCGTCCAATGTACCCACCCACAGTGAACACATGTATACAATCTTAGGTGAAACACACCAATGGCTATGGGATTAACCATTGCCTCTTGTCGGAGTCTAGAAACGTATACACCAGTCTACTCTAGAATATCAATGCTCTATCTCGATATTCCTATGACTAGGGACATTTTAAGGATGTGCTTATAGACTACCCGGCCCCCACAAGTATGATCGTCATCACAACGCTGGTAGTCAAGCATATCTTACGATCTTTATCAACATGTATAAGCAATACGTAATAACTAGTAAAAGATACGTACATGTTAAGATAAAGGCAAACTAGATAGCATACTATCATTTCAAGCAAGATTGTCATGTGTGTGTGTGTGTCCATAGCATCCATTACAAATAATGGCCTCTAGGGCATACGTATATCTTACAATCTCCTATTTGCAGTAAGGCCAGTTATTTGCATAGCGCATCCCCAACATCTCGAACAGCCCCTCGAACTGTGCTTGAAGTGTGTCCTTCGTGAATGGATCCGCTGTGTTGACTTTTATGTCCACTCTCCGAACCTCAATCTCCTTGCGATCCATGATCTCCCTGATCAGGTGATACCACCTCAAGATGTGTCTGGATTTCTGATGAGACCTTGGTTCTTTTGATAAAACTACAGCCCCATTGTTATCGCAACACAATGGTATTGGATTAGTGGTGGACGGAACCACCTGAAGTTCAGAAATGAACTTTCTCATCCAGACCGTCTCTTTTGGGGCATCGTTAGCAGCTATGTACTCGGTTTCCATCGTTAAGTCTGCGACGGTGTCCTGTTTGGAATTCTTCCAACACACTGCCCTTCTATTGAGGGTAAACACATAACCCAAGACGAATTTAAAGTCGTCCTTGTCATTTTGGAAGCCTGAGTCAGTAAAAGCCTCGATCTAGAGGTTCCCATTACCGTATACCAAGAACATCTCCTTAGTCCTTCTCAGATACTTAAGAATGTTCTTAACTGCTATCCAATACTTCTCACCTGGGTTTAACTGATATCTGCTTACTACACTAAGTTCGTAAGGTACGTCTAGTCTGGTACATAACATCGCATACATTATAGATTCTACCGCCGAAGCGTAGGGTATAATGCTCATGCGAGCCCTCTCTTCATCAGTCTTTGGAGATATCTTTTTGGAGAGGGTGATCCCGTAACAAGTGGGTAAATTACCACGTTTGGAATCTTTCATACTAAACTTCTTTAGTATGGTGTTAATGTACATGGACTGTGAAAGTCCTAGCATTCTTTTAAACCTATCACGACAGATTTTAATCCTCAGAATGTAGGAGGCATCACCCAAATCTTTTATGGAGAATTTTTACGACAAGAAGAGCTTGATGGATTGCAGCATAGGGATGTCTTTCCCTATCAGGAGTATGTCATCCACGTATAATACGAGGAAGACTATTGCTCCTCTTACAATTCTCCTATAAATGCATGGTTCATCTATATTTTTAATAAAGTCAAATTCTTTGACCGTCTCATCAAAACAGATGTTCCAACTCCACGATACTTGCTTTAATTCATAAATGAATTTAAACAACTTGCATACTTTTCCACTGCTCCCACTATCTAAAAAACCCTCCGGCTGATCCATGTAAACGCACTCTTCTAAATTTTCATTTAGAAAAGTGGTTTTTACATCCATCTGCCAGATATCATAGTCATGAAAGACAGCAATGGCAAGCAGAATCCGAATGGATTTAAGCAGAGCCACTGGAGAAAAGGTTTCATTATAGTCCAATCCTGGTCTTTGACGAAAACCTTTTGCAACAAGTCTAGTTTTATAGGTTTCTATCTGTTCATCTGCACCAATCTTATTTTTGAAGATTCATTTGCATCCAATGGGTTTTACCCCAGGAGGAGAAACTTCCAAAGTCCATACTTTGTTGGTGTACATGGATTCCATCTCGGATCTCATAGCATCCAGCCACTTCATCGAGTCTTTACTCATGATAGCCTGCAGAAAACTAGTAGGTCATCATCGTCGATGATGCAATCCTCTCGATCCCCGTCTATGAGAAACCCATAGTATCTCTCAGGAGGATGAGAGCACCTACTAGATCTGCGGAGTGGCGTCGGTTCGTCGAGCTCTATTGAAACTTCAGGTTTTATTAAATCTTCAGCGGTAGTTTGTGGTTCTGGAATTTCTTCCAGTTCTACCACGCTTCCACTAATTTCTTTTACAAGAAATTCATTCTCTAAGAAGACTATGTGTCAAGCGACAAACACCTTTTGTTTTTCAGTGTGGTAGACAAAATATCCTCGTGAATTCTTAGGATATCCCACAAATTTGCATAAAACTGATCGTGTCTCGAGTTTGTCCGAATTCTGCTTTTTGACAAAAGCTGGACACTCCCATATCTTAAGATACTTAATACATGATCTCTTCCCACTCCATATCCCATATGGAGTGGTAGGCATAGACTTAGTTGGAACCCTATTCAATAGGTATGCAGTTGATTTTAGCGCAAAATCCCAGAAGGAAAATGGTAACTCAGCACTACTCATCAATGAACGCACCATATCGAGTAGCGTGTGATTTCTTCTCTCTGATACACCATTATGCTGAGGTGTATACGAAGGAGTAGGCTGCGAGAGAATTCCATTCTCTTTTAAGCATTCAAGGAAAGTGGTACTTAAGTATTCTCCACCCCGATCAGATCGAAGTATCTTGATACTTTTACCTGTTTATTTCTCCACTTCATTTTTATACTCATTGAATTTCTCGAAGGCCTCGGATTTATGTTTCATTAAGAATACATGTCCATATCTTGAGAAATCATCAGTAAAATGATGAAATAGGAGTAACCGCTTCGTGCATGTGCAGACATCGGACCACATACATCGCTGTGTATGAGTCCCAAGAGCTCAGTGGCTCTTTCTCCGTGTCCTGTGAACGGAGATTTGGTCATCTTTCCTTTAATACATTATTGACAGGTTGCATATGATATATATATTCGAACGGATCCAAATATCCATCTTTATATAACTTAGTCAACCTTATTTCATTAATACGACTAAGTCTACAATGCTATAAGAAGGCTTGGTTTGAATCTGGAGCTTTTCTTTTGAGTGTGTTTTGGACATTGAAAACTTAATGTTGATTGAGTATGTATATAACGTTATCCAGTGTACCTGACCCAATCAGTTCTTGATTTAGGTGAATGTTCATGACATTTCTTTCCAGTGCAAAATTATATCCTTCATTAGACAACAAAGATACTGATATAATATTACACAGTATACTTGGTACACAAAAACAGCTATACAATACCAAAATGTGTCCACTCGTTAAACCCAGATGATAATCTCCCACTGCAACAGCATCTACGTTTTCTTCGTTGCCTACCCTGAGAGTCATATCATCTGCCTTCAGCACTTTACGGTTTCTTAGTGCCTGCAAACAATTATAGATGTGAGAACCAGAACCGGTATCTAATACCCATGATGTAGAGTTAACTGAAAAATAGTTTTCGATCACGAACACACCTAAATCCAAAGCATCAGCTTGCTTCGTGTCCTTGCCCTTGGCTTTAAAAGCCTTTCAATCCTTTTTCCAGTGACCCTTCTTGTGACAGTAGTAACACTCATCCTTTTCTACTTTCACTCTTCCCGAATTGTTCGTTCCTTGCACCTTTTGACACCTCCTTTCGGCTTGGTGCGGGTCTTCTTCTTCTTCCCATTAGTTTTCGCTTTGGATTTAGACGAGGAAGATTCCCCAACAATAAGAACAGGTGTCTTCTCATTTTTCAAGGAGCTCTCAGCTACCCTCAACATATTGAGGAGTTTTGGAAGATCCGCTTCTATTCCGTGCATGTTGAAATTCAGCACGAATTGAGAGAAGGTGTGAGGAAGGGACTGTAGAATTAAGTCAATGTATAACTCGTTCTCTAACACGCATCCCAGGTTTGCGAGTTCTTCAATAAGACTGATCATCTTTAGGACGTGTTCTCCTACAGGTGATCCGATAGCTAACCTCATCTGGAATAATTTCTTTGAGATCTCTTACCTTGCAATACGAGAGTGCTCTCCATACAAATCCTTGCAATGGAGAAAAATGGATTTGATGTCCATATTCTTGTGCTGCTTTTGAAGTTCATTATTCATTGAAGCCAGCACAATGCACCTATCTTTTTCGCAGTCCAGGTCCTACGTTTTGCAGACATCGATGTCCACAACCGTGGAATCCGACCCTGGGACAGGGGGAGCAGTACTTGTGAGGATATATGCCATTTTGTCATAAGTGAGTGCAATATTGACGTTCCTCAGTCAATCTTTATAGTTTGCCACTGTCAGTGTATTTTTTTCGAGTAGTGGTTTAAGTCCCATCATGTTTGCTGCCAGAGAGAGAAAAAAGAAATACTCAACGTATGCTCTTACAAAATTAGATTGGTTTATTATTTTATCTAACCAAAATGGCTCCCACTGTTTTCTCGAATTCTCCATCAAATCTTAAAAAGAGAATTAGTCGGGATCATTAACACTTTACAAGTTCGCTAACCGTTCAGCCAAGTGGGTGTTGGTACTCCGAGGGAGGCTCCCCGTGCTCTCGCGCGGACTTAATTAAAATAAATCTCGTTTCCACAGAAGCATAGCCCTGTTAACACTTTCTAGACACATGATAGGTTAGCTAATTATGAAGTGAAAAATATGTCCCAAGAATAATCTACTTATCAGTGGAATCGGGATCCAACTATCATTACGTGACCTAGATAGAAGCCACTCTAGTCACACACTCTTAATCCGCAAGTTTCCTTTATGTTTGAAACTCCCGATGTGGTTTTTGCCCCCAAGCTCTTATCACCTTGACGAAGGCCAACAAATCATAAGACGCAAGTCAAGTTCTTCCCATCATTGTCCTGATTGATTTAGACCCACCCGCACTCGTCCTTGACGAAAGCTAACAAGACTATACGACTGTCCTAAACCAATGCATCTATCTATACTACAAACAAGCAACACACCGCTACCATTCACCATGCCTTGATGAAGGCCAGCCAACATAGCATGAATATGATGTGCTATCCATTTGAAATGACGGAGGGCTACGGCTGGTTTTTGAGAAAACCTTGAACGTAATAAACTTTATATCGTTGTAGGAATGATAACTTTGAAAATGAGTGGTTCAAGCTCCGCTTTTTAAACGAGTGTTTTGGAAAGAACCGAGTGGTTTTTCAATTTGTTCCAATAACATCTTTTTAGGTTTATTATCTTGCATTAATGAAGATTAATGTGGTCCCATCAATTTAAATCCTATCACACTAGAAAACAACGAAAATAGAATGTACGTATATGCCATCCGCATTCGCCACAGGGCCCTGTCATGCACCATTAGGTTACATAACTACCGGCAGAGCGGGGGCAGGGCCTGCGCGGATGCAAAACATATACAAAATTTATTAATATATAGATATATAGATATATATATATATAACCATTCTTCGCAGGCATGATAAGCATCACAGATATCAACATCACAGAGAATGGAAAAATAGATCAACTACGAACATTGCATTTCATCAAGCCACCTATGAAATACAATCCTCCACGGTTGTATGAATAGCCGAGTGTGAACTATCCTAGACCCCAATGGGTGTGGCAAGCTATCCACCAATCCTAGAATTGGGTGACCTGGGTCTCTACGAGATGGCCACCCACTGAATTCTAGAACCCGGTAGCTTATGCACTCCTCCGCGGGTCATTCCTAGATGCGGAAATGAAAAATAATATACAGCTGGTGACATCATCCTCAACCCAGATGTGCCCCAATAAAATAAAATACAACAATTATTACATGAATTAAAAAATTCACTCACATCTCACATCTAAATTCACACCGGGTCATTCACACGACGATCTATCGAACCATTCGCAACACAGAAATATCACAAGATATGTGCAACCCCTTCTAATCGACATATAGCGATGAGAATACGTTTAACAACAAATATTCACGTCACTAAATCAAGTAAAAAAATCTACGATGTTAGAATTCCGCACACTATTAGCAAACATGCCCAATTTTCAAAGACTTGAAAATCCAGTCCACTAAAGTCCCAAAAACTTTCATTTTAAGATAATCCGGGAGTCGAAATGAACTCGAAACTCGCCCGAATCTTCACGAGGTTGAAGGACATGAAATTAACGTATGTCTAAGGGGCCTCGGGGGGTACCCACCCCCGGGGACACCATGAGGTGGCCCCTAGGAATGGGCAGACCTGAGAGCACCCATATGGGGTGCTCTCGGGTCCCTACCCCCCCAAGGCCACCACTTGGTGGTCTCGGGGGGTGGGCCGACCTTTGGTCCCCCCGAGAGTTCCTCAGGGTACCCAAGCACTGCCCCACGGCTTCTCGGTTCAAACCGTGAGCTCGCGAGGTGTGTAAACTTGTCAAAACATTAATTTTTGGGACTGTTTTGTTAGCAATTCGTGCGCGACAAAAACAACGGATTTATAATGTCGTAAAGAGCTATCTAAGGCTTATGGAGTGTCTCTGATACCATATAAGTCTATGTTTCACACTCTACTGGTTTTGTAGAGAGGCAGAATTTTCAAAAATCAATTATGAAGCATGCAACAAAGACTATAACCCAATAACTACCATAAACCCTAACACCAAAACTTCATAGATGTTAGTCTACTATGATAAAAATATTATACCGATAGATTCATGCCTTTAGGGTCTTGACTCCTCTTCTTAAGCTCTTTTGAGGTCCTTGATCAGGCTTGGTCATCGGCCTCTTCAATCCTTGTCACGCCCCGCTTCCTAGTGTATGGACAGAGGACGCGACAAGGCCGCTACGTATTTACTCTAAAATAAATACGCTAAGCGTATCTAAGCAATATAGAAGAAATATACACAAGAGACAATAGGTATAACTGAACAGTAACTTTAATTATTCACATTTTTTTACAATACATGGAAAAGTAAATACATGGGATAAAGCGATGCCTAAACAATGGCATAACAGAAATGGAAAGTACTGAAATGAAATGTGTACAAGTGTAACTATAGCTCGGGATCTTTAGTAAATTGGTCCAAGTCTTCAGTGCTAGGTTCGATCTCTGGAAGGTCCAAATCACCTGACGACATTCAAAGAAGAAAGAAGAGAATATCGTCAGCGAACAAATCGCCCGGTAAGTCCCAAAGATAAGGGAGAAGTAGAATAGACAGAGAGAGAGAGAGTAGCTTTTAAAGTTGTGTTATATTGTTATAATGTTGTATTTAGTGTTAACGCTATTGTTTGTAGCTTGATACAGAAGGATACCAGTGTATACGAGAGGAGACTCTATATGCCAGAGACTAGAGGCAAATGGATGTACAAGGCTCCGTTAGAAAGCCCGGAACAACGGCATGGTATTCAGGTTTGGTGTCTTAAATCTTGCAGTCCCGTGCCACTTCTAACACCTTCCGTACCAATCTACCCCTTAAACCCCGTGTCTTGATTGTATTATTGTATTGTATTGCAACTTGTATTGTCTTGTAATATAGATTGTATATTTTTATGACTTGCCGAAACCATGATATCAGTAAATGGATGTAACTGGAGAATCATGGATGTAACTGGAGAATCATGTAAATGGAAGTATATTCATGATTCGGTTCAGTCAATATAGATTGTATATATTGATTATATGGATTCATGTTGAATTGTAATATTGTAGATTGTACTTGAATCATATTCAAGTCAGATTATTATAATGAGACTCCGTCTGAATCAGAACAATTAGAAAAGAAATTGAAGTCTTGGATTAGGTTTTGATGTTATCGGTAACCGCTGCACATGGGCGGCAGGATTTGTGTCTTTTTCAAAAACGATTACCGTGTTGATAACACCGTTTGTTAAGTTGTCTACCTTAAATAGGCAAGCACCCATATCTCCGGCTCCCACCCATATCTCCGGCTCCCTAAGGCTCAAGAGATTGGTCCTGCTTAAACCTATATTTACTAGGGTCCTTAAGGTAATTTATAGAACTTGAGGGGGTTTTATGTAAAAATACTTTTGTATAATTTTCAAAATACACCCCAAGTATTTAATTATCGTCTTTAAAGTTGTCATAGATGTAGATTTTATATTTGTGATATTTCTAGTGAAAATAACCTATTTTTCATAATACATGGTATTTAATTATAACATTGAACTTGTATAGAATTCATGGTATTTTAATGTAAAGTGATTCTTGTGATTTTAGGAAAAAGTTGGAATATTCATATTATCACAAAATAGATATTTTAATGATACATATATACATATTTATATAAAAATAATTTTAATATATATTATATTTCTAGAAATCTCATTTTCTCAAGATATTTGTATTTTAAATCTTTCGAGACCGAATGCTCCTTGCGGAGGTCTGCATCTCGCACTACTAAGCCCAGGGATGTGCGATAATCCGCACCATCCCAGTCGGGTTCCCCAAAATGGATTGTAGCAGCGCTTTGCAAAGATTTATAAAAATACGAATTCTTATAGAAAACGGTTTTAATAGTTAGTAGTATTTATATGCACAGTTTTGTTTTCCCGTATTCTATGTTCCTGAAAGGTATTGTGCTTTGTTGCATATGAGTGTGTCGGAGGTAGGTCATTACCTCATGATCAATTTAAAAGTATAGCAAAATTATGAAGTTTTAAAGTCGAAATTATACTGCATGGTATTTTACTGAAAAAGAGCGGTAAAGTTACAAAATGAAATATTTTGCTATGAAACTTGTTCAACATATTTTGTTAATGATTAATAGTCAAGATGTAAGAGTTTAATATGGTTGTGTTAAAGAAAATTGAACTTTATAAAAAAAACCGAATCGGAAGTCAGATTTAACTCCGCTTCCGTCGGGTTTTAGTAAAAGAAGTTTTAAGGATAGATTAAAGAAGAGGGAGGTGGGACTTACTGGCTTTGAATCAATAGAAGAGGTAAAGGAGGAAGTAGGATTCGCCGATGCGTTGTTTCGTCGCCGGAAGCTCCTAGGGTCGTCGCCGGAAGTTCGCCGGAGTTTCGCCCTTCGCTAACTCCACTTGTACACAAAAGTTCTAGGGATTTTCTTGAGAGTTTTGGACAGAAATTTGGAGTGAGAAGGGTGTGTTTAAGGTTGATATTTATAGGGAAAGGTTAGGGTTAGGGTAGGTGAAGGGGTGTATTGAAAGTTGTATTAATTTGTAATAAAAATAGGATTTAATAGGATTTTAAAGAGCTCTGGAACCGATCCAAGGAATTAAAGTATGCAGGAGTGATGGGGAGGTGAAAAGGCACGACTTTTGTGTTGACGACTCGGCGGTCCGGACGAGTCCGGCCGAGGGCGGCGGGCCGAGTTGACCAAGTCGCCTGCCCGAGTCAACCGAGTCGGGCCGGGGCTCGCCGCCACGTGTCCCTCGTCGCTTGGTGTAGTCCCTGGGTCAGTTTGTTTTACATGTGTAGTGGAGTTTTTACGAGTTATGTACGTGTAGGCTCTTGGGCTTCTAAAAATTTAAAAGAAAACAATATTAAAAATAATATGGGTGATGGGATTTGAACTCTGGTGTTATGGTTCAGCAGTGCAAGGTCTTACCAGTGAGCTACAAGCACTTTCTTGCTATTAAAAAGCAAAACGAATTTATAACTTGTGCTCAGGCAAAAGTACCCCTTTCTGTATTTTTTGAAAAATTGTACAAAAAGTTGTACAGAAAGTTTAGGCTTGTTATATTCTACCCTCCTTATAAAAATTTCGTCCTCGAAATTTGTAAAAAGAAAGTGTAACAGATTCAAGGAAAGTTTGGTGATAGAACTATTGGTAGTGTATGAAAAATATGTAAATGAATGAAAGAATGCGAATGGTTTCGGTAAAATTGTAAAAGAGGTGAGGAATTTTGGGTTAGGACAGATTTAAGATATATAAAGTTGGAAGATTCAAGGAAGATGAATTGTAAAGAATGTTTTAGTTGCTGGTTCTTGTGTTATATTGCTTAGGTTGTTCACACAGAACAGAACTGCATGATATGGTTCCATACAACTCTGACCTGCATGGGCCACCAACAAAACTTGTCACGGCCCGCTTCGCAGTGTATGGACAGAGGACGCGACGAGGCCGCTACGTATTTACTCTAAAATAAATACGCTAAGCGTATCTAAGCAATATAAAAGAAATATATACAAGAGACAATAGGTATAACTGAATAGTAACTTTAATTATTCATATTCTTTTTACAATACATGGAAAAGTAAATATATGGGATAAAGCGATGCCTAAACAATGGCATAACAGAAATGGAAAATACTGAAATGAAATGTGTACAAGTGTAACTATAGCTCGGGATCTTCAGTAAACTGGTCCAAGTCTTCAGTGCTAGGCTCGATCTCTGGAAGGTCTAAATCACCTGACGACATTCAAAGAAAAAAGAAGAGAATGTCGTCAGCGAACAAATCGCTTGGTAAGTCCCAAAAATAAGGGAGAAGTAGAATAGACAAAGAGAGAGAGAGAGAGAGAGAGAGAGAGAGTAGCTTTAAAATTGTGTTATATTGTTATAATGTTGTATTTAGTGTTAACGTTGTTATTTGTAGCTTGGTACAGCAGGATGCCAGTGTATACGAGAGGAGACTCTATATGCCAGAGACTAGAGGCAAATGGAAGTACAAGGCTCCGTTAGAAAGCCTGGAACAACGGCGTGGTATTCAGGTTAGGTGTCTTAAATCTTGCAGTCTCGTACCACTTCTAACACCTTCCGTACCAATCTACCCCTTAAACCCCGTGTCTTGATTGTATTGTTGTATTGTATTGCAACTTGTATTGTCTTATAATATAGATTGTATATTTGGATGACTTGCCGAAACCATGATATCAGTAAATGGATGTAACTGGAGAATCATGGATGTAACTGGAGAATCATGTAAATGGAAGTATATCCATGGTTCGGTTCAGTCAATATAGATTGTATATATTGAATATATGGATTCATGTTGAATTGTAATATTGTAGATTGTACTTGAATCATATTCAAGTCAGATTATTATAATGAGACTCCGTCTGAGTCAGAACAATTAGAAAAGAAATTGAAGTCTTGGATTAGGTTTTGATGTTATCGGTAACCGCTGCACATGGGCGGCAGGATTTGTGTTTTTTTCAAAAACGATTACCGTGTTGATAACACCGTTTATTAAGTTGTCTACCTTAAATAGGCAAGCACCCATATCTCCGGCTCCCTGAGGCTCAAGAGATTAGTCCCGCTTAAACCTATATTTACTAGGGTCCTTAGGATAATTTATAGAACTTGAGGGGGTTTTATGTAAAAATACTTTTATATAATTTTCAAAATACACCCCAAGTATTTAATTATCGTCTTTAGAGTTGTCATAGATGTAGATTTTATATTTGTGATATTTCTAGTGAAAATAACCTATTTTTCATAATACATGGTATTTAATTGTAACATTGAACTTATATAGAATTCATGGTATTTTAATGTAAAGTGATTCTTGTGATTTTAGGAAAAGATTGGAATATTCATATTATCACAAAATAGATATTTTAATGATACATATATACATATTTATATAAAAATAATATTAATATATATTATATTTCTAGAAATCTCATTTTCTTAAGATATTTGTATTTTAAATCTTTCGAGACCAAATGCTCCTTGCGGGGGTCTGCATCTCGCACTACTAAGCCCAGAGATGTGCGATAATCCGCACCATCCCAGTCAGGTTCCCCAAAATGGGTTGTAACGGCGCTTTGCAAAGATTTATAAAAATACGAATTCTTATAGAAAACGGTTTTAATAGTTAGTGGTATTTATATGCAAAGTTTCGTTTTCCCATATTCTATGTTCCCGAAAGGTATTGTGGTATGTTGCATATGAGTGTGTGGGGAGGTAGGTCATTAGCTCGTGATCTACTTAAAGGTATAGCAAGATTGTGAAGTTTTAAAGTCGAAATTATACTACATGGTATTTTACTGAAAAAGAGCGGTAAAGTTACAAAATGAAATATTTTGCTATGAAACTTGTTCAACATATTTTGTTAATGATTAATAGTCAAGATGTAAGAATTTAATATGGTTGTATTAAGGAAAATTGAACTTTATAAAGAAAACCGAATCGGAAGTCGGATTTAACTCCGCTTCCGTCGGGTTTTAGTAAAAGAAGTTTTAAGGATAGATTGAAGAAGAGGGAGGTGGGACTTACTGGCTTTGAATCAAGAGAAGAGGTAAAGGAGGAAGTAGGATTCGCCGGTGCGTCGTTTCGTCGCCGGAAGCTCCTAGGGTCGTCGCCGGAAGTTCGCCGGAGTTTCGCCCTTCGCTAACTCCACTTGTACACAAAAGTTCTAGAGATTTTCTTGAGTGTTTTGGACAGAAATTTGGAGTGAGAAGGGTGTATTTAAGGTTGATATTTATAGGAAAAGATTAGGGTTAGGGTAGGTGAATGGGTGTATTGAAAATTGTATTAATTTGTAATAAAAATAGGATTTAATGGGATTTTAAAGAGCTCTGGAACCGATCTAAGGAATTAAAGTATGCAGGAGTGATGGGGAGGTGAAAAGGCATGACTTTTGTGTTGACGACTCGGCGATCCGGACGAGTCCGACCGAGGGCGGCGGGCCGAGTTGACCGAGTCGCCGGCCCGAGTCGGCCGAGTTGGGCCGGGGCTCGCCGCCACGTGTCTCTCGTCGCTTGGTGTAGCCTCTGGGTCAGTTTGTTTTACATGTGTAGTTGGTTTTTTATGAGTTATGCACGTATAGACTCTTGGGCTTCTAAAAATTTAAAAGAAAACAATATTAAAAATAATGTGGGTGATATGATTTGAACTCTGGTGTTATGGTTCAGCAGTGCAAGGTCTTACCAGTGAGTTACAAGCTCTCTCTTGCTATTAAAAAGCAAAACAAATTTATAACTTGTACTCAGACAAAAGTATCCCTTTCTGTATTTTTTTAAAAATTGTACAGAAAGTTGTACATAAAGTTTAGGGTTGTTACAATCCTAAATGATCCACCCGAAGGTTCTTGATTCAAGGTTCTACTTTTAAAAAAAAGTAACTAAACTAACTGTTAGTTATATGTATGCCCTAGAGGCCATTACTGTACATACGATGTATATTGTAATGGATACTTGGACATATATAGGGAGGACTTTCTTTCTCGACATGATAGTATGTTATCTGGTTGTACTTTATCTTAACATGTACTCTGACTGTCTCTATGTTACATGTTGATAAAGCCCTTAGGATATGTACTCGACCACTGGGACTATGATGAGATCATAATAGTGGGGCCACGGTAGTCGACGAGTACATCCTATAACTGTTCCTAATCGAGGGTGTATCGAGACGGGGCATCGATGCACCAGAGTAGACTAGCGTATATGCATCTTGACCCATATGATGGGCGATGGATGATCCCATATCCATCAGTGTTTGACATCAAGGATGGTGTACGGGTGCTCAGTAAAGACTTGGTACACTGGACAGACTCGCCGAGAACTCCCAGATGGTATTATACCTCACGTCAGATGGCAGTTCTCCGGTGACACTGGTACAGAGTAGTCTGTTGACCCGAGATCGTCATGGAGTCTTATGTGATTCCCACTGTGTTTTGATTTCCATCATACCACGTCCAAGAGGGCGTGCAAAAAGGTGGCTTTTGGGTACAGTCCCAAATCACATGGAGACAATGAGCGATAGGAGGGGATTCGTCTCTCCCGGTATAGGGAGTTGATGTTGTGCTGTGTTCGATTGGCTATAACCGGAAATCCCTGGCCAGGGTTGCTGAGATTTACTGGTAAGTGTTATCAGTAGTTTCTCGAACTGTTATAGACCTCATATCGACACGACTTATCAAGCTACTGGGGTCTGACGTTTACCACCCCTAGACGAGATATGCGACATATCAAACGACGAGACCGGACTGTACGGGAGTGTTACTGATTGGATTCACAGGAGAATGTACAGGCTTGCTTGTTGATCTTCTGAGCGCTCAATACCTGGGTGGCTGTTACGTTTAGCTGACCGCTTGCAGCTTGTGGGTGTTTGATATCATCATCACCTACTGCCGGCGTATCGACGATTCTTTAGAGTCCTACACAGAGGTTTCTTGGCTCAGGCAAAACGAAGTAGGAGCACATATGTAATATGTGCGTAACCGAGGATAATGCGGTATGTGATACCGTATTGGATTCTCGCGATATGAGATGTCGGCCGGGTATATGTGATATAGCCGGGTCATCGTATTAGTCGGTTATATGCGATATAGCCGGATTGTCGGATCGAGTGTTGATTCGATAATTTAATGTATAATAATATATATGATATATTAAATTACATTAACTAATATTAGCTCACTAAAAGATTCTTTTTCTCACTCGGGTAATACATTGATATATATGCGATATATGTTAATTGTATTATTTTATTTTGTTACAATAAATATTATATATATGATATATAATATTGTAACATGATATGATTACTAATGCAACATGTTTAGTAGAGATTAAACAAGATTAGGGTTTGATTTGGGTTAGTGCATTCATGAACCTTCTAGAAGGTTTCTTTTTGTTTTGTGTTAAGATATTTTGTTATGACTCATTCTTAACCCAACCCAAACCCTAGCCCTAGTTAAATCTCTACAAAGGTTTAGTCAACCGTGGTTGCATTATTCATCATTATCATCTTTTCATTATTCATCACAAAAGGATTCTAATCATTATTCATCTTCTTCTTCCTTCTCTTTTCATGGAAAAAGCTTTCTTGCTTTTGATTTTGTGATGAAAGTGGGTGAGAATATGAAAACAAATGAGAGAAAAAATCCTACTTCATCATTCTCATCTACCCTTGCCCTTTAGATGAGAGTGTTCACTTCATTTAGTGAGTGTTAGCTTGTGTTAATGAAACTTCAAGGTAGATCATCTATGTTATCGAAGATCGGAAGCAAGACTGCACCTTTCTCTTCGTGAAGCCTCTCGAGAGTCCGGAACACGATGATCGCAGCGAAAGGACTTCAATACGGAGCTTAAGAAGTGAAGGACCGGATCTACAAAGATTGTAACCCCTCTCACTTAGTGTTAAAGTGTTTAACATGCTTGTTTTCGTATAAACTCTAGTTTAAAGATCTTGTTAAGGGTTGTTCGGCACGGCTAAATTTTTAATCGGGCATGGTTGATGTCTCGTAGACCCTTGTGTGCGTGCCTAGAAACCCTACAGTGGTATTAGAGCCAAGCTAGAGCTTTAGGCGAAGTCTAGACGAAGTTTAAAGTCCGATCGAACCCGGAAAACCCCGATTTTACCCCTCTTTGTACATTTTCAAAAATGTTGATTTTTTATGAATTAAAAATGCTCAGAAAAACAAGAAGGAAAAACTAAGAATTACTGTGAAGTACGGTCCACTAAGTCGATCAAGTGACCGCGGAACCGCGGCCAAACCAAGGGTTTGGCGGCGGTTCCGTGGCAAAAATTTGGACTTAGTCCCTCATATTTCATATATTTATTCTTAGATCCTTTATTGTCATTTTTTCTAGGAATTTTTTAATTCCACTCAAGTGTTGAGTTTTCTAGGGTTGTATTGGGGACTCGTTGATTCGATCGGATAATTTAACTTTGTTTATTTTGTCCGGGTAATTTTTAGAACGTGTTAAAAATTTCGAACGGATATCAATAACTCACTTTTTCCCCTGCCGGAAAATTTTTCAAAAGTTGGATTTTTTCTCGAGTTTAAGAACGTTCTAAGTCATGCAAGTAATGCGGTGGACCCTCTAGAAGACAACAAACCTTAACTCGATTATGTGACCGTCTTGAACTGCCTCTAGACCTTAGGGTTTGCGGCAGTACGGCGTGCCACATGTGAGGCGTTGGCTTGACCCTTCTACGGCTGGACCATTGGTACGTGGCATGTGATGGATATTTTTAAACTGATTTCAAGTGTTGAGATATATTGGGGAAATCTTGGGTGTTTGATTATTCAATCGGAAAGTTTAACATTGTCTATTTATCTGAAATGTGATACAATAATTGGAATCCACAGGTAGTTATGAGATAACAAATTTGAATGTTATAAATCTAGCCGTTTAGTCTCAATTGATCGGTTGCCACGGGATTTTGATATGATCAAAAGTCCGTCGCAATCACGTAGCGTATGCGGATACTCGCCGGGTAAACTTAATAGACAGCCACGCCCCAAAGCCCCGACCAAGTGACTGTAGGAGAACCCCGTCGCCAAAAGCATCCGTTCGGGTGCTCGCGGCAGCAGTGTTTCGCCTTAGTGCACTTCGTCGACGGCATCCGGGGGTGCGGCCGTCTACTAAAGTTTGCGACGAGCATTCAATCAGAATGTCTGGAATCTTGTTGAATTGCCCGACTTGATATTGAAAAGAGTTTTCGATAATGAGACTAAAATGCAGGGTTTATAATTGTTAGGCATGCGATGTCTAAGGAATTCATTTGGTTAGGCATGCGATGTCTAAGGAGGTTGCGGATTCCAACTGTTGTAGTTTTACACTTTCTTTTCTGTGACCGTAAGCGTAGTATGTAGTGTATCACCGGCTTCGTTGCTATACATCAACGACAATCGGGATACGCATACTTGCTTACGTTGATGATATGTGATATTATGTGTTGCTGTGATATGTTATATTGGATCGTCGCGTTCTGAATAGCCGGGGGTTTTATGTGAGATGAGAGTTTTTTTTTCCATTCATGTAAAATTCATATGTATGTAATATTCTTTTATTGGGGAACTTCCGGGCTGAGGATGATGTCACCATTGTATATTATTTACTTTTCCGCATTAGGTAGACCCAAGGCGGGGAGCACAAGTAACCGGGTTCTAGGGTTCAGTGGGAGACCATCTCGAGGAGTCGAGACCGGGTCTCCTAACCCTAGAATTGGCAGTGTTACTTGCCGCTCTCGTAGGGGTCTAGGGATGTGGGTTTGGCTATTCATCGCGACCGTGGAATCCGTGTTTTATACAGGCTCGTATTAAAACACGGACGTCCTAGTATATCCAATATTTCATATATGTTCTTCTACTGCAATGTTCTGTGATTAGATCATATTACTGTCTGAGACGAATGATTATATTATATATATGAGATATATATTATATATTGTTGATTTCGTTTTATATCTGATACTTGTGAAGCATAGTAAAATGGGACTTCATTAATGAGATTAATGAAATAAAAGAAACCTAAAGATGTTGTAGAAACTTGTTTAAAAACTGGTAGCTCTAGTTCTTGCTTTGCATAGCGGTGTTCCTTGTAGAACATCCAACACCTTATTCGATAAGGAAAGAGCCGAGATCCCTTCACCGGGAGTGGCCTCTTTAGTGAAACTAGCAGATGCTACAAACTCGGTCTGTCTTTTTATTGCTTCTATAGTTCTTGCTTTGCATAGTGATATTTGTGAAATATCCTGCACCTTATTTGATGAGGAAAGGGCCGACGATCCCTTCACCGGGAGTGACCCCTTTAGCAAATCTAGAAAAGCCTAAAAAACACTCCATTTCAAATCACTCGATTCTACAACGATATCAAGTTCATTACGCAAAGGGTTTTCTTAAAAACCTAGCGTAGCCCTCCGTCATTTTAGGAAGTAGAGTACTTAGTATTCGTGCTGCGTATGTCGACTTTAGTTGAGGCGTGGTGTACGGTAGCTAAGTGATGTCTTCCTACACAGCATATGATGCGATTAGTTAGGACATTCATGTGATTATGTCGACCATAGTTGAGGGTCATGTAGGGTAGGTCTGATTAATCATGAAATGACGGGTAGAACTTGACTAGTACTTATGATATGTTGACCTTAGTTAAGGTCATAAGTGCTAGGGGTAAAATATTATTGGGAATTTCAAGTGTTGAAATTTGTAATGAGATTGCATACCTTCTATGAGATAGTTGGATCCCAATACCCGCTGCGAGTAAGAGTTACTCCTGGGAGAGTTTTACACATTACAATTAGCCGATCAAGTGGGTGTCTAGAAAGGTGTCAACGGGGTTACGCCCCTGGGAAAACGAGGTTTACTTTAATTAGGTTCGTGCGAAAGCACGGGGGACCTCCCTCAAAGTACCGACACTAGCCTGGCTGAAAGATTGGCGAACTTGTAGCGTGTAATTAATCCCGGCTGGTCTTTCCTTTTAGGGTTTGAAGGAAGATTTGACTAAAACAGTGGGAGACATCCTGATTAGATATATTAAATAACCAATCTAATCTTGCAAGAGCATACGGTGAGTGTTTTCTTCTCTCTCTCTCTCCAGGTAGCGACCATATCACGCCTTAATCAAGATAATAAAACGGATATATTGACCGAACCCGCTTGTTATACTGAGCTGGGGAACGTTGGTCCCGCTCCAACTTATAATTGTTATAAGACAGAGCAGGAAATAGGGGATTACCAGAATTCCCATGCCACCCAAACGAAGAAAGTGCATGTCGATGCATCTTCTTCAGGTGTGTTCATTACAGAGAACTGTTTCTCAGTATCCTTTACGTCCTGGGTATTTGATACCGGATCAGGATCCCACATATGTAATTTGTTACATGGGCTACAGATAGGTAGAGAACTGAGAACAGGTGATAAGTTTCATGAGATAGAAACGGTGCAAGTGTTGCAACCAAGTCTGTTGGTCAATATCACCCTGTATTACCAGAATACATTGATTCTGAACGAATGTTATTAGATAACGAACCTGATATACAACATCATATCAGTCTCTTTATTAATAAAGAAAGGATATAATTTTGTATTGTTGGATAATGTTTTGAACATTTCCTATATCAAGAGTTGATCGGTTCAGGCACGTTATCTAAAAGTATTGACGTTCTAAATCAAAACTATAGTTCTTAGTATACAGAACACACACGAGAGGAAGAGATCAGAAATGAACGAATCCTTCTTGAGGCATTGTAGACTAGGTCATATCAATGCGACCCGACTAGTTGAAGTTACATTAAAATGCATATTTAAATTTGTTTGAATTTACATCTTGTGAAACTTGCTAGTCATGTCACAAAGATAAGATGACCATACCTCTGTTTATTGGAAATAGAGAAAGAGTTAGTGAACTCTTGGGATTGATACATGTTGATATATGAAAGTCCCCTGTCTACATATGCCAGGACCGGTTCTTTGTACTTCATTACATTCTCTGATGATCTCTCAAGATTCAGAAATATGTTCCTGTTGAAACTCAAGTCCGAAGCTTTTGAGATATTCACAGAATATAAATTAGAAGTAGAGAACCAAAAACGGGTAAAAGTATTATGTCCTTTGATGAGATCAAGGAGGAGAATACTTGAGCACGGAATTCATGGACTATTCTAAAGGAGAATGAGATTCTCTCTTAGCATTATTCCTCCGCATACACCATAGCACGTCGGTGTATCGGGGTGGAGCAAAGCACCCTATGTAATATGGTGTGCTCTATGATGAGTACTACTGAGTTTCCTATTTCCTTTTGGGAAGTTATGCACTTGAGAAGCTGTATACCTATTGAATAAGATTCAAATCAAATCAGTTGCCTACCATTTCATATGTGATATGGAAAGGGAAGGGTCCATATCTTAAGTTTGTTAAGATTTGGGGTTGTCCGGCCTATGTCTAAAAGGCAAAATCCAGACAAGCTCGAGGCAAAATCAGTTCTGTAGAACTGGAAAGGTTCCAGCTATACAAACTGCAACTGATGATTTGATAGAACCAAGGATTCAATAGTTTCTAACGAACCTCAGCCTCTCCGCCGATCTAATAGGGTTCCTCACCCACCTGAGAGATACTTCGGTTTCTCTATGACAGTGGGAGCGAGGATTGCATCATGAGATGATGACCCAACTAGTTTCGAGCTGGCCATCAGGAGTGAGACTCTGTAAGAATGGCTGGATGCTAAGCGATCTAAGATGGAATCCTTATACACCAACAAAGTATGGACTTTGGTTGCTTTATCTGAAGGGTTAAATCCCCATCAGGAGTAAGTATATCTTGAGAAGATTACTTGGTGTACATGGAAAAGTTAAGACTTTCAAAGCTATGCTTAAGTCCATCCAGATCCTACTTGCCACGGCTACATACCATGACTACGATATCTGGCGGTTGGGTGTCATGACTGTTTTTCTAAATGATGTTTTAGAAGAGAGAGTCTATAAGTACACAGCCAGAGGACTTCGTAGACAGTGGGAGCAGCGGAAACGTGAGCAAGATGTTTTATGTGATAAAGCAGGTATCGCGGAGTTGGAACGTCTGTTTTGATGTGGTAGTCAAAGAGTTTGACTTCATCAAAATGGTAGATGAACCTTGTATATACAAAAAGGTAGTAGGGAGTATGGTCATGATCCTCGTAGAGTACGTGGATGACATACTCTTGATAGGGAAGGAGTTTCCTATGCTACGATCGGTCAATCTCCGCTTATCACAAGGATTCTCCATATAGGATCAAAGTGATACCTCCTAAATCCGGGGTTTTGGATCTATGAGATAGATCTAATTGGATGTTAGGATACTCACTAGTTGTAGTGAGATGGTATCAATCGATCCTGAGGAGAATCACTGGAAGGGTTCCAGGGTGATAAAGACGACTGAATATCAGTCGCAGGCATTGTCTTTACCCTCAGTGGAGGGATGGTATGTTGGAAGAGTTCCAAGCTAGATACCATGACTTACTAGACGATTAAAGGCAAGATACATCGTTACCAAGGATGCTACCAAAGAGGCAGTCTGGATATATATAAGTTCATGAGATGAACTTCGTTCCTACCATTGTGTGACAATGGAGTTGTGGCTTATGCCAAGGAACCCCCGTCCCATTAGAAATCCAGATATAATTCTTAGGCAGTATCACCTGATCATGGAGATGGTTGATCTCCAGGGAGATCGAAGTTAGGAGAGTAGACACAGAGGACGACAGCGCGGATCCACTCACAAAGGCCTTTTTCCCAGTAGATACTTTTATGGGATGGTTGAGTATGAGATACTTCAACCGCAGCTAATTGTTGGGTATGTTATACCACAACAGATGGCCCTAGTGCAAGTGGGAGATTGTTAGTTATATGTATGCCCTAGAGGCCATTACTGTACATACGATGTATATTGTAATGGATGCTTGGACATATATAGGGAGGACTTTCTTGCTCGAAATGATAGTATGCTATCTGGTTGTACTTTATCTTAACATGTACTCTGACTGTCTCTATGTTACATGTTGATAAAGCCCTTAGGATATGTACTCGACTACTAGGACTATGATGAGATCATACTAGTGGGGCCACGGTAGTCGACGAGTACATCCTATAACTGTTCCTAGTTGAGGGTGTATCGAGACGGGGCATCGATACACCAGAGTAGACTAGGGTATACGCATCTTGACCCATATGATCGGCAATGGATGATCCCGTGTCCATCGGTGTTTGACATCAAGGATGGTGTACGGGTGCTCAGTGGAGACTTGGTACACTGGACGGACTCGTCGAGAACTCCCAAATGGTATTATACCTCACGTCAGATGGCAGTTCTCCGGTGACACTGGTACAGAGTAGTCTGTTGACCCAAGATCGTCATGGAGTCTTGTGTGATTCCCACTGTGCTTTGATTTCCATCATACCACGTCCAAGAGGGCGTGCAAAAAGGTGGCTTTTGGGTACAGTCCCGAATCACATGGAGGCAATGAGCGATAGGAGGGGATTCGTCTCTCCCGGTATAGGGAGTTGATGCTGTGCTGTGTTCGATTGGCTATAACCGGAAATCCCTGGCCAGGGTTGCTGAGATTTACTGGTAAGTGTTATCAGTAGTTTCTCGAACTATTATAGACCTCATATCGACACGACTTATCAAGCTACTGGGGTCTGACGTTTACCACCCCTAGGCGAGATATGCGACATATCAGACGACGAGACCGGACTGTACGGGAGTGTTACTGATTGGATCCACAGGAGAATGTATATTCTTGCTTGTTGATCTTCTGAGCGCTCAATACCTGGGTGGCTGTTACGTTTAGCTGACCGCTTGCAGCTTGTGGGTGTTTGATATGATCATCACCTACTGCCGGCGTATTGACGATTTTTTAGAGTCCTACACAGAGGTTTCTTAGCTCAGGCAAAATGAAGTAGGAGCACTTATGTGATATGTGCGTGACCGAGGATAATGCGGTATGTGATACCGTATTGGATTCTCTCGATATGAGATGTCGGCCGGGTATATGTGATATAGCCGGGTCATCGTATTAGTCGGTTATATGCGATATAGCCGGATTGTCGGATCGAGTGTTGATTCGATAATTTAATGTATAATAATATATATGATATATTAAATTACATTAACTAATATTAGCTCACTAAAAGATTCTTTTTCTCACTCGGGTAATATATTGATATATATGTGATATATGTTAATTGTATTATTTTATTTTGTTACAATAAATATTATATATATGATATATAATATTGTAACATGATATGATTACTAATGCAACATATTTAGTGGAGATTAAACAAGATTAGGGTTTGATTTGGGTTAATGCATTCATGAACCTTCTAGAAGGTTTCTTTTTGTTTTGTGTTAAGATATTTTGTTATGACTCATTCTTAACCCAACCCAAACCCTAGCCCTAGTTAAATCTCTACAAAGGTTTAGTCAACCATGGTTGCATTATTCATCATTATCATTTTTTCATTATTCATCACAAAAGGATTCTAATCATTATTCATCTTCTTCTTCCTTCTCTTTTCATGGAAAAAGCTTTCTTGCTTTTGATTTTATGATGAAAGTGGGTGAGAATATGAAAACAAATGAGAGCAAAAATCCTACTTCATCATTCTCATCTACCCTTGCCCTTTAGATGAGAGTGTTCACTTCATTTAGTGAGTGTTAGCTTGTGTTAATGAAATTTCAAGGTAGATCATCTATGTTATCGAAGATCGGAAGCAAGACTACACCTTTCTCTTCGTGAAGCCTCTCGAGAGTCCGGAACACGATGATCGCAGCGAAGGGACTTCAACACGGAGCTTAAGAAGTGAAGGACCGGATCTACAAAGGTTGTAATCCCTCTCACTTAGTGTTAAAGTGTTTAACATGCTTGTTTTCGTATAAACTCTAGTTTAAAGATCCGGCTTTGGGTTGTTCGGCACGGCTAAATTTTTAATCGGGCATGGTTGATGCCTCGTAGACCCTTGTATGTGTGCCCAGCAACCCTACACTAACCAGTTTGCTAATCTAGTTAGTTTAGAATATGTAGAGATGATTAGTAGTGATTTTTTCTATCTCAAAGCCCCATGGCTCTCAACACATGAGAATTTTTGGGGTTGAGGAGGAAGATGAGTTCAAGAGAAGAGAGAGAATGGCAAGATGAGAATGAATTGAAGAATGGCTAGATTCAAAAGATATCAAGTATTTTTCTTTTATTAAAAATACTAGCCATACTTCAATAGTATTCACAAATGAATGAATAAATACAATAGCCATGCTTCATGCCATGTTTGAAGCCACCTCGCCCCTCCACCTCATTTTCTATTTTCAATCAAATAGAAAAATACATTATGAGGTGTCGTCTTCTAAAAGGTATTTTGTATAAATATAAAATACATTCTGTCGTATATACATACCCGTATTCGTATCAAAATACGAATACCCAAGAGATAGAATAATACTACTAATATAATACCAGTATTAAATCAATATCTGGTTTAACAAACCGGCTTAATCCTAAACCCGCTAGTATTATAATCCGTCCGATTAAATTCCGCGCAACTAGTACACACAATTAACCGGAACCCTGCGTGTATAAACATACGGCCTCCATATCGTTTTGCCTGAACTAGGGAAACCCTCTGTGTGGGACTCTAAAAACTCGACAGTACGCTGGCGGTAGGTTTAACCATAAGCACGTCAGCGGAACTAGCTGTACGTAACGGTAAATCAGATAGCATACTATCATTTCGAGCAAGATTGTCATGTATATATATATCCATAACATCCATTACAAATAATGGCCTCTAGGGCATACATATATCCTATAGAACTCTCTCTCACACGAGAGATCCCCTTTATGCTAGGGAAGCATACGAAGGTGAGATTAAGTGCAAGACGCCATCCGCTCGGAGCAATGACCATATTGTTGCATTCAGGGTATGGAGACAGTGTGGGTGCTTAACAGAGTCACCCTGATCAGGTCAGGATGAGGTTGTGATGGGGCTATATGCCGAGCGACCGGAGCTGTTATCCCATGGTCACTTTACCTGTTTTACATATAACCGGACTAGGGGTCTGACTTGTCACACGGGATGCAAGCTTGTCGGGAGATCCCAGGCATATCGCAGGGCAATATGGCCGGGCAAGTCAATCAAAGGGTGATTGGACTTAGGTCCGTACGGTATAACTTTAATGGCGTATGCTCTCAAGGAGAAAATTTTATACCATAGCACGTTTCCATACGACGTGTGTAGTGACCGTGCACATAAGGAGGTTGAGGGATGGATCTCATCTCCCTCACTATATGAGCCCTTATGACAACCTCCTTTATGGAAGAACAGGTAGTCAATATACCTGTTGGGGTAAAAATTTACACCCCGGTTGACCAAGTCAAAATCAAAGTCAACCCCAAGCCAAGTGGGCCCAAGCCCAGATCCAGTGGGCCCATGCCCAGATCCAGTGGGCCCATGCCCGGGTCGAGCCCGAACATGAAGCGGCCGGCCTCCCCCCATGCCAAGATAAAAATTTTGTAATAAATAATTTTGTTGTATTTCTTTTATTTTATTTTTAGATAAATGTAAGAAAAAATATGCATAAAGCCAAATTTTTGTAAAGCCCATGGCTTATGTGCAAAAAGAAATGGCACATGAGCAATGGGATAGGCAAAATGCCATTTTGTGAAGCCCAAGGGGCTATGTGTAAAATGTATGGCCTATAAAGGCAAGGATAATGAAATATCCCAACAACTTTTTCTCTCTCCAAAAAAAAAAGTTTCAGATCTGAGATCTTTCTTCCTTCTTCAAGGTTCCAAAACCTTCTTCTTTCTTTTGAATTAAATCAAGAGTTCTACTCTCCTTTTTATAAAATAAATTAGTTTTTCACCACAAAACCCATCAAGGGGAACTCAGATCTTCCATTAGATCTCAAAAAGGAGTGATTTTTAAAATTCCATATCTCTTGATCTTCAAGATCCAGCCAACAGAGGAGGAGGAAGAAGAACCCATTTCCCCAACCAAAACATTTTTCTTTTTTCAGGAGTTCAACTCCACTAATTTCTCTTTCGAGAGTTTTTGGGGCTAAAAGCCCTCTTTTCCTCCAGCGCGCAGCGCTCGTGCGCAAAGCGCCCACGTGCCGACACGTGGCGCGCGCGCTTGCGCGCCAGCGCGATGCGCAAAGCGCCCACGTGCCGACACGTGGCGCGCGCGCTTGCGCACCAGCACGCTTGTGCTCCCGCGCGCAGCGCTCGTGCACAAAGCGACCACGTGCCGACACGTGGCGCGCGCGCTTGCGCACCAGCGCGATGCGCAAAGCGCCCACGTGCCGACACGTGGCGCGCGCGCTTGCGCACCAGCATGCTTGCGCTCCAGCGCGCAGCGCTCATGCGCAAAGCGCCCACGTGCCGACACGTGGAGCGCGCGCGCTTGCGCTCTAGCGCGCAGCGCTCATGCGCAAAGCGCCCACGTGCCGACACGTGGCGCGCGCTCCTGCGCGCAGCGCTCATGCGCAAAGCGCCCACGTGCCGACACGTGGCGCGCGCGCTTGCGCTCCTGCGCACAGCGCTCATGCGCAAAGCGCCCACGTGCCGACACGTGGCGCGCTTGCGCCTGAGCGCACAGCACCTAAGCGCACAGCGCCCAAGGTGCTGCCCCACGCATCCTTTGGATGCCTTTTCCCCTTTATTTATATATATATGTATATATATACATTTGTATACAAATGTACACATACACATACTCCGCAACATTCTCCCCCTCCAAAAAATTTTCGGGCCGGGACGCTGCCCCGAACCCCGCAAGGGGGCTACTAGCCCCCTTGACCCCCAGCCCGCTATCCGGGTAGCGGGACCCCCGTAAAAACTCTGCGTGGCTCCCGATATATCCAAAAAACCCCTTTCAAAACAGAACACACGCACACCGCACATTGGGTTCGCATGACCAGTTTAACCCGTTAATCGGAGGTTCCCTCGCCCCAAAGGCGAGGGGTAATTAACGGCAGTTTAGTCCGCAGCTGCCGGAGATTCGGATCCCCACAATCATTAAACCCCGGCCTACCGTAGGCAGGGGGAATCTGTAGTACGCCTGACAAGCGCGCGCGTATTCCCATCTCACTGGATTGACGAAAAACACCCTACAGATTCTGGCACGCCCGGTGGGACTCATCTCTCCTCCCATACTTCGGGTTAAACGTTCATGCGAACTCAATCAATATACATATCGATTGCCTATACTGAAATGATGTTTTCTTTTCGTGCAGCAATCAACTTTCGACGACAATGTCTCCCAAGACGAACTCAGCTTCCAACGTGACCCCGATTCCGTACGTGGTCAAGATCAACGCTCGTGTGGTTCTCCCCGCGAGCCTCAGTCGACAGTGGGAGGAACCGCCCCGCCAGTTTGGCTCCGTCATCATCTTCCCTGCCGGAAGCGCTCATCTGGCGGAGATCTCGGCGGAACAGGTGGCCAAGCCGGTCTCAAGGGGTAAGAGGCTGAATGTCGTGATCGCCAAGGCACCACAACCGAAACTCAAGACGGTATCTGAACGATTCTTTGGTGCTCCAGCGGGGTGGAAGAACTTCGGTACAAAGGGCAAAATCAAATGTTGCGGACGAGCTCAGGCGATGACTCCAACATATGCACAATCGAGCGTATTTCCAAGGCCCTCCATCGCCCGGTCTGCGGCGTCTTCCCAAAGAGCTGAAGTCTGCCAGGTGCTTAGAACAGAAAAGTTAAGGCAGAAGCGGCTCAGGTATCGAGCCAACAAGAGGGCCAAGGCTTCGGCCAAATGGAATCATGTGAAGTTCCAAGTGCAGGGTTGCCCCGCAACGACGGCTGAGTCGGACGTAAGGATCAGCAATTCCTTCGAGCCTCTGAAGTGGGTTCAGAAAAATGCCATGACCGCTAGAATCAAGAAGACAGCGGTCCGAACCATCCTACAAGGAGACGTGTCCCGGCCCCAATAGAAAAAGTATGACACGGTCTCTTCAAGAGTCTATCAAGCACTCTGTGCCGCACGAAAGCAGCGGGGTAAACCCAGAAAAGAAGCGCCAGCACCATTCAAGAACCTGGTTAGGCCAGCCGCCTTCAATCGACTACCAGCTACCGAAGCAAGGGGGTCAAGACAGCAATCCGTGAAATCAGCCGCTAATGATAGAAAGACGGACGGATATATCATCCATACGGTCTATATGGCGGGCGGGCGCCCCAGCGACAACCTTCGCAGCAAAAGCAAGGACGGGGCCACCACATCCCAAGCCCAGTCTAGCCTGAATGTGGTTGCCGCCGCCCAAGAACAGCCGCCCCCGCTAGATGAAGAAAACCCTCTCGATGAGGATGATAGGCAGAAAGACCCCTCGGTCCATGCAGAGTCAAGCTCGGACAGCGAGGAAGAGCCGACTTTCCGCCCCAGGACTGCGGAGCAAGAGCTGCTTCAAGAGCTTCGAAAACAGCTCAGGAGCAAAGACAAAGAGATGGCCAAGCTCTATTCGAAAATTGATGATTTAACGAACGTGGTGATGCAGCTTACGGCTCAAATTGCTCGAGCGCCTCCTAATCAAGCACAAGCCGCTACTAATCAGCCGGGTGATGACAATCCGAGGCAACCGATGCCGGTTCCTTTGGGACCGAGACTGGTCGAGCCACATGAAAGCCGGCCACACTCCACTTCTGGGGACGCCTTGGCCCCAGATAGCACTATCCCGCTAACACAGGACCGGATAATGGATTTGGTCACCAGCAAGGTTAAAACATTGGTGGCCAAAGCTGAAGCTCAGAAAGAAATCGGCAGTAGTGGGCGGCCATATCCCGCGCAGTACGATCTGATTGAGTTCCCGAGCGGCTACATCATTCCTAAATTCGGAAGATTTGATGGAACGGGGAATGCAAACCAGCACGTCGCCCACTTCAAAGCATCGTGCGGAAATACAGGGGGCAATGATGCGCTCCTTCTTCGTCAGTTTGTCAACAGCCTGACCGGCGTCGCTTTCGACTGGTACGCGAGCATACCAGACGGGTCCGTCATTACCTTCGCCCAAATGGAGTCTCTGTTCCGGCAAAGGTTCATGAGCATCAGTGATAAAATCTCCATTGCCGACCTTGTGAGGACCAAGCCGGGGAAGAATGAAAGCAACACCGACTTTATCGCCCGATGGCGTAATCTCACAGTCAAGTGCGAACCGCCGCTGGAGCAGGACCAGTCCGTCAGCCTTCTCATTGGGAACCTCAGCAATTGGATGGTCCCATTCTTGTGTACAGCGGGCCTCAAGACATTTCAGGAGCTAACCAAGAAAGTTCAAATGCTGGAACGCTCGAAGCAAGAGTCCCCGCCGGACTCTCAGAGAGACAAAACCTGAAAAAGCAAACGGGACGACAACCGTAGAAGCGGGAGTTCCAGCAGTACCAATGTCTTCAATGCCTCCGACAATGAAGAAAAGCGAAGGGCGGCCGAATCCAAAACTAACCGGTCTCGAAAGCCATTGCTGGGAGGAGATGGGCCTTCCCTAGAGGAGAAAAAGAACAAGATTTACTCTTTCAGAAGGGACAAGGTCCGCAAGATATTTAAAGATGCCTTGAACAACGGCCTACAATTGCCGGAGTCGAAAAGACCCCAAGAAGCAAAAATGACCGACAATCCCCTGTATTGCCCGTACCACCGAGTAGTGAGCCATGCGATCGAGGATTGCTATATCTTCAAGGATTGGGTCGAGAAGCAGTACAAGGCTGGAGAGATCGAGCTATCTAAAAGCGTGTTGGTAAACAATCAAGTTGCAACTGCCAACTTTATACAGACAGAAGTTGAAGCCTTCTGGGAGCAGACGGCTGAACTTGTTGCCCTGACAAACGAAACTGACTCATCACGGCCTCCGTGGAGTATGCACATATCTAATAAGACGAAGAAGATGCTAAAGCTGCTTCAGAAAGAGCCCAGGATGGAATGGGAAGGACAGAAGAAGCCTACCAGTCCAGCTGTCAATGCGGCTCCGTCAGGCTCAAAATCCAAGAAGCTCAAGAAGAAGAAAAGTGCAGCTCGGCGCGAAAAAGAGTCTGCAGAGAGATCGACCATTCAAAAATATATCGATTCCCTCGAAGAATATGAACAAAAGGAAAGAACATTGATTCAATTGAAGGAGTTCTTCCCTGTACAAGTGGCTGAAATTCTGGAGGAGTTAGAAGAAGACTCCAATGAAGAAATCCCAGTAGTGACCTGCTATGCCATCCATCTTGGAAGCGACTCCGAGGATGATCTCTGTTTTCCGGAAGAGGACGAGGAGCTCACCACAAAGGCCAATCAAATCCAGCTCAGAAGCGGCAGGGCTCTACCACAAAATCAGGGCAACGCCCCAAAAGGGAAGGAAAAACAAGTAGCTAATGAAGAAGATGGCAGAGAACCGGCTGATGAAAACATAAGTCCTTCCTCGGTGGACTATAATGTCTTGGCACATCTCCGGAAGCTTCCGTCTCTCCTGAGCATCTACGACGCCTTGGTCCTATCTAAGGAGCTTAGAGATGTTCTCATTCACGCTCTACAAAACCCCGAGCGGTATCAGGCTCACTTTGCGGAAATTAATATGAAAGAAGCCCAGCACGCTTTGTATGCCGCCGCAGTCACATTTAAGGATGAAGACTTGCTACTGGGAACGGCTGAGCATAATCGGCCGCTTTACGTGACCGGGTACAGCAACGGAGATCGAATTAATCGCATATTGATTGATCCGGGGTCCTCAGTGAACATCATGAACTTGCGAACTCTGAAGAGTTTGTCAATGGACGTCCGACACCTGTCAAGGGAAAGGATTGTCATTCAAGGCTTCAACCAAAATTGCCAGCAAGTTCTGGGGTCTATAGCTTTGCCAATCAAATTTGGGGATCTGCAAACTGAAGCTAAGATATACGTGATCGACGCCGACACATCTTATAAGATTCTCTTGGGGCGGCCGTGGCTCCACGATTACGGCATCATTCCGTCAACTCTCCATCAATGCATGAAGTATACTAAAAATGGCGAAGAAAGACGCATTGACGGAGACATCCAGCCGTTTGGTGTGCATGAAGTCCGATATGAAGATTCTCGGTACTTTATGAACCACCAAAATGCTAAGCCACAACTAACCGAGGATAGACCGGCCCCAAGACTCAAAAGCAAATCTGCGTCGGCTGTCACTTTCAAAAGAAAAAATACCCAAGTGCGCCCGCATTTCGGCAGCGACACTGATGAGTCCGACGCTGGAAGCCCATCCTTCCGTAAAACTCGCCCTCATTTCGGCAGCGATACGGACGAATCTGTTACTGAAGGCCCATCTAGCAGCAAAGTCCGCCCTCATCTTGGCAGTGACACTGAAGAGTCAGAAGAAGAGGACCTGCCGTGCAACAGCTGTGCAGATTGGCCCCCCAGGCAGCAAGCGAAACTACGAGAGACCTTCGAAGTCGCAGAAGGGTCCCTGGCCATCACAAGGGTGCCGGAATGGATGTGCAAAGAGCTCGACGCATTGTCAGTCTCTACCATGGACCAGCTGAAAACTTTCTACGTTCCCGGGAGGAAAAATGGACAGAAGGGCATCCTGTTTTACAGGTCAAACCCCGTTTGCACCCGGACGACCTTTCTGTCGTATGCCTTCCCTATGAGAGAGGCATAAGAGCCGTCTTCAATCCCAGATACTATGCGCCCGAGATGCGGGAATACTTTAAAAAGTGCGGATGCCGGTTATATCAAACGGAGTCCGAAGCAAAGTTTTACGAAGGGCTATGGTATCCGCCCCAGGTCCGAGCACTCATCGATGGACGAATTCCAGATAGACGGGGCATAGGCTACATTCAACCTGATTCCAAAGCGTGCTACATGATCCATGTTGGTGAGGCCAGCGAAAGATCAAATGATGATGACGAGATAGCCGAGCCAGAAGAAGCTCCTCAAGAGCTCGAAGATGGCGGACAAGCAACCTTTGATGAGCTAGCCGAGATTGACTTAGGAACGCCCGATAATCCAAGGCCGACCTACATCAGCTCACTCTTGTCGGAGGAAATGAAAGAGCAGATAATTGCCCTACTGCGTGAGTTCATCGACTGCTTCGCGTGGACGTACAAAGAAATGCCTGGCCTTTCTCCTGAGGTAGCCGTACATAAGCTGGCTATATCTCCTGATGCTAAGCCAGTCAAACAAGCTTCTCGAAGAATGAGAAGGGAGTTGGAAGAAAAGGTCATCGAGGAAACCAAGAAACTCATCGATGCCGGCTTCATCAGAGAAGAGAAATACGCGGACTGGATCGCATGCATAGTCCCAGTGAAGAAGAAAAATGGGCAGATCCGAGTTTGCGTCGATTTCAGGGATCTCAACAAGGCATGTCCTAAAGACGACTTTCCGCTACCGGTCATGGAAATGATGGTCGATGACACCTCAAATTACGAGTTGTTCACCTTTATGGATGGCTCGTCTGGATATAATCAGATCAAGAAGTCGCCTGAGGATGAGAAACACACAGCATTTCGAACCCCGATCGGAATATATTGCTACAAGGTAATGCCGTTCGGACTGAAGAACGCAGGTGCTACATATCAAAGGGCAATGACTAATATCTTTGATGACCTAATCCATAAAGTCGTCGAATGCTATGTTGATGATCTGGTCGTCAAAACTAAAGCCAAGGCCGATCATATCCGAGATCTCAGGACCGTTCTCACCAGACTGAGGCAATACGATCTGAAGATGAATCCTTTAAAGTGCGCTTTTGGCGTGTCATCGGGAAAATTCCTGGGCTTCATAGTTCGACACCGAGGGATCGAAGTTGACCCATCAAAGATAAAGGCCATCATGGAGATGCCCCCTCCGAAGAGTCTGACGCAGCTAAGATCTTTCCAAGGCAAGCTTGCTTATATACGGAGGTTTATCTCAAATTTATCGGGGAGATGCAGGCCCTTCTCAAAGCTCATGAAGAAAGGAGCTCCTTTTATCTGGGATGCCGAATGTCAAGCAGCGTTCGAAAGCATCAAACAGTACTTGTTGCACCCTCCAGTGCTGGCCGCTCCCATTCCAAATAAACCGCTGATTCTCTACACTGCCGCACTGGACGAGTCACTCGGTGCGCTCCTTGCCCAGAATAACGAGGAAGGAAAAGAAAATGCCCTCTACTACCTCAGTCGAACTCTAGTCGGAGCGGAACACAACTACTCCCCAATCGAAAAGCAATGCCTGGCTCTGATATTTGCTGTGAAGAAGCTGAGGCACTATCTGCTCGCTCATCGGGTTATGCTGATCTCCAAGGTCGACCCGCTCAAACACTTGATGACCAAAGCAAGCCTAGCCGGCAGAATGGCAAGGTGGGCTGTCATGCTACTTGAGTTTGACATAATTTATACACCTCAGAAAGCTGTAAAAGGGCAAGCTATTGCAGACTTTCTCGCCGCTCATCCCATACCAGAAGGGTCGCCGCTAAATTGTGAGTTACCCGATGAACAAGTGCTGCACCTCGAGGAAGATGAGCCATGTTGGGAGCTCTACTTCGATGGAGCCTCGTCAATAAGGACCTCCAGTAAATCAAGCGTCCCGGAGATAAAAGCAGGGATAGGATTGGTGTTCATCACACCATCAATGGGAACCCTACGGCGTTCTTTTGCTCTCACCGAGCCTCGGACAAACAATGAAGCTGAGTATGAAGCTCTGATAGCTGGTTTGGAGCTTGCCGTAGAAATGGAAATCCGTCGGCTACGAGTCTACGGTGACTCCCAGCTTGTCGTCAACCAAGTAAGCGGCGACTATAAGATATACAAACCCGAGTTAGGTCGGTACAGAGGTCGAGTGGTGGAACTCATGAAACGGTTCACTCATATTGAACTAACGAGAGTCCCTAGAGCGTTGAACGGAAAGGCTGATGTACTCGCTCGCTTGGCCAAGGAGCTGGCTGATCCTGACATGGACGAAATTCTGATCACAGTCAGGAGCCGGCAAATTCTACCCCCAGTCTCTCTACGAGAAGAGGAAAGCGCGGAACAGAAGAGCAGTCCTGCGGAAGAAGCTGCGATCATCCAAGACGAACCCGATTGGAGAGAACCCTTCATAGAGTACCTCCGATACGAAAAGCTGCCCGAAGAAAAATCTGCGAGGATTCAGCTGAAGAAAAGATCTCTCCGATACGTGTTTGTAAATGACACGTTATACCGCAGGTCATATGACCAACTCTGGCTCAGGTGTCTGTCACTGGCCGAAGCCCAAAAGGTCATGAAAGATGTCCATTCGGGCGTTTGCGGTGCTCACCAATCTGGCCCCAAGATGCGACTTCAAATCAAACGGCTTGGGTATTACTGGCCCACCATGATACGGGATTGCGGAGAGCATGCAAAGAAATGTTATATCTGCCAAATTCACGGTGATTTTATTCACAAGCATCCCAATCCGTTGCATCCTACGGTGGCGTCGTGGCCCTTCGAAGTCTGGGGCACCGACATTGTTAGTCCAATTGATCCTCCGTCATCCAAAGGCCACCGATTCATACTGGCTGCGACAGACTACTTCTCCAGATGGGCTGAAGTTGTCCCGCTAAAAGAAGTCAAGACAAAAGATATTCTGACATTCTTCCAGCATAATATTCTATACCGCTTCGGTACACCAAGAAGAATCATTTCTGACAACGGGCCTTCTTTCAAGAGCTTCAATGTCTCAAGGTTCGCTACCCAGCACAAGATAGACTGGAGATATTCCTCCATCTATAATCCAAGAGCCAATGGGCTAGCCGAAGCCTTCAATAAGACTCTATGCAAGCTCCTGAGGAAAAATGCTTCAGCCAACAAGAGAGACTGGAATCTCAAACTTCACGAGGCGTTGTGGGCATATCGTACCACGCACCGTACTCCAACTCAGTCCACTCCATACTCATTGCTCTTCGGAGTGGAGGCGGTCCTCCCCCTCGAAGTCGAAGTTCCAAGCTTAAGAATGGCCGTTCAGCACGAGTTGACGGAGGAGGAAAACGTGCTCCTTCGACTTGAAGAACTCGATGCCCTCGAAGAAAAGAGGCTCGCGGTGCAGCAAAATCTGGAGCTATACCGAGCCCAAATGTCATGGGCCTATGACAAGATAACCCGTCTCCGCGCTTTCAAGAAAGGTGAATTGGTGTTGGTCCTCAAAAGACCGATCATCCCCAATCGACATGCCAAGGGAAAATTCGAGCCGAACTGGGAAGGACCGTACGTCATCGAGAAAGTGTTCGACGGAGGATCCTACCAACTAATAAGTGCCGAGGGAGAAAGGCCCATGCCACCCATCAATGGCCGATATCTCAAGAAATACTACACATGAATGCTCCAAGTCGCAGGCGAATTGAGCACATCAGCCCTGCGGTCTGGATCAGACATCCTGCAAAACCGTATACAATCCACGGGCGTAAATGACCCCTATTTCTCCCAAATCCTGCCGGTGAAACTACTTTTAAAGTCCCACCAGCAGCAGAAAAAAAAAAAAGAAAAAGAAAAAAAGAAGAAGAAGAAGAAATAAATAAACGGTATGTCCACAAGCAAAACGGGCACGGATGAAAACCCGAAAGGGCTCCGTGAGTAAAAACAGCAGGACTACCGGCGAGTCTGTGAAAACCCGAAAGGGTGCAAACTCGTGAAAAGAGATGAAATACACTCGCAAAGTCCTCTCGACCTTGTGAGGAGAAAACCCCTGCGTGAGATCCTTACGATTCACAATGGAGCAACACACTTAGGAATCCTCACGATTCCTAAGGAGAAAATACACCTGCGGGATCCTTACGACTCGTAGGGAGAAAATGCTTTATGGGACCCTCACGGCCCATAAAATTGAAAAGCCTTAGGTGATAGGGACCCAAACCTATCTCCTAAGCCATCGTTCCCCAACGGGCAACGGCAAATGATGAGTCGCTCCTGGCATTTCGCTTCAGTGTTAGCGGTGCTGATGCCGACCAAAAACCCAAATCCCAAGTCCTCCCAAGGCAAATGATGAGTTGCTCCTGGCATTATTCCAGTGCAGCAATGCTGATGCCAAACAAGATCCAAATTCCAAGTCCCCAAACGGCGAATGATGAGTCGCTCCTGGTACCACATTCCAGTGCAGCGATGCAGACGCCAACAAAGCCCTGAAATTTTTTCGGCCCTACGGTCTGGATCATACATCCTGCAAAACCGTATACAATCCATAGGCGTAAAACAATCCCGATCTCTCCAAAAAAAAATAATAGAAAAAGAAAAAAATAATAATAAAAGAAAAAAATAAACGGTATGTCCACAAGCAAAACGGGCACGGATGAAAACCCGAAAGGGCTCCGTGAGTAAAAACAGCAGGACTACCGGCGAGTCTGTGAAAACTCGAAAGGGCGCAAACTCGTAAAAAAAAAAGAAAGGAGATGAAATGCACTCTCAAAGTCCTCTCGACTTTGAGAGGAGAAAATTCCCGCGTGAGATCCTTACGACTCACAAAGGAGCAACACCCTTAGGAGTCCCCACGACTCCTATGGAGAAAATACACCTACGAGATCCTTTCGACTCGTAGGGAGAAAATGCTTTTATGGGACCCTCACGGCCCATAAAATTGAAAAGTCTTAAGTGATAGGGATCTAAACCTGCCTCCTAAGCCATCAATTCTCAAATTCTCTCGGGGCAAATGATGAGTTGCTCCTGGCATTATTCCAGTGCAGCAATGCAGATGCCAAACAAAAACCAAAATCCCAAAATCCTCTCAATGACAGATGATGATTCGCTCCTGGTACCATATTCCAGTATAGCGATGCTGATGTCAACCCAAATCAAAATCAACAAGTCAACTTCTACTCCGACACCACAGAAAGCGAGACGAGTCAGAATCCAATCTCGACACCGCAAGAAGCGGAGCAAGTCAAGTCTACCCCTGACACTGCAAGAAGCAGAGCAAGTCAAATCAAGCACCGACCGTCCACGTCGCTAAAAGGGCAGCATCGACCGTCCAAGTCGCGAAAAGGGCAGCATCGACCATCCAAGTCGCAAAAAGGGCAGCACCGACCGTCCAAGTCGAAAAAAGGGCAGCACCGACCGTCCATGTCGCTAAAAGGGCAGCACCGACCGTCCAAGTCACAAAAAGGGCAGCACCGACCGTCCATGTCGCTAAAAGGGCAGCATCGACCGTCCAAGTCGTAAAAAGGGCAGCACCGACCGTCCATGTCGCAAAAAGGGTAGAACCGACCGTCCAAGTCGCTAAAAGGGCAGCACCGACCGTCCAAGTCGCAAAAAGGGCAGTATCGACCGTCCACGTCGCAAAAAGGGCAGCATCGACCGTCCATGTCGCTAAAAGGGCAGCACCGACCGTCCACGTCGCTAAAAGGGAAGCAACGACCGTCCAAGTCGCTAAAAGGGTAGCACCGACCGTCCAAGTCGCAAAAAGGGCAGCGCAGGATTCCTACAAAGCGGGAACCAGATAACTCCGGGCCAGGGAAAACGTCTATCACGGACACTCCGTCTCGGAGACATGTCAAGCAACGACCGTCCATGTCGTAAAAAGGGCAGTGCCAGCTTCCCAAAAAGCGGGAACCAAATAAAGTCGCCTCCACGTGAAAGAAGATCCATCAATTTCATGCACACGACCCACATATGTGGTGTGCATTTATTGATGGGGGGCAATTTGTTGGGGTAAAAATTTACACCCCGGTTGACCAAGTCAAAATCAAAGTCAACCCCAAGCCAAGTAGGCCCAAGCCCAGATCCAGTGGGCCCATGCCCAGATCCAGTGGGCCCATGCCCGGGTCGAGCCCGAACATGAAGCGGCCGGCCTCCCCCCATGCCAAGATAAAAATTTTGTAATAAATAATTTTGTTGTATTTCTTTTATTTTATTTTTAGATAAATGTAAGAAAAAATAGGCATAAAGCCAAATTTTTGTAAAGCCCATGGCTTATGTGCAAAAAGAAATGGCACATGAGCAATGGGATAGGCAAAATGCCATTTTGTGAAGCCCAAGGGGCTATGTGTAAAATGTATGGCCTATAAAGGCAAGGATAATGAAATATCCCAACAACTTTTTCTCTCTCCAAATAAAAAAGTTTCAGATCTGAGATCTTTCTTCCTTCTTCAAGGTTCCAAAACCTTCTTCTTTCTTTTGAATTAAATCAAGAGTTCTACTCTCCTTTTTATAAAATAAATTAGTTTTTCACCACAAAACCCATCAAGGGGAACTCAGATCTTCCATTAGATCTCAAAAAGGAGTGATTTTTAAAATTCCATATCTCTTGATTTTCAAGATCCAGCCAACAGAGGAGGAGGAAGAAGAACTCATTTCCCCAACCAAAACATTTTTCTTTTTTCAGGAGTTCAACTCCACTAATTTCTCTTTCGAGAGTTTTTGGGGCTAAAAGCCCTCTTTTCCTCCAGCGCGCAGCGCTCGTGCGCAAAGCGCCCACGTGCCGACACGTGGCGCGCGCGCTTGCGCGCCAGCGCGATGCGCAAAGCGCCCACGTGCCGACACGTGGCGCGCGCGCTTGCGCACCAGCATGCTTGCGCTCCAGCGCGCAGCGCTCATGCGCAAAGCGCCCACGTGCCGACACTTGGCGCGCGCGCTTGCGCTCCAGCGCGCAGCGCTCATGCGCAAAGCGCCCACGTGGCGCGCGCTCCTGCGAGCAGCGCTTATGCGCAAAGCGTCCACGTGCCGACACGTGGCGCGCGCGCCTGCGCAAAGCGCCCACGTGCCGACACGTGGCGCGCTTGCGCCTGAGCGCACAGCACCTAAGCGCACAGCGCCCAAGGTGCTGCCCCACGCATCCTTTGGATGCCTTTTCCCCTTTATTTATATATATATGTATATATATACATTTGTATACAAATGTACACATACACATACTCCGCAACATTCTCCCCCTCCAAAAAAATTTCGGGCCGGGGCGCTGCCCCGAACCCCGCAAGGGGGCTGCTAGCCCCCTTGACCCCCAGCCCGCTATCCGGGTAGCGGGATCCCCGTAAAAACTCTGCGTGGCTCCCGATATATCCAAAACCCCCATTTCAAAACAGAACACACGCACACCGCACATTGGGTTCGCATGACCAGTTTAACCCGTTAATCGGAGGTTCCCTCGCCCCAAAGGCGAGGAGTAATTAACGGCAGTTTAGTCCGCGGCTGCCGGAGATTCGGATCCCCACAATCATTAAACTCCGGCCTACCCTAGGCAGGGGGAATCTGTAGTACGCCTGACAAGCGCGCGCGTATTCCCATCTCACTGGGGTGACGAAAAACACCCTACAATACCCTTAGCGACACTGGGATGTCTGGGTAGGCATGTTATGAGCGTCTACTACTTTGGCTGTTGTTTCCTGCTGCAATGACTATATACCGCACATTCGGGGCGGTGTTAGGAAAGCGAGTAAATAACAGACCTAGCTATTCAGAACCGGAGGAAGATCCATTGGGATGTCTTCTGATTTCACTGCATGGCCAATTCTTATCGACGCCATGGTGGTGAAGTTTAAGAGTGTAATGAATTGAAGAACTACCGCGGTGTTCCAGTACGCTTCCGAGAGGGATCAAAGGTACTTGGGCAGACATGCCTAATCGGATCTAGGGTACGATATTTCACGAGCCTAGCATATATTTGGTTTATGTTGATTTTCTTTTAGGGAGATCCTTATGTCGGTCCTAATGGATCTGGCTGCAAGGTTATCCGCTTGCAAGTTCTCAACGATCCATTTCGCACCAACATGTAGGGGTATGAATAAGGACAAAAAAGAAAATTCTCAAGGAGACAATTGACTTAGAGAGTCAACGGTTTAGGGAACCGGCTCAAGGAGCTATGGACGGCGCCAACTCGAAGGTGTGAGTAGGAGTATGTTGGCTATTAGGCTTCACCCAGCCCAATACCCGCCCCTTCTAGTGGCCCCTATATATATGTGATATATGGTGCCGGGGTTAATTAATCTAATTAAGAGATAGAGAGATCTAAGAGATTGCTACGGTTTGAGCCATTGTTTTCTCTTCTCCAAGTTCTATTGAGGGTTGGCTTGTAAGGTGATCGCATAGGAGATTCTCGCTTATCAAGGGTGTGGTTTCTCTTCGGTCGTTGTAAGGAGTCGAAGGTCAAAGTTCGTCGTGATAACGTAGGCGAGGATAACGATCCCACCACTTTCGAGTTAAGGTAATTCTTGTAGAATCTTGTGTGTAGATCTTCTTTTTCCACTGCCATGATTTGATGTTATGATCTATGCATCTAAAATTCTACAGTATGAAAGCAAAGGTGTGCTCATTTTTCTTATCATTCATCGAGTATCTATGAAATTACGAACCCATTACTCATCGAGTATGCTTGACAAGCTTATATTATATGACCTCGGACGTAAGTTGAAACCTGAATCATCTAAAAATTACATTCTTACGATTTGGACGAAATCTAGTGTTGGTACTTTCAAATTACGTGTAGATGGCTCTAAAATGTCGTAAAACCATGTCTAGCGGAGGAGAAGAGCGCAATTAAAATCGGATTCTAGTGCAATTTTATTTGCTTAAGAGTTTTTTCTGGTTATGGTTTTGAAGACATTATCTTTGCTAAAGCTAGAGCTATTTAGATGGATTATTACAATGAATTTTATAGGTGAAAGAAATATAATATTTTTGAAAACGGCTCTATACTCTTCCTAGTTCCTAGAATATGATTAAGATTTAAGATCACTGCTTCTCCTTGGAATTAGTATTATTTTATTGCTAAAATGTAAGAAACTCTCGCTTTTTTCAGGAAAGGTGTCGATATTACCAAATCCTTATTTGATAAATCCATATCAAAACTTTTGTATTGAGAAAATTAACCTTGACAACATCAGCTTTTAATTCCCTCCCTCCAAATAGCATCACATCGTCCCTCCTTTGCTTGTGACCTCTCGCATGTCGTGTTGCTTCCCTTGACCTCTCCTCCTCCAACCTTACCGGACCCATCCCCTCCCTTTCCATCTCCTTCCTCTCCCACCTCTGCCTCCTCGACCTCTCCAACAACCTCTGCCTTTTCCTCCGACCTGATCCTCTCGTTTTAGCGTTTCCCGACCCTATCGGATCTGTTGGCCACGATCGGCGACGTGTTTGAAGACAAGATCGGCACCGTCAAGTCCAGCTCCCCATCAAGGACATTGTCGTCCTCATCTCGATCGCATCTAGGGAGAATCTCGGCAACATGATACAGGAACTCGATCACGTTGCCGATGAGCCCGTGAGGTTGCAGATCTTCGTGTGAGACTGCGGATCTTCATGATCTCGCTAACGACGACCATCCTGCGATAGACGGGGCATTGCTACACCGACGTCGTGAACGAGATCCGGATCGGGATAAAAAGAAAGGAAAGCATAAAAAGACAAATTAAAGGTTGATGCATTTGGGGTTAATTTTGACCATACACAATTTTTGGTGTGGATTTATCAAATAACGGTCTAGCAATATTGCCACCCAAGCAGGAAAAGCCACTAAAATTGAAAACATGCGATTCACCACAAAAATCGAAAACATGCGCTTCACCACAAAAATCTTAAAATGTTTTGATTTTTTCCTTTCATAAGACTTTTTTATACCAAAATTAACCTTTTAATAAGTTTAAGGCTAAATTTCAACCTCCTCCTATGGATTTTAGACATTTTTCACGAATGGTATCTTGAACTTTATAAATGACGGATTGCTGTCATGAAATTTCAGAATATCATAAACCTATCATAACAGCGTTAACGGGAAATTAGGAAATGATTGTAATGCCCTTTTATATAAATCTAAATAAAATAAGGCATTATTTTTTTAAACTTTTGCTAATTTATGTAAAAGGGCCGGATATTTTAACCAAAAATAGGAATTAAATTCTTGAAAAAAAGTTGATTCCTTTCTTTTTCTTTTGTTGATTTATATAAAAGAACGGTATAGTCATTTTCTAATTTTCTATTAATGTCGTTATGGTAGTTTTGTGATACTCTGAAAATTTATGGTACAATCCATCATTTTAAAAGTTCAGAATACTATTCATGGAAATTACCCAAAGTTCATGATAGAAGGTTGAAATTTAACCTAAGTTTAATTGACTAGCTAATTATCTTCATTTCTTTTTTTTCATGTTTTCCAAATACACGCTCATTGTTAAAACGAGAAGATAAAATTTTGAAGAAAAACAGAAGATTGGAGGGAAAAAAATTTAGGGAGAAAGGGAAGGAAATGGGAGAAGGCTTGAAGGGTATTTGGAGAATATACACCAAATAATCTAACGGAGTTAAACTTGCGGGGATATACTGCATGTTTTTCAGGTTTACGGGATTTTCCTGTTTTTGGTGCAAAAGCGAAGATGGTTTCCTGCATTTTAGCCTATATATAATTAACCTTGGAGGGTCAAGCAACGGTCATTTACGTTCATAATCATATAGAAAATAATTCTATTGCTCTCGAGCTACCAATAAGTACATTAATCTATCCTTTTCTTATCCGGACTATACTAAACCTGCTGCTATCTATCATCTATCGCTATCAAGATACTTGCCACACTTTGATTTAATGGATCTTCCTGCATTTAAATTCAAACAATAAGATTGGACCTACAATACAAACGTGCTAAAGAGCAAGAATTCTTATAATTTTTAACTTATTTTATTTTATTTGGTTCGGTTTTATGGCCTCCTCGTGTTTGGTCCTAAATAATATTCCACCCAAAATACAAAGAGGTAAAAATAAAAAAAATAGCTTTCTTACTTAACTGTCTAGGGTTTTGAGGATTCTGGTAACTATGGCCGTTGTTGTTGGATTTAATAACAGGTAATAAAAGGAGAGAAGTAACAGCATGGACCCTGGATCAAACTCCCGATTATAGGATGAAGATGAAGGGTAAAAGACGAAAATGTCCTCCATACAATTGGCCCCATCCTAATGGGTTGGGTCAGGTCCAACCTACTGATATCCATTTCCTCCCATTTACCGAGCCCATTATCCAAATGCTCTTTAGAATTGCAACGGCTTGTTACCAGCACATTAAAGTCTTAGATCCGCTTCGGCCTGCCTCCGCCTAGGGTTTAAGCCAAGGGAGAAAAATCTAGGGTTAGGGTTTCTGCGTTTGCGCCTTCCCCTTCTCCAATTTGCAGCGATGTCTGGCAGCAACGTAGGCCAGATGAGGCGATTGTTGAAGCTCAGGAGAGAATATCTCTACAGAAAGAGCTTAGAGGGCTCGAAGCGCGAGTGGTATGAGAAAAAGCGCCAGATTAGGGCAGCTCTTCAAGGTGAATTTCTCCTCCTCCTCCTTTATAGGGAAAGATGTGATTTTTATATTGATTTGCTTCTGACTTTTTGTTGATTCGTTGTGCAGAGGGGAGACCGATCCCAACTGAGCTCAGGAACGAAGAGGCGAAGCTGCGGCAAGAGATCGATGTCGAAGACGATCAAACCGCTGGTATGCACGTTAGAAAGTTATTCAATTTTTTAACATTGTATTTTGTAAGTGGCAGTGCCTATTGTTATCTTTGGTAATCATGTTTATAAAAGGAAGAAGGGAAAGTAAAGTAGATGTTTTTTAAATGGAAAATTTTTGCTTATTTTTAAAGCATTGTTGTTGGGTATAGAGAATCGCCATAAATTTGCGGTTGTTGGCTATAGTGCTCTTAAGTCAATTATTGTAATCGCAGGCACACGATTGTGATGATTGAGGATGACTTATACGGTTAGAACAGTTTTACTCGAGATAATAGTATGCTATCTGGTTTGTCTCTATCATTATGTACATGCTTTATGTGGTATTACAGATCACTATTATATGTTAATAGAGCCCATAGGATTCTTGCTTGATTATTAGCATTATGATGGCGATCATATACGTGCGAGCTGAGTGCTCTATAAACACATCCTTAAATGTCCCTAGTCGAGAGAGTATCGAGACTGGGCATTGATACTCTGGAGTAGACTAGTGTATACTTATCGAGACCCCGACGAGGGGTGGTGGCCAGTCTCACAAGCCATTGGTATTTGTTAGTCATCTAAGATAATATACAGGTGCCCATTGGGTTATGAGTACACTGGACGGACTAGTCAGGAACATACTAGTTGGTATTATACATATTGTCATATAGCACTTCCCAAGTGACGTGTATATAAGTTAGTCTGTCGACCTGAGATCGTCATTTGTCATGTGTGAGTTCCTACTGTGTTTTGATTACTACCATACAACGGCTCAAAAGAGTCATGCAAATAGGTTTTAGTTGAGTACAGTCCTGAGCTAAATGGAGGCAGTGAGCGGATCGTCGGGATTCGTCTCTCCCGGTATTGGGGTTGATGTCGCATGGTGCACGGGTGACTATCACCAGAAATTCTTGGCTAAGGTAGATGAGAATTACTGATTGGATCAGTAGTTTCTCAGTGGGTGATGAGCTTCGTACTGACACGAAATATCGCGTTATCAAGGGTCTGACTTTATCCACCCTCTAGACTCGATATGCGATATTCTTAGACGAACAGACCGGACTGTACGGATATTGTCACTGACAGTCTCAGTAGGGGTTCGGATGAGTTTGCTCGCGGCCTTCCTTTCCCTCAATACCTAGGTAGCCGTTATGTACAGCTAGTGTCGTCGATGTGCTTGTGGTTAAACCCACTGCCAGCGTATTGACGAGTTTTTAGAGTTCCACATAGAGGGTTTCTCTGGTTCTGGCGAAATGATATAGCAGTCGTATTGCATACGTACAGAGTTCTGATCGATTGTTTGTACTATATATTAGGACTTTCGATCGGACAGTTGATAATACTAGCCGGCTCGGGTTTCAGCCGGATTATTAAATTAGGTATTGATTTTATAACTTACGTATATGTGTTTCGATATATATATTCTAGTATTATGTTCTTTGTGTTATTCTATCTCTTCGGGTATTTGTATTTCGGTACGAATACATGTATGTATATACAGTAGCATGCAATCCATATTTTTACAGATAACATTCTAGAAGGTGGACACCCCATTTAGTCTTTATCCATTTATTTATAAATAGAAATGAGGTGGAAATAAAGAGGGGAGTATGATGAGAGCCATGCTTGCATAGTGTTGCACAAATGAATTGTTAATTCATTTGTGCAAACTATTCAAGCATGGACTTGATTTTTAATTGGAAAATATGTTTTACAAAATCCAGCATGAGATTTTCTCTCTATGGATGGTTCATTTTTTTCTTGAAGTTGGCTTTCTCACCATCATGCTTCGCTTCCTCTCTAGTGTTTTCTTGAGCTCCCCCACCTTCAACCTCAACCTCCTCTCTATAATTGTATGAGTTGAGAATCAAGAGAGGGAGTGAGAAAACACTTAGAACACTCATTACATCCTAGGCATTCTAGATTGACAACCTAGAATCCCTAGTTGCTTCACTTGGTTTTGATGTGGAGCTTGAGTCATGAGCTACATTCGGGTGGATCATCTTCGACGAAGGAAGACCGGCGGCCAAGTTCAATCGAGCACGCCTCAAGGAGCTAAGGATGATGATGGAAGACCGAAGGACTTTGTTCGTTCGGTATAACACTCTATCACAGTAGATAGATTCTTTTACATTACTAGTTTCATGTTTGGATTCGATTCTAAGTAGTTGTTCTAGCGCCAAGTTCTTTAAACGCCAAAAATTTTGTCCCGCAATCGGCCACGGTAGATGGCCAGGACGTTAGGAACCCCAACATGGTATCAGAGACACCCAAACATTAGAAACTAGTAGTAGACGATGCATTAGTTTCAAAACCAAAAAACTGCGATTTCAAAATCCACTCTCTGTTCTGAAATTTTTTTGATCTCTGGAATTTTTTTAATCAAGTGCACAATCTTAGTTTAGACATGAGTATGACACAGAATGAAAACGAGGCAATTTGATATAAGTTTGGCCGGCCACATTTAAAAAAAAACGGCCTCACCTTTTTACTATTCACTTTAGGGCCTCATTTTCATCCAGTGTTTAGGGTTTTGTAAATTGGTGTTTTTAGTCTTGTTTGATTTCCCCATATTTTACTAAGTGTTGTCTTTGTTTTGGGGGGACTTGGAAAGTTTCAAAACATAAATTTTTGCATCGTTGATATCTGTGATGTGGTGTATGTGTTTTTCAAACGTCGTTTATTTGTTATATGTCGTTTAGACGGGGTTACACATATTTGCTTATACCGTTGTGATGTTGATATCTGTGATGGCTATGTTCGGATTGTCATATGGGATAGCCTCTTGTGCAATGGTAGTTGTACAGTTTAGATTCATTTGTATATTCAGTATTGCGGGGTGAGCGTCCGACATGTGGACTATTGTTTCCGTCAGATTGTATATTCTTTTATTGGGGCACGATCGGGTTGAGGTCGATGTCGCCATGGTATATATATTTTTCTTTTCTGTACTAGGATTACCCCGCGGTGGAGTGCTCGAATAGCCGGATTCGAAAGGGCAACATGCCTGCATCTCATGGCGTTGAGACGAAAGTGGCCTTACTATAGAATTGGCGGGCTATTCGCCGCACTCGTAGGGGTATAGGATGACCCACGGAGGGATGTTCAAGTTACCGGATTCTGTGAAGTGCTGGGTGGCCCATTCACTTTATTGATTAGGGTTGCCTCACTTCTGAGATTGGCGAATAACTTGCCGCACTCGTAGGGGTCCAGGTTTTTCATTGCACATGCTATTCACACGACCGGGGAACGTCGGGTTTCACTTGCGGCTCAAAGGAAATCCGGGGCTCTTACATTATCCGTTATTCTGTGATGTTTCTGTGATGTTGCTTATATCATGCCTGGGACGAATGTTATATATATATATATTTATATATACTAGTAGATGTATATATTTTGCATCCGCGCTAGTCCAGCCCCATCTCTGCTGTTAGTTAAGTAACCTAACGGTGCATGACGGGGCCCCGTAGCGAATGCGGATGGCATATACGTATATTTTCGTTGTTTTCTGGTGTGATATTGATTAATTGGTGGGACTGCATTAATTTTGATTAATGCAAGGAAAAATAAATCTAAATGTTGTTGAAACCAAATTTTAAAAACTGACATTACAGACGTTTCCTTTTGCTTTGCAGAGCGGTATTCGGTTATGAATATCCAGCACCTCATTCGACGAGACAAGAGTCGAGATCCCTTCATAGGAAGTGATCTCTTGGGCAAAAGTTTGCGTCGGTGTAATAACTTCACTATAGTCGATTCTTTTGCTTTGCATCGTGGTACTCGGTTAGGAATATCCTGCACCTCATTCGATTAGGAAAGAGCCGAGATCTCTTCACAGGGAGTGACCTCTTTAGCAAAAGTTTGCGCCACTATATATTTGTAAAACTGCTCGGTTTCCTTCAACGATATCAAGTTCATTACGTTAAAGGTTTTTCGCCAAAAACTAGCAGTAGTCTTTCGTCGTTTCTTACAAGTATCACAAGTATTTATGCTATGTATGTTGGCCTGCGTCAAGACATAGTGAATGGTAGCTGGGTAATGCTTGTTTGCTGTATGGATATGTGATTATTTAGGACAATCGTACAATTATTTTAGCCCGCGTCAAGGATTTGTACGGGTGGGTTTAAGGTTAATCTAGGATAATGACGGGTTGAACTTGACCAACAACTTATAATATGTTTGCCTACGTCAAGGTCATAAGTGTTGAGGGCAAAAACCATATCGGGAGTTTCAAACATACAGGAAACTTGCCGGGTATACGCATACCTTCTGGAGTGTTGTGACTTGATTAGCTTCCATCAAGTTATCATGCGATGACAGTTGGATCCCGATTCCCACTGATGAGTAGGTGTTACTCATCGGGTGATTTCAGATGAACTCGACTAATTCTCTTTTTAGGATTTGAAGGAGAATTCTAGGAAACGGTGAGAGCCATCCAGATTAGATAAAGTGATTAACCAATCTAATTTAGGTTAAAGTGCACGCTAAGTGTTTCTTTTCTCTCTCTCTCTTTGACAGCGACCATGGCCTGACCTTAAAAAACTCATGAACCAAGTTAACCGAACCTTCTTAAAACTCTTTGGCTATTGGATTGTCATTTAGTCGCATATATCATTGCCACTCTTACATCCCCTTTGCATTTCTCCAGAACACTCCGTATCACTACGAAGATCCATATTTCTTGGATATTCCATCGTATAGTTACATACAAATTCGAAGAAACTTGTTTCAGTTCGAGGATGGATTCCGGTTCTGGAGAAATTGAATAGAATTATTCGGTTGTCTTTTCCTTTTATCTTCTCTCAGGTTGTGAGGGCTCCTAATATTAGGAGAGTACACCTATTGCGCTTAATGGATAGTCTTTTTCCAAACCATATGCATGTGCTGAAAGGTAGGAAAGGAAGAAAACCAATTAGTCTAAGTGTGGTGTACAGAAGGTAATAAGTAAAGATATATAAAGAGATTGGAGTGAGGGCAAGAAAGTATACGGTTACTATCATAAATCTGGATAGTGGAAGAGGCATTACTAGGAATACCCGGCCAACCCTTCGAAACATTTTCATGTTTCAATTTTACTGTGCGGTGTTAATTGAAAACTGTTTTCCCAAATAGATTCTGATTCTAGAGTATGTATTTACCAGACTTGATTCTTATATCTGTATGGCGTTACAGATGGTGAGTGGGAGTAAGATATTGGGAATTGGGTGATTAGATGCTCATCATATCAGAATTCTTTGTAATTGGTGATATTTGAGGAAATCACCTGGGTTTTTCCCGACGGCAAATATTTGGTTTTGAATATCCGTCGTTATGCACCAATTTCAAACTGATATATCTGTTAGTTTATTTTATAAAGTGAGATATAACCTTTTGAAATTATGTCTATGACAATTACCTGTACCAGTTGATGGTTAGGTAAGGTGCATTCAACAGCGGTGTAATTCTTCTTAACCATAGCACAATTTTCAACCTACAGCGCACAGAGTTTGAGTTATTAAACTCAGTGGATTTATACAAAGTATTGTATGTCGTCCGGTGTCCGTTAGGACAAAGGGGTTGGTACTCGTACTATATTCTGTTTACTCGTGATTTCTCTAGTTTTAGACAAGTATTTTGTTGAAATACAAGGTCCAGATTTGAGAAGATATAGGTATAAGAATAAAGTAGAGAACCATATATTGCAAGTATCAGGATTCTTCAAGGTGATCGAAAATGTAGATACTTGTGTTTGGTATTCCGTTGTAAGTAATAGTTTTGAGAACTTGCTTCTCTTTCAGGTTACTCATGCGTAGGTGCATTCCTTGATGAGTAATGCTGCTTGGTCTTCTTCCATTTAGTTGATATGCACTGGGATCGACTGCATGTATTTTGAATCTGGTTCCAATTAAATTAGTGCATTTGTTTCTATATTGGATATATAGAATGGATTCATATTTTAACGATATTAAGGTATATGAAGTTGTCCGGCTCATGCTTAAAACCAGAATCCGGATAAACTCTAGGTACGTTTCAGTAATGGCAGTTTGTGGGTTATCCCGGATTTTGATGAGGGTTAACATTCTACCATCTGGAAAATCAATAGTTATATTGCTCTTGACTCGCTACAGTTTTAGTAAAATGAATTCTTTCCAGAACCACAAGCGATTATTGAAAATTTAGTAGAACCTAAGAATTCAATTGGTTTCGACGATCCATCAGCCACTCCGCAGATTTGGTGGGTAATCTCAGGCACCCAAGAGGTACTTCGGTCTCCTCAAAAACGGTGACAGGGAGGTTTTTAATTACCCAAACTTGGCACTACTGCTGTTCTAGACTATGAGATCTGGCAGGAGGATGCGTATAATGTCGTTCTAAATTAGCTTTAGAAGTGCACGTGTATATGACTCTGTCAGAGGGTTGTAGTCAGTGGGAGCAGCGGATGTGTAGTGGGCAAGTAGCTTATGTCTATTTATAGACTAAAGCAGGTATAGTGGAGATAGATCGTCTAGTTTTGATGTGACAGTCATAGAATTTGACTTCATCAGAACAACAGATGGACCTAGTAAGATGGTAGTAGGAAGTGATGTCCTAGTATTTGGATGACATGCTCTTTATAAGAAATGATATTCCTATACTACGATCGGTTATACTATGGTCGTCACAAGATGTTTTCTCCATATAGGATCTGGATAAAATATCAGGGATTCTGGTCACTAGATCTATGGTTTTAGATCTAGATTTGGGAAGTGTCCAAATTTGGGTATTTGACACTATTCTAAAGTGTTTTAGAATGGACTCCTGGCGTGGTGGTGTACCCGCAGGTGATGGAGTCACCCTCTCTAAAGAGATGTCTTCTAGACTGATGAGCAGATGGATTTGCATGATTGACATATCTCTTACTTAGGCAATTGAATCAATCATGAGATGTCAAGTACCACATTAGATATTGTTTTTGCACTGTCTGTAATAAACATATATTAATCCAATTTTGAAGAAACGTTACGAAACAGTTATGAACATAAGTGGATGTTCTTGGTATATAGTAACGGCAGCTTCCTTCGGGAGGCGGTTATCATTTTAGGCTTCCAAGCTAACCTGGATGACAGAGTGGCTGTCAGAGTTATAGTTTTCCCTCTTTTAAGAGGCAGTATGTTGGACATGTGGTCTAAGAAGATACTGAGGAAGGCATGACGCAGGATACGGATTAAATTCAGTGGATGATACGGTCTAAGAAGTTTGTTGGATTTGGAGTTCATTTGTGAATTGGGTCTCATCAGATATCCAGACAAATTCTAAGACAGGTATTGCTCATTTCAGCAGATGGTCTTTCTCCGCGAAGTTGAGATATAGAGAGATAAAGATAGAAACATTAGAGCGGATCCACTCATTGAGGCTGTTTCTCGAACACGATAGTTTCACAAACAGGCTTTGCAAGACTGATTAGTAGAGAAGTTGGGTGTTTGGTATCACACGGGCTTTGAGTATACGACACCGCAATAATTAGCTTTAAGTGCAAATGGGAGATTGTTGGTTATACTGCCCTCTAGTCAATTATTGTAATCGCAAGCACGCGATTGTGATGCTTGAGAGAGGACCTATACGGGTAGAACAGTCTTACTCGAGATGATAGTATACTATCTGGTTTGTCTCTATCATCATGTACATGCTTTACGTGGTATTACAGATCACTATTACATGTTGATAGAGCCCATAGGATTCTTGCTTGACTATCAGTATTATGATGGCGATCATATACGTGGGAGCTGGGTGGTCTATAAGCACATCTTTAAATGTCCCTTGTCGAGAGAATATCGAGACTGAGCATTGCTACTCCGGAGTAGACTAGTGTATACTTGTCGAGACCCCGACGATGGGCGGTGGCCGGTCTCACAAGCCATTGGTGTCTGTTAGTCACCTAAGATAGTATACAGGTGCTTATTAGATTATGAGTACACTGGACGGACTCGCGGGGAACATGCTAGTTGGTATTATACCTATTGTCAGATAGCAGTTCCTAGGTGACGTGTACAGGTTAGTCTGTCGACTTGAGATCGTCATTTGTCTCGTGTGAGTTTCTACTGTGCTTTGATTACTACCATACCACGGCTCAAAGGAATCATGCAAACAGGTTTTAGTAGGATACAGTCCCGAGCCATACGGAGGCAGTGAGCGGATCGTCGGGGATTCGTCTCTCCCGGTATTGGGGGTTGATATCGCGCGGTGCATGAGTGACCATCACCGGAAATCTTTGGTCAAGGTAGACGAGAATTACTGATTTGGATCAGTAGTTTCTCAGTGAATGATGGGCTTCATACCGACACAAAATATCGCGTTATTAGGGGTCTGACTTTATCCATCCCCTAGACCCGATATACGATACTCTTAGACGAACAGACCGGACTGTACGGATATTGTCATTGACAGGCTCAGTAGGGGTTCGGATGAGTTTGCTCGTCGGCCTTCCTTTCGCTCAATGGCCTTCCTTTCGCTCAATACATGGGTAGCCGTTACGTACAGCTAGTGCCGCTGACGTGCTTGTAGTTAAACTCACTGCTAGCGTATTGACGAGTCTTTAGAGCCCCACACAGAGGGTTTCACTGGTTCTGGCAAAACGATATAGTACCCGTATTGCATACGTGCAGGGTTCCGTGTACTATGACTTTCGATCGGACGGTTGATAATACTAGCTGGTTCGGGTTTGAGCCGGATTATTAAATCAGGTATTGATTTAATAATTTATGTATATGTATTTCGATATATATATATATATATATATTCTACTATTATGTTCTTTGTGTTATTCTATCTTTTCGGGCATTCGTATTTCGGTACCAATACTGGTATGTATATACAGTAGAATGTAATCCGTATTTTTACAGATAACATTTTAGAAGACACGCCTCATTTAGTCTTTATCCATTTATTTATAAATGGAAATGAGGCGGAAATAAAGAGAGGGGGGTATGGTGAGAGTCATGCTTGTATAGTGTTGAACAAATGAATTGTTAATTCATTTGTGTAAACTATTCAAGCATAGGCTTGATTTTTAATTGGAAAAATATGTTTTACAAAATCTAGAATGAGATTTTCTCTCCCTATGGATGATTCATTTTTTCTTGGAGTTGGCTTTCTCATCATCATGCTTCACCTCCTCTCTAGTGTTTTTTTTTAGCTCCTCCTCTTTCAACCTCAATCTCCTCTTTAGTGTTTCATTAGTTGAGAATCAAGAGAGGAGATGAGATGGATAAACATTTGGAACACTCACTACATTCTAGGCATTCTAGATTGGCAACCTAGAATCCCTAGTTGCTTCACTTGCTTTTGATGTGGAGTTAGAGCTATGAGCTATATCTCTCGGGTGGATCATTTTTGATGAAGGAAGACCGACGGCCAAGTTACGCCTCAAGGAGTTAAGGATGATGATTGAAGACCGAAGGACTTGGTTCGTTCGGTATAACACTCTATGTAGATAGATTCTTTTAGATTACTAGTTTCATGTTTGGATTCGATTCTAAGTAGTTGTTTCTAGCGCCAAGTTTCTTTAAACGCCAAAATTTTTGTTCTGTAATCGGCCACGGCCACGGTAGATGGCCAGGACGCTAGGAACCCCAACAGTTGAGGGTGTGGATTAGATTGCTCTAGAGCTTCATAGTAACCTGTAAATATTTGTGGAAACCATTCATGAATCAAGGAAGGCAGCAAAAATCACCGCAAATAATTGATTTTCACCAACTTGGAGACATAATAAACAGTCAAAGGGTATTAAGTAAGCAAGCATCTCTATGCTTTATCAGAAACTTCATGACGTGTAGATCAATAATGAAGTATTATAGAAGTCATTTGTAACTAATGGCGGAGTCATTTGTAACATCAGCATAACAGGACTTTCTTTTCTTAAACAAGTTTAATGTTGCAATATGCTGTATTAGTTTTATTAGTATAAATGATTTAATATGCTTTATTAGTGTTAGAATCTTGTACATGGACCTGTGCATGGTGACCACCTAGGAATTTCTCTTGTTGCACCTCTCCCTTCGTTGGATTGTATTTTATTTTGCTCTTGGAGTTATCGATGGTGCCTTATAAACAATCATAATTCCTATGGCAAAAGCTTAACCTTCATTCTTCCTCTCATTCTAGACGATAACCAGAGTCTACAAGAATTCAGAGACACCAACTGCTCCTTTAGAATTAAGGAATTCCCTGCATGTAGTTTCCTTAGTCAAAACTTTGGCACTAAGAGGTTGAGGCCTGGTTGACTACAGCTCATACAACTTTCATTTCTTTCATTCGTGGAGACTTACTTCACCGACCCCATTTTGATGGGAATGATACACATATCAATTACAAAAACATACTTGGTTAAGAGTTGAGGGCTCGAGGCAAATGCATTTGAGTGCCTAGTATTCTGCTGTTACATATATCGAAATCTGCCAATTAACTCTCTCTTCACCTATTTGGTCACTTGCGTATTGTTTTCTTTAGGAATTCAAGATTATTTAAATCCTCTAGTAACTACACAAGTTCACTAAAATATTTTCTACCTCATGAAGTACCAAGGACGCTCATTGATGATGAATATGCCGATGCATCAATGAAAGACCCAAAAATTCTTTTGACTACAGCACGAAATCCGAGTGCACCTCTTAAACAATTTGTTAAGGTAAATTAATTTTTCCTGGCTTGATGTGCAATATTTGTCTTCTATATGATCTAACGGCGTTCTTGTTTTGTTAACTTTGCTCTTCACTTTTGTAGGAACTTAAATTTGTCTTTCCAAACTCAACAAGAATGAATCGTGGTAGCCAGGTTTTTTCGCCCCTTTGTTTGCATTATTTATTTTCAGTTCTATATTTGTTGTGATTGAATTCCAATAGCCCTACTGATCTAATATGAACTTGGAAGAGCTCTTCCTTTTCACTTGTGTATATAGATTTCGCTACATGGTTCTTTTCAATTTAGTCTATAGACTTCTCTACATGCACACATGCATGTGCGCACACGCTCACACACATGTTCATATCTTAGATCACACGCCAACCAATCATTCTTATAACGCTCTGAATCATTTTCAAGATTGTCTCTGAAGGTTACATATTTTATCACATCGTACATACCTTCTGAAGCATGTGCACCTTCGATAAATACCTCTCGTTCCCATTAAGTCTCCAGCTTTGCACCTTATATTGAAACTTTTTCAAGAGAATTCGCAACATATTTTATAAATTTCTGCAACTCTTACTTTATATTTGATGGTCAATCTTTTCCTCTGTAATTGTGGGCTAGAGCTAGGATGGTGAGAGCAAACATAATCAAATTTTACAATAAAGAAACACCAGATGGTGTAAAAATTAAATACCAGATAATTTTTATCAAACTTATTGTAGGAGAGTGTACTGAATTTAAGCCTAAAAAAGGCGAGTGAGCTAAATCCAAGTCATTTAAATAGAGCGCACTATGTTCATGTTCTCACATTTGAAAACTAATATTAACATAATGAAGAACTTAAAACTTTTATCTTAGTCAATGTCATGAAAACTTTTTTTGCACTGGGCTATTTTCTGTAATAAATCCAACTTCTATACCCAAACCTAAATTCTTCAACACTTCTAAAGTTTGCAGGTATTTTTATGATCCTTGTGATGTATCTCTTATCGTGACTAACATTAATTTGGATTTGAATTTTAAGGCATCACAATCTGATTACTCTGCAACTTATTCCATTACCGCTTCTCTGAGATATAATAGACAGTGGCTGTGCACTAGAGTATATATGAACTGCAAACTAATTTTGTTTTTGCAACTTATATTACAGCTTGTTGAAGAAATAATAAATATGTGCCGCGCACATGATTATACAGATGTTATTTTTGTGAACGAACATCGAGGTGTGCCCATTCGTTTGGTCGTTTGCCATTTGCCCCATGGCCCGACTGCGCACTTTGGTTTGTTTAACGTGGTATGTAAAATTGGCCAAGCTTGTATTGCAATTTATGTGCTTTCTATACTTTTGAAATTGAGATAGCTCCAGATATATTTTTTCATGTTTATTTACTTTCAGGTGACAAGGCATGGTATAAAGGATAATAAGGGATTAGGAACAATGCCAGAAGCCTACCCCCATTTAATTCTGAATAATTTATCAACAACGGTAATTTTTTAAGTTGACTCACTCATTTGTCTCGCCCTACCTGTTATTATATTTTCTAAAGCATCTGTGTCATTCCCATCATGGAGCCTTTCTTGCATACCTAATTTATTTATTATTAAGTATAATGTCAAATTCCATGGAGAAAACAGCTATTGGTGGAGTAATAGCAAATATATTAACAATTGAAGACAACATGACTTAAATTTTGTGGAGGAGTTCGTTGAGGTAGAATAATGTTAATCATTAACATATGATGGAACTATTTCTTAGATTTGATCAGTTCTGAAGAACATTAATCTATTCAAGAGCTATTTTCTTCACAATATAGCATAGGATGTATATATTCTCAGCGCTAAATCCAATAATGCCCTTCAGTTGGGCCCAATTAGCAGGAAACGACCATCAGAACTAAATTGTAGCAATTGCCTCCCTAAATCTAACAGAGTTATTTTCCTCATTCTTTTGTAGGCATATGACCTTTTCTCTCCTCAAAATACCCTTGAACTGATCTCTATTGGACTATTGACATTTACTCTTTTATCTATCAGACTATTGACTGTTGGTTGTCTTTTGTTGGAAATTTTGGATGTTTTTGCTTGTGGTAGTGTAATCTCTTTGGGGTTTCATAGAACGCTTTTATTGTTGTTCTCATGGACAAGTAATGAAAAATGCGATGAAATGGTTGTTCTTTTGCTACTAGGATTAAGAGTAATTAAAGTAGTTTGGCATGTGTTGATGCGGTCAGTAAATATTAAACAAATGTATGGCATATGATATTATAATTTTGCAACTATCCAATATGTGTTAGATGATGATGATGATGATGATGATGATCTACAACGTCGTGAAATGAACAAGAAGATCCATTATATTGGTTTTTATGGGAACAATTACATGGATTGGTTCTAAAACATAAGAAAATGTCACACCTATTCGTCCCTTTATGAGAACTTAAGATTATTATCCTTTTGTATAAGTGGAATAAAGTGGTTCATATGTTTATGGGGATTTATACATGTAATAGTCCTACGATTTCCTGGAATTTGGTTTAGATTTATTAATTTCACAATATATTCGTTGACTGAGACTAAAAAGTAGATCGTTGGCTCTTTGCGGATGACATGTTTTCAAGCACTGAATTTGTTGGAAGTACAAGACATTTATGTTTAGTCTAGATCGGAAAAATAGGAAATATGGGACCCATTTTTTATACAACTTTATGAACTTCAATGAAGGTTTTCACGAAACTGCAGTCCTGATTCCCCATGCATCGCACTGGGTTCACCAGTAGTTAGTAATAAGTTCACCAGTAATTAGTAATAAAGCGCTTGTTATGTGTACAAAACTGTTGGTGACGACAATTGCCTAACTGTTATTGTTAGCCTACATAGAATACACACCAGCTATGTCATAGGTGACCTGACCCAGCTCGCAATACTTGTGTACTCCAAATCTTATGTGGGAAGAACTCTATCGACTTATATTGTTTGTTTGGAGGAACAATAAGGTCTGAAAAGGAGACATCCTCTGCGATTCCGGTTACAATCTATATCAACTAAACTGACATTGAATGTTCATTTGCATAATTGGATCCATATGGAAGACTATTGTTGCAACGCTGGTGGGTGTCTGTTGTGCCATCACATTTCTTCAATCTTAAATATGTGCTAGGAATGCAAATAATCTTACTGCATTCTTGCGGCGTGAGTCACTATTTTGGAGTTTCCACTCACCGAAGTTTTCTTGATCCCAAGCCATAAGGTAGCATGCTATAGTTTGACGCTTTAGGAACTTAATTTGCACTTGGAGAGCATTGATTGGACTCCTTGTATGGTAGTTGGCCTGCATGTTACCTAATGAGAGATCCTAGCCTCCCACTATAGGTGTTAATGTGCTTGCACACGCTGATAGCTTAATTAGATATTAATGCAGGCCGCCTTGCTTGACTTGTTGAAGCTTGATTTCAATATTTTTGGCATGCTTGGTGGTCGCTTGATATTTTTATTTGCTTGATGAAAATAGTCGCTTGATCTTAAAATGGCATGGAATTATTGGTGGTAATATGATTGCAGATGCATATAGCTCATGTGTGTATTAGTGCAGGCCTGCCTTGCTCGACTTGTTGAATGCTTGAAGCTTGATTTAATATTTTTTTGGGTGGTTTAATGGTCGCGTGATCTTTCTCTTCTTCTTTAGTTTTTGTTATTTGTTTTTTTGGTGATGAATAGTGGCTTGATCTTAAAATGGCATTGGACTAGCCATAATCATGAGGAACTAGAGTTTGTTGATATGGGGTCGAACTTTCAATTGCCGTGTTCATGCTCGTCTTCGTAACTAATCAAGCAGCTTAGTTTGGCTTAATTAAGCTTGTGTACATTATATGATGTGCTTCAGCTTGATCCCAGCCTATTTAATTTTGTTTAAGCAATAAAGATGTGCTGAATCTTGTGTAACACAAATATATCTTGATATTGAATTAATGTGTATGCTCATAGAAATTCTAATTATTTCTTAAAAGCATGATTTGTCCCCCATCTATCAAGCTTCTTGCCGATTAGTCGTAACTGTGAACCTATAAGTAGCTGACACACCATCTTAAAGGAGGCCTTGGAAATATTTTTTAAAAAACCGAGGATTAGTATTCCAAGTTTTCAGCCACAATGAGTAGTAATCTATAAGCTATCCTATTATTGCATTCAAAAGTTATTCCTAAATGATAAATTTTACTCTGTTGATCATATTTGGGGTTCCACGGGATAAATGCATTCGTACACACATACACTATAATTTGGTTTCATGTCCTTGCTGCCTACTGCCTACTATAGCCCTTGAGCTATGCAAGCTTAGTTTTTTTTTTTTTTAAATTAGTTTAACTAAGAAACATTGAGATCGAATTGAATATCCAAATGTTAAACAAGCTGTTTATATAGGTATTTTTTCCCTTCCATATTTAACAAATGTTAGTCCATCTTGATCTTATGGCCCCTCTGACTTCTGTTTGTCTCGAATTCCTCATTTTCACGCCCTTCTCCGCTTGTGTACCCATGCATGTCCCTTTATTTATTTGTTTTTTAGTTTGGAAGTTCTTTATATTGAGGAGCTTCTAACCCATCAATTAGTGTCTTTAATCACCCTGCGTTTGTTTAAGATATGGAAGACGCTCTTAGAAAGATATCTAGTCAATAGTGGAAGATTGTCATGGATCCAATTAGGCATGACCTTGAATCACTAAATTTGGACTCCAAGTCCACTGACATCAATCTATAGTTAATTGTAATATTTCCACAAAATTTTGCAACTTCAAAATATTTCAGCCATTTTCTAGTAGATTCTTCTTTACTATCTATGTGAGGCATCCTAATTTTCTTTTGTGTCAATCACCAATAACAAGAATGCCTTAGTCTAAAAATACATCAGGTTTGGTTACATGAATTCTTTTTCTCCATTCGTCATTAGGCTCCTTTAGGGCTCATGAGATGTAATAGGTAGCAATATGCTGATTTGCTTTCGTGCTCTTGCATTACCATTAGCTGTCTGAAGTTCTAAGATCATCCAAGGAAACATTTTTAATTTTTGACGAAATAAAATGTAGCCACTCTTTTCCCCTGAAATAAAAATTAAATTTTATTTTTGAATGATCTATGATAACGTGCTTTCTGTTTTTTTCCCCAAAAAATATATAATTTGGAAGTGATGTTTACTTGAAATAATAGGATTTTCTTTCTGATTTGATAAATATGCAGATTGGACAAAGGCTAGGGAACATCCTAAAACATCTCTTTCCTGTGCCTAAGCCAGACACCAAGCGCATTATCACGTTCTCCAACATGTCAGATTATATCACGTTCAGGTCGGTGCTCTATGTTTCTTACATAATAGTTTTTTTTAAAACGAATTTTTTTCTTATAAAAAATGGTAATTTCATTAGAAACTCTTTTTATCTTGCCATTTATAATCAACATCTATTGAACTCATGTAGAATAATGTTTCCTGAATGATTCTAGGGGCTTTGTTTGGCCAAAAGAGACTAGAATAAACCAAAATATAAACCTCGAGAAACTTTTTCTCCGGTTCACTTACTTTGGATTGAGCTTGGAAGGAGCTCCCAAAGAAAAAGGAAATTCCTTAATTTTCACTCGAAAGAAATAGAAACAATTGAAGTCATAAACTTTCATACCAGTTCATCCGCTCATAATTGTATATCATTTTTTCCATTTTGCCCTCACTTGATATGCAATGTATCGAAGTCTAAATTTTAGCAATTATGAAACAATCGTTATAATTAAACTTGTGTGCAAATACAACAGAGAGGAATTCAGAATATTTATAGCACTATTTTTTATGATAACATAAGTTGAAATCTTCATGAATGCAGGCACCATGTCTATGAAAAACGTGGGGGCCCTAAGTCAATTGAATTGAAAGAGATCGGTCCTCGTTTCGATCTGAAACCTTATAAGGTGAGCTCATTCTTCAAAGCTATAGATTGCTTTGCTCATTTAAACACTAAACATGTCTCGTGACTTTATTTTTCTATCCCTTTTTTTCTGTTAAATATTGGCATTACCAGATTGAGCTAGGAACGGTGGAGCAGAGCAACCCTCCGAGCGAGTGGGAACTAAGAAATTTCATGAACACCACCAAGAAACGGAAATATCTTGGAGATTGAAAGTTTTATCTCATGTTTTGGACCAAAATCTTCCAAGTTTTGTTTCTTAATTTAGTACCGATTTATGCTTTTCGGTGCTGTTTTGTTGTTTGCGGTTCGTCTTGCAGACTGCAGTACCTGAGAAGGGAAAGCTAATATCATTTATTAGGAAATGCAAAAGGTTGAATATAGCTTAGAATCTCTCATGTAGTTGCCAAACTATTTGCTGCTATGTAAATGATCTCCCCATATAATGTGTGCTGTTATGTTTTTCACCCACCTTGGCTTTATGAAGCAATTTCTCCCTACAGGACATTAAATTTGTCAACTTCATTTACTTTTTCAATGAATGGTGGTGATATTAATTGGTGTGTTGATTTAGAGTTGTGGTAGTTAGAGAGAAAATATGTATTTTTCTAAGAGAAAATTTATTATAGATTCATTGTTCTTTAGATTTAATTCCTAACCTTTTTGCACGAGTGATGCATGATCCATGCCTATGTGTTAAACATTATAGAGAAAATATTTGAGAAGATTTTTAAGGTTTTAGCTAAAGATGGTAATAATGTATTTATTTGTTAAGCTATAATGATTTTATAGAATTCTAGTAAAGATTTGATAATATTTGAAAAGTTAGTTATTGTTTTGTAAACATTTTGTAATCTAAAATTATAAATATAAATATTTGTAAAAAAAGTAAAAATAAATATAGCTTTTACAAATATTTAAAATGTTAAAAGTCTTAAAATATTTGAATTTTTTATTTATCACTATTTTCTATAAATGTGTATATAGATTTTAAAAGATTTGAAAAGTTTTTCCTAAACCCGAAAATAAAATTTAAGAAAAGTGTTTTTAGATTTGAAAAGAAAATCTAAATAGATTTATTAAGGTTTGAAAATATCTATTTTTATTGTTTTAAATATATCCAAAAATAAAAATATAAAAAGATTTACAAGGATTAGAAATTTTCATTTTATTTATTATATTTTTTTATAATATAATATGCATATAAAAAGTAAGAACCAAGTTATTTGGAAAAGCTGTTTTTTAAAATCCGAAAATAGAAACTTAAAAAGTATTTATTAAATCTGAAAATTAAAATGAAATTTTTTTATAATTATTTTAAAATGTTTTATTTATCAAAAGTATAAATATAAAAGGGTTTACAAAAGTTTGAAAATGGTTGATTTTTATTCTTTTAAAAAAAATACAATTAGCAAAAAGTTAATGATGTTTACTAAGATTTATATAACAAACGAGATTATAAATAGATCTGAATCAAATTGAAAAATTAACAACAAATCTATAGTTTGGATTAATATTATTGATCTAAATATAGTTCAATCTATTTATATAAACGATGCTATTTATATATGAGAAGATGTATATTTTTAGGAAAATACGAAGGACGTAAATGATATAAAATAACCGGCACAAATTTAAATTTGGAAATAATAAGAGAAGTATCTTTTTCTGAATAAAATTAGCCAGCTAACCAAGATTAATAGAGAGGCACCATGAAGATTCAAGGAATATATTAATTCAATTTGAAATTCTAATTGCAACCATCTTAAAAGTTGAGTTATAATAATAGAGACTAGTTTTTTGCTTGTGTGAATGCCCGTCAGCATATTTAGAAATCATGTGATTTGACGATTTGTGAAGATTAGAGTGGTTTTTTGTTTCACTATCTATTATTATTTTTTTTAATTTTCTCTTAAAACCGTGGTGGTTATTTAAACTCATCTAAATTTTAGGCCACAATTTTAGAATTTGTTTTCGAGTTTGCCTTGAATTTCTCAAATTAAAAAATCATGATGAGATGGATTGCTTAAAAAATAGGTTACCTTTCTTAACTATTTATAATTGAGCACTTATACCCTCTGAACTATAATAATAACCACTTACACTTTCTATGGTTAATAGATATTTTTCTAATATCCATTTTACCCCTCTTCTATTCTATTCTACTCTAAAAATACCAATCTTTGATCTAAAATGCCAATATTTTAGCCTTAACCTTAAACCTTGATGTTATCTTTTCTTCCATTACACCTCCAAACTTTTTTCCATCATCACAAAAACGCTCAAGGTTTTAACCATAATCCAAAAGCCTGATGTTTAACACATTCTCTCCAATAATTTCTAGAAAGAGGGAAAAGAAATTCAAGATGAATATTTTTCAATTTTATTTTATTCTCATTTTTTTAGTTGATTTTGCTAAGATTTTTTCATTGAAATATTAGTACCATGAGTTCTTAATGCTTGAGGGGAAAGAGGAAAGGGATATAACAGGAATTAGAAATACATTTTTCAATCAGATGAGATGAAAACGCGTATACTATAATACTTCAGGGGTATAAGTGGTAGCACAGGCGGTGCAATTAACCCTAAAAAATAAGATCCCCCCTCCCTTTCAATTAGAATAAAATCATGTATTACACATAGTAAAGAATTGAATTTTAAAATAACATGTAGTACAATTTCAATTTTAAGTTCGATGTAGCCTCATCAAACTCGCTAGAGTAATCCCATCTTATCTTTTATCCTTCTTAAAATACAAAAAACTCTATTTTATATTAAAAAAAAAGGTAGAAGAAATATTATTATACATGTATTAAAGTTTAATGAAGACGAACAATAAGATGAATAAAATAGTTAGGAGCTCTTCATCGAGCTATGAATCCGAATCTCAACCACTTGGTCATAAAAACCCATCAAATCTTCGTAACTCATCTCCTCAATTGGCTTATCACACCAAACTTTTGTCGAGGCCAAATATTCATCCAATAACTGTTGTTGAAGTATCACAATATCGGGTAATACAACATCAGATGGCGGGACGAAGATGAATTGTACAAATATTTGTTGATGATGGCCTCTACAGAGGGGCTGCTTAAGGCGTAAGCTTTATTACCCTTGTTACCCGGAGAAAAAGAGATAGCCACTATATCTGTCCTGCATGCAATGTAAAGTTCACATATTTTTTTTAATAGACCTTGCCGAAACTCTGAGTTTGTCTTTATATTTGATTTTTTCCATTGGAAGCTTTCGACTGCCAACGTTTTCCTATGGCGACTTACCTATGAACCACTATTTTGGTTTTCTTGAATAAAATTAGTCTCTCTTACTTTTTCTTCAAGCTCTATTAAACTTATGGTCCGTTGGTCAGAAATCCCATTCTCTACCAACTCTTCCATCCTTTCGATGTCATCTTCTTAATTTTTTCGAGAATTTTGATGGGTTAAATCAATCCCTCCTATTTTTTCTTCAAGCTTTTTCAAAATTGTGATCTTCTTATTACAATTTCCATGCCTTACCGACTCTTTAGTCTTTTTGCTGCCGCCATCTTGGTCTTTGTGAGAATTTAGATGGGTTAAATTATTCCCACCTGTTTTTTCATCAGCCTTTTGCAAAATTGTGATCTCTTGATCATAATTCCCATATTCGACCAACTCTTGCATCCTTTCGGTACCATCATCTTGGTTATTTTGAGAACTTAGAAAAGTAATCTGCAATAACTTTTCTTTAATCTCATACAAACCTGTAATCTTTTTATCACAGCTCTCATGCTCTGTGAATTCTTCCGTCATTTTGTTGCCATCAACTTGGTTGGTATCTTCCATAGTTTATATTATTAGAACCAACAAAAAAGAAAGGCTAATCTCAGAGGAAAAAGAAAACGACAAAAGGAGTAATTTATAAGGGGTAGTGAACAAGAGATTAGAGTTGATCTTCTGCCTATTTAAATATCAGTTACCAAGTCTTTTCCATAATATAATTTCGTTTCCTATTTAAATATCAGTTAACAAGAGATTAGAGTTGATCTTAGGTTTGTTTCTATAATAATATAGTATTGGTGGAGGTTCTTTTCGGGCCTCAACTGATGGAGGTCCTTTCCGGGTCTCCGTCAGATGTGGTCTTCCGCTGATCTCCTGGTGGAGTTAGATGGTTACCTTCCATTGCGTGTGGGTCTCAATGGGTTTTGGTGGAAGAGATGATATGAGGAGTTCGGTGCCGAGTACCTGCAAAAAAGTCCCGGGGTGGTTTGGTACCACCAAGGACCCTTCGACGATCAAGTTAGTGATGAGATCCGAGCAGAGTAACGGCTTAAAAGAGTAAAAAATGGCTTACTTGATCCCTCTGTGATGGGGGTTTATATAGCGGTGGTGGCACGCAGCAGCAGGTGCGAGGATCTCGCCGGCAGTTACGCCCCCGACGTCATGCCCGTGTAGAAAGCGGATCGCCCATTAATGGGGATTGATGGCGTGGAACGTGGGGTGTTGCTGGCGTAGAATCTGCGCATGGCGGGATTCGCGGAGCGGCGGTTACGCCTGTGAGCGGTGACTTTGGTCGGAGGGCCGAGGTAGACAGCCACGGCTTGGAGCTCGGGACGAGCGAGGAGGCCGAGGAGTCCAAGTCTTGCCGCAGCCCGACGCGGGCTACGGGGCCGAGGAGGCCAATTGGCAGGGGGCCCTGAGGTGGGCCAGCCTGTGTTTGCAGGTAGGGTACAGGGTGGCCTGGTCGGCTCCTGCAGGCCCTTTCTGCTGGGTTCTGGGACCCGTCGCCTGCCACGTGTCCTGATCTTGGAGGTCGCCGGTATTGAGCATCATCATTAGCCCCCAACTCTTGTCCCGACCAGCTAGCGGGTCGGGTCAGGAGTGGACTGCCGGGCCTCCCGAGATGAGCTCCTTTTCAGGGTATTGTCGGGACGAGTCCTCGGGCCGTTGGTTGTCTTTTTTTCGCTAGCAAATCAAGGCGAGATCTCCGCATTTAAAGAAGGTGCGCTGATTCGTGCACTCTGCGACTGAAGCGACGGTCCGCGTGTCGCTCATCGACTGGCTGATGCGACGTATGCAGGCCTGTGGCGTCTGATGGGACGCGGCCCGGCGCGGAACTGACATGTGGAGAGATCGGGGCCGCTAGGATCGAAGAGCCGTTTCGACGGGAGACGACGGGCGCCGTTGGATGAGGCCGTGTGTAACAATAAACAGGGGTGGGGCCCGCTCCAGGGCCCTCACTCCTCCATATTTCCCTCTTTCGAGTCTTAGCTGCTCGGCGCTCGTCCCCCTTCTCTCGTTTCCAGCTTCTGAAGATCTTCTTTTCCAAGATTAGATGCCTTCCTCTATAGAATCAGTAGATATTGTAGGAGTAGGTGCTAGGGTTCCTTTAGCTGTGTCTGAGTCTCCTCGGGGAGCAGGGGTTGAATCCTCTCCCCGGGATCGTGAGGCGGGGGCCGCCTCCAGGGAGGAGGCGACGGATGTGGCCTCGCCAACGCTCGGGCTCGCTTCCACATCCCCTCGTGCTACACGCTTCGACTGGCCAAGGAAGGAGAGAGGGCAGATCAGGTACGGGGCAGGGAGATTGCCCTGTATTTGGAAGCTTTTTGGGGCGGAATGCGCCTGCCCTTCTCTCCTGAGGTCGTCGCCGCGCTGAATTTCTTCGGTTTGGCTCCCGGCCAGTTAGTGCCGAACTCGTGGAGGACCCTCCTTGGGTTCTTGATCCGCCTGAAGTTGCAGGCGGTCCCCTTCAGCCTTTCCCTTCTCGATTCCTCCCTCATCTTCAAAAGTCACCCTGGTGGTCGAGCGGGCGACCCGAGATGGGTTTATTTCACCTTCAGGAAGCGGCTGGGGGGCACCGCCGAGACTGGGGTCATGACCTTGCCCTCCTCCATTCATGATTGGAAAAAGAAAATTTTCTTCGTTTCCCCTCCCGAGGGCGAGTACTGGCCCGTGCCTACCAAGTGGTCGAGGGAGAAGTGTCTGCCGGGGAACCAGTCCGATGACTCCGCCGCGGTGAGAGTGGTGTCGTGGGAGCCCATCCCTCAACCCGACATGCTGCTATCCGAGAGGGTCTTGAGCTGGGCCGGGCTTAGCCCCGTCGAGTTCGTCGGTGAGTTAGGCTTGCTCTTTTTGGGTTTATGTTTTACTCGTGTTGCTGATCTGTTAGTATTTGTTTCGTGCAGGACCTATGGACTTCGTCACACTCAGGGCCTCCATGCGCCAACCGAGGCAGCCTACGAGGGCTGGGGGCGCCAGTTCCTCCCGTGCGGGGCCCGCCCCGACTCCTACCGCTCCGGTAGCAGCGCCCCGTGAGCGCTCGGTGGCGGATCCCGCCCCGGGTCCCAGCAGAGCATCGGGCTGGAAGCGGGCCATGATTCAGGAGGACTCGGCCTGGGAAGAGGAGATCGGCTCTCCCTCGGAGCCGCTCAAGAGGGGCTCCCGGAGACCTTTCCGAGGCCGATCCTCGCCGACCGTGGTGGTGGAAGAGGGTCTGCGATTTGCGGTGCCATCGGGGCTGTCCGTGGCAGACAGCCTCCTGCATGAGTTAGAGACCTCGGCAGGGGGCAGAGTCCCAGAGGGGACCTTCAGGGCTCAGCTGGCGTCCATCGCCCAGGAGTCCGTGCAGGTAAGTTTCTTGGTTCATTGTGATATTCAGTGCCCTCTTCGTCTTTCTGATGATTTTTTGTGTCTCCCAGGTCCTCCAGCATGTGGCCCTCGCCCTACGCATGGAAGCCGAGGTGGTAGCCCCGGCGTTGGAGGCTGCGGGTCAGCTCGCCTCGCTGCAAGAGAGCTCCAGGCGGGAGCTGGAGGCGATGTCGGCGAGGGTTGCCGCCTTGGAAGGCGAGGTGGAGGCCGGGAAACGGGAGGTCGCCCGGCACCGCGAGGCCGCCGTCATCGCCGAGGGTAAGCTCGGGGACGCTCAGGTGCTCGCCTGCAACCTGAAGAAGACGGTGAAGACCCTCCAAAAGGAGCTGGGACGGCGGACGAGGCGGCCAGGTTATGTCACGCCCCGCTTCCCAGAGTACGCTAGATTGGGCACGTGACATAGCCAACCATGCTACCTGTGGGTAGGAAGTATCCATCCACAGTCACATTACGGCTGTAAAGATATCAAGAACAAGATAAAACCATCTAAAAACATGTCCATAATCCAGAATAACAAGAGTCAATGATAAATAAATGCGGAAGCAAATGATCCAATACAATACTGAAAAGTATGTCCCATAATGCGGGCTCACCTCTGGAAATAAATGCAGGAAATAAAACTAACCACCACTGGACTCACAACTCAGCCTGTTGGCTGAAGTACTCCTGCTCGGACTGTGACAGTGGTATAGAATCTGGGCCATGCAAAACCCAGACGTCAGCGCGTCATGTCAACCAGTAATATAATATGAAAATGTAACAGGCAATGCAAAATAAACATGAATAAGGCAATAATGTGAAACAAGCAGTGCAGGGTAGTGTGCAGTGGGTAACTAAACTGTTCTATCAGGTTTTCTAGTCTAAACTCTTTGAAATCAATTGATGAATCGTCGATGTAACTCAATAGTATCCCGTACATACCCGGGACCACGGCCACAATATTCTCGGCTTAAACCGAGACATGCCGCTAGGCACAAAACAGGAATGTGTACACTCAGGACAGGCAGTGAACTGTCGAGTTACAAGTCAGGTTTCACCTTTGATTTTCCCATACCCCCAAGTTATATATGTCAGGTCAGGTATTTAGTAATCGAGAACTAATGCCAACACAGGATCAGGTAAAAGCAAGTTTGTCTGGATAGACAACAGGAACGGTCCGTGAGGACTACATGTCAGGTTTGTTGGCATTAGGCACGAGATCAGGTAACAGGTCGGGTCATGGTACATCAGATCAAGTCAACAGTAAACGGTACCATGTCAGGTGTATCAATATATACCATGTGTGACAATGTCAAGTCAAGATGTAACAATATCGTGGTGTGCTCACAAACAGATATATAATCGAACAGGGTATTAACAACAGGAAATAAGCAATGAGTTAAACAATACTAAGCAGTTTCATTCAATCACAAGAGTGCAGTAATACAGTGCAGCCGTTTAATTATATTAACGGGTTTGAGCACCCTTAGCGGTGCAATAGTTTAGATATTGATGCAATACAGTTATATCAAGCCTGTAAATACGAATGTCCGAATGTAATAGAACTACATGGGTAAGTACTACCATCTACTAAACAGTAAAATGTGATTAATAGGTAAACTTGGTTATAAGGGTTAAATTGGCAAACTGTAAATTTTATGTTAACGGTAAAATGATATAACGTCATATTGCAACCAAATGAGAAACGACTATACCAAGTTAAGTTTTGCAGGTTTAATGTGTCAAAATATATATAAATATATAGTATAGCATGTAGCAAGGGATACTTGCCTCGACGGGTTGCGAACCGGGAAAAACGGAACGTAACGTCGGCGGGAAACACGCGACGAACGCACGGTTCACGGATTGAACCCAAACAACGAACCAAGGGACCTCACGGGTCAGATCACTCCGCTGGATCGTCGGGACACGTTACCGGCACGGCCGGATTCCGGCGAACAGCGACAACAAAAATCCAGAAAGTTAATGCACAGCCAAAGGATAAACCGGAGGGAAATGGAAGGAGGAAGATGAGAGAAGGCTTACTGGGGTTGCAGAGGGTGTGACGGCGATGAGGTCGACGGCGGTGAGGCGCCGGCGAGGGGGTTGCAGCCGTTAGGGTTAGGGCTCCGGTATGGACTTCTGCGCAGGGAAAAGAAAACGGAGAGGGAGAGGAGGTGGTCGGGGTGCTGGAGTGCGCAGGTGGTGAGGAGGTGCTGAAGGTGGCGCGGATGGCGACGACGAAGGCCGCCGGCGATCAGGCGACTGCAGGGAACTTCTGCAGCGATCGCGGCTGCGCAGGGTGCGCGGGGGAAGGAGGAAGGTTGAGGTTGAGAGGAGGAGGCGGAGGCGAGGGCGATGGTGACGTGGACGCCGGCGTCAGGGCTGCGGCGGCGACGGTGACGAGACGACTAGGGTTCTGGTTCTCGATGGGTTCTCGCGTAGAGTTTTCTGTGTTCTGGAAAATATGTGAGGAGAGAAGAGAATATATAGGGAAGAGAGAGAGAGAGTTAGAGAGAGAGAGATAGGGAAAGATAATGGAGGGGCCCACGGGGAAAACTATAGGCATCGCGATTGGCTGGCTGGGAAGGAAAGATTCGTGGGGATATAAAAAATTCAGAGGATTAAATAAGTAACAGTAAGATTATTATAGTTATAAAAATATACTAAGGTTTAAAAGATTATATTAATTGGGATTTTGGCGCTAAATGAAACATTTCCAAATCGCGTCCGGGTCGGGTCCAAAAATTCGAAATTTAAATAATAGGATTTTAAGCGGGTTCCAAATTTTAAAATGAGGTGTTTTATGATTAAAAAGTATACCCCCAAGTCGGACACCTGTACGCGCGTGTCGCCGTCCAAACTCGCCCGTTTCACTGAACGGGACGAGAACTCGATGCACGGACGCTACCACGCGACTAGGGGTGTCGAGTAGGCCAAGATGGATATTTTTAATTTTATTTTAGGTGCTAAAATTTGTTATATGCAGAAATGACTTAGCCAGATAAAATTTTCCAGTAAGACCCAAACAAGCAAGATAAATGAAATGAGTACTACCTAATGTTCAAACAGTAACAGAAATTAGTAGTATTGAGCTCGGGTGTTACATTATACCCAACTAAAAAAAGAATTTCGTCCTCGAAATTCCAAGAATACAAGATAGAAAACTACAGAAAAAAGTGAGGAAACTTCTGCCGGATCTCATCTTCTCGTTCCCAAGTGGACTCCCCATGCGATCGATTACCCCAAGAAACAAGCACAAGGGGGATAACCTTGTTCTTAAGAACCTTTTCCCTTCGATCCACGATTTCAACCGGTCGCTCCTCAAAAGTCAGGTCTTCCCGTACTGTTAACTCCGAATGATCCAAAACGTGTGTTTCATCTCGGACATACCTTCGTAGTTGAGATACGTAAAACACATCGTGCACACTTGCCAAGGACTGCGGTAACGCCAAGCGGTACGCTACCTCTCCAACACGCTCCAAGATCTCAAAGGGTCCAACGAATCGAGAACTAAGCTTTCCTCGACTCCCAAAACGAATCACCCCTCTAGTCGGTGATATCTTCAAGAATACCATATCACCCACGGCGAACTCTAGAGGTCTTCTCGACGTGTCAGCCCAACTCTTCTGTCGGTCTTGTGCTGCCTTCATATGATTTCTGATTGTGTTAACCTTCTCAACTGTCTGCACTACCAAATCTGGTCCCAACAATCTTCGTTCACCGATATCATCCCAACATACAGGTGAACGGCATTTACGACCATACAAAGCTTCAAACGGAGCCATCTGGATAGTTGCTTGAAAACTGTTGTTCTAAGAAAACTCCACCAAGTGTAAATGATCCTCCCACGAACCCTTGAAGTCCAACATGCATGCTTTCAACATGTCTTCAAGAGTTTGGATCGTTCTCTTCGACTGACCATCAGTTTGAGGATGATAAGCTGTGCTAAACTTCAATCGAGTCCCCAAACTTTCCTGTAAACTCCTCCAGAAGTGTAATAAGAACCGAGTGTCCCGATCGGACACGATGCTCACCGGTATGTTAGTTATATGTATGCCCTAGAGACCATTACTATACATAGGATGTATATTGTAGTGGATTCTTGGACATATATAGGGAGGACTTTCTTGCTCGACATGATAGTATGCTATCTGGTTGATCTTTACCTTAACTTGTACACTGATTGTCTCTCTGTTACATGTTGGAAAAGCCCTTAGGATGTGTACTTGACTACCTGGACTATGATGCGGATCATACTAGTGGGGACATGGTAGTCCATAAGTACATCCTTCAAGGTCCCTAGTCGTGGGTGTATCGAGACGGGGCATCGATATACCAGTGTAGACTAGCGTATACCTTCTCGACCCATACAGATGAGCGATGGATGATCCCATATCCATTGGTGTTTGACATCAGAGATGATATACGGGTGCTCAGTGGAGACTGGGTACACTGGACGGACTCGCCGAGAACTCCTTGATGGTATTATACCTTACGTCAGATGGCAGTTCTCTGGTGACACTGGTACAGAGTAGTCTGTTGACCCGAGATCGTCATAGAGTCTTGTATGATTCCCACTGTGCTTTGATTTCCACCTTACCACGTCCAAGAGGGCGTGCAAAACGGTGGTTTTTGGGTACAGTCCCGAATCACATGGAGGCAATGAGCGATAGGAGGGGATTCGTCTCTCCCGGTATAGGGAGTTGATGTTGCGCTGTGTTCGATTGGCTATAACCGGAAATCCCTGGCCAGGGTTGCTGAGATTTACTGGTAAGTGTTACCAGTAGTTTCTCGAACTATTATAGACCTCATATCGACACGACTTATCGAGCTACTGGGGTCTGACGTTTACCACCCCTAGGCAAGATATGCGACATATCAGACGACGAGACCGGACTGTACGGTAAGTGTTACTGGTTGGATTCACAAGAGTGTGAGCAGGCTTGCTCGTCGATCTTCTGATCGCTCAATACCCGGGTGGCCGTTACGTTTAGCAGACCGCTTGCGGCTTGTAGGTGTTTGATATGATCATCATCTGCTGCCGACGTATTGACGAGTCTTTAGAGTCCTACACAGAGGTTTCCTGGCTCAAGCGAAACGAAATAGGAGCGCATATGAGATATGTGCGGGACCGAGAATAATGCGTGTATGTGATACCGTATTATATTCTCGCGATTTGTATCATCGGCAGGTTATATGTGATATAGCCGGGTTACCGAATCAAGTGTTGATTCGATACATTGATACACTTGATACTAGTCGGTTATATGAGATATGACCGGATCATTAAATCAAGTGTTGATTTAATGATTTAATGTTTAATTATATATATTTGATATATTACTTAACATTAACTAGTATTGGTTCACATTAAATGGATTTTCTCACTCGTATGTGCACATTGTATACATGATATAGTTTTGTGCACTTGTTTGTATCATGTTTGATGATACATGCCAACTTCGGTTTGTGTAAAGGATTAAACCATGGTTATATAATGGTTAGGGTTTTCATTTTCTTATCTATTTATTTATTTATTTATTTTGGCAAAAGATAAAGAGAAAATGGTGGCTTTCTTTGTTTGTTGTTGAAGCTTCATGAAGCTTTAACTAAGTGACCATTTTGTCTTCATGCTTAACCCTAACCATTCAAATTAACCATAGTCTATTCTCTACACCTAACCATGGTTAGTATATGATAAGTATTCATATTATTTTCCTTTTTGAAAAGAACTTATCATATATTATCTTCTTCTTCTTCTCCTTCAACATGAAGAAAAGCTTGCTACCATTAATGGCAACTTGAGAAAAAGAGTGAGAAATCTAATTCTAAAGTGAACCCACTTCCTATTTCTTCATCCTCTACCTCTTGCCAAGTAGTATAGGGTGTTTTCTTCACAAGTTTCATGACTTGGTGAAGTGGGAGCTTGATCTTGTGTTGCCTCGACGTAGATCATCTTCGGCATCGAAGTCGACGACCTAGCCCGATCATTCTTTCGATGAAACCACCGCGAGAGTCCGGGATCCGATGATCGCAGCGAGGACACATCATCACGGAGCTATGGAGGTGGAGGACCGGATCTACAAAGGTTGTAGTCACTTCCCTTTTAGCAGTAAAGTTGTTTACTAATTCTAGTTTCGCCTAATTTCTAGTTAACGATCCGTATTAGGGTTTCTCGGCACATGTAAAATTTGAAATTGGCATGGTTGATGCCTTGTGAGACCTCATTAGTGTGCCTAGGAACCCTACACGGTACTCCATGCAATCTTACAATCTCCTGCATGTACCGCTCTGCCAAAGTCTCCGTTGATTGACCAACCCGGAAAGGAATAAAGTGAGCGGCCTTGGTCAACCGATCAACAATCACCTATACTGTATTGTTGCCCTTTGGACTCCGCGGTAAAGCCGTCACGAAATCCATGGTTATATGTTCCCACTTCCACTGAGCAATCGGAAGTGGTTGCAATACACTAGCAACCCTTTGATGTTCAGCCTTAACTTGCTGACACACCAAGCACTTAGCCACAAGGCGAGCAATCTCCCGTTTCATGCCTTCCCACCAGAAATGCTGTCGAATATCTCGGTACATCTTTGTGCCTCCTGGATGTACAGAGTAAGCTGAACCGTGTGCCTCCTTCATAAGCTCTTCACGAACATCTCCCTTTGGCACACATAAACGGCTACCATACCTCAATGAACCATCTTCGTGGACCAGTAAATCTGTTCGTAGTCCAGCTTCAGCCTGCTCTCGAAACATTTGCAGTCTAGGATCCTGCGATTGTGCTGCTTTAATTTTCTCAATTAAAGACGATTGTACTTGCAACTGCATCAACTGTCCCGTAGAACGCGGTAGCACAACCTCCAAGTCAAATCTTCGAAAATCTGCAATGATCTCCCTCTGCGTGGTTAACACCTGAATTGCTGGTAACCGACTAAGCGCATCCGGCACGACGTTAACCTTCCCCGGATGGTACTTAAGATCAAGATCGTAGTCGGCCATCAGCTCCAACCATCTACGCTGCCTCATATTCAACTCCTTCTGAGTGAACACATACTTCAAACTCTTGTGATTTGTAGAAACTTTGACTCTCTCGCCCAAAAGGTAGTGTCTCCAAATCTTCAAAGCGAAGATTACAACCGCAAGCTCCAAGTCATGAGTCGGATAATTCTTCTCATGGGCCTTCAATTGTCTCGATGCGTATGCTACAACCTTCCCATGCTGCATCAAAACACATCCCAATCCTTTCCCAGACGCGTCGCTGTGAATCACCAATCCTCCGGAATTGTCTGGCACGGTCAGAATAGGGGCGGTTATCAACTTCTGCTTCAACGTCTCAAAAGCTAACGCACATTTATCCGTCCATACAAAAGGCGCCTCCTTGCGCGTAAGCTTGGTCAACGGCTCTGCCAGACGAGCGAAGTTCTCCACAAATCTCCTGTAGTATCCGGCTAATCCAAGGAAACTTTTTATCTCAGCAACATTCCTTAGAATCGGCCAATCTCGAACTGCTGCAATCTTTTCGGGATCGACGGCGATTCCATCGCCTGACAGAACGTGCCCCAGAAACTTCACTTCCTCCAGCCAAAATTCGCACTTACTCATCTTCGCATACAATTTCTCCTGTCTCAACGTCTGCAGTGCGATCTTCAAATGCTCCTCATGCTCATCAAAGATCTTCGAGTAAACCAGAATATCGTCAATGAATACCACAATAAACTGGTCCAAGAACGGTGAAAATATTCGGTTCATCAAGTCCATGAATATTGCCGGCGCATTCGTTACTCCGAAGGGCATTAATAAGTACTCGTAATGTCCGTACCGAGTTCGAAACGCCGTCTTGCAAATATCTTCTGCTTTCACTCGAACCTGATGATATCCGGATCGCAAATCCAGCTTCGAGAATACCCTCGCGCCACTAAGCTGCTCAAAAAGCTCTCCAATGCGAGGGATCGGGTACTTGTTCTTAATAGTCACCCGGTTTAATTCTCGATAGTCGATGCACATCCTTCTCATGCCATCCTTCTTCTTTACTAGAAGAACTGGAGCTCCCCAAGGCGAGTTGCTGCTTCGAATCCAACCTTTCTCAAGCAATTCAGCAACCTGTTTCTTAACTTCTTCCAATTCCACTGGCGCCATTGGATAATACGCTCTAGATACTGGCGCTGCACCAGGAATAAGGTCAATCGCGAACTCCACGTCTCGCTTCGGTGGTAGACCCAATATATCTTCAAATACGTCCATAAAATCGCGAGCCACCGCCGGCTCTTCACTACCATCAACTTCCATAGCTGCAAGAACATTGTTTGTCGGCCTAGCCCAACACTCGACTGGCCCGACAGAACTGCTTCCTCCAGTGAAGGTAAACTCAGGATGTCCGGGAATCTGGAAAATTACTTTCCTTGCCCTACAGTCAATGTGGGCGTGGAAAGTGCCAAGAAAATCCATTACCAAAACAACTTCGTAACTGCCCGTATCTATCACCAAGAAATCTGCAAAGAGTTCCCGTCCGCACACAACAATCGTACAATCTCTACACTCCCTACTAGCTATGATTTTCCCATTCCCAGTGTGTATGTCCCAGAAACTAGACAGGGTCGTGCAGGTAATCGAGTGTGTAGTTATAAATTTGGATGACATAAAACAGTGGGATGCACCAGAATCAAATAATGCCAATGCGGGAAAACCATGAACGAGTAAAGTACCTGAAACCACTTCTCCTAACGCCTTGGCCTCCTCAGCTGTCAAGGTAAAAGCTCGAGCCTGATTAGGTCCTTGAGTCAGCTGTTTCTGCCCTTGGAACGGTCTCTGCGGAGGCTTCTGTATATCATCTCTCGTGCGAAGCTTCGACGGACAGGCACCAACTGCGTGATCAGCCGCTCCACAAACCAAACAAAGTCCCAGCCTTCTTCGACAATCCTTTTGCATGTGGCCAGGTAAATTGCAGTAGTTACAATTCATGCTCTTTCTTCGATCGACGACCACAGGCTTCTTCATGGGTGCTACACCGCGACGGTCCAATGGAATACCCTTGCGCCCATGAGCTCGGTTAGGTACAAATGCGGGCTTCCTGGCCGCAACTGCTGTCTGCTGCAAGCTCCCTTTCATCCCAGATAAACTCTGTTGTTCCCGAGCTGCCGTAAGAATCTGTGAGAAAGTGGTCAAACCCAGGGAGACAATCTGCCTCTGGATGTCCACATCCAAACTGCGCATGAACCTTCGTGCCCTGTCTGCCTCGTTGGCGACTAAAGGTCCAGCGAATCGGCTGAGTCTCGTCCACTCCGCTGCATGCACGTCCACGGGTGCTCCATTCTGCCTCAGCCCAATAAATTTCTCTTCCATTTCCTCCCGTGCGGTCCGCGGGAAGAACTTCTCCAGGAAACTCTTAGAAAAATCCGCCCAACTGATCGGCTTGGGCAAGCGGGTCTCTTCCACAAGCCACCACTCTCGGGCGTAATCCACTAGCTGAATGCGCACCACATCAACTCTTTTGTCCTCCGGAATCTGTGCCGCAATCAGCAAATTCTCCGTGTCGACTAGCCACTGCTCGGCTGGCAACGGCTCCTCTAAACCAGTGAATGTAGACGGACCCAAACGTCTGAAATCTGCCACGGTCCCTACTCGGTCAACTGGTTTAGCTCCAGCGTTGTTTACAGACTGCCGAACGATCTGCAAACCTTCCTGAAACGTATCTGCTTGCTGCTGGATCAGCTCAGTATGCCTCTTCTGATTTTCCAGCATTCCTTTTATTACTCCAAGCATGGTGGCTTCGTCCACACGCCTCTGGTATGTCTTGAAATTCTTATCTGCCATATCCCTGAAATCAAAACACCCAACATTAGCATGATGATAGATTCAATATAGATCAAGGCTAGAACTCCAAGATACTTAAATAGAGTACCGCATTATAACTATGCCGCGGTATCATAGCCACAATTACTTAACTCCACTCAAGTCGCCTAAGTCCTAAAGATAACAAGAAATCAGGTTTTCGAGTCGACATGCAAAGTAAGTTTGCACGTCGTAAAAGATATAATCAGGAAGAATGTGATTCAAGAATGGTAAATGGCAAAGTGGCAGGACATGTTTCCTAACACGGGTATTCTGATTCGTGTATTGGGTACAATACCCAACTACAAAAAGAATCAACCCAACTAACCTATGGCTCTGATACCAAAAGAACATGTCACGCCCCGCTTCCCAGAGTACGCTAGATTGGGCACGTGACATAGCCAACCATGCTACCTGTGGATAGGAAGTATCCATCCACAGTCACATTACGGCTGTAAAGATATCAAGAACAAGATAAAACCATCTAAAAACATGTCCATAATCCAGAATAACAAGAGTCAATGATAAATAAATGCGGAAGCAAATGATCCAATACAATACTGAAAAGTATGTCCCATAATGCGGGCTCACCTCTGGAAATAAATGCAGGAAATAAAACTAACCACCACTGGACTCACAACTCAGCCTGCTGGCTGAAGTACTCCTGCTCGGACTGCGACAGTGGTATAGAATCTGGGCCATGCAAAACCCAGACGTCAGCGCGTCATGTCAACCGGTAATATAATATGAAAATGTAACAGGCAATGCAAAATAAACATGAATAAGGCAATAATGTGAAACAAGCAGTGCAGGGTAGTGTGCAGTGGGTAACTAAACTGTTCTATCAGGTTTTCTAGTCTAAAGTCTTTGAAATCAATTGATGAATCGTCGATGTAACTCAATGGTATCCCGTACATACCCGGGACCACGGCCACAATATTCTCGGCTGCAGCCGAGACATGCCGCTAGGCACAAAACAGGTATGTGTACACTCGATAGTATCCCGTACATACCCGGGACCACGACCACAATATTCTCGGCTTAAACCGAGACATGCCGCTAGGCACAAAACAGGAATGTGTACACTCAGGACAGGCAGTGAACTGTCGAGTTACAAGTCAGGTTTCACCTTTGATTTCCCCATACCCCCAAGTTATATATGTCAGGTCAGGTATTTAGTAATCGAGAACTAATGCCAACACAGGATCAGGTAAAAGCAGGTTTGTCTGGATAGACAACAGGAACGGTCCGTGAGGACTACATGTCAGGTTTGTTAGCATTAGGCACGAGATCAGGTAACAGGTCGGGTCATGGTACATCAGGTCAAGTCAACAGTAAACGGTACCATGTCAGGTGTATCAATATATACCATGTGTGACAATGTCAAGTCAAGATGTAACAATATCGTGGTGTGCTCACAAACAGATATATAATCGAACAGGGTATTAACAACAGGAAATAAGCAATGAGTTAAACAATACTAAGCAGTTTCATTCAATCACAAGAGTGCAGTAATACAGTGCAGCCGTTTAATTATATTAACGGGTTTGAGTACCCTTAGCGGTGCAATAGTTTAGATATTGATGCAATACAGTTATATCAAGCCTGTAAATACGAATGTCCGAATGTAATAGAACTACATGGGTAAGTACTACCATCTACTAAACAGTAAAATGTGATTAATAGGTAAACTTGGTTATAAGGGTTAAATTGGCAAACTGTAAATTTTATGTTAACGGTAAAATGATATAACGTCATATTGCAACCAAATGAGAAACGACTATACCAAGTTAAGTTTTGCAGGTTTAATGTGTCAAAACATATATAAATATATAGTATAGCATGTAGCAAGAGATACTTGCCTCGACGGGTTGCGAACCGGGAAAAACGGAACGTAACATCGGCGGGGAAACACGCTACGAACGCACGGTTCACGGATTGAACCCAAACAACGAACCAAGGGACCTCACGGGTGAGAGCACTCCGCTGGATAGTCGGGACACGTCACCGGCACGGCCGGATTCCGGCGAACAGCGACAACAAAAATCCAGAAAGTTAATGCACAGCCAAAGGATAAACCGGAGGGAAATGGAAGGAGGAAGAGGAGAGAAGGCTTACTGGGGTTGCAGAGGGTGTGACGGCGATGAGGTCGACGGCGGTGAGGCGCCGGCGAGGGGGTTGCAGCCGTTAAGGTTAGGGCTCGGGTATGGACTTCTGCGCAGGGAAAAGAAAACGGAGAGGGAGAGGAGGTGGTCGGGGTGCTGGAGTGAGCAGAGGGTGAGGAGGTGCTGAAGGTGGCGCGGATGGCGACGATGAAGGCCGCCGGCGATCAGGCGACTGCAGGGAACTTCTGCGGCGATCGCGGCTGCGCAGGGTACGCGGGGGAAGGAGGAAGGTTGAGGTTGAGAGGAGGAGGAGGAGGCGAGGGCGACGGTGACGTGGACGCCGGCGTCGGGGCTGCGGCGGCGACGGTGACGAGACGGCTAGGGTTCTGGTTCTCGATGGGTTCTCGCGTGGGGTTTTCTGTGTTCTGGAAAATATGTGAGGAGAGAAGAGAATATATAGGGAAGAGAGAGAGAGAGAGAGTTAGAGAGAGAGAGAGAGAGATAGGGAAAGATAATGGAGGGGCCCACGGGGAAAACTATAGGCATCGCGATTGGCTGGCTGGGAAGGAAAGATTCGTGGGGATATAAAAAATTCAGAGGATTAAATAAGTAACAGTAAGATTATTATAGTTATAAAAATATACTAAGGTTTAAAAGATTATATTAATTTGGGATTTTGGCGCTAAATGAAACATTTCCAAATCGCGCCCGGGTCGGTTCCAAAAATTCGAAATTTAAATAATAGAATTTTAAGCGGGTTCCAAATTTTAAAATGAGATGTTTTATGATTAAAAAGCATACCCCCAAGTCGGACACCCGTACGCGCGCGTCGCCGTCCAAACTCGCCCGTTTCACTGAACGGGACGAGAACTCGATGCACGGACGCTACCACGCGGCTAGGGGTGTCGAGTAGGCCAAGATGGATATTTTTAATTTTATTTTAGATGCTAAAATTTGTTATATGCAGAAATGACTTAGCCAGATAAAATTTTCCAGTAAGACCCAAACAAGCAAGATAAATGAAATGAGTACTACCTAATGCTCAAACAGTAACAGAAATTAGTAGTATTGGGCTCGGGTGTTACAGGTTGGTTGAATCGAAGGCGGTGGATAGATACAAGAAGTCAAAAGACTTCTATGACGACTTGGCCATGGCCACGACCCGCATTTAGCACGACGCCCTCGATGCCGTCAAATCCCGGATGCCAGAGTTCGACGACGCAGAGCTCCAGGCCGAGTTCCCTTTCGTGGGCGCCGACGAGCAAGGGGAAGGGGTTCCCGGGGAAGAGGTGGCCGAGGACCCAGCTAGCCACGTGGTGGAGGTCGAGGACCTCGAGGTCGTACCTGGCCCCGGGGTGTAGAGCCCCCGTTCTCCTCTTTTTATTTTTGTTTTCTTGAATTTTGTAAGGCTGGGGAGCCAAAAGAAAATACCCTTTGTAAAAACTTTTGCTTTTGGTAGTAATAAAGTTTAAGTTTTTCTCCGGCTCCGTAGAATTGCGTCGCGCTCTACCATCTGTCTGTGGAGAATGCTCGTAAGATATCTTCGCTTGTACCGTTGTGCTTTTATGTCAGGTTGGCCATCTGTCTGGCGATCGTCCGTCGAGCTGACTTCAATCATTAGCCGATGAGCGTGCTGCCGAGGAGGTGTCTCCCTGGGCCCCGGAGTCGAGGGGAGATCGTCTAGACGTGGTCGGCGAGCATTTCCGATTCCGAGCGTTGACCATCACCCGGGGGTGACTGGGCAGGGTAGATGCTCAGTCGCCTCTTGCAAGGGCTCTCTAGTCCTGGCGTTGTGGTAGGGGAGCTGCCCGCCAGGGATGGTCAAGCGAGGGCTTTGCCCCTCGGCAAGGGCTTCAGATTCCTGGCGTCGCGGTAGGGAAGCAACCTACCGGGGATAGTCGAGCAAGGACTCGACTGTCTTTGAGGGGCTGTAAGAAGCCCACTAAGGATGACCGGGCAGTGAAGCTGCGCGGTGGCCTCTTGGCGAGGGCTTGGACCTCTGGCGTCGTGGATAGGCAACTACCAGCTTGGGATGAATGAGCGGGGCGGCCGCTCGGGTGCCTCTTGTGAGGGCTTTCAATCCCTGGCGTCGTGGGCAGGGTGCAACCGGCCGGAGTTGACCGAGCAGGGTAGCTGCTCAGTCGCCTCTTGCAAGGGATTTCTGGTCCCTGGCGTTGCTGTAGGGGAGCTACCCGCCAGGGATGGCCGAGAAAGAACTCGACCGCCTCTGGGAGGACTTGGGTTCTTAGCGCAAGAGGGCTGTAAGAAGCCCACTAAGGATGACCGGGTAGTAAAGCTGCGCGGCTGCCTCTTGGCGAGGGTTTTGATCTCTGGCGTCGTGGGTAGGCAACTACCAGCCTGGGATGAACAAGCGGGGTAGCCGCTCTGGTGCCTCTTGTGAGGGCTTTTGATCCCTGGCGTCGAGGGTAGGGAGCTACCAGCCGGAGTTGACCGAGCAGGGCAGCCGCTCGGTTGCCTCTTGCGAGGGCTTTTGATCCTTCAGGACGGGGACCGAGCAGGGCTACTGCCCAGTGCCTCTTGGCGAGGACTTTGATCCTTGTCGGTTGTGGTAGGAAGCTACCAGCCGGGGATAGCCGAGCAAGGACTCGACTGCCTCTGGGAGGACTTTGGTCCTTAGCGGGGGAAGGGCCGTAGAAGCCTACCAAGGACCCTTGGCCGGGCAGGGTTACTGCCCGGTGCCTCTTGGCGAGGGCTTTTGTCCTGAAAGATAGCCGAGCGAGGGATCCTCGGGCTTGACTGCTTCTGGGAGGGCTTTTTGATCCTCGGTGTCGTGGCAGGGAAGCTGCCCGTTGGGGATAACCGAGCGAGGAATCCTCGGGCTCAACCGCCTCTGGGAAGGCTTTTTGATCCCTGGCGTTGCGGTAGGGAAGCTACCCGCCAGGGGTGACCGAGCAGGGTAGCTGCTGGGCTGAATCTTGACGTGGTGTGGCCCGACCGTCCAGCTGTAGGTGCAGGGAATGGGAACGGTCGGGGCGACGGGGCGTGCAGCCAGCGCATTGAATGCGGAGGGAGGCGAAGCACTATGGGCGTGTCGCTTCGATTCCGCAGGAGAAGGCTTGATGGCTGCCGCGTGGCAGCGACTCCTTGGGTGAGAGCGGGCGACTGCTGGGCTGCGCAGTGGGCTATATAAGGCCGAAGGAGTACTGATCCTTCCACCCTTCATAAACAAGTCGTTGAGAATGCAGGACTTTCCGTTTACCATCCCCGACATCGTCCACTTCGAAGACATGTACCTGTACGACCCGTACTGCACCGAGGACACGGTGCAGCTGGTCTATAGGAGCATTGAGGACCATTTCGGCCGGTTGCTCCCCCGACGCTCCTCCCTGCTGCAGCTGCTGATGTACTCCATCTGGAGGGCGTCGCCGGGGCTTTACAACCCCCTGTCTGAGCTGCTCTATGATGAGGCTGTGGGCAAGCTGGGGTCTTTGAAGCGCTTCGGCCTAATCTCTGCGAACCGGCTGGCCCGCTCAGAGGCGCTCGTCCGCGAATGCTACGAGCTAAGGCTCGGGGTCGACGTGCGCGGGGGGAATCGGGGACAGAGGTTGGACCTTGCGCGGCCCCGGTTGACAGAGATCTTTACCGAGTACCACGAGCAGTGCTCGCTGCACCTCGTTCCCCCACTGTTGTAATTTCCTTTTCTCTTTTTTTTTGCATGTATGGCTGAGGAGCCCATAATACCCTTTGAATAAACAAAGCTTTTCTTTCCTTTTCGCAATACTCCATTGATCTTTATTAAATTAACAATAGATCTTAGGAATAATTTACATCGCTTTAAAAGAAAGGTACAGGCTAGTAGATGACTTCATTGGCTTGGGCTGAGTTCCTTGAAGGGCTGTTGGCCCCCGTGCTTGGCATAGGGCATGGGGCACCCTGAGCTCCGGGCTGGCCGTCCGCTGAAACGAGCATGATTTGACCGATAGTCAGGTCGGCGGGAGGGCGCTGCTGCTCCTGCTCGCGGTCGGCCTGCCGTTTGTTCCTCAGATAGGCGACGAGGTGCCCAGACCGGATGAGCTCTTCGATGTAGTCCCTCAGTTGTTTGCAGTCCTCCGTAGCGTGGCCCAGTACCCGGTGGAAAGCGCAGTAGGGGCCCCGGGTTCGCTTTGCGGCCTGACGTGGGATCAGAGGGAACTTGAAGAACCCCTCGTTCTGGGCTTCCTCCAGCAACACTGCGAGGGAGACGTTGAGGGGGGTATACTCCTGGAACTTCGGGTGGTAGGGTTGCTGACGCTCCGGCCTCTCCTCCCGAGCCCTCTTCTTCTAGTCGGGCCGTTCTGCCCGGGGGAGGTTAGCATTTACCTCGGATTCCAACTGAACCTCGCGCTCGGTCCACGCCTTGACCTTGGCCATAGTCTTAGGTTGCACCAACGCGAAGGAGCGCAACCATTCCTTATGCCTTAGACCAGATCTAAGCGTCGTAATGACGATCTTGTCCCGGTGCTCGGGCACCTCGAGGAGGGCGTTGTAGAAGCGGGTAATGTAGGCCTTGAACGTTTCCTTGTCCCCACTCTTAACCGTGAAGAGGTAGTCGACCGTGCGCTTCTGTCAACGGTTCCCCACGAAATGGATGAGGAACTGAGTAGCTAGCTCGTCGAAGGTCGAAATCGAGCGGGGCTCGAGCCCCCGGAACCAGTCCCGACCTGCATGGATAAGGGTGGTCGGGAAGGCTCTGCACCGGGCGGCGTTGGAGTGATCCTGGAAGCTCATCCCCGCGGTGAAAGCGTCCAAATGGTCTTTCGGGTCGGTTTTCCCGTCGAACAGAGGGACCTTTTGGGCTTGTTGCGCGAGGAGACGTGGACGGCGAGCAATTCCTCGGTGAACGGCTTCGTGAGCGAGTCGGAGGCATACTTAGCTCCGTCGCTCGAGAAGTGAACCTCCCGGCGCATGCCCTCGATTTTCTTCTTGAGGGCGTCGAGCCGACCGTGGTATCCCGAGGAATCAGCGCCTTGGGATCCCCGGTCTCCGCTGCGGGTGGCCTGCGTCTGGGAGCGGCCCCGGTTCCTCTTGAGGAGGTGCCTCAGGTCCCAGGGTGAGGCGGCTCTCGAGTCGCCGGGGCGGACCCCTTCCGTGCGGCCCCGCCGATGGTGGTGGGGTTGACCACGCCTGTGGACAGGCGAGGTGACCGACATCTCCTCGGGTGGATAGGGGTCACGAGGGGGCTCGAGGCGAAGTGTCCTGGCGGCAGACCTTGGCGTGGAGCCCTAGGGCGCCCAGCGGGCCTCAGGGGGCACCGGCTCGAGAGATCGGTGGTTAGGGGCGTAGCCTGCTGGTGGTTGGCGATCTGGGGCCCGGGCCCGGTCGTTTGGACGCGGACGAGGGCCTCCACTAGGGATTGTAGCCGATCTATCCGGCCTGCGAGGGCGTTGATGACGGTCATCGGAGGAGGTTCCTCCCTGCCATTGGTGAGCGGAAGGCGGCGGCTGGTACCGGGATCTTCAGGATGGTTGCTTGCCATGAGGGTGGAGATGGGAATGCCAACTTTGTGTTTTGTGGAGTTATTCTTCCCACAGACGGCGCCAACTGATGGAGGTCCTTTTCGGGCCTCAACTGATGGAGATCCTTTTCGGGTCTCCGTCAGATGTTGTCTTCCGCTGATCTCCTGGTGGACTTAGGTGGTTACCTTCCGTTGCGTGTGGGTCTCAATGGGTTTTGGTGGAAGAGGTGATATGAGGAGTTCGGTGCCGAGTACCTGCAAAGAAGTCCCGGGGTGGTTTGGTACCACCAAGGACCCTCCGACGATCAAGTTAGTGATGAGATCCGAGCAGAGTAACAGCTTAAAAGAGTAAAAAATGGCTTACTTGACCCCTCTGTGATGGGGGTTTATATAGCGGTGGTGGCACGCAGCCGCAGGTGCGAGGATCTCGCCTGCAGTTACGCCCCCGACGTCACGCCCGCGTAGAAAGCGGATCGCCCATTAATGGGGATTGATGGCGTGGAACGTGGGGTGTTGCTGGCGTAGAATCTGCGTATGGCGAGATTCGCGGAGCGACGGTTACGCCTGTGAGCGGTGACTTTGGTCGGAGGGCCGAAGTAGACAGCCACGGCTTGGAGCTCGGGACGAGCGAGGAGGCCGAGGAGTTCAGGTCTTGCCGCAGCCCGACGCGAGCTACGGGGCCGAGGAGGCCAATTGGCATGGGGCCCTGAGGTGGGCCAGCCTGTGTTTGCAGGTAGGGTACAGGGTGGCCTGGTCGGCTCCTGCGGGCCCTTTCTGCTGGGTTCTGGGACCCGTCGCCTGCCACGTGTTCTGATCTTGGAGGTCACCGGTATTGAGCATCATCAAGTATGTTTTGGGTCTACTTGAATATTTTCCAAATTAAACTTAGTTTTAAGATAACCCTCCAATACTTTCTACATTTATCCCTCTAATTCTTCCCTCCTTTCAAATTTTTTTTTTGTCTCTTCTCTGTCCTTTCTCAAGTATCATCTCACTTCAATGTCTAACCTCAAAGAAAAAGGCAAAAAGAAGAAGAAAAAATAAAATACTTCCCTTAAAAAATTATTGTATTTAAATATTGTCTCTTTTCAAAATTTTCAATGCCATCTCGGTTTATTGATTACTTCAACTTTATCATTGAAAGATCCAATTTTGATGCAAGAGAATGCTTTATAGTGCTCAACAAATTTTGATATAAGGTTTGATTATAAAGATTCAAAATTTAGGCTCCTATATAAATTCAATTGTTTTGGATGAAGATCTAAGTTTTGTTCAGGATGTGATCGATATTATATATAATAAGAAAGCTATATAAGAATATAATCCAATAAATATTCTTCCATCTAGCTTAGAAATATGTGACTTGTCTTAACCATTCAATTTTTCAGAAATTACAAATTGCACCTTTCTACCTATATGTAAAATTTCCTTCTTAGCATGGACATACGTGGCTACAAATTTAATTTTATCCTTAATTTTTTTTCAGAAATTAAATTTAGAAAACATTGAGATTTTATAAACTTTTGCGATTTTCGTATGTTCCATGTAAAATATTAAAAAATGAAAGAAAACGGTAAACATTTGAGATTATTGAAAATTTCATGATTTTCTTCTGTTATAGACTTTTTGAAAATTTCATGATTTTTAGAAACAAAAAAATTGAAAAACCCCTCAAAAAAAGAGAAAGTTATTGAGATTTTTAAAGATTTTGCTATTGTATGTTATCACAAGAAAAATACTGAATCAAAGAGAGCAGAAAACATTGAAATTTTTAAAATTTTGTGATTTTCATGTGATCTTGCAAAGAAAGAAAACAATTTTTTTGGGGGATAATTTAAAATTGGATTTCTTTGATATACTACCCAAAAAATGATATTTCAAAGAATCACCCCCAATAAATTCGATATTCTAAAAATCACCCCTAAAAGTCATCACTTAACCAAATAGACGCCATGGTTAGTTTTACCTAGCATCTCTAGGAAATATTCCTTTAATTTGGTTAATGGGCTGTTTGGGGAAGTTTAGTAAAAGATCATTTTGCCCTCCAAAGTCATCTTCATTCTCTTTTGAATGTCATACAAGGATTAGGGTTATGAATTTGCCCCAAACTAAAAATTAAGGTTTTCTTTAGACAAAGAATTAAGGGGTTTTCTCTTAAGCCAATTCATATTATTTCATGCAGATTAAGATTTTGTTGTTTATTATACCAATTATGACAACTCCAAGTAATAAACTCTAAGCATTCACGAAGAAAAATCCAAGCAACAAAGTTAAAGCTTCTTTGGTGACGAAGTTGTTTCCTTCATATGACCTTCTTTAAAGTTCAAAATAAAAAATAAAGGAGGTTTAGGGATTGTTCGGAGAACAAAGAGTGAAGAGGGTTAGCAAAATTATAAGAATAAAATGATGGAGAGAGACTTGAGAAAGAGATGAGAGAAGAAGGGTTTTTCCCCGATCTTAACCTAAGTTAAGTATAAAAAACCCAAGTTAAAAATTAGATGGAAAAAAGTAACAGAGAGTGTGTTCTTTGACTAACGATGAACTTTTAGGGAATTTTAAACTTTTTGGGGTGATTTTTTAAAAATACCATATTTTTTGTTGGTATATCAAAAACCCTTTAAAATTTTATGATTTTTGTGTTTTGCCAAGGATTCCATGTCATCCGGAATCTTAGTCACTCGGGGCAGATTTCTTTGTTCTGTTAAGTTCTTAATAGCAAGCGGAGATTTACTTTTTCTGCTTCACATATTCTTTCTTCAAAAGTATGAGCAAGTAAAATATTGAGAAATCAAGAAAAAAAATTCTTGGATTTTTGAAATATTATGATTTTGTGTCTTATACTGTATTCAAGATAATGAAAGAAAGAAACAGATTTTTTTTTGAGATTTTTAAAATTTTTGTGCTTTTCAAACGCTATATATAATGCAAAATATTGAAACGGTGGAAAAAACAAAAGAAAATTGATATTCTGAAGAAAAAAAACTTTATGATTTTCGTTTCTTACAGCATACAAAGTATTGAAAAAACCAAAGAAAATAAAAAATTTTGGATTTTTGCAAGTGTTGTAATTTTCATGCGTTATATATTAAGAAAAATGAAGGTCGCGTCAGCTGGCGCCGTATGTGGGAATCTAACCCACGACCACACGGTTAAAAGCCTGGATCGCGCCGAGATGTTACCTTCCGTTGATCTGCTGATGGCGGCGATGAGTGGCTGAGATTGGATCTGGAGGCTGTCGCTCCTGAAGCATGTGGATCTCAATGGGTTTGAGCTCGGGGTTGCCAAGCTACCTGTAAGGAAGTCCCGGGGTTGTACCACCGAGTATCCTCCGACGGTCAAGTTAGACTAGAGATCCAAGCAGAGTAACGACTTAGTGGAGTAAAAATAGCTTACTTGAACCGTCTGAAGAAGGGGTTTATATAGCGGTGGTAGCAGGCAGGGCAGGCGCGAGAATCACACCGGCGGTTACGCTTCCGATGTTACGCCCGCGTGATGAGCGGGATCTCCCATTAATGGCGAGACAGGCTCGTTAATGAGGGATCGTGATGGCGTGGAACGTGGGATGTGGCCGACGGATATCTCGTGCATGGCGAGATTCGCGGGATGGCGGTTGCGCCTGTGAGCGGTGTCGTTGGTCGGTCGATGAGACCGAGGAAGATGACCTCGGCGGGAGAGCTCGCGTACGAGCGGGAGAGCCGAGGTATCTTGGTTCTGTGGTAGCCCGGAGACGAGCTGAGAGGGCCGAGGAGGCTCGGACCTGTGATGGCTCGGAGCAGAGTAAAGGTACAGTTGGCTTGGCTGGTGAGGTGCCCGGGGATAAGGAGCGGGTGCAACCTCGCAAATTTTAAAATCAAAAGTATAATATATGAGATGTAATTTCATCAAACTTTTGAGAAAGACACAATGTAAATTTTGTGGCCTAAGAAATATCTAGTAGCAGCAGTCTTGGTTGTTTGGAAAGTGGTAATTTAGATATTCAAACTAATGATTTGATTAGACAGGCGACCTATTTGATTCATGGTTTAACTTATGAAACACGTTCCCCGAGTCAAATATTTATAACATATTCAAAAATTACACTGTATCCAGATCATCCGTCTAAAAGTATCATCAGGTCGATCTCAATCCACTAGTTAATGGGTTTTATTTGGTCCGCAGGTAAAAAAAAATGCAAAGCTATTCATATTATTTTTCCAGCCTTGATGAAAAAATTCTTGTTAAACTTATATCATGAATACTAAGCTGTTTTTAGAATACATATTTGAATGTAGTTATCATCTTTAGTTAGGGCAGTGGAGGAGGAGGGGTCGGGGGTCGAGGAGGTGGTGGAGAAGCGGCCGGTCATCGGGGGAGAAGTAGAAGGAAGAAAAAGAGAAGTGGAGGCGGTGGGGGTCGAGAATGCGGTGGAGGAGGGGCTAGGGTGTCGTTGCCGGAGGGGGGAGGAGGAAATGGCAGGAGTTGCCGGAGGTTGGAGGATGAGAAGGAGCAGAAGAAGAAGGAAGAAAATGAAGAAGTAGAAGTAGAAGTATAGTTGATGGGGGTTGAGAAGGCGGTGGAGGGAGGTAGCGAGGGAGCGGTGGTATCAGGGTCTGCACGGCGATGATGGTGGCAGGAGGAGGGAGGCGGAAGAAGATGGTTTTTTATTTGTTTATTTTTATTTTATTTTTTAAAAATCAGGGTTAAGTTATTGAGGGGTATTTTGGGGTTTTAAAAGAAATTGCTGGCGTGATAACTTAAGTGACGTGACGGTGATGTGGCACAGACAGTGCTGATGTGGCACTGTTATGTTGAGTAGTTTCTTGATAGTTTTAAAAATAACGTGAGTTTTATTAAAATGTCCCAAACTTGTTGGGGAATTTTCAGTAAATAAGCCATCCATTTAAGGCCAAAAAAGTCTATAAAAAAATTCTGTTATATTGCAAAACTATATTCAAAACAATAAATAAGATCTAGTTTGACAACAAGATTTCGAAAACCACGGTTTTGTTTTAAATTAATACGAAACCATGCTTTGCAATCATGCAAATCGCGGTTTCGTAAAAATGCTAGGATCCTTTGACAGATAGTTTTAAACCCAAAGTTTCATATAACTAATTTTTTAAAAGAATAAAAAAGGAGCAGCCCTGGCTAATCCGGAAGGTCCCATGACATACACACTCATCCACGCTGAGGATCGAACCGGGCGTGCGTAATTAATTAAAGAAAAGGAAGAGGAAAGGAGGAAATACTTTGTGCGTGTGTGGGGGTTCGAACATGAAACCTCCCACACCACAAGCCCATGCAGCAACAAAATCTTTTATTATGAAGAATCATAGTATATGAATCACAAATCTTTTATTATGAAGAATCATAGTATATGAATCACAAATTTTTTATTATGAAGAATCATAGTTATTTTCATTTATGTCCTTATTTTGATGAAATCGAGACAAGAAAGATGGATCATATGAATAAATAATTTTTTATGGCCGGCTGAGATTACAGAATTATCGATAAAGATTTTTAGGTCTAGATAAAAGAAAAAAATAACAGTAGAGGGAGTAGAGGGAGGGTGGAGGAGGTGGATCTATGATCTTTGAGGGAAATGATGAGAGAGAGAGAGAGAGAGAGAGTAGTACTTAGTTTTCAAAAATCAATCGAAGAAAGAGAAGGGAGCTGAAACTTTTGGAAACTTCTTACTTTTCAGGTTTAGAAAAATAGGAATTCGAGTCTCCGTAAGCTTTTTGACACTGTGATTTGGCACTTTTCATTTCGGTTACCAAACGGGTCCAAAATCTTTTATTATGAAGAATCATAGTATATGAATCATAAAGGTCTAGATAAAAGAAAAAAATAACAGTAGAGGGAGTAGAGGGAGGTTGGAGGAGGTGGATCTATGATCTTTGAGGGAAATGATGAGAGAGAGAGAGAGAGTAGTACTTAGTTTTCAAAAAGCAATGGAAGAAAGAGAAGGTAGTTGAAACTTTTGGAAACTTCTAACTCTTCAGGGTTTAGAAAAATAGGGATTGTAAACTTTTTGACACTGTGATTTGGCACTTTTCATTTCGGTTACCAAACGGGTACAAAATTTTGGGATTTAGTCTCAAAACCCATGAAAGTACGATTTCAAAAACCGTATCCGCGTAGCCAAAATATGTCTTAAAAAATTGCAACTAACCCATTAACATGTTACCCGTTCATGGATGACCCATCTATCTATACACGTGTAATCCGCACGTCCGCACGTTATAAACTAATCAGAAGATGTGTATGCAATTTAGCACATGTTTAAATCCACTCCAGTTTTACTTACCATCCCTATGACCTGCCCGGGGATGGCCCGACCGACTTTTGACACTTCTAATTGTCAAGTGAGGAGGGGTTTCTGGAACATCATGTAATTGAAAAAATATCCATGAAATTGAACAACAACAGGACCAAATCTTCTTGGTTTATTTGTTTTGGATGGATCATGGATTGGCTGCGATATTCTGTAAATTATAGGGGGTCATATGCAAACAATTTCTTTCTTGCCCATCAAGAGATCAAGGAAATAAATTTCTTTACTCTTTAAACCCCAAGCATTCCCCTTTTCTTCCCCAAATCTCTCTCTCTCTCTCTCTCTGAGCTTCAGCCATGGGCGATTGGGTCTACGAGAACAACGGAGGGTAAGTCTCTATCTCTTCTTCCTCCTCCCCTTTTCGATGAATTTAGCCCTAATTTGGTTTCGAAACCCTTCGATTTGCAGCACCTGCGTCGCGATCGCAGGCCTGGATTACTGCGTGGTGGCGGCCGATACGAGGCTGTCTGTGGGCTATAGCATCTACACGCGTGACTATTCCAAGATCTGCCAGCTGTAAGCCTCTACCTCTAAACCCTAGATTAGGTCATTTCGATTAGTTAGCAAGTTAAGGTTTCGGTCGCTTTATTCTGATGCTGGATTAGGGTTTGCACGTACAAGAACTTGCATTTGTTGATGTTCGCTATGATTTGATGAATCTAGATTAATTTTAATCGTGTAGTGGTGGCCGATTCAAGAATCCAGTTTACACTGTATGCATTTTTCCCGTAATGTGTTTGTTATAACAGAATGACATTTTTAACGCCTTGGCTAACTTGGATCCAGAAACGTTTTTTTTTTCGAAATAGGGTGGTTAGGTATTAAAATTAGTAAAATAGGATAATTTAATTTATAATTATGAGAATAGGACGGCTTGGAAATGGTACAGGTAGAAGGCGGGTTCCTGAAACCCGCCTTTATTATTTAAAAATTGAAGGGCGGGTTCTCAGAACCCATCCTGCTTACAACCCAAGCCTCACCCCTACCATCCATCCCACCCCAACCCATCCTACCCACCCAACCCCACCCCCAACCCATCCCACTCGACCCCGCTGCCATGGAGGGCGGGTTCTAGGAACCCACTCTCCCCCTTTCATGGGGAGGGCGGGTTCTGGGAACTCGCCCCTCCTTTTTAAAGGAGAGGGCGGGTTCTGGGAACCCGCCGTCCTTCAAAAAGGAGGGGGCGCCCTACAAAAAAATTAAAATAAAAAAAATTAAAAAAAGTTTAAAATTTAAAATAAAATTATTATTAAATTAAAAAAATACTTTCGTAAATCAGGTTCCAAAAACCTGGCCATGCCGGATAGCGCGAGTTTCAAAAACCCGTACTCGCACAAATATTGGATAAGATTGTTGTTATTGTTACTGACATGGGGATGCGTGTTATTACTGTTTATATAGAAGGAATTCAATACTTAGATCATACTATAAATATGAATGAGAAATAGTAACAAAATGAATCTATTAAGAGAATTGGACATCAAAGATTGGATTCCTTCTATATAAACAGTGTTACTCATTTATATTTATAGTATGATCCAAGTATTAGATTCCTTGTATATAAACAGTAACAATCCTTATCCCCACGTCAGTAACAGTAACAATAATCTTATCCAATATTTGTCCGAATGCGGGTTTTTGGAACTAGTAACAACAATCTTATCCAATATTTGTCGGAAGGTAGATTTTTGGAAACCACCCTTTCTGCCATACACTGAAGGACGGGTTCTGGGAATCCGATTTACTAGTATTCCGGTTAGAGATGAAATTATTTTTTAAGGATTTTTTTAATTTAATAAAATTTTATTTTAAATTTTTTTGATTTTTTGATTTTAATTTTTTATTTAGGGTGGGTTCTGGGACCCACCTCTCCTTTTTAAAGGAGAGGGTGGGTTCCTAGGAACCCGCCCACCTAGGAACCCGCCCTCCCCATGTCCATGGTGGGGGTAGGGTGGGGGCTGGGGTGGGTGACTGCGTGGGATGGAGTAGGGTGAGGGGGTGCTTGGGGTGGGTTGGGATATAAACATGGCGGCTTTTGATAACCCGTCCTCTCCAAACCGTCCTATTCCCCTAATTATAATTTAAACCATCCTATTTTACTAATCTTAATATCTAATCACCCTATTTCGAAAACCCCCCTCCAGAAACGCTTTCATATAAGTGGTAGGTTTTATTTTGATCAAGAGTTCTAATGATTGCTGGTGGTTAAAATTAATGTAGATATGCAGGATTGTGTCCATTATGTTGTCCCTATAATCTTAATATCATAAGCAAGTCCATGGTCAAGGTGTTTCTTCCTATTGGGAGGAAGGATGAAGGAGATATAGTTTGTATGGTGATTTACAATATCATTTTAAAAGTTGGAGCTGGGACTAACTGTTCCTCCTGTTACCTAGCTCTTCTGTTTCATTGAAGTAGAAGCCTAGAGAGCTTTTCTCTCAAATGATAACTAGTAAGGGATCTTGTACTCTTTACTTGCATTACTCTTAAACGAAAGTAGAGAGGAAAAAAAGAACAATGAAGAAGAAAGCACGGTCAATTTCTTATAATGAGATTGGTTTTTGTGTGAAAGAGCTATGTGGTTTTTGTTCCCCATGAGAAGTGTTTGATAGGAACTGCTAGTCATGCCACTGAAACCAAGGATCGAGGTTTCAGGTTTCGGCCGGTACGAAACTTGGCTACAAAACCGGTTTGGGCCAAAACATGGGAATTTTTTTTGCCTGTTTCTTTGCAGTTTTACTCTCTTTGGGCCATAAAAGCTATCGTTTATCATCTAAAAGAGGCTATGAAGGAAGCTTTGAGCTGCTAGCTTGGGAGGAGATGATCAGGGGAGATAAATTGAACCCATATGTGTTTTTTGGTGAAGGGAGAGAGAGAGAGAGAGAAGAGAGAGACGCCTTGGGAGTTGGGAGACTTCAATGAGCTAGTTGTCTCGGTCTTTTCTATGAGCCAGCTGGCTCTTTAAAAGTGGAGCCCCAAATTGTTACCTTTTACATCATAACAACCTAGTTGTTTTGTTATAGAGCTGGTTCACTTTTATTATATATTATATTGTTGATGTGTTAAGTAAGGAGTTGACTTTATGTCTTTTCATTCCTTGGATATGTTTATAAGGCCCAAAGGCATGATCTGCAAACAATTTTGGATACAAACCTTATGTTTTGGCTATCTCTAGGAGGCCCAGGTAACGATTAGTTTCTATTGCATGCTGCATATATATATATATATATATATATATATATATATATATAAACCGAAACCGATATTCAGACCGAAACCACCGAAACCAAGCAACCCACCGAGTTATGTGAAATTACATGGAACGAAACCGAAACCGAGTTCTCGAACCTTGACCGAAACACTCATTACCCTCTATATCAGAGTTATGGCCAAACTAGCTTTCTGCCTAAAAGACTCGTGTAGACAGGTCTCTAAAAACTTATGGCGGGCCATGCATTTTTTTAATATTACCTTTCTCTATATGCTAGCATATTACAAGGAACACTTTTGCCCATACCTGTAAGCTTTTGGTATCAAGCTCAGTCTTTGGCTAGAATTGCACACCTTTTCATACGTTAAACGATGGAAATTGTGGAATGATCCATTATTATTACATTTATTTATACAGATTGGGCACAAAACTTCTTCTTTTTGCAGGTTTGTGTGATCAAACTAAACTTTTTTTTTCCTTTTTTTTGTATATGCAGAGCGGATAAAAAGTGTCTTGGCTTCTTCTGGATTCCAGGGTGATATCAAAGCTTTGCAGAAAAATTTAGCTGCTAAGCACTTGGTTAGTACTGTGTCGACTGCTAAACAATGTGCATTTTGACTCTTCAGAAAATTACTACTGATAAATTGATATTACATTGGAACATCATGTTGGTATCAAACATCTAAAGCAAGCATTCAACATGTTTCACCTGCGGCATATCATGTGTTTTCCATGATTGCTTGTGTTATTTATATGATATTAAATGTGCTGATATGTTTATTACTTCAGTTAATTATATACTGTATGCATGCATGTGTGCATCTATGTGTATTTGGTTACATCGATTCTTATACTTTAATGTATGTCTTTGCACAAATAGGCATTAGTAGTTGAATAGCACAATATGCATCCTGTTTGCTAGATCCCATAGTCATCAAGATGGCTGGTTTGCCGAAAGCGAAACAAGGTAGGAATAATGGAATATTAATAATTTTGTTATTGGTGATACTGTTAGTGTAATATGCCCTAGAGGCCATTATTGCATAGTACTAGTTTGTATATTACATTTTGGAAGCTTGGGATATATACACGGATTTATAACAGTCTTGTTCAATATGGTAGTATACTACTTGGTTTGTATCTATCTTAATATGTGTATATGTTTCTTTTGATATGTCGCTAATACATATTGATAGAGCCCTTAGGATCTTTGCTTGACTACCAGTGTTGTGATGGCAGTTACACTGGTGGGGGCTGAGTAGTTTACAAGCACATCCTTATACAGGTCCCTAGTCGTAGATTATCGAGACATGGCATCGATACTCCAGAGTAGACTAGTTTATACGCTTCTCATCCCAGCAGGGAGATGATCTGTCCCACAGCCATCAATTACGTCGCACTAAAGATAGTATGCATGTGTTCATTCGGTTATGAGTTACACTGGACGGACTCGTGGGGTACTGCTGGTTGGTATTATACCTATCGTCACGTAGCAGTTCTCAGGTGACATGAGTACAGCTTAGTCTGTTGACTTGACACTGCTACTTCGTCTTAAGTGTGTTTCCACTGTCTTAGATTACTACCCTACCATGGCTCTGCTGAGTCGTGCAAACAGGTAGTAGTTGGGTGCAGTCCCGAAGTACTTGGCGGGCGAGTGGCAGTTAGATATGATTCGTCTCTCCCGGTATTGGGGGTTGATATCGCGCTGTGTTCGGAACGCCATTACACAGTCTCTGGCCAGGGCAAGTGAGATTTAGTGGTAGGTACTCCAGTAGTTTCTCAAGGTGTTTTGGATTGTACTCCGACACGACTTATTGCACTATTAGGGGTCGACGCTTGCCGCCCCCTAGGACTGATATGCGACGCTCTCAGACGAACAGACCGGACTGTACGGAGATTGCCACAGACAGATTCAGTAAGAGTTTGGATGAGCTTGCTCGTCGGTCTTCTTATCGACAGATACTTGGATAGCCGTTACGTACAGCTAGTGCCGCTGACGTGCTTGTGGTTAAACCCACTGCCAGAGTACTGTCGAGTCTTTAGAGTCCCATACAGAGGGTTTCCTAGCTTCGGGCAAAACGATGTAGAGGTCGTATGGTTTTATGACAGGGTTCGATCACATACGTGTACTTGTGCACGTGTGATGTTCGAGCGGACAATACCAGGGGGCTTTGGTTTAAGCCGGATCCTAGTACTTGATTATTGGATTAGTTTCGTCTCATTGTATTTGTGTTTTTCGAAACACGGATGTGGGTATGTATATACGGATGATAGGGATATAAAGAAGACACCTCATTAGGGTTTTGACCATTGACTTGGTCAAAACAAATATGAGGTGGAGGAAAGGTTTTATTATTTTTGGTAAATGATAATTTAGTGGCATGGCTACTTATGTTGACCATTTGACTTGGCTTGACTTGTTGACCTTAGATATTTTTGTGAGATATTTTTGGCTCTAGATATTTTGATGAGATATTTTCCATGCCATGCTTGTGGTCATATATAAGTTAGCCATTCTATTTTTATTATCATTATCACAAATACATTCTCTCTACTCAAGCTTGCTCTCTCCTTCTCAAATCCTAGTGTATCATGTGTTGATAATCAAGGGTTAATGAGACTTAGCTACTCTAAATCACACTCTACACACTTAGATTACTTAGTTTAGCAAACTAAGTGATCTAGTTGCCCCAACTTTGAGGTTTAGCTCAAGGTTGGAACTTTCGGGTGGATCTTCTACTACTTCAAGATGCTGACGAGGAGGTGCCATCTATTTCCACTTCAAGGAGCCAGCGAGGTGAAGGAGGACACCAAGAGGAGAAGGACTTGGAACTTTAGGTATAATCTCTTTACATAGTAGATAATACCTCTAGTTAGTTTATTAGTTATGGTTTAGCAAGATCTTGGAGTTCAAGTCGATATTACCTTGTTTGTAAAAATCGTTTTTTTACCCGTTCCGCCTCCCCGCAAACCCGTAGGATGTGTAACGTTGACTAACAGTGTATCAAAGCCAGCTAAACTATAACTAACAGTTTAAATGACAAGTAAAACTACGAAACCGAAATAACCCGAAAACATCGAAGCGTAGATTCAAGTTTCGGTCGATTTTTCATGAGACTCAAAAAATTATTTAGCAACTGGAGAGTACTCTTTGAACTGTATAATGAACACAGAACAAAAACGGGAGATTTCCACCTAAACTGGGCCGGCCACAATGCCTAAAAAACCGGCGAGCTCAGTCCAATTTTAAGGAAATGCTTCGTGTTTTGGTGTGTGGCTTTGTGACTTGGATCTAGGGCTTCAGGAGGTTTGTTTTTGCCAATTTTGATTTTACTGTAAATTCTTTACTGTGGCAAATACCGGGTGTTCGAAGTCGCAGTTTAATGTCGTTTAATATTTCAAGTTCTGTAAATGTGTTTGTAACTTCCGCTAATTCTATATGTCGGTTAGTTGGGGGTTGCACATTTCTGTGATGATTATATTGATTTGTGTATATGAACTTGTTGGATCGTCGTGATGAATAGCTGGGATGTGAGATGAGGGGTTTCATTCTTTCATTCGATGTAAAATTTGTAAAGTGATGTAATATTATTTTGCGGGGCACATCCAGGTTGAGGTTGTAGCCACCGTTGTATTATTTCTTTTACTGTTTTTGCTCCTAGGATAGACCCAAGGTGGGGTGCATAAACTACCGGGTACTTTGAAGTGCCGTGTGGCCTACTCACTTTGTTGAGGGAGGTTGCTTCACTTCGGGTATTTGGCGGGTAGTTTGCCGCACCAGTAGGGGTTTAGGGTGGGGTTTGGCTATTCATCACGACAGTGGAATCCGTCTTTCGTTACAGGCTCAAACGAAACACGGATTCCTAGTATATCTAATGTGTTCATCTGTGATCTGGAATGCCTATCATTGCGTTTGACGAATGTATATATCTATATATGATATCTAGTAGACGTCGCTTATGTTATGCATCCGCCCTAGTCCAGTCCCCGTTCTGTCGTTAGTTAAGTAACCTAACGGGTGATGACGGAGCCCGTGGCGAATACGGATGGTATAAACGTACGTTGTATTTTCGTTGTTTTCTGCAATGGTAGGATTAATTGATGGGACTGCATTAAATTAATGCTAACCAAACAAACCAAAGTTGAATCGTTGGAACAATTTCAAAACCACTCGTTTTTTCAAAACTGCAAAACTTTTAAAATGCGGAGCTTAAACCATTTCTTTTAAAAGCTATCAGGTTCCTTCGATTATATCAAGTTCACTACGCTCACGGTTTCGTCAAAATCATTCGTAGCCCTCCGTCATTTCAGTTGGATATTCAGTAGTATTCAAACTATATATTTTGATCTTCGCCAAGACATAGTGATTGGTAGCTGCTGAATATTCATCTGTAGCATAAATAGATGCGTTGGTTTGGGACAGTCGTACTGCTATTTTGGCCTTCGTAAAGAGTGTACGGATGGGTTCAAATTAACCTGGATAATGACGGGTAGAACTTGACATGTGACTTATGATATGTTGGCCTTCGTTAAGGTCATAAGAGCATGGAGCAAAAATCCACATCGGGAATTTCTAAAGAAATTGAAACTTGCTAGTGTTGCATACCATTTGGAGTGATAATTTTGGTAGGATTTCTTAGACTTTATCACACGATATTTGGATCCTGATCCTACTGTGAGTATATGCTACTTCTCGGGAGATTTTTTCACTTAACGATCAATGTTATAAACCAAGTAGGTGTCTAGAAAGGTGTTAGCGGGGCTACGCCCGAGGGAAAAGAGGTTATTTAATTAAGGAACTTCGCGAAAGCGTCATAAAATCTCCCTCGAAATACCGACACTTGCCCGGCTGAACGGTTAAGCAAATATTGTACGGTGAGATTAATCATGACTAATTCTTCTTTTATGGTTTGAGGAAGGATTCGAGAAACAGTGGGAGCCATCCTGTTTAGATAAATTAAAAAACCAATCTAAATTTGCAAGAGCATCATGCTAAAGTGTTTCTTCTCTCTCCTAATTGCAGCGACCAAACATGACGGGCCTTAAGTTACCTATTAGATAAAAATATATTGACATGGTCAAACTATAAAAATTGGTTCAGGAATGTCAAGATGGCAATCACTTATGACAAATTGGGGTATGTCCTTACTACTAAGGCCCCTCCCGTCCCAGGTCCAAAGTCCAGCGTCGCGGATAGGGAAATCCGTAAGACCTGGGAGATTGACTGCGCGAAGGCTAAGTGCCTCGTGCTTGCCTCTATGGACAATGAACATCAGAGGAGGCGCGAGAATATGGATCTAGAATCCATATTCCTCCATACTAAAGAATTATATGGAGAGCAATCTCGTATCGCAAGCTACATGACCTTGAAGAACCTATTTCAGGCGAGGTTGGCCGTCGGATCATCTGTAGGGGAACACGTCCTTAAAATGATTGGTTATATTGAAGAGCTCGCGGACCTCGGGACCACGTTAGAGAACGAGCTGTATACAGACTTGATTCTCCAATCCCTTCCTTTCACCTACGCCCAGTTTATCTTGAATTTTAATATTCAAGGTAAAGAAGTTGAACTACCGGAACTCCTTAACATGTTGAGTGCTGAGGGCATCCTGAAGAAATCCAGGGAAACACCTGCTCTGCTTATTGATGGAGCTTTCTTTTCTAAGTCCAAGACGAAAGCTAAAGGAAAGAAGAAGAAGAAGGCCCCCACCAAGCCGAGAGGCGGTGTTAGTAAGGTGGAAACAAAGGGAAAGGCAAAAGTAGCGGGACCGACAGTAGGAAAGGAAGAATGCTTCTACTGTCATAAGAAAGGCCATTGGAAGAAAGATTGCAGGGCTTGGATGGTCAAGAACCAGGACCCGAAGCAAGTTGTGGCTTCGGTTTCAGGTGTTTGTAATTGAAAACTGTCTGTCAATCAACTCTACTTCCTGAGTATTGGATACCGGATCGGGATCTCATATCTGCAATTCTTTGCAGGCACTGAGAAGCTGTAGGGTTCTGAAGACAGGTGATATGACCCTCAGTGTTGCTAACGGAGCGTGGATGCTGTGTCCGTAGTGGAATATTACCTTGGATTGACGAGTGAACATATTTTAGTTTTGCGCAACTGTTTTTGTGTACCTAGTTTGACTTGTAATATCATTTCTGTATCTTTATTATCTAAAGAAGGTTATGATTTTACATTTGTAAGCGATGTCGTAAACATCTACCTTAATCATGGTTTGATTGGGTCAGGTACTCTAAACAACGGTATATACATATTAAACCAACTATAAGTTTTCAATGTCCAGAACACAAAGAAATACTCAGAATTAAATCAAGCTTATGGCATTGTAGAATAGGTCACATCAATGAGACAAGATTAACCAAGTTACATAAAGAAGGATATTTGGATCCATTCGAATATCAATCTTATGCAACTTGTCAATCATGTCTTAAAGAAAAAATGACAAAGACTCCGTTCACTGGACACGGAGTAAGAGCGAGTGAGCTCTTGAGACTCATACACAACGACGTGTGTGGTCCCATGTCTACACATGCAATAAGTGGTTATTCCTATTTCATTACTTTCACGGATGATTTCTCTAGGTATGGACATATTTTCTTGGCCTCTGAGAAATTCCGGGAATATAAGAATGAAGTGGAAAAACAAACCGGCAAAAGTATCAAAACACTGAGATGTGATCGAGGTGGTGAATACTTGAGTGTCGAGTTCCTGGATTACCTAAAAGAGAATGGAATTCTTTTTCAGCTTACTCCATACATACCACAACACAACGGTGTATCGGAGAGACGGAACCGAACCTTATTAGATATGGTACGTTCCATGATGAGTAACGCTGAATTACCGCGATCATTCTGGGGCTATGCACTAGAATCGACTGTATATCTTTTGAACAAGATTCCTACTAAGACTATGCCTACCACACCATATCAGATGTGGAGTGGGAAGAAACTCATATCTTCAGTATCTGAAGATATGAGTATGTCCAGTTTTTGTTAAAAAGCAGCATGCGGACAAACCCGAGGCACGCTCAGTACTGTGTAAGTTTGTGGGATACCCAAAGAACTCCAGGGGGTATCTTTTCTATTACACAGAAGAACAAAAGGTTTTTGTTTTTCGTCATGCCCACTTTTTGGAATATCAATTTTTAGAAAAAGAAACTAGTGGGAGCGCAATAGAACTGGAAGAAATTTCAGAACCACAAGCTATTACCGAAAGCTTGATGGAACCAGAAGTTCCAAAAATACAGGACATTCCCGCATCACTCCGCAAGAGTAGTAGGCTGTCTCATCCGTCTGAGAGATACTACAGTTTTCTCGTAGACGGGGATAGAGAGGATTGCATCATTGATAATGATGAGCCGACTAACTTCCAGCAAGCCATTCAGAGCACCGACTCGGTAAAATGGCTGGATGCAATGCGGACCGAGATGGAGTCCATGTAAACCAACAAAGTATGGTCTTTGGACATTGCTCCAGAAGGGGTAAAACCCGTAGGCTGCAAATGGTTCTTCAGATGAAGATTGGTGTAGATGGACAGGTTGAAACCTATAAGGCTAGACTTGTTGCAAAAGGATTTCGTCAAAGACCTGGTTTGGACTATGACGAAACCTTTTCTCCAGTGGCTATGCTCAAATCCATTCGGATCCTTCTTGTCATTACTGCCTTCCACGATTATGAGATTTGGCAGATGGACGTAAAGACCGCTTTCTAAATGGACATTTGGAAGAGTGCGTATATATGGACCAGTCAGCGGGTTTCATTCAGAGTGGGAGCAGCGGGAAAGTGTGCAAGTTGCTTAAGTCTATTTATGGACTAAAGTAGGTATCGCGGAGTTGGAACATCTGATTTGATGAAACGGTCAAAGAATTTGACTTTATCAAAAATCCAGATGAGCCATGCATTTATTGTAAGATTGTAGCACGTACTGTTGTGTTCCTCATCTTGTACGTGGATGGCATTCTCTTGATAAGAAATGACATTCTTATGCTACAATCTGTTAAAGAATTCTTGTCACAGGTTTTCCATGAAAGACCTGGGTGATGCCTCTTACATTCTGGGGATCCAGATCTATCGTGATAGATCTAAGAAGATGTTGGGACTTTCGCAGTCCAGGTACATCGACACCATACTGAAAAGATTCAGTATGGAAGATTCTAAGCACGGTAATTTACCGGCTTGTCACGGAATCACCCTCTCCAAAGAGATGTCTTCCAAGACTGATTTGGAAAGGGATCACATGTCTATTATACCCTACGTTTTTACGGTAGGCTCTATAATGTATGCGATGTTGTGTACTAGACCAGATGTAGCTTATGCACTGAGCGTGTTAAGTCGGTATCAGTCAAACCCTGTGGAGAAGCACTGGATAGCAGTAAAGAACATTCTCAAGTATTTGAGAAGGACTAAAGAAATGTTCTTGGTTTACGGCGGAAAAGACCTCCAAATCGAGGCCTTTGCTGACTCAAGCTTCCAGAGTGACAAGGATGACTCCCGTCTATGTTAGGTTATGTTTTTACCCTCAATGGAGAGGCGGTCTGTTGGAAGAGTTTCAAGCAGGACACCGTTGCTGACTCGACAATAGAAGCGGAGTATATCGCAGCTTCTGATGCCGCAAAAGCAGCAGTCTGGATAAGGAAGTTCTTAACAGAACTTCAGGTGGTTCCGTCCATTGTTGATCCAATACCTCTGTATTGTGACAACAACAGGGCTATAGCTTTAGTAAAGGAACCCAGATCCCATCAGAATTCCAGACACATCTTGAGGCGGTATCACCTGATCAGGGAGATCGTGGATCGCCGGGAGATCGAGGTTCGGAGAGTTACTACAGACAACACTGCAGATTCATTCACAAAGGCCATCTTTCAGACGCAGTTCGAGAGGCTATTCGAGATGATAGGTCTGCGATATGCCAGCACATGGCCTTAGTGCAAGTGGGAGATTGCTAGTGTAATATGCCCTAGAGGTCATTATTGTATAGTACTAGTTTGTATATTACATTTTGGAAGCTTGAGATATATATACGGATTTATAACAGTCTTGCTCAATATGGTAGTATGCTACTTGGTTTGTATCTATCTTAATATGTGTATATGCTTCTTTTGACATGTCGCTAATACATATTGATAGAGCCCTTAGGATCTTTACTTGACTACCAGCATTGTGATGGCAGTCACATTAGTGGGGGCTGGGTAGTATACAAGCACATCCTTATACATGTCCCTAGTCGTAGGATTATCGAGACATGATATCGATACTCCAGAGTAGACTAGTGTATACGCTTCTCATCCCAGCAGTGGAGATGGTCTGTCCCACAGCCATCAGTACGTTGTACTGGAGATAGTATGCAGGTGCTCATTGGGTTATGATTTACACTGGACGGACTCGTGGGGTACTGCTGGTTGGTATTATACCTATCGTCAGGTAGCAGTTCCCAGGTGACATGAGTACAGCTTAGTCTGTTGACTTGACACTGCTATTTCGCCTCAAGTATGTTTTCACCGTTCTTAGATTACTACCCTACCACGGCTCTGCTGAGTCGTGCAAATATGTAGTAGTTGGGTGCAGTCCCAAAGCACTTGGAGGCAGTGGAGGATTTGTCTCTCCCGGTATTGGGGGTTGATGTCGCGCTGTGTTCGGAACGCCGTTACACAAAGTCCCTGGCCAGGACAAGTGAGATTTACTGGTTGGTATTCCAGTAGTTTCTCAGGATGTTTTGGACTGTACTCCGACACGACTTATTGCACTATTAGGGGTCGACGCTTGCCGTCCCCTAGGACTGATATGCGACGCTCTCAGACGAACAGACCGGACTGTACGGATATTGCCACATGTAGACTCAGTAGGAGTTTGGATGAGCTTGCTCGCCGGCCTTCTTATCGACAGATATCTGGGTAGCCGTTACGTACAGCTAGTGCCGCTGACGTGCTTGTGGTTAAACCCACTGTCAGAGTACCGTCGAGTCTTTAGAGTCCCACACAGAGGGTTTCCCAGCTTCGGACGAAACGATGTAGAGGTTGTATGGTTTTACGACAGGGTTCGATCACATACGTGTACTTTTGCGCGTGTGATGTTCGAGCGGACAATACCAGTGGGCTTTGGTTTAAGCCGGATCCTAGTATTTGATTATTGGATTAGTTTCGTCTCATTGTATTCGTGTTTTTCGGAACACGGATGTGGGTATGTATATACGGATGAGATGGGGTATAGAGGGAGACATCTTATTAGGGTTTTGACCATTGATTTGGTCAAAACAAATATGAGGTGGAGGAAAGGTTTTATTATTTTTGGTAAATGATAATTTAGTGGCATGGCTACTTATGTTGACCATTTGATTTGGCTTGACTTGTTGACCTTAGATATTTTTGTGAGATATTTTTGGCTCTAGATATTTTGATGAGATATTTTCCATGCCATGCTTGTGGTCATATATAAGTTAGCCATTCTATTTTTTATTATCATTATCACAAATACATTCTCTCTCCTCAAGCTTGCTCTCTCCTTCTTCCTCTCAAACCCTGGTGTATCGTGTTGATAAACATGGGTTAGTGAGACTTAGCTACTCTAAATCACACTCTACACACTTTAGGTTACTTAGTTTAGCAAACCAAGTGATCTAGTTGCCTCAACTTGAAGGTTTAGCTCAAGGTTGGAACTCTTGGGTGGATCTTCTACTACTTCGAGAAGCCGACGAGGAGGTGCCATCTATTTCCACTCCAAGGAGCTCCACTCCAAGAAGCCCGCGAGGTGAAGGAGGACAACAAGAGGAGAAGAAGGACTTGGAACTTTAGGTATAATTTCTTTACATGGTAGTTAATACCTCTAGTTAGTTTGTTCGTTATGGTTTAGTAAGATCTTAGAGTTCAAGTCGATGTTACCTTGTTTGTAAAAATCGTTTTTTACCCGTTTCGTTTTTTACCCGTTCCGCCTCCCCGCAAACCCGTGGGATGTGTAACGTCGACTAACAGATACAATTATATGTTGGATAACCTAGTTACAAGTATATGTGGTATAACCAGAGCTGCTGAAGCCTGAGCTTATTAGATCTAAGGGATCATTGGAAAGATACTTTGTGTATGTTCTCACTGAATATTCTGTTATTGGGTTCTTCGTGAGTGATATCGGAATCTTTTATGATTACTGAGTGACATTTTTTTGTTTTGTTTTTGATCTGTTCTGGTGTCTATCAAAGGTTAACGGTCGCATAGATACTTTGTTTTCTCTTTGTTTTATCTTAAACCCTGTTTTTACTTAGTGATTTCTAATTTACTTTTTTTTAAGTATATATATTACTTCATCAGATATCATATGTAATTGGCTGCTATTTCATGGTTTACATAAGTAGGGTTAATATTTCACTTATCTACCATGTATTTTCTAGTTTGTGTCAATAAATTGTGGTGTTTACTGATAAACACTTCTGCACCTTAGTAATGCTAGCTTTTTTTTTATTATAAAAAAACACTTACTTTGTGTTACAAGAATATGAGAGTGGAATATATTGACCAATTCTTTGAACTCGAGCATGATAACCGATAACATTACGTAGAAGTGCATCTTCCCTATGGTTAAAATGGCATGCCAAAATTAATTGTAAAGGAGCTGTGATAGTTAGCAGGGACATAAATGCAGATGCCATGTATCGCTAAATCATTGTTTTGCAGTCAAGCTGCAATTCCGATTTTGACCAAATAGATTTCAAGCGTAATGCGGTCTTGTAGTGCAGTAAATATATGTTAAGCTAGATGCTTGAGATACACCGTTGGTTGAATATAAAGTGTGGTCGTTGACCTTTACTTTTCATTCATTTGAAATGTGATTGTTAGATCTGAATTGCATATTTGATCCGGGGCCAAAATGGCTTTGCATCATCCGGATTGTAGGATTAGGACCCATATGGTTGGTTTTAGAATCATGACAAAATTGGCAGCTGGATAAATGAGTTAGCTGACTGGCTAGTAAAAGGTCATGGCAAAGTTAGGGGATGCCAAAAGTTCAAGCCAGGAAAGAGCAAATAAAAGGAACTTCCTCCCCAATTTAGGAAGTCCCAATTTTTTTGTCAGGGTTCTCTCTGAAGCCCTAGTATTCGGGCCTTTAATACTGTCTGCTGCATGCATTGGAAGAGTTTATATAAGAAGTTGATCTTAGATGTTCTGTTCTCACTTTCATTTATGTTTCTGCTCTTGATTTGGAAATTATATAATGGAAGGAAAAGTTATATTTTAGTGTAGTAAGCCATGCTGTGAAATTTTTGTAAATGCATTTGGCTATTACATACACAGATGAGAAGTTTCATAATACTCGACACACTTTGTGTTTGACGTGGCTGTCGTGGCATGGGAAGGTCAGAAGTTTCCTTACAACTATTGCTATGATTTATCCTGTGGCTATTTGTCACATTCAGTTGTCCATGTGATACCTCATGACCAGTTAGTTTTACTAATAATCAGTCGGTCATTCTTACTGTAAATTATCTATGATTTCCCATGCCCCTTATGTTCTTATGTTTGCAGAAGCAAGTTTGATTTAGTTTTTCTTAGTTTTTTCCCCATCTGTGCTGTATATCGTAGATGCTGCGGTGTTCATCCCAGCAGGCATTTAATGCAACTCTGTCACATTTAGGTATTGCAATAGATGGGTTTAGTTGCTAAGATTACATGTAAGACAGATGGTATAAATAGGTAAAACATAAAAAGAATCCTCAGCAGGAATATGATCTTAGGACATTTTTGGAAAACTGATGGGGAAGAAGTAATGGATGAAATTATATGCAAGAATTGTGGTCCGGTAAGTTCCATTACAGCCTTAGTCGGTTTTATATAATTTTGTCCATTATACTCGAAGAAAAGTTCATGCAAAAGTTATATCAACTCGAGACCGGTGTCCCCTTTTCTTCCTATGCAATGCAGACTAAAATGTGATATTTAGCTATCTAGTTCATTAACTTGTATGAATAGCATCGTAAAATATATTAATTTAGCTAGCAATGGCAAGCTGCGGCCGTCTGAATTTGAAATTTATTGCAATAGCAGAACTTGAGTTTGACTAGGCTCCTAGCTATGTTAGGATTTAGAAACAAATCTGTCACCTTTTAGCCTTTAGATTTGCATTGGGATGTGTTCTGGCAAATAACAATGATAAAGTGAATATGTTATTCATCAACTAATCATATGCTTCTTCCATTTCATTTTAAGTCCTTTTTGGCCACCCTTTTGTCCATTTAGAAGATCATTCTCCCTTTATAATAGATGCAGTTTAGGAGTAAATTGCCAAAAGTAACTGTTAAAATTCTGAAAGAAGAAACCCTTTGTCTATTTTCAAATCCCAATTTGACAGTTATATGGAGATTTTACATTTCTATTATTTTTTTGAGATAATAGGTGGGATAAATTAGCCACCCCCTCATTAATGGGGAACCCGGGCTCGATCCCGGGTCTCCCCCATGGTCTACTCCAAACCCTTATTACATTTCTATTATTCTCTATTGAAAAGTTTGCATGTCTACTTAATTCGTGTAATTAGTGTGCAATAAACCAAAATGACATTTAGAATGAAAGGAGGGAGTAATTGCTAACACAAATCCCAATTAACCTAAGGCAAAAAAGTTTATGTGATTTGTTTTCAAATCCCGATGATAGGATCCTCCTTTAACACAGCAGAATTTCTATCAGGTCTTATTTATACCCCTAGTCCACAAGCATTTGACAAATGAAAGATGTGTTATTTGGGTAATAGCAAATCTCACTCACTGAAAGTTATTGCTGCTGTTGATATAATTCGTATGGGCTGAAGTGTGGAAATTCTTTCCCTGTTTTCTATCTTTATTGTATATACTATCGGGTAATGTGATGATACATTGATATCGTTTTCTTATTTTATGCCATTCCTGCAGCAAATTATATTGTCTTGCCTCTTTTCTCAAGGTTGTTTCCTAAAATAGAGAAATTCCATGGCTAACTCTGTTTTTTCCTCCATGCAGCTTTATCAACACCAACACAATAAGCAAATGAGCTGCCCTGCAATGGGTCAACTTCTTTCAAATACCCTTTACTACAAGCGCTTCTTCCCGTATTATGCTTTTAATGTCCTAGGTGGCCTCGACAATGAAGGTTGAAACAGTTTCAAGCTTTTAGGTTTTAGTTATTAACGTTATGGGTTATTTGCACTAACCCCTTTGTTGTTAACCCTGTACACTAACACCCCCTCAAGTTAGTTGCTAATGGCATGCTATTCTGCCAATGACCAAAACCCTAAAAAGCACTGAATTTTTTTCTAGACAACAAAAAAAACTAGTTCTAGAATTAAATTAGACACTATTTTCAGAACATAGAAAATTAAATGGCCATATGGTTTTGGTTTTGGAAAGCCTGAGGGGGTAATTCCGCTAATAAGTAACTCGAGGGGGGATAAGCGCTTTATGGGTAAACTACAGGGTTTTTGTGTGAATAACCATAACTTTATTAGATAGCTAGCTTTCAGTGCTTCTTATTCTTTTTTTCTTTTTTTGGCAGGGAAAGGTTGTGTATATACTTATGATGCTGTCGGCTCTTATGAGCGGGTTGGCTACAGCGCTCAAGGTTCAGGGTCGACGCTGATTATGCCGGTTCTGGACAATCAGTTGAAGTCACCCAGTCCACTTCTTCTTCCTGCAAAGGTATGTACTATATATTTGCTTGACCATAATTGCTAGTGTTCTTAAAAAAACAAAAAGAACTCGGTTATGTTTTTAAAATTTGAGCAGGATGCTGTAACGCCACTGTCTGAATCCGAGGCAGTGGATATGGTTAAGGACGTGTTTGCCTCAGCAACCGAGCGCGACATATACACCGTATGTCTGTTGAATCTTGTATTATACGATAATTATCTTTAGACAAAAATGAATTTATCTATTTAAAAATAACGTCCTTTTATTTCTTTTCTAGGGTGACAAAGTTGAGATTGTGGTAATTAATGCGGCAGGCATACGCCGTGAGTTCATTGAGCTCAGGAAAGATTAGATTTCAATTCATCTGTTGCTAGGCTTTGCTGCTTTGGAATACCTTTTGTAGGGCCTGGGTTATGTTGCGACAAGTGCTTATTGCAGCTTACTCTTAAACTCTTTTGTATTTTTATCACTGTGTTTCAGTTAAAATTTATTTTATGGAAAATTCAAACTTAATGCGTGAATTTTAACCGAAACGTTTCAGCTCGGCTGCCTTCTTAGAAACTGCTTATCGCAGTGGGGAGGTTTTGTCCTTCTATAACGTGGTCCTTTGATTTAATGCATAACAGAAATCATAATCCATGGCTTAGTTCACTTGTTTCATCTTTGAAGTTTATCTGATGTTAAGTTACAGATATTGCTAGGTTGCGATTTGAAATCAATGCATCAAATCAATGCATATCGCGTTATTCCTTCATGTTTGAGTATAAGTTTGATGTTAATATTTTGGTTTGGCTTTCAGATGGAAATTAGGTCTTTTCTTGTATGATGTATTTGTATTTGTCGTTACAAGTTTATTATCGTGTTATGTGGTTTAAGACGTGCAAAAAATGTTTGTGTTGGAACATTTTCCTCAAAATGTTAAAAACAATTATGGGTTATTAAGAAAGAAGAAGGGACCACTTAGCTATAGTTGTTATGGGCATTTTCTTTTTGGGGAAGAGTGTGGGGTTTGAATTTCAGGTGGGAAGGTGACCACAAATTATTGCTTTCGGGGAAACTTCGTGGCTCCATTTGGGGTGTGTGTGATGAGTGTGGGTGTGTGTCTTGAATGCTCAGGTTAGGCCTTCCATGCCAGTGTCCCCCAAAAGGAGGTGGTGAAGAGAGCAAATGTGAAGTTCAAATTTAGATTACCAAGCAAGAAAGACAGGGAGAGAAAGAAAGACAGGTTTACAGAAGCCCTTCTTGAGTTTGAGTTACGGTGGTAAAAAAGAAGATAACGAGTCTGGGATAGCTGTAGCACCACAAATCCAATAGGGGAAAACAGGAAGCCTAGGCCGCAATTGTTTTAAGTTTTGGTGGATCCACCTCCCAATTTTCTCTTTAGTTGAAGCTTGAGGAGCATGCTAAGTATAGCATGAACATACCAACTGGGCATAGCTTAGTTGGTACCAATTTCCTCCCTAATGGAAGAGGTCGCAATTTCGATATCTGAAGGAGGTTGATTACAAAAAAAAGAGAGCTATGGCATGAACATTTGGATTTGGGGTCCATGCTGTTATTTACTTCCCTGTTATTGCCTGCTATCGAATTCAACGATGGTTATTTGGGTAAAACAAGGGGCTCAGAAACTTGGCGTTTTTTATCAAAGATGTGTGGGTATGGGGGTAAAACAAGTCCTATTCTTTTTTAATCATAGGGGGCTTGATCTATTTTTCCCAAAAATTGATTCATTAATTTTGCAAAAGGTAATAACTTTAAATATCTACAAATTCAAATTTATAACGTTGCTAAAATAAAATTTGTTTCAAAACTGAAAGATTCGTTCAAATCCAGAGTCATTAGTAAATTTTTTGGCTGATTTTGATTTTGATTTACCTTTTTAAAGAATTAAACAACAATATGCATGCAAGCCTATATATATGCATAAGCATCACGCAGCTAGGCTCACTTGGCTCAGGTAAGAGCCACCAAAAGGAACACCAAAAGCGGGTTAAAGTAAGTAGACCCATCCCTTACAGGCCACCACCTCCCTGCTCCCCGTAGCATTTACGCTGTCCTTGAAAAGCACGTACGTCTAGTTTCATTGTCCCCTTCGATCGGCTTTGCAAGGCCTATCCAAAAGCGTGAAAGTTTCGTAAATTTGTTGCTTCAAATCATTGAACGTTTTTTTGTCTGGAGGAGTTAAAACATATGTTGTTATTGCGATCTAACCATAAGCGCCGCAAAACAGATAACAGATCGAGGCAAACAAACTGTCCCATTTGCCACGCCTATCCTTATGGATTAATTGCATTGACACGCCACTCATCCCACCGAAACCAACATCTATTCGGTGGCCGGTTTATGCCAAACAAACCAACCGCCCATCTCCAGAAACGAAACGCCAAACAAACCAACCATCCATCTACGCTCTATCACACAATAAAAGAACAAATGCTCAATGTCCTCCTTTTTCATCCTCACAGCACTAACATTCATCCGAAGTATTCATATGCCCCTTAATCAAATTCTCCCTAGTCAAAATTGCATTTTGTGCAACTAACCATAATAAAAAATCCCAACTCTCAAAGGTGCCAAGGTTTGCCATATAATGGTCGCCTCGGCCATCCTTAAACCCCCAAAGTTCAAAACCTGGTAGGCCGAGCTAACTGAGAACTTAGCCTTGCTATCCCAGTTCCACCTTCTAACATCCTCACCATCATTACCCAACCCTATATATATTACTCAACTTCAAGAGCCAAATTAAGCTCCTCAGCTTCCTCTCTCGCTCTCTCATTGAAGCTAGCTCAAGTTGCATTGTAAGTGCCATCCATTGCTCCTCCATGCCTTCAAGACGATATGATCTTTATTTGCAGATATATTTGCCTAAAGGAACACCGAGATACTTCATTGGGTACCCTTCCACTTTACACCCAAATATATCTGCAAATATTTCCACATCCTCTTCCTAGTTTCCTAAAGGTAAAATTGCACTCTTATTAAAGTTTATCTTAAGACCTGACCAGAATTGAAATAGATATAATACCTATTTCAGAACTACAACACTTTGAATATTATCAGACCCAAAGAGTAAGGTGTCATCCACATATTGCAATGTCACAAATCCTTCTTCAATCCAATTTCCTCCCAACTGGTGCAATGAGACCCTCCTCAACACAATTTTTAATCATTCTATTCAATTCGTCCCCTACTAGCTAATTAACATAAATACTAGAGGTGATAAGGGATCGCCCTGCCTTAGGCCTTTACGGTATTTAATATCTCTAACCTTCGACCCATTAATCATCACCTTTGTATGTCCTCTCACACATCTATTCACCCATCCTCTAAACTTAGTACTGTTGGATATTTATGCCGTAGAGATTATTATTGTATATATATAGTGGATATTTGGACATATATATGTACATGACAAATTTGATTGATATGATAGCTAGCTATTTGGTTTGTCTTTATCTTAACACGTGTATATGTTTTACTTGTTATTACGTATCGCTAATACATGTTAATAAAGCCTGTAGAATTATTGCTTGACTACCAGCGTTATGATGACGATCATACATGTAGCGGCTGGATAGTCCATAAACACATCCTTAAATATCCCTGGTCGTGGGAATATCGAGACTGAATATTGATATTCCGGAGTAGACTGATGTATACATTTCTAGACCCCGACGAGAGGCGATGGTTGCTCCCACAGCCATTGGCGTGTGGCACCTAAGATTGTATATAGGTGCTCACTGGGGGTGAGTATACCGGATGGACTCGCTGAGAATTTCTACATGGTATTATACCTATCGTCATATAGCAGTTCTCAGATGATATGAGTACATATTAGTTTTTAGACCTGAGATCGTCATTTGTCTCGTGTGAGTTCTTATTGTATTTAGATTACTACCCCATCATGGCTCTACCGAGTCTTGCAAACAGGTTTTAGTTGGGTACAGTCCCATGCCACATGGTGACAGTGAGCGATTGTTAGGGATTCATCTCTCCCGGTATAAGGAGTCGATATCGCACTGTGTTCGGTTGGTCAGCACCATAAGATGTTAGCCAAGGCAAGTAAGATTTACTGATGTTTAGATCGGTAATTTCTCGGATTGGTTTTGAGCCATATCGGCATGAATTATCAGGTTATTAGGGTCTGACGTATACCACCCCCTAGACCCGATATGCGATACTCTCAGAAGAAGAGACCGGACTGTATGAAGATTGTCACAGACAGGCTCAGTAGGGGTTCGGATGAGTTTGCTCATCGGCTTTCCTTTTTGACAGATATCTGGATAGCCGTTACGTACAGCTAATGCCGCTGACGTGTTTGTGATTATGGATTTATCCAGTAACATACTGCCAGCGTATCGTTGAGTCTTTAGAGTCCCACAAAGAGAGTTTTCCTAATTCATGTGAAATGATATAGTGACCGTATTTTGATACGTGCAGGGTTCCAATTAAATACGTGTACTAACTACACAGACTTTAATCAGACGTATAATAATACCAGCCGGCTTAGGATTAAGCCAGATTATTAAATCATGTATTGATTTAATAATTGACACATATATATTTCGATATGCATATTCTAGAATTATGTTCATTATATTTTTCCTATCTCTTGGGTATTTGTATTTTTTATACGGATGCGGGTATGTATATACGATATAATGTATTTTGTATTTATACATCATATATTCTAGAAGGAGGACACCTTATTTTAGGATTTTCCACTTATTGGAAAATGAAAATGAGGCGGAGGGGTGAGGTGGAGTGGAGGAATGGAGGAATGGTGTGAGGAATGGCTTTGTATTTGTTTATTGCATCTACTTCTACTACTGAAGTATGGTGGCTATTTTTCTATTTGGAAAATAGCTTAACAAAACCATGCTAGCCATTATTTTCTCTCACTTGATAATTCATTCTTACCATTTCTTTTCTCTCTCCTCACTTGAGCTCCTCCTTCTCCTTCTCTTCCCCTCTCATGAGTTGAGAATCAAAGAGAAGATATCACGACCCAAGTTAGGCACATGACCGGCACTTAGACCACGTAACGTCAACAGGCGTAACGCAATTTAAGTAAGTCGAAAACCCAGCAATCTAAACCATTACAAGAAGTAAAAGATAGAAACATTTGGAAATCTCAAGGAAAACTTTAAAGCTTAAGTTTGTTTTCTTAAAAATTTCGGCAGCACCTCTTTTGTAAAAACTAGCCCCGAAACGGGTACAAACATAATATTTAAGTATAACATCCCCAAACGGGAGCAAATCTCGCCCAAAGGAGGAAACAACCACCACAAGCAGATATACGACGCCGTAGCGAAGATATAGACAATACAAATGAAACAGCATACTAGTGATAAGTAACATAGTAAAGGCCGGCTCACACGAGTACGACACCCAGAATTACAAGAATATACAATATCGATTCTCACAACTCGTCTCTAAGTCAATACATGAAGGTGGTAGATGGAGAGTACTAGATACAAAAGATATACAATGAACACTATCGAATAACCACAACCCACCTATAACAAAATGCCTCACAGCCAACCGTAGCGGTATCCGCTGAAATAGGTATAATAAGATGCCCTGCCGTGACTACTCTGAGGGTCAAACCTGCAAATAACTGTGGCACAACGGGGGTGAGTTGCCAACTCGTGAATAGTAAATAACATCATACTGTAATCGCAAATATGCACGAACATCGATAATTTATCACATGCAATCTGATAGCATAAGTATGGCAATATGGATATGCAGCAATCATGATCAAGATACACCACCAGGGTACTATATCTACGTGAATCAAATGCATATCAAGTAAAATCCTGAGTGTGTGATAAATAATAAACCTCATGCATAAATTATCAGCATGGAAAAACCCCGGTTTCCATCAACGACACCCCAAATCCCAAAATCCTCAGGCTCCGTCACTTGGACCGGCCCTCATATCCGTACATTTCATAGAACCTGAGTGTCCAACATCGACACTCGAAACATCATGAAATACTCGTGTCTAATATCGACACGCAAATCTACATATCATGGGCTCCGTCTGTCCGGATCGGCCCGTATCCATCTCACGACTTGATCGATATCCTCCGGATAACCGCCGAGTCCAAAACTATCACCGGTAGGTAGTAGTCCCTCTGCCAGGCTCATCGGCTAATCCATCGACATACCTTTCTTGCCCCATGGTACTATACCGGGTCCTCTACGAACCCGCAAACGGCCTTATCCACTCCTCGTATCGGGTTTCTAACACAAGTCTCAGAACCGAGAACACTCATGGTGGACGTATCGAAATATCATAATAAGAGAAACCGCGTTTTCAAAACAATGCACATTTCTTGAAATATCCCCACGGTTCTCAAATCCAGAAAATCACATGAAATCCATATCTCAATACGTAAATCCATGTAATATGATATATACAATATAGAACAGTAATATGAGTATATCAAGGGAAAACTGCTATTTAAATGCATCAAGTTATTAAATATATCATGCGGTTCCCAGTTTCTCCAAAATCCAACGCAACATCATATAAAGATGAACATGTAGCTATAGTAAGGTATATGTGTAAGCTGTTGAGTTACGGCAGCGCCCTGACCGTCAACCCGACGCCAAATACGGAACAAAGTTTTTATCAAAACTTGCGCTACCGCAACCAATACCCGGATCGTTCCATTAACCGTTAACTAGCAATCCACAAAGAAGTTAGAATGGCTATACCGATTGATCCGTGTCCTTCGGTCTTTAGCCACCATCATTAGCTCCTCGCGGCACCTCCGATCTCGCTCGATCTCCGGTCTCCTCATCGAAAGGGCACCACGTCAACGAATCTTTATACGGGCTCCCGCCTCAAAACTGAGACAACTCGGATATGAAGTTTGCTAGCCGACATGTCCAAGAATGATGTAGAGATAGTGTAGAATATTTTGTCTCAAGACACTCAAGCAATTGGGTGGAGGTAAATTGAAGTTGCCATTTGGAAAGGTGAAGAAGTGAGTGAGCTCAAGGATTTTTCAAGTGAAAAGAGAATACCATGGGCTCGGCCATTGCACTGAGAAAGCTCTCTGTAAATTGTGCTGGGAAAAATTTGGTGAAGGAATGAAAACAAGTGAGTGTGTGTGTATTAATTAATCAAAAACCATACAAAAAAGGCCACATCCCTCCACCAAATATGCCAGCACACTCACCCCATCACTAAACCCATGCTGCCCAATAAATGCGAAATGGTCCACTGCCATTTAGCCCATGCCATTTTAAATATTCCACCACTTAATAAATTAATCCCATGACAACCAAAAATCAAAGAACCCCCCACAGCCATCCAAAATTGCACAAAGGAAATAATTGAAATATGGCCAAAAAAATGAGGAATGAAGGAAATTTTGGCCATGATAAAAGAATGATAATTTGGCCAAAAGAGAAGGCTATCAGATTCCATTAAACAAGTAATTAAAATGGAAGGCAAAAGTTTGGCAACTTCAAAAGTAATCCGGTAACAAATTACAGAATTACCCCACAACTGTATATACATACCTGTATTTGTATTCCAACCGAATACGAATTCAAAGAGACGAAAATATCCCTACACATTATAATACTAAGATCCGGCTTAAACCAAATCCCACTAGTATTATTTGTCCGAACCATGACACGTGCGCAAGTGCACGTGCATGTTCGAACCCTGCCATAAAACTATACGGCCTCTACAACGTTTCGCCCGAACTTGGGAAACTTTCTGTGGGGGACTCTAATGACTTATCAATACACTGGTACTGGGTAACCACAAGCACGTCAGAGGTACTAGTTGTACATAACGGTTGCCTATGTATTGAACGAAAGGGAAGCTGGCGAGCGAACTCATCCTGAAACCCTACCAAGCCTGACAGTGACAATATCCGTACAGTCCGGTCTGTTCGTCAATGAGTATCGCATATCGAGTCTAGGGGGTGGATAAAGTCAGACCCCTACTAATGCGATAATTCGTGTTGGTATGAAGCCCATCACCACCTGAGAAACTACTGATCCTAGATCGGTAATTCTCGACTACCTTGGCCAAGGTTTTCTGGTGATGGCCACCCGTGCACTGCGCGACATCAACCCCCAATACCGGGAGAGACGAATCCCCGACGATCCGCTCACTGCCTCCATGTGGCTCGGGACTGTACCCAACTAAAACCTGTTTGCACGGCTCCTTTGAGCCGTGGTAGGGTAGTAATCAAAGCACAGTGGGAACTCACACGAGACAAATGACGATCTCAGGTCGACAGACTAACCTGTACACGTGTCACCTGGGAACTGCTATCTGACAATAGGTATAATACCAACTAGCAAGTTCCCGGCGAGTCCTGTCCGGTGTACTCATAACCGAATGAGTATCTGTATACATCTTAGGTGAACCAACTGACACCAATGGCTTGTGAGACCGGCCACTGCCCCTCGTCGGGGTCTCGACTGTATACACCAGTCTACTATCGGAGTATCGATGCCCAGTCTCGAAACTCACACGACTAGGGACACTTTAAGAATGTGCTTATAGACCCCAGCTCCCACGCATATGATCGCCATCATACTGCTGGCTGTCAAGCAAGAATCCTATGGGCTCTATCAACATGTACATGATGATAAAGACAAACAAGATAATATACTATCATCTCGAGTAAGACTGTCCTACCGGTATAGGTCCTCCCTCAATCATTGCAATCACGTACCCACGATCCAATAATTGACTTCGAGGGCACTATATCCAACATAAGCATGTAGGTATGCATGCAAACTATATTTCATATGCGCAATCGCACAAGAATCAATGCCTCAATGTCACTAATCAATACAATATCATATATGTATATTTGTTGTGCGTGTCATGGAAATTACTGACAGTGTGTGTGTAGCATATAATTAGTGCCCGTGCAACATAAACTGTCAATAATAGTGCAGTGTCCGAAAGGGTACAAGTCCAGGCACAACAAGTAATAATATGCAATGAAATTTATGCACCATCTCTATATGCGCATATAAACATGCGGCTAATATCATATCATATCTAGCTCTGACGCTTAACGCTATACGGGCGATTTCCCCGTAGATGTTAAATCTACTCACTGACGATCTCGAGCTAGGTAAATCAAATCACCTGCTTCCCTTTCTTCGCAGCGTTCGAAGTCCTCTCCTGGGATCTTATTAACATAAAACATAATAAGTGCAACTCAGAAATCGACCAATATCACATACAAACTACGTTTAACAGACGCACCAACTTCAATCCAACTCTCAAGTATTCGCCTAGTGGCTAACGTGTATAGCGACACCCCGAAACCAACCAAGTGCAGCAGCTACACCAGATCACGAACCGTGTCGGATAACGTAACGCGCGTAGTCAAAACACTAGATTATAGCAAAGTGATCCCAGATTTTGTATACCGTCAAAACATAAAAATCCGGCAGTACCAAACACCTCTAAACAACTGCAGACAGCTACCCTACAAAACACAAGCCCCAACTCCCCCAAAAGACTGAGGTCGCCGGATTTTTCTCTATTGTCGCCGGCCAAAACCGATCAGGTGGGGTTCATGTTTCAGGTGTACACTCAGAGCCACTAGTACACTACATCTACATTGCTAGATTTTCCAGTACACACTCGGGGTCACAGCAGATCACAGAGACTCCAATATGACACTTAAAAATACGATATGTGCACAAAACTATACCTTTAGTGTTCTAAACCACAACTATAAGGCAACACAACAATATAAACACCTAATTATCAGTAAGAGGTCATTACTTATCCACTCTTGCTCAAAAATCCAATCTTTCCAAGCTTCAAGTCATCTTAGTGGCTAAATTAAGACTTGAGAAGTGTTTTAGTGGTGTTTAATGAAGTTTTGCAAGGTTTTGTGATGAAGTAGTGAGGGTTTCAGTTGAGAGAAGAGAAGAAGAAGAATAATAGAGAATAAGAGAGTGAGGTGAAAATGAGGGATTGAAATGAGAGTTGAAATGAGATAAGGATGAGAGGGTGAGTGCAGGGTGAGTGTATCCTTACACTTACTCTCTCCCTCACTTCATTAATGCAAGCATGCTTCCTCCATGAGTCACCTTGCCACCTTCCTCATTCCAAAACAAGTGGATAACCATCACAATAAAGGCTAAGTGCAAGGTAAACATGGCATGGATTTATTTAAGGTGCCATGGCTACTAAACAAGGTTAACAATAAATAACCCCCAAGCAAACATGCACAAGTGTGTGCAAACCAAAACAAATAATAATAAAATAATGATTAATCTTTATAAAATGTGAGAAAACTATTTTGGTAATCTTTTAATTAAAAACCCGCATTATCGCTTAATTAACACTAATCGCTTTCTAAGGTGTTGCAATCTCCCCCCTTAAAGAAATTCGTCCCCGAATTTAAAATTCTTACTAAGCGTACCTTCAAAGAGATGAGGGAATTTCTTCCGCATCTCGCTTTCGGCCTTCCAAGTGATCTCCTCACTAGTCGGGCCACGCCAAAGAACCTTCACAAATGGCAAGACCTTTGATCGAAGTTTTTTCACCTGCCGCTCCAATATAACTACCGGCTGCTCGGTGAACGAAAGATCGCGCTCTAGCTGAACGGTCTGGTGCTGAATTATGTAAGAAGGATCATGAAGGTATCTATGAAGTATCGACACATGGAATAAGGGGTGAACATCCGAAAAATTGGGCGGGATCGCCAAAAGATAGGCAACGGTACCAACTCGCTCAAGAATCTCAAAAGGACCTACAAATCTGGGACTGAGCTTCCCCTTCTTCCCAAATCTCATCACGCCCTTCGTCGGAGAAATCCGTAGGAATACATGATCCCCCACTGCGAACTCAAGTCTGCGACGACGACGGTCGGCATAAGACTTCTGTCTGCACTGGGCCGCTCTCATCCTGTCCTGAATCAGCTGGATCTTCTCCGTAGTCTCCTGAACTAGCTGGGGTCCCAAAATCCTACTCTTGCTGAGTTCGGTCCAACAGACTGGTGATCGACACTTCTTACCATACAAAGCCTCAAAATGTGCCATCTGAATAGTCTCCTGAAAGCTGTTGTTGTAGGAGAACTCAATCAACGACAAGTGACGATCCTAACTGCCACCAAAATCAAGCACGCATACACGAAGCATATCCTCCAGAGTCTGTATAGTCCGCTCTGACTGACCATCGGTCTGCAGATGGAAAGCGGTGCTAAAACTCAACCGGGTACCCAAAGCTTCCTAAAGCTTCTGCCAGAGACGGCTAGTGAACTGGGTGCCCCTGTCGGATACGATGCATGTGGGAACGCCATGCAAATGCACAATCTCATCTATATACAACTGAGCATACCAAGCATAACTGAAAGTGGTCTTCACTGGAAGGAAGTGAGCCGCTTTCGTCAACCGGTCAACGATCACCCAAATGGAATCATACCCCCGACTGGCCCTGGGTAGACCCATAACAAAGTCCATGAAATCTGCTCCCATTTCCACTCAGGAACGGGTAAAGGCTGCAACTCTCCAGCCGGTCTCTGATGCTCAGCCTTGACCTGCTGATAAGTCAGGCACCTCAAAACGAAGTCCAAAACATCGTGCTTCATCCCTTCCCATCAGTAAATGTCTCTCAAGTCATGGTACATCTTGGTGGAACCTGGATGAACGCTAAAGGCTGACTGATGTGCCTGCTCTAGGATCTTGCGTCTCAACCCATCGATATCTGGTACACACAAGCGAGTTCAGTTGTTGGGTTACCTACAACGGCAGCAAGGTTTCGGGAGGCATCACCCATGCCAAGTTTAAAATTTTGCCATTATAGATAACCCTAACCTTAGATCTTTAACTAGAGAATCAAACTAAACCGAAATGTAAACACTTTACATCTAAGAGTTAGGGATTACAACCTTTGTAGTCCGTTCCTTCGCTTCATAAGCTCCGAGTTGAGGTCCCTTCGCTGCAATCATCAAGTTCCCGGGCTCTCGAGTGGCTCCATGGGGTGAATGATGCATCTTGCTTGAAGTCTTCGAAATCCAAGATGATCTACCTTGAGGAAACACAAACCCAAGCTCTTGCTTCACTAATGAGGTATCAGTGAAGTAAACACCCTAATCTATGTGGATAGGATGATGAAGTAGGAATTTTGCTCTCTTTAGTTTTCTATTTCTCACATTCATTCATCATAAATGAAAAATCAAGAAAGCTCATTTGTGAGCAAGAAGAAGATGAAGAAAAAGAAGTGATGAAATGAATTATTGTGTGAGGTTAGAAATGCAACCAAGGGTTAAGCATGCCATGCTTAACCCTTGTAGAGACTTGATCATGGGTTAGGGTTTGGGTTGGATTAATAAATATCAAGAAAATATCTAAAGAGTGGACTTTAGTCAATAAAGATAAATATCCACACAATTTAGAATTAACCCAAAACAAAACATTAACCCTAATCCAAACCCTAGCATGGTTTAATCTCAAAACCCTAGTTGCATTTGTAAGCCTAACATGTTACAATATTATATATCACATATATAATATATAATGTAACAAAAGAAAATAATACAATTAACATATATCACATATATATCAAGGTATCATAAAATGAGAAAAATAATCATTTAAGTGAGCTTATATTAGTTAATGTAATGTAATATATCACATATATAATTATACATTAAATTATCGAATCAACACTTGATCCGATAATCCGGCTATTTTGCAAATAACCGACTAATATAACATGTATCAGTTCATCGAATCAATACTTGATCCGATGACCTGGCTATATCACATATACCCGGCCGATATCACATATCGTGAGAATAGAATACGGTATCTCATATCGTATTAATCTCGGTCCCGCACATATCACATATGTGCTCCTACTCCGTTTTGCCTGAGCCAGGAAACCTTTGTGTATGACTCTAAAGAATCGTCAATACGCCGGCAGTAGGTGATGATCATATCAAACACCTACAAGCTGCAAGCGGTCAGCTAAACGTAGCAGCCACTCGGGTATTGAGCGATCAGAAGATCAATAAGCAAGCCTGCACACACTCCTGTGAATCCAATCAGTAACACTACCGTACAGTCCGGTCTCTTCGTCTGATATGTTGTATTATCCAGTCTAGGGGTGGTAAACGTCAGACCCCAGTAACCGATAAGTCGTGTCGATGTGAGGCTTATAACGGGTCGAGAAACTTCTGATAACACTTACCAGTAGGTCTCCATATCAGCCCTGGCCAGGGACTTCCAGTTATAGCCAATCGAACACTGTGCAACATCAACCCCCAATACCGGGAGAGATGAAACCCCTCTTATCACTCATTTCCTCCATGTGATTCGGGACTATACCCAAAAGCCACCGTTTTGCATGTTCTCATGAACGCGGTAAGGTGGAAATCAAAGCACAGTGGGAATCACACAAGACTCTATAACGATCTCGGGTCTACAGACTAACCTGTACCAGTGTCACCAGAGAATTGCTATCTGACGATAGGTATAATACCATCGAGGAGTTCTCGGCGAGTCCGTTCAGTGTACCCAGTCTCTACTGAGCACCCGTACACCATCTTTGATTTCAAAACACCGATGGATATGGGATCATCCATCGCCCATCATATGGGTCAAGATGCGTATACGCTAGTATACTCTGGAGTATCGATGCCCTGTCTCGATACTCCCTTGACTAGGAACAGTTATAGGATGTACTCTTAGACTATCCTGGCCCCACTAGTATGATCTGCATCATAGTCCTAGTAGTCGAGTACATATCCTAAGGGCTTTATCAACATGTGAGAGCAAGACAGTAAACCAATACAAATCAACATGTTAAGACAAAGTGAAACCAGATAGTATCTATCATGTCGAGCAAGAAAGTCCTCTCTATATATATCCAAGCATCCACTATAATATACATCATATGTACAACAATGGCCTCTAAGGCATATACGTAACTAACAATCTCCTACTTGTACTAAGGCCAGCTATTGTAGTATCTCATACCCAACATCCCGAAGAGTCTCTCAAAGTGTATCTGGGGTATGGCCTTCGTGAGTGGATCCTCAGTGTTGTCCTTCGTGTCAACTCTCCTAACCTCGATCTCTCGACGATCAACTATCTCCCGGATCAGGTGATACCGCCTCAGAATATGTCTGGATCTCTGATGGGATCTGGGTTCCTTGGCCAAAACCACAGCTCCATTGTTATCACAATACAAAGGTATTGGATGATCAATGGACGGAACCATTCCAAGTTCAGTTATGAACTTCTTCATCCAGACAGCCTCTTTGGCAGCATTGTTGGCAGCGATGTATTCAGCCTCTATCGTCGAGTCTGCCACGGTTTCCTGTTTAGAACTCTTCCAACACACCGCCCATCCATTGAGGGTAAAGATAAATCCCGAGTGCGACTTAGAGTTGTCCTTATCACTTTGGAAGCTCGAATCGGTAAAGGACTCCACCTGGAGTTCTCTGTTACCATACACCAAGAACATCTCTTCAGTCCTTCTCAAGTACTTGATAATGTTCTTCACAACTGTCCAGTGATTCTTTCCTGGATCTGCTTGATACCTACTCACTACACTTAGTGAGTATGCTACATCGGGTCTGGTACATAGCATCGCGTACATGATAGAGCCTACTGCCGAAGCATAGGGTATTCCTTACATGCGAGCTCTCTCCAAATCAGTCTTGGGAGACATCTCTTTGGAGAGAGTGAGTCCATAGATCGTGGGTAAATACCCACGCTTGAATTCTTCCATACTAAACCTCTTTAGTATGGTGTCAATGTACCTGGATTGGGACAATCCCAGTATTCTCTTAAATCTATCTCTATAGATCTTAATCCTCAAAATGCAGGAGGCATTGATTGATCTCAAAACTATCTATTACCGCAATCAAGAACGGCGTCGCATGTAGCTAGCCGGTGAGTACGGGTCGGTCCACAGGGATTTTGTGAATTTCCTAATCGCTCTTACGAGTTAATTCCAAACGGTGTGAATGGATTAATTAAATCTAAAAACTAAATTAATCTAGGGCAATTGAATTAAAGATCTAACTATCTAACTAGGGCAAGAAATTAAATTTAATCTAGGGCAGAGAATGAAAAATTACCTAGGGCAAGAATTGAAATTTATCTAGGGCAAGAATAGAAAATTAACTTAGGGCAGAAAATAAAGAACTTACAAAAAATGATGCTCTCCAAAAGAATGCTGAAATTTATTAATGAAGGAAGGCATAGCCTTTACAATTATTTAGAGTTCATATTTATAGAGGATAGGAAACCCTAGGTTACAATTGATTCGCATGTCTACATTTACCAAAATATCCTTAGGAAGATCTAGTCAAAGTAGACTTCAAGTTTTGGTAAAATTTTATGTCTGTCTCTTTAAAAGGAAGTATTGGGCATTGAAATTTCGTTTGTGGGCTCTTCTGTCTTTGGGCTTCCTTATTATTTGGTTCTTTTATTAAAATAGCTTCTATGTTTCTTCCAGATCTCCAGTGAATAATTACGGTGGACTTTTAACCGTTCGCTTTGTAATCTTGGACCTTGCATTGCCTTGTACTTTGTGAATTTTATCTTTGATGTAGGCTTGATCAAGAGTCTTCTGTTTGTTGGTCAAAATCCACTTTTGCATCGTCTTTTCATCGTTTTCACTGTTTTCTGTCCAAGAACCTGTAACCTGTAATATGTAGCAGACACGCGTCAAAAGTACCTGTTTATTTATAAAAAGAATAAGAATGGGGAATATAATAATACAATATTATGGTGTGAACAAATACCCCCAAACTTATCTTTTGCTTGTCCTCGAGCAAACTTATTTTTTTGTTCTCGATAAAATCCTAACCGCACTTTCGCAGGGAAACGCGATTGCACTGAGCACGTGCAACAAGCCGTTAAACCTCTAGGTGTCCCTAGTAGGAGGAGTGTTGTCTCCTGAGGATTTTCAGCGGATACTACCCATAAAATTCTATCAATTCGGCCCACTGACTTTAATTCTCCAATTTGGTTTTCTAACAAGGAATTCTATTATCGTCGACTCGTAAATTATCCACCCATATTCTTCACACTTCCTCATCATTTAACTTAAGATTATATATATCCTGTAGACTTACTTAGCTTTCGGCGTTTCTTAAGTTTTCCTTCTAGGGTTCCATCTCCACTTAGGAATTTCTATCAACTCTATAAAGATACAAGTTCTATTCTTCACTCCTCTCTCTCATCTAAACTCCAATCACATATCCCTACGTGTGTGTATAGATCACCCCTACACTTGGAAATTCAAATCAAGCAATCATACTCTTGTCCGTTGTCCAAAGCACTTCTTAATTGGTGAATTTTTAAATGAATTTTGCTTACACATCCTTCATGCGACCGTTAATACTTCTTGAGGTACCAACAACCGATTACAAGATGTGTTTGCACATTAAAGCGTAATTCCTAGTCTTGCAACACCCAAGGCTTTAGCAGTGACTCCCAAACCAGTTGGTCTAAGGCACTAGGTGATAAAGCACCCTCGCTAAGTATTTTGCTAATTTTTTTTAGCCTTAAGTAATCACAAATACCAGTGTTCATTTTTTTTATTCACACTTGTATTTTTTTATTTTTCATCTTACTAAGGACTTTAGACAAGAGCATTTCAAGGTCTCCTCTACTATTCCAAGTTTCAAGGTGCGTGATTGTGCAAATTGTAGGGTATACATTTTCAGAATCTAGATTTAAGCTAGGAATTATTTTTCAAACTTACACTTTAATAAAGATATCAATACTTTTCCTTTGTTTCGACTTAGCCCAAGAACTAAACTCAAAATTTGCCTATTTCTAAATAAACTACAAAGACATATACTCTCTACCGTTAAACTTTAAGGAAGGTTATTTTTAAGGTTTTTAATTTATTAAGTCTAAGATCTAGTTTTTCCTAGCCAATTAACCAATCTGTCAAACTCTAGTCAAATATAGCCAAAATTGAATACATTAATTTTTATAATTTTAGAAATTTTTCAATTTTTATTGGTTTTCAAATAAGTATGCAAATGTACATATGAATGCGAAGGAAGAAAACGTACTGAGCATACCCCCAAACTTAAACTTGACAGTGTCCTCACTGTCATTCTACACCAAGAGAGTCAAAATTGTCGGCACTCCCATGTTTATTTATTTATAATTTTTTTTATTTTATTATTTTGAAATTTTTTTTTTATTGTTTATAGAAAAAGAAAACAAAAATATATACATATATACAACACGGTTCCCCCCAAACTTAAGCTTGGCCTTACACAAGCCAAAGGTTAGCACCAACCATTCAAAAATCTTATCGTGGTAATGATCGAGTTGGTGAAAGAATGGAGTGAAAAGAAAAGAGATGAGAAGCACACGAGACCGTGTGGAAAGAAGAATGGAAAATGGTCTCGGCGGAGGAGAAGAATGGCGGAAAGGAGAAAGAAGAGTAGCACGATCTTGAGGGTGTAAATCGAGTGAATAAATTAGCGCAATTTGTGATGACCGAAGTGTGAAAAGCGATTGTGCTAACCTATCAACCCGTCGAGAAATGGGGTCAAATCCCTCAAGATTCGTAAGAAAACATGGGTACGCCGAACTTAGTATTGGAGATGAAAGCGTAACGGTCTCTTGTACGGTCGGAACGATAGGAATGACGACAGGGAGTGAATTAGGGATAGTCTTTTTCTCACCGTAGTAAACTGTCTCGAAATTGAAAGATTCCATTAATGGTTCGAAACAACTGTAAGCAACCGAGTCTGATGGTTCAACTAACTCATCTGAAAATGTAAAGGACTCAAACTCGGACGGTGAGTCATCAACATCGTCCGAAAAAGTGAAACACTCGTACGTGTTATCGGCTGTGAGAACTGTGTCAGATTCAAAGGAAAATTTTTCAAGCTCACAGTCTTCGAGCATGATCTTTTGCGTGATCGGAACGATGGAAAGGAGAGAGGGTGATATAACAGTTAAAGGTTCAGGAGGATGAATTGGAAAATCAGACACATTAAATAAAAATGGTTCAACCTCAATATGGTCCTCAAAACTCTCCTCAAAATTCAACTCATCCATGCCATTATCATCAAAATCAAGACGCATATGAAGTTCGGGAGAAACATCTAATGACTCGGGATGATGAGTTGAACATAAAATTTCAATCAAATCGACAGGTTCATCATCTGAAATATTTCCGGCGTCTATATCCTCAATCAAGTGAAAATCAATTTCTTTAGACACCTCATCAAAAGCATGGATATTTATTGATTTAGATTCTAGAGTGGAGGTGTAAAGTTCAAACGGATTAGGTGCGGTTTCACTCGAAAGGGGTTCCTCATAATCTGGAAAATCAAGCACTACAAAGTCGCACAACTCATCATTTTGGACACATGTTTGAAAATTGGAGTTGTTGGATTCAATTGGGTATGGGTAGGTTTGATTTGGAAATCCTCTCAAATTCGCACTCTGTCCAACCGCCTCCTCATACATTGGAAAATTTGAAGCTGGTTGGAAACTAGCTACCGGTTCACTAGGTTGTATAAGGGCGGTAATGGATGCTTCCACATTCCTAACCATTTTGTTTGTTGCTGAAATATAAGCTTCCAATGACTGTTCCAAACTAGACATGGGTGGTGAGGGGGTTTCGGTAAAATATTCGAAATTGTTTGGATATGTGAAACCCCCAAATGGCTGTGTAGAAACAGGGTCTAGTGAAGGTGGGAAAGTCTGGCAGGACTGGTAGGAAGTGGATGGTTGGACATGATTAGGATCAACATGTGGATAAAAAGGCGAATGGACTTGTTGATCCCTAGAACTAGATGAGTTGAGAGGGGTGAAAGATCGGCTACGAGATTGAGCAATATGCTCAGCAATGGACATCGGTTTAGGAGTTACAGCAGGACTTGAAAAAGTGGTATCAACATATGAAGGTGGTAAAGGTTGACTTGGTTGACACAAAGTGGGTTGCAAAGTCGAACTGTTTCTCCTGGACGCTTCTATTTGATCTTTCAACGAAATTTTGGGCATGGAAGGATCGTCTTTAAATCGACCGAAACAATTGACGAACGACGCAAAATTAGGTTCGGGATACCAAAGTTTGGCAAGAGATTTATGATGTGGAGTACCCATGATAGAAGAATGAGAAAAGAAAGAAGGTAGGTGGTGCAAGTGGGGTGCAAGGATTTCTTAGCGACAAAATTTTTGCAAGTTTTTATAAAAATTTTCCTTTTTTTTCCTTTTTCTCTTTATTTGAGACTGTTTGCAGAAAAAAAACTTTCGATAAAGGGCTTAGACACAAATGTAATCAACCAGAAATGCACAATCAGACCTAGATCTAGGGTCACCTAGGTCAGCTAGACAGCTCCTAACTGTTCCAAAGGGCTAGAAATAGGACCTCAAACCGCCTCTTCACCGCCAATTGCGGCCAGGTAAGTGCCAGGTGAGTGGGAGGCTCCCCGTTACAAGTAGCGGTCCTAATTAAGTAACCACTTTCCTTCGACACACTTGCCTAGACACCGCAAAGTCAGGTTAGGATAAACGGCTGATGCCTATAACTAGTCCTCTGTCCTATTGAGCTCGAAGTCCTTAGGGCTGAGTCTAGTATTTTTTTAATTAAGAATGGTCAATGCAAATGCTTTAAATGATTTCTGGGGTCCTGGGAAGGGTGATGAAATCCCCACCCAATCTGAATTGGTCAAAAAGCCCCTTAAAGTCCAATTAAAGATATGCAAAACAGTAAATCACTTGCAATCAAATATTTTTATTTTATGCGCGGCACAAAGAATACTGCACAAGATTTGTTATTGAGAAAGGGGAAGATTTTTTTAAGCGCAAAGAATCCTGTAGGAGATTTAACAAAAGATATATCGAAAGATTCAGAGGAGAGATCAGAAGACTTACAGAGTTTTTTTTTACACCGCGTTTCAGCCTTCTTTTTTTTTTCCTGGTGATGTCACCAGGGCGCGGCGGTTCCGCGGCCGTAATGGGGGTAGCGCGGCGGTTCCGCCGCGTTTTGGTCGCGCGGCGTTTTTTTTTTGCTCTCCTGTTCTTCAAATCTCCCTCTGTTCTGATTTGTTATTTTCTGTTTCGCTTTCTGTAGATTTCCAGATCCGTCTTTTGATTGTAGATCCTACAAAATTCAAACAACAAAGTACCCTTTCCAAAAATAACAGATGATATATTTTTATATTTTTTGGATTTTTCAGATTTTTTTTATTAAGATTAACCCGAAATTGCAAAAAGGAAATAACATGCCTTCCCCGGCAACGGCGCCATTTGATTGATCTCAAAACTATCTATTACCGCAATCAAGAACGGCGTCGCATGTAGCTAGCCGGTGAGTACGGGTTGGTCCACAGGGATTTTGTGAATTTCCTAATCGCTCTTATGAGTTAATTCCAAACGGTGTGAATGGATTAATTAAATCTAAAAACTAAATTAATCTAGGGCAATTGAATTAAAGATCTAACTATCTAACTAGGGCAAAGAATTAAATTTAATCTAGGACAGAGAATGAAAAATTACCTAGGGCAAGAATTGAAATTTATCTAGGGCAAGAATATAAAATTAACTTAGGGCAGAAAATAAAGAACTTACAAAAAATGATGCTCTCCAAAAGAATGCTGAAATTTATTAATGAAGGGAGGCATGGCCTTTACAATTATTTAGAGTTCCTATTTATAGAGGATAGGAAACCCTAGGTTACAATTGATTCGCATGTCTACATTTACCAAAATATCCTTAGGAAGACCTAGTCAAAGTAGACTTCAAGTTTTGGTAAAATTTTATGTCTGTCTCTTTAAAAGGAAGTATTGGGCCTTGAAATTTCCTTTGTGGGCTCTTCTGTCTTTAGGCTTCCTTATTATTTGGTTCTTTTATTAAAATAGCTTCTATGTTTCTTCCAGATCTCCAGTGAATAATTACGGTGGACTTTTAACCGTTCGCTTTGTAATCTTGGACCTTGCATTGCCTTGTACTTTGTGAATTTTATCTTTGATGTAGGCTTGATCAAGAGTCTTCTGTTTGTTGGTCAAAATCCACTTTTGCATCGTCTTTTCATCGTTTTCACTGTTATCTGTCCAAGAACCCGTAACCTGTAATATGTAGCAGACATGCGTCAAAAGTACCTGTTTATTTATAAAAAGAATAAGAATGGGGAATATAATAATACAATATGATGGTGTGAACATGCATCACCTAGATCTTTCATTGAGAATCTATGTGATAAGAAGTGCTTGACCGAGTACAGCATAAGAACATCATTTTCTATCAAGAGTATGTCATCCACGTACAATAGGAGGAAGACAACCTTACTCTCTGCAACCTTCTTGTAAATACAAGGTTCATCTACGTTTTTGATGAAGTCAAACTCTTTGACTACAACATCAAAACAGATGTTCCAACTCCGCGATGCCTGCTTTAACCCGTAGATGGATTTAAGCAGCTTGCACACCTTTCCGCTGCTCCCACTATCTACGATGCCCTCTGGCCGAGTCATGTACCTCTAAATCACCATTTAGAAAGGCGATCTTAACATCCATCTGCCTGATTTCGTAGTCATGGTATGCAGTAATGGTAAGTAGGATCTGGATGGACTTAAGAATAGCCACTGGATAAAAGGTTTCGTTATAATCCACACCTGGTCGTTGACGAAAACCCTTTGCAACAAGTCTAGCTTTGAATGTCTCAACTTTTCCATCTACACCAAGTTTCTTCTTACAGATCCATTTGCTCCTAATGGGTTTTACCCCTTCAGGAGCAACTTCCAAAGTCCATACTTTGTTGGTGTACATGGATTCCATCTAAGATCGCATTGCATCCAGCCATTTCACAGAGTCCCTACTCGTGATGGCCTGTTCGAAGCCAGTGGGGTCATCATCTTCTATGATGCAATCCTCGCTCCCACCATCAATGAGAAAACCGTAGTATCTCTCTGGTAGATGAGGAACCCTACTAGATCGGCGGAGAGGCTGGGGTTCGTTGGGAGCTATCGAATCCTCTGGTTCCAATAAGTCTTCAGTTGTAGTTTGTTCTGCTGGAACTTCTTCCAGCTCTACCTCTTTACCACTAATTTCTTTTGCAAGAAATTCCTTTTCTAAAAAGGTGGCATGTTGAGCAACAATCACCTTTTGTTGTCCACCGTGGTAGAATAGATATCCATTCGATGTAGGGTTCCTAGGCACTCTTGTGAAGGTTCAAAAGGCATCAAACATGCCCGGATTAAATTTTAGACGTGCCGAACAACCCAAAGCCGGGATCTTTGCTAGATTATTAGGGTTTAACATGCAAGATGATAACTTTTATCTAAGTGTGAGGGATTACAACCTTTGTAGTCCGCTCCTTCGCTTCATAAGCTCCGAGTAGAAGTCCCTTTGCCGCGATCCACGATCTCCCGGACTCATGAGAGGCTCCACGACTCGAACGATCCATTCTAGCTTATCGTATTCCAAATCTCCGATGATCTACCTTGAAGTTGCTACGACTCAAGCTTTCTCACTCTTAAAGAAGTGAACACACTAATCCCATGGGCTAGATGAGATGAGGATGAGGGAGTAGTATTTTTTCTTTCTTTTTATATCATTTTCTCATATTTTATCATCACTTAAGGATTTTCAAGAGAGCTTCTTCAAGAGAGAAGAAGAAGAAGATAATGGATAATGATAATATGAATTAATCCTTTTGTGATGAATAGAAAATAAAGTATATGATTGATATGTAAACCATGGTCAAGGATGAATGGATAAGAATGAGTAGAGAGTTAACTAGAGTTAGGGTTTGGTTGGGTTAAATGAATGTGTCATTCTAAATATCTTAAGAATGACAAAAGAAGAAAGCTTCTAGAAGGAACTTGAAGCATCCAACCCTAATCAAACCTTAACCTCAATTAATCATCCTTAAACATGTTTAACAATTAATCATATCATGTCACAATAATATATATCACATATTTATTATATATTTGCAACAAAAGAAAATAATACAATTAACATATATCGCATATATATCAATGTATCATCCACTGAGAAAATTAAATAATAAAGCGAGCCAATATTAGATAATGTAATACAATATATCATATATATTATTATACATTAAATCATCGAATCAACACTTGAATCGATGATCCGGCTATATCGAATATTACCGACTAATATATCATGTACCGATTCATCGAATCAACACTTGATCCGATGACCCGGTTCATATCCATATATCGCGAGAATATAATACGGTATCCCATATCGCATTATTCACGCTCCTGCGCATATCACATATGCGCCACTACTCCGTTTCGCCTGAGCCAAGAAACCTCTGTGTAGGACTCTAAAGAATCGTCAATACGCCGGTAGCAGGTGATGATCATATCAAACACCCACAAGCTGCAAGCGGTCAGCTAAACGTAACAGCCACCCAGGTATTGAGCGATCAGAAGATCAACAAGCTAGCCTGTGCGTTCTCCTGTGAATCCAACCAGTAACACTCCCGTACAGTCCGGTCTGTTCGTCTGATATGTCGCATATCAAGTCTAGGGGTGATATACGTCAGACCCCAGTAACCGATAAGTCGTGTCGATGTGTGGCTCATAACGGGTCGAGAAACTACTAGTAACACTTACCAGTAAATCTCTATATCAGCCCTGGCCAGGGACTTCCAGTTATAGCCAATCGAACACAGCACAACATCAACTCCCTATACCGGGAGAGACGAATCCCCTCCTATCGCTCATTGCCTCCATGTGATTCGGGACTGTACCCAAAAGCCACCGTTTTGCACGCCTTCTTGGACGTGGTAAGGTGGAAATCAAAGCACAGTGGGAATCACACAAGACTCCATGACGATCTCGGGTCTACAGACTACCCTGTACCAGTGTCACCGGAGAACTGCCATCTGACGTGTGGTATATCACCATCTGGGAGTTCTCGGCGAGTCCGTCCAGTATACCCAGTCTCCACTGAGCACCCGTACACCATCTCTGATGTCTAACACCGATGGATATGGGATCATCCATCGCCCATCATATGGGTCAAGATGCGTATACGCTAGTCTACTCTGGTGTATCGATGCCCTGTCTCGATATACCCTCGACTAGGAACAGTTATAGGATGTACTCATCGACTACCGCGGCCCCACTAGTATGATCTCATCATAGTCCCAGTAGTCGAGTACAAATCCTAAGGGCTTTATCAACATGTGAGAGTAAAACAGTAAACCAATATAAGTCAACATGTTAAGATAAAGTGAAACCAAATAGCATACTATCATGACGAGCAAGAAAGTCTTCTCTATATATAACCAAGCATCCATTATAATATACATCATATGTACAACAATGGCCTCTAGGGCATATACATAACTAACATTCGAATGTTTAGGATATCCAACAAACTTACAAAGAATTGATCGTGCCTCGAGTTTGTCCGGATTTTGCCTTTTGACATAGGCCGGACAGCCCCATATCTTAACTCGTTTAAGACATAGTCTCTTCCCACTCCATATCTCATATGGTGTGGTAGGTACAGATTTTGATAGAACCTGATTCAATAGGTATGCTGCTGCTTCAAGCGCATAACCCCAAAAGGAAATAGGCAACTCAGCGGTGCTCATCATAGAGCGCACCATATCTAATAAGGTGCGATTCCTCTGCTCTGATACACCGTTGTGTTGTGGTGTATAAGGAGGAGTAAGCTGAGAGAGAAACCCATTCTCTTTTAAATAGTCCCGGAACTCATTGCTCAAGTATTCTCCTCCTCGATCAGATCAAAGGATTTTAATACTTTTACCCTTTTGGTTCTCGACTTTGTGTTTATATTCTTTGAATTTCTCAAAAGTTTCAGACTTGTGTTTCAACAGAAACACATGTCCGTATCTTGAGAGATCTTCAGTGAATGTAATGAAGTACGAGAAACCATCCCTGGCATGTGTAGACATGGGACCACATACATCACTATGTATCAGTCCCAAGAGTTCCGTAACTCTTTCTCCGTGTCTACTAAACGGAGTTTTGGTCATTTTGCCTTTGAGACATGACCGGTAAGTGTCATAAGATAAAAATTTGAACGGATTCAAATATCCATCCTTATATAACTTAGTTAGTCGTGTCGCATTGATATGACCTAGTCTACAATGCCACAAGAAGGATTCGTTCATTTCTGAACTCTTCCTCTTGTGTGTGTTTTGCACATTAAGTATTGTAGTTTGATTGAGAACGTATATGCCATTATTTAACGAGCTTGATCCAATCAACTTTTGATTCAGGAAGATGTTGATAACATTATCATGTACTACAAAATTATATCCTTCTTTACTCAATAAAGAAACTGATATAAGATTGCATATCAGGGTCGGAATGTAATAGCATTCGTTCAGAATCAATGTATTACCATTTGGTAATACAAGGTGATATTCATCAACTGCTTTGGCTGCAACATTTGCACCATTCCCTACTCTTATGGATTGATCACCCTTTCCCAGTTCTCTACCTTTCCGTAGCCCATGTAACATTTTGCATATGTGGGATCCCGATCCGGTATCTAATACCCAGGACGTAGAGTGAACTGAGAAACAGTTCTCGATAACAAACACACCTGAAGAAGATGCATCATCATGCTTGTTCTTCGTTTGGACGGCGTGGGTATCCGGATATTTCCCTATTTCCTGCTCAGTCTTATAACAATTATAAGAAAGAACTGGATCAACGTTCCCCTGCTCAGTATAATAAGCAGGTTCGGTCAATACATCCATATTATTATCTTGATTAAGGCCTGACATGGTCGCTACCTGAAGAGAGAGAGAAGAAAACACTTTAGCGTATGCTCTTGCAAGATTAGATTGGTTATTATCTTATTTAATCAGGATGGCTCCCACTGTTTTCATCAAATTTTCCTTCAAACCCTAAAAGGTAAGACTAGCCGGGATTAATTACACCTTACAAGTTCGCCAATTTTTCAGCCAGGTCAGTGTTGGTACTTTGAGGGAGGTTCCCCGGGCTTTCGCACGGACCTAATTAAAATAAACCTCATTTTTCCAGAGGCATAATCCCGTTAACACCTTTCTAGACACCTACTTGATCGGCTAATTGTCATGTATAAAACTCTCCCAGGAGTAACTCTTACTCGCAGTGGGTATCAGGATCCAACTATCTTATAGAAGGTATGCAATCTTATTGCAAATTTCAACTTTTGAAATTCCCGATAATACTTTTGCCCCTAGCGTGCTATGACCTTGACAGAGGTCAACAAACCATAGTGCACTAGTCAAGTTCAACTCGTCATTTCTTGATTGAATCAAACCCACCTGGACGACCCTTGACAGAGGTCAACAAGGTCATATGACTACCCTAATCCAATCTCATCTCATGTTTTACAGATAAGTACTAATCAGCTACCGCACACTACGCCTTGACAGAGGTCAACAAACGCAACACGAATACTAAATAATCTTTATCTGAAATGACGGAGGTCTACGCAGGTTTTTCAGAAAACCATGAGCGTAATGAACTTGATATCGTTGTAGAAACAAGTGATTTTGAAAAAGGAGTGTTTTTGAGGATTTTACTAGTTTCTCTAAAGAGGTCACTCTCGGTGAAGGGATTCGGCTCTTTCCTTATCGAATAAGGTGCAGGATATTTCACAAATACCACTATGCAAAGCAAGAACTATAGAAGTAATAAAAAACAAAACCGAGTGAGTTGTAGCATCTGCTTGTTTCGCTAAAGAGATCACTCCCGGTGAAGGGATCTCGGTTCTTTCCTTATCAAATAAGGTGCTGGATATTCTACAAGGAATACCGCTATGCAAAACAAAAACTAGAGCTACATTTTTTATAAATTTGATTCTACAACATCTTTTAGGTTTCTTTTTCTTTCATTAATATCATTAATGAATCCCATCATTTATGCTTCCTAAGCATCATAGAAGAAACAAAAATACAACGTACGCTTATGCCATCCGCATTTGCCACAATGTCCCGTTATGCACCGTTAGGTTACTTAACTAACGGCATACCGGGACGGGACTAGCTGTTAGTTATATGTATGCCCTAGAGGCCATTGCTGTACATTGGATGTATATTGTAGTGGATGCTGGGACATATATAGGTAGGACTTTCTTGCTCGACATGATAGTACGCTATCTGGTTGCTCTTTATCTTAACGTGTGTACTTTCTGTCTCTCTGTTACATGTTGATAAAGCCCTTAGGATGTGTACTCGACTTTCAGGACTATGATGTAGATCATACTAGTGGGGCCTGGGTAGTCCATGAGTACATCCTTGAAATGTTCCTAGTCGAGGGAATATCGAGACGGGGCATCGATATTCCAGAGTAGACTAGCGCATATCTTCTCGACCCATGCGATGGGCGACGGATGATCCCATATCCATTGGTGTTTGACATCAGAGATGGTATACGGGTGCTCAGTGGAGACTGGGTACACTGAACGGACTCGCCGAGAACTCCCAGATGGTATTATACCTCACGTCGGATGGCAGTTCTCTGGTGACACTGGTACAGCTTAGTCTGTTGACCCGAGATCGTCATAGAGTCTTGTGTGTCTCCCACTGTGCTTTGATTTCCACCCTACCATGGCTCTACTGAGTCGTGCAAACAGGTGGTTTTTGGGTACAGTCCCGATTCACATGGAGGCAATGAGCGATAGGAGGGGATTCGTCTCTCCCGGTATTGGGGGTTGATGTTGTGCTATGCTCGACTGGCCATAACAGGAAATCCCTGGCCAGGGTTGCAGTGATATACTGGTAAGAGTTATCAGTAGTTTCACGAATGTTATGGACCTCAAGTCGGCATGACTTATCGAGCTATTGGGGTCTGACGTTTACCACCCCTAGGCGAGATATGCGACATATCAGACGAATAGACCGGACTGTACGGTAAGTGTTACTGGTTGGATTCACAGGAGTGTAAGCGGGCTTGCTCGTCGATCTTCTGATCGCTCAATACCCGGGTGGCCGTTACGTTTAGCAGACCGCTTGCGGCTTGTGGGTGCTTGATATGATCATCATCCGCTACCGGCGTATTGACGAGTCTTTAGAGTCCTACACAGAGGTTTCCTGGCTCAAGCGAAACGAAATAGGAGCGCATATGAGATATGTGCGGGACCGAGAATAATGCGTGTATGTGATACCGTATTTCATTCTCGCGATGAATGTGTTGAATGGTTGTATGCGATATAACCTAGTTATCGAATCAAGGATTGATTCGATAAGCCGATACATTGGATACTAGCCGGTTATATGCGACATGACCGGATCATTGAATCAAGTGTTGATTTAATGATTTAATGTATAATTATATATTTGATATATTACTTTGCATTAACTAGTATTGGTTCACTTTAAATGGATTTACTCACTTGGTTTGTGCACATTGCATATGTGATATATTTTGTGCACATGATTGTATCATGTTTGATGATACATGCAAGCTAGGGTTAGTGTAAAGAATTAGACCATGGTTAAGATTATGATTAGGGTTTTCTTTTTTCTTATTTATTTATTTATTTATTTTGGAAAAAGATGAGAAAAGAATGGTTGCTAATTTTGTTTGCTAGTTGAAGATTCTTGAAGCTTTGAATTAGTCCACCATTCTTGTCTCATCCTTAACCCTAACCATTCAAGTTAACCATGGTCCATTCTCTACAACTAACCAAGGGTTAGTAAATGATAAGTATTGATTTATTTATCATTTACTTAATACTTATCATATCTTTTTCATCTTCTTCTTCATGAGCAAGAAGAAGAAAAGCTTTCTACACCAATGGCAACTTGAGAAATCAAGTGAGAAATCCAATTCTAAAGTCTACCCACTTCCTATTTCTTCATCCTCTACCTCTTGCCAAGTTGTATAGGGTGTTTACTTCACAAGTTTTCAAAGCTTGGTGAAGTTGGAGCTTGTTCTTGTGATGCCTCGACGTAGATCATCTTCGGCATCGAACCGACGATCAAGCCCGCCCATTCTTCGATGATGCCAATGCTAGAGTCAAGGGTTCGATTTGGACAGCGGAGGGAGATCATCGCGGAGCTTAGGAAGTGGTGGACCGGATCTACAAAGGTTGTAGCCCCCTTTCCTTTAGATATATTTCCGTTTACTTGCTTGCTTCGCCTATTTATCTAGTTAACGATCCGTTCTAGGGTTTCTCGGCACCGTATTTTTTAGAAATTTGCATGGATGATGACTTGTGAGACCTCATTAGGGTGCCTAGGAACCTTACAGTGGTATCAGAGCCTAGCTAGAGCCTTAGGCGAAGTCCCGACGGAATCAGAAGTCCGATCGACCCAAAACCCGACTTGAAAAATGCTCTCTGGACTTTTTTGAAAAACGTGGTTTTTTGTAGATTAAAAATATTCAGAAAAATCAGCAGGATAATCTAAGAGTTACTGTGAATTTCGATGGACTAATTCCATCAATGAGCCGCGGATCCGCGGCCATTTTGTCGTTTTGTGTTTTTAATTTTTCACAGTAATTCTCAGTTTTCTGTTCTGGTTTTCCTGGGAATTTTTAATATTTATTCCAGAGTTGTATTTTCTGAGTTGTATTGGGGACTCGGTGTATTCGATCGGACTGTCTAATTTTGTCGGTGTGCTTTTCCGGGTATTTTTAGAATATGTTAAAAAGTTCGACCGGATATAAATACCCACTTTTTCCCCTGCCGGGAAATTTCTAATTGTTGGATTTTTCCGTAGTTTAATGACGTTCTAAGTAGTGCAAGTAACGCGATGGACCCTCTAGAAGACAACAAACCTTAACTCGATTATGTGACCGTCTTGAACTGCCCTTTGAACCTCCGGGTTTGGGGCAGTACGGCGTGCCACATGTGAGGCGTTGGCTTGACCCTTCTACGGCTGGACCGTTGGTACTGAGGCACGAACTGAATGTTGTTAGACTTATTTCATGTGTTGAGCTGTTTCGGGAAAACTTGGGTGTTCGATTGTTCGATCGGAAAGTTTAACATTTTCCATTTATCCGGAATGTGATACAATAATTGGAATTCGCAAATAGTTATGAGATAACAGAATGAATATTATAAACATAGCAGTTTAGTCTCACTTGATTGGTTGCCACGGAATTTTGATGTGATCAAAAGTCCGTCGCAATCACGTAGCGTACGCGGATACTCGCCGGGTAAACTTAATAGACAGCCTCACTCCATAGCCCCGACCAAGTGACTGTAGGAGAACCCCGTCGCCGAAAGCGTCCGTTCGGGTGCTCGCGGCAGCGGTGTTCCGCCTTGGTGCACTTTGTCGACGGCGTCGGGGGTGCGGCCGTCTACTAAAGTTTGCGACGAGTATTCGATCAGAATGTCGGGAATCCTGTTGAATTGCCCGACTTGATATTGAAAAGTGTTTTCGATTTTGAGACTAAAATGCGGGGTTTATAATTGTTAGGCATGCGATGTCTAAGTAATTCATTTGGTCAGGCATGCGATGTCTGAGGAGGTTGCGGATTCCAACTGTTGTAGTTTTACACTTTCTTTTCTGTGACCGTAAGTGCAATATGTGATATCGCCGGTTTCGTTGCTATATGTCAACGACAATTGGGATGCGCATATTTGCTTACGTTGATGACATGTGATGTTATGTGTTGCTGGATATGTTATATTGGATCGTCGTGTTTGAATAGCCGGGGGTTTTTATGTGAGATGAGTGTTTTTCATTTTCATTCATGTAAAAACTTGTATGTAATATTCTTTTATTGGGGCACTTTCAGGTTGCGGAAGATGTCACCCATTGTATATTATTTACTTTTCTGCACTAGGATAGACCCAAGGAGAGGAGCACAAGTAACCGGGTTCTGGGGTCCAGTGGGAGACCAACTCGAGGAGTCGAGTCCGGGTCTCCTAACCCTAGAATTGGTAGGGTTGCTTGCCGCTCTCGTAGGGGTCTAGGGGTGTGGGATTGGCTATTCATCACTGTAATGACCCCAAAATCTTTATACATTTGTATTATCCCTCTTCAAAAATATACCGTATTTATTTGTACTTGGTATTTTCCTCTTTCTATTAAATTTATTATTATTTTATTCCTCAATCTATTATGTATTTTTTTTCTAGGTACAATTTCTTTTTCTTATATTTAAGTTTTTAACTTCTCATTCTTATTTTTTTCCTTTCATAAATATTTAACCCAAATCCATTATTCTTATTCTCCACAGCCCATCTAAAAAGCCCATTTTCTTTTTAAGCAACATCATATATTTAATTCTAATTAAATATAAGCATGAATAACCTTATAGCTCATTGGTTAAGCCCTTGCATTGTTATTCCATAAGTCACATGTTCAAATTCCCATTCTTGCAATTATTTTTTATCATTTTTATTCTTCTCATAACCTACAAATGAGACCTTTCATTTCCAAAATGAATGGTGACCTTTCATTTCTCTTTTAATTCTCATGTTAAATGCATATATTATTATTCACCATTACAACATCTTTATTTGTCCTCCTCCATCTTTTCCTTCCTCATATTTTTCTATCTCTCACTTCTTCCTCTTCACCAAGATGACAAGAAGAAGAACATGAAGAAGTCTTCAAGAAGGTCTCGCTAGTAACGCGAGGCTATCGGCGGATAGACAAGCCCGGTGACAATACCGGCTTGTGCATGTAAGTCCCTTCTCTCTCCTTTCCCTCCCATCTCTTTTTTTTCCTCTTGTCATGCATCGTGAACCCCTTATTCTTTTCATATCATAATCCATAAGAGAAGATACACATAAACATATACATATACATATACATAAGTTTAGATATATATGATTCTATATGGTTTAATAATATTTTATTATCTCTTGTTCAAATTAAAGTATTTTTAATTCTTTCTTCATGATTATGAATGTTTATTACAAGTTGTGAGAACATAGATTTCAATCCATAATATATCTACGATATCTCATGGAATCGGTTTGGTTATTAAAAGAAAGGATAAAGCTTACATAAAAATACTAGTCAATCTTTTTGCCGATTTTAGTATACACATCAATACCTTTAGGTTTAAAATAATTTTTAGACATTAATTTTTACTTCTGAAAATTTCATGGAATTTACAACAATACAATACAACATTAAAAGCTACTATCTTTCTCTCTTACTCTCTGTCTATTCCTACCTTATCTTTGGGACTTACCGAGCGACCTGTTCGCTGACGACATTCTATTTCTTTCTTCTTTGAATGTCGTCAGGTGATTTGGACCCGGCAGAGATCGAGCCATCTGCAGAAGACTTGGAGCAGTTTGCTAATTGTACTTTGTTCTTTCCAGTATTTCCTTTTATTATTATGCCACTGTTTAGGCATTGCTTTTCCATTCCAGTTGTATTTTCATTTCATGCATTGTACAAAGAATGTTATTAATAAAAGTTGCTGTTATTTCTATTATTCGTCTCTTGTGATTCATTTTATATTGCTTAGTTACGCTTAGCGTATGTACTTCTGAGTACATACGTAGCGGACCTCGTCGCGTCCCCTTCGCCGTACACTGGGAAGCGGGGCGTGACAGGTTTTGTTGGCGGCCCATGCAGGTCAGAGCTGTGTGAATCCCTGTCATGCAGTTCTGGTCTGCGTGAACAACCTAAGCAATATAACACAAGATGCAGCAACTAAAACATTCTTTACAATCATGTTCCTTGAATCTTACCATTTCATATTCCTTGAATCTTATCATTTCATATCCGTTGAATCTATCCTAACTCTATTCTTTCACTCACAATCACCAAATTGTTTTGAAACTGTTACACTTTCCTTTTACAAATTTCGAGGACGAAATTTTTTTAAGGAGGGTAGAATGTAATGACCCCAAAATCTTTATACATTTGTATTATCCCTCTTCAAAAATATACCGTATTTATTTGTACTTGGTATTTTCCTCTTTCTATTAAATTTATTATTATTTTATTCCTCAATCTATTATGTATTTTTTTTCTAGGTACAATTTCTTTTTCTTATATTTAAGTTTTTAACTTCTCATTCTTATTTTTTCCTTTCATAAATATTTAACCCAAATCCATTATTCTTATTCTCCACAGCCCATCTAAAAAGCCCATTTTCTTTTTAAGCAACATCATATATTTAATTCTAATTAAATATAAGCATGAATAACCTTATAGCTCATTGGTTAAGCCCTTGCATTGTTATTCCATAAGTCACATGTTCAAATCCCCATTCTTGCAATTATTTTTTATCATTTTTATTCTTCTCATAACCTACAAATGAGACCTTTCATTTCCAAAATGAATGGTGACCTTTCATTTCTCTTTTAATTCTCATGTTAAATGCATATATTATTATTCACCATTACAACATCTTTATTTGTCCTCCTCCATCTTTTCCTTCCTCATATTTTTCTATCTCTCACTTCTTCCTCTTCACCAAGATGACAAGAAGAAGAACATGAAGAAGTCTTCAAGAAGGTCTCGCTAGTAACGCGAGGCTATCGGCGGATAGACAAGCCCGGTGACAATACCGGCTTGTGCATGTAAGTCCCTTCTCTCTCCTTTCCCTCCCATCTCTTTTTTTTCCTCTTGTCATGCATCGTGAACCCCTTATTCTTTTCATATCATAATCCATAAGAGAAGATACACATAAACATATACATATACATATACATAAGTTTAGATATATATGATTCTATATGGTTTAATAATATTTTATTATCTCTTGTTCAAATTAAAGTATTTTTAATTCTTTCTTCATGATTATGAATGTTTATTACAAGTTGTGAGAACATAGATTTCAATCCATAATATATCTACGATATCTCATGGAATCGGTTTGGTTATTAAAAGAAAGGATAAAGCTTGCATAAAAATACTAGTTAATCTTTTTGCCGATTTTAGTATACACATCAATACCTTTAGGTTTAAAATAATTTTTAGACATTAATTTTTACTTCTGAAAATTTCATGGAATTTACATATGATAGATTATATTATTTTATACATGCTGTAAAAATTTTAGATCGATCCGCATAACGGTTTAGGAATTACATCGTATTTATTCACTGATCGTAAAACAGAAAACTGCAGCTATCGGTCAATTTTTAGGACACATAACTTGGTATACCGGTATCCAAATTGAGAAAACTCAGGTGTTTTTGATATCTACATCGAATGATCTAGATTTTATTAGTTCTATAGTTTTACCGAAAACCTATCTAAGATAAAGAAAACTGCATTACAATATTAAGTGACGGATCTGGACAGAATCTGTTCCGATTCGCACACTGTTTTTAAATTGGACATAACTCGAACACCCGATGTCCGTTTGTGACAAAATTTAGATGTGTAGATGCACCATTGATGGAACTATAATTTTATGTATATTATATTACTTAGGAATGCATGAAACAACCTGATATAGGCTTTGCAATAGAATATATAGTTGCTGTCCAGAAATCTAAATTTCTGTTTTAAATGCTGATATTAAAATGATCATAACTAGAGCTTCAGAAATCCAAATCATGTGAATCTTGGTGTTTTGGATAAGTACATCGAAATACCTACAATTTTATAATAAGCTTCGTAACCTGAAACCCGATAAAAATTAACTCAAACTGCGTTTTAAAAATATGTGACGGTGCCGAATAGATTCTGATCTGTTTTGCGCGACGATACGAAAACATATATATCTCTCAAACCGGTAGTCATATTTAGGTAAAACTGGAACTCACGCATGCAAAACATTTAGAGCCATATTTCTGTTTATATTTCGCATTCGTTCAACTTGATTAATTAGTCGTACATAATATTTCTTTACAGCATTGTTTATGGTAGTTACTCGAATAATATACTTGACTCATTTCATGCTATTCGAACATGTATACATATTTATCTTGATCATTAAATTGTTGTATGGACATAAAGACGATAATTAAATACTTGAGGTGTATTTTGCAAACTATACAATATTACTTTTTACAATAAACCCCCTCAAGTTTTATAAATTACAATAAGGCCCCTAACAAATAAAGAACTACAAATTATCTTTCTTTTAGTCTGACTCGGGTTAGAGTCTGACTAATTCTGACTTGAATATAATTCAAGTCAATCTATATTTCAATTATATTCCAATACAACTTGAATACATGAATCCCAGAATCCAGTTAACAATCTGTTTGAATGAACCGAACCATGGATATTCCTTTTACATGATTCTCAGTATTCCATTTACATGACTCTACGGTTATAACCGTTTCCTGATATCATGGTTTCGGTCAGTCAATCAAGTCAATCAAGCAATCATTACAAGTTTACAAGATAACAATACAAATATGACATCGCGGGGTTTAAAGGGGTAGATTGGTACGGAAGATGTTAAAAGTGGAATGAGGTGGTCAGATTAAGACACCTAACCTATATTCAGTTGCTGTTGTACCGCGGCATAAACGGTTCCTTGTACTATACGTGCCCTTAGTCTCTGGCATATAGAGACTCCCCTCGTATACACTGGCAGCTTTCTGTACCAAGCTACAAACAACAACGTTAATACAATATTACAACAATACAATACAACATTAAAAGCTACTATCTTTCTCTCTTACTCTCTGTCTATTCCTACCTTATCTTTGGGACTTACCGAGCGACCTGTTCGCTGACGACATTCTATTTCTTTCTTCTTTGAATGTCGTCAGGTGATTTGGACCCGGCAGAGATCGAGCCATCTGCAGAAGACTTGGAGCAGTTTGCTAATTGTACTTTGTTCTTTCCAGTATTTCCTTTTATTATTATGCCACTGTTTAGGCATTGCTTTTCCATTCCAGTTGTATTTTCATTTCATGCATTGTACAAAGAATGTTATTAATAAAAGTTGCTGTTATTTCTATTATTCGTCTCTTGTGATTCATTTTATATTGCTTAGTTACGCTTAGCGTATGTACTTCTGAGTACATACGTAGCGGACCTCGTCGCGTCCCCTTCGCCGTACACTGGGAAGCGGGGCGTGACAATCACGACTGTGGAATCCGTGTTTTATACTGGCTCGTATTGAAAACACGGACGTCCTAGTATATCTAATATTTCATATGTTTCTTCTGCTGTGATTTATCTGTGATGAGATCATGTGATGTTCTGTGACAGATATTATATATAATGTAAATGATATATTATATAAACGTTGCTTATGTTTTACACCCGCGCTAGCCCTGCCCCGCTCTGCCGTTAGTTACCTAACCTAACGGTGCAGACGGGACATCGAGGCGAATGCGGATGGCATAAGCGTACGTTATATTTATCTGTGATGTTTAGGTGGACTTAAATGATGGGATATTCATTAATGAGATTAATGAAAGAAAATAAACCTTATTGATATTGTGGAATCGAATTTCAAAATAAAAACAGGTAGCTACAGTTCTTGCTTTGCATCGCGGTGTTCATTATAGAACATCCTGCACCTTATTCGATGAGGAAAGGACCGAGATCCCTTCACCGGGAGTGACTCCTTTAGCAATAACTGGCAGATGCTACAACCCTCGGTTTGTCTTTGATCGCTTCTATAGTTTCCGCTTTGCACAGTGATATATATGATATATCCCGCACCTCATTCGACGAGGAAAGGGCCGACGATCCCTTCACCGGGAGTGACCCCTTTAGCAAAACTAGAAAAGCTTCAAAAACATTCCATTTAAAAACCATTTGATTCCGCAACGAGATCAAGTTCAAAGCGTTAAAGGTTTTCACAAAAACCAGCCGCAACCCTCCGTCATTTTAGGAAGTAGAGTACTTAGTATTCGTGCTGTGTTTGTTGACCATAGTCAAGGCACAGTGTACGGTAGCTAAGTGATGTCTTCCTACACCGCATATGATGCGATTAGTTAGGACAGTCGCGTGACTTTGTTGACCTTAGTTAAGGGTCATGTGGGTGGGTCTAATTGATCACGAAATGACGGGTAGAACTTGACTAGTACTTATGATTTGTTGACCATAGTTAAGGTCATAGGTGCTAGGGGTAAAAACCTTTATCGGGAGTTTCAAGTGTTGAAATTTGCAATGAGATTGCATACCTTCTATATGATAGTTGGATCCCGTTGCCCACTGCGAGTAATTGTTACTCCTGGGAGAGTTTTGCACTTTGCAATTAGCCGATCAAGTAGGTGTCTAGAAAGGTGTCAACGGGGTTACGCCTCTGGGAAAAAGAGGTTTACTGTAATTAGGTCCGTGCGAAAGCACGGGGAACTTCCCTCAAAGTACCGACACTGGCTTGGCTGAAAGATTGGCGAACTTGTAGAGTGTAATTAATCCCGGCTAGTCTTTCCTTTTAAGGTTTGAAGGAAGATTTGATAAAAACAGTGGGAGCCATCCTGATTAGATAAAGTATATAACCAATCTAATCTTGCAAGAGCGCACGCTGAGTGTTTTCTTCTCTCTCTCTCCTGGTAGCGACCATATCACGCCTTAATCAAGATAATAAAACGGATGTATTGACCGAACCCGCTTGTTATACTGAGCTGGGGAACGTTGGTCCCGCTCCAACTTATAATTGTTATAAGACAGAGCAGGAAATAGGGGAATACCAGAATTCCTATGCCGCCCAAACGAAGAAAGTGCATATGATGCATCTCCTTCGGGTGTGTTCATTACAAAGAACTATTTCTCAGTATCCTCTGCATCCTGGGTATATGATACCGGATCAGGATCCCAGATATGTAATCTGTTACATAGGGCTACAAGAGGGTAGAAAAACTGAGAACGGGTGATAAGTTTCATGAGGCAGAAAACGGGGCAAGTGTTGCAGCCAAGTCTGTTGGTCACTGTCACCCTGTATTACGAATACATTGATTCTGAACAAATGCTATTAGATACCGAACCTGATATACAAAATCATATCAGTCTCTTTATTAGTAAAGAAAGGATATAATTTTGTATTGATGGATAATGTTTTGAACATTTCCTATATCAAAAGTTGATCGGTTCAGGCACGTTATCTAAAAGCATTGACGTTCTAAATCAAACTACAGTTCCTCGTATACAGAACACACACAAGAGGAAGAGTTCAGAAATGAACGAATTCTTCTTGAGGTATTGTAGACTAGGTCATATCAATGCGCCCCGACTAGCTGAAGTTACATTTAGATGCATATTTAAATCAGTTTGAATTTACATCTTGTGAAACTTGCCAGTCATGTCACAAAGATATAATGACACCAGCTCTGTTTACTGGAAACAGAGGAAGAGTTGGTAAACTCTTGGGACTGATACATGATGATGTATGTAAGGTCTCCTGTCTACACATGCCAGGACTGGTTCTTTATACTTCATTATATTCTCTGATAATCTCTCAAGATTCAGTCATATATTCCTGTTGAAATATAAGTCCGAACCTTTTGAGGTATTCACAGAATATAAGTAGGAAGTAGAGAACCAAAATACGGGTATAAGTATTATGTCCTATGATGAGATCAGGGAGGAGAATACTTGTGCATAGCATTCCTGGACTATTCTAAAGGAGAATGAGATTCTCTCTCGGCATTACTCCTCCGAATACACCATAGCACGATGGTATGTCGGGGCGGAGCAGATACACCCTATTTGATATGGTGTGTTCTATGATGAGTACTACTGAGTTACCTATTTCCTTTTTGGGAGTTATGCGCTTGAGAAGCTGCATACCTATTGAATTAGGTTCAAATCAAATCAGTGCCTACCACTCCATATAAGATATGGTGCGGGAAGATCCTATCTCTTAAGTAAGTTAAGATTTGGGATTGTCCGTCCTATGTCAAAAGCAAAATCCGGACAAGATCGAGGCAAGATCAGTTCTGTAGAACTGGAAAGGTTCCAGCTGTACAAAACTGCTAATGATTTGACAGAACCAAAGGATTCAATAGTTTCCGACGAACCTCAGCCTCTCCGCCGATCTAGTAGGGTTCCTCACCCACCTGAGAGATACCTCGGTTTCTCGATGACAGTGGGAGCGAGGATTGCATCATGAGATGATGACCCAACCAGTTTCGAGCAGGCCATCGAGAGTAGGGACTCTGTAAGAATGGCTGGATGCTTAGTGATCTGAGATGGAATCCATATACACCAACAAAGTATGGACTTTGGTTGCGATATCTGAAGGGTTAAATCCCCATCAGGAGCAAGTATATCTTGAGAAGATTACTTGGTGTAGATGGACAAGTTGAGACTTTCAAAGCTAGACTTGTTAAAGGTTTTCGTCATCAACCAGGCACGGATAATGATGAAACCTTTTCCAGGGACTATGCTTAAGTCCATCCAGATCCTACTTGCCACGGCTACATACCATGACTACGATATCTGGTGGTTGGGTGCCATGACAACTTTTCTAAATAATGATTTAGAAGAGAATGTCTATAAGAACACAGCCAGAGGGCCTCGTAGACAGTGGGAGCAGCGGAAACGTGTGCAGGATACTTTATAGGATAAAGCAGGCATAGCGGAGTTGGAACATCTGTTTTGATGGATTAGTCAAAGAAGTTGACATCATCAAAATGGTAGATGAACCTTGTATAAACAAAAAGGTAGTAGGGAGTGTGGTGACGATCCTCGTAGAATACGTGGATGACATACTCTTGTTAGGGAAGGAGTTTCCTATGCTACGCTCGATCAATCTCCGCTTATCACAATGATTTTCCATATAGGATCAAAGTCATACCTACTAAATCCTAAGCTTTGGATCTATGAGATAGATTTAATTAGATGTTAGGATACTCACTAGTTGTAGTGAGATGGTATCAATCGATCCTGGGGAGAATCACTGGAAGGGTTCCAGAGTGATAAGGACGACTGAATGTCAGTCACAGGCATTGTCTTTACCCTCAGTAAAGGGACGGTATGTTGGAAGATTTCCAAGCTAGATACCGTGGCAAACTAGACGATAAAGGCTGATAACATCGCTATTAATGATACTACCAAAGAGGCAGTTTGGGTGTATACTGGTTCATAAGATGAACTAGGTTCCTACCATTGTATGACAATGGAACTGTGGCTTTGGCCTAGGAACCCTGGTCCCATCAGTGACCCAGACATAATCTGAGGCAGCATCACCTGATCATGGAGATAGTTGATCTCCAGGGTGATTGAGGTTAGGAGAGTAGACTCAGAGGAGAACACGGCGGATCCACTCACGAAGGCCTTTTCCCAAATAGAGACTTTTAGGGGATGGTTGAGTATTAGATATTACAACCACTGCTACAGATGGCCCTAGTGCAAGTGGGAGATTGTTAGTTATATGTATGCCCTAGAGGCCATTGCTGTACATTGGATGTATATTGTAGTGGATGCTGGGACATATATAGGTAGGACTTTCTTGCTCGACATGATAGTACGCTATCTGGTTGCTCTTTATCTTAACGTGTGTACTTTCTGTCTTTCTGTTACATGTTGATAAAGCCCTTAGGATGTGTACTCGACTTCCAGGACTATGATGTAGATCATACTAGTGGGGCCTGGGTAGTCCATGAGTACATCCTTGAAATGTTCCTAGTCGAGGGAATATCGAGAGGGGGCATCGATATTCCAGAGTAGACTAGCGCATATCTTCTCGACCCATGCGATGGGCGATGGTTGATCCCATATCCATTGGTGTTTGACATCAGAGATGGTATACGGGTGCTCAGTGGAGACTGGGTACACTGAACGGACTCGCCGAGAACTCCCAGATGGTATTATACCTCACGTCGGATGGCAGTTCTCTGGTGACACTGGTACAGCTTAGTCTGTTGACCCGAGATCGTCATAGAGTCTTGTGTGTCTCCCACTGTGCTTTGATTTCCACCCTACCACGGTTCTACTGAGTCGTGCAAACAGGTGGTTTTTGGGTACAGTCCTGATTCACATGGAGGCAATGAGCGATAGGAGGGGATTCGTCTCTCCCGGTATTGGGGGTTGATGTTGTGCTATGCTCGACTGGCCATAACAGGAAATCCCTGGCCAGGGTTGCAGTGATATACTGGTAAGAGTTATCAGTAGTTTCACGAATGTTATGGACCTCAAGTCGGCATGACTTATCGAGCTATTGGGGTCTGACGTTTACCACCCCTAGGCGAGATATGCGACATATCAGACGAACAGACCGGACTGTACGGTAAGTGTTACTGGTTGGATTCACAGGAGTGTAAGTGGGCTTGCTCGTCGATCTTTTGATCGCTCAATACCCGGGTGGCCGTTACGTTTAGCAGACCGCTTGTGGCTTGTGGGTGCTTGATATGATCATCATCCGCTACCGGCGTATTGACGAGTCTTTAGAGTCCTACACAGAGGTTTCCTGGCTCAAGCGAAACGAAATAGGAGCGCATATGAGATATGTGCGGGACCGAGAATAATGCGTGTATGTGATACCGTATTTCATTCTCGCGATGAATGTGTCGAATGGTTGTATGCGATATAACCTAGTTATCGAATCAAGGATTGATTCGATAAGCCGATACATTGGATACTAGCCGGTTATATGCGACACGACCGGATCATTGAATCAAGTGTTGATTTAATGATTTAATGTATAATTATATATTTGATATATTACTTTGCATTAACTAGTATTGGTTCACTTTAAATGGATTTACTCACTTGGTTTGTGCACATTGCATATGTGATATATTTTGTGCACATGATTGTATCATGTTTGATGATACATGCAAGCTAGGGTTAGTGTAAAGAATTAGACCATGGTTAAGATTATGATTAGGGTTTTCTTTTTTCTTATTTATTTATTTATTTATTTTGGAAAAAGATGAGAAAAGAATGGTTGCTAATTTTGTTTGCTAGTTGAAGATTCTTGAAGCTTTGAATTAGTCCACCATTCTTGTCTCATCCTTAACCCTAACCATTCAAGTTAACCATGGTCCATTCTCTACAACTAACCAAGGGTTAGTAAATGATAAGTATTGATTTATTTATCATTTACTTAATACTTATCATATCTTTTTCATCTTCTTCTTCATGAGCAAGAAGAAGAAAAGCTTTCTACACCAATGGCAACTTGAGAAATCAAGTGAGAAATCCAATTCTAAAGTCTACCCACTTCCTATTTCTTCATCCTCTACCTCTTGCCAAGTTGTATAGGGTGTTTACTTCATAAGTTTTCAAAGCTTGGTGAAGTTGGAGCTTGTTCTTGTGATGCCTCGACGTAGATCATCTTCGGCATCGAACCGACGATCAAGCCCGCCCATTCTTCGATGATGCCAATGCTAGAGTCAAGGGTTCGATTTGGACAGCGGAGGGAGATCATCGCGGAGCTTAGGAAGTGGTGGACCGGATCTACAAAGGTTGTAGCCCCCTTTCCTTTAGAATATTTCCGTTTACTTGCTTGCTTCGCCTATTTATCTAGTTAACGATCTGTTCTAGGGTTTCTCGGTACCGTATTTTTTAGAAATTTGCATAGATGAGGACTTGTGAGACCTCACTAGGGTGCCTAGGAACCTTACACTAGCGCGGGTGCAAAACATAAACAACGTCTACTATATATCTCATATATAATAATAAAGCATTCATCTCACACATATAAAATGATCACATCATAGTATATCAGCAGCAGAAAAAACATATAAAATATTGGATATACTAGAAGGTACGTATTTTATTTTGAGCCAGTATAAAACACAGATTACATGGTCGCGATGAATAGCCAAACACATATCCGTAGACCCCTATGAGAGCGGCAAGTAACCCTCCCAATTCTATGGTTAGGAGACCAGGTCTCGACTCCTCGAGATGGCCTCCCACTGGACCCTAGAACCCGGTTGCTTGTGCTTCCTTCCTTGGGTCTATCCTAATGCGGAAAAGTAAATAATATACAATGGTGACAGCATCCTCAACCCGGAAGTGCCCCAAAAAGAATATTACATACAATGAATTTTACATGAATGAAAAAGAAAACCCTCATCTCACATAAACCCCCCGGCTATTCAGAACACGACGATCCAATACAACATATCACAGCAACAAATAATATCACATGTTATCAACGTAAGTAAATATGCCTATCACAATTTTCGTTGACATATAGCAATGAAAACGACGATATACCACATATTACACTTACGGTCGCAGAAAAGAAAGTGAAAAACTACAACATTTGGAATCCACAATCATCTTAGACATCGTAAACCCGAAATATCATATATTACGGATTTCATGCATAACTATATGAATTCCACATATTGTATCACATTACAGAAAAAACTAGACGATATTAAACATTCCGATCGAATCAACAAACACCCAAAATTTCCCAAAATTCTCAACACTTGAGCGTAGTTTAGAAGTATCCATCACATGCCACAGTAGCAATGAATCAGCCGTAGAAAGGTCAACCAACGCCTCACTTGTGGCACCGCTAAACTACCATAAATCCTAGGGTTTAGTAACGGTTTTGACGGTCACAAAATCGAGTTAAGGTTTTGTTCTTCTAGAGGTTTCACCGCATCACTTGCATGCTATTTGAATGTTCTTTAACTAAAGAAAAATCCAACAATTGAAAATTTTCCGGAAAGGGTTAAATTGGGTATTTGATATCCGATCGAACTTTTTAATACCGTCTAAATTAACCGAAACAAAACCTAGAATTACGAATATGAAACACTCTGAATTGCCTTTGCTAAAAGATAACATCACATGAAAAATTAGCAAAAACAAACAACACCTAAAGAACCAAAACCCAGAGCCTTAAACACTGTAAAAATTTCAGCCCAGAACTGCCTAATCTGGCCGGTTTCGACACTGATGGGCTCGGCCAATTTTTTGAGGGAATGGGGTGAATTTTGTATAGTGTTCATATTGTATCACATACATCATTCTGCAACTGTTTGAAATTTTTTTTGACACTCTGAAATTTTTTACAGAAACTAGGGTTTTACGTCGGGTGTTTCGGAGTTGTTTCGGTTTTGTAATCCTACACTTATCCGTCTAATTCTATAACTAGGTTCTGATACCACTGTTGGGTTACCTACAACGGCAACAGGGTTTCGGGAGGCATCACCCATGTCAAGTTTAAATTTTTGCCATTATTGATAACCCTAACCCTAGATCTTTAACTAGAGAATCAAACTAAACCGAAATGTAAACACTTTACATCTAAGAGTTAGGTATTACAACCTTTGTAGTCCGTTCCTTCGCTTCATAAGCTCCGAATTGAGGTCCCTTCGCTGTGATCATCAAGTTCCCGGGCTCTCGAGTGGCTCCGTGAGGCGAATGATGCATCTTGCTTGAAGTCTTCGAAATCCAAGACGATATACCTTGAGGAAACACAAACCCAAGCTCTTGCTTCACTAATGAGGTATTAGTGAAGCAAACACCCTAATCTAAGTGGCTAGAATAGATAATGATGGTGAAGTAGGAATTTCTCTCTCTTTAGTTTTCTATTTCTCACATTCATTCATCACAAATGAAAAATCAAGCAAGCTCATTTGTGAGCAAGAAGAATATGAAGAAAAAGAAGTGATGAAATGAATTATTGTGTGAGGTTAGAAATACAACCAAGGGTTAAGCATGTCATGCTTAACCCTTGTAGAGACTTTACCATGGGTTAGGGTTAGGGTTGTGTTAATAAATATCAAGAATATATCTAAAAGTGGACTTTAGTCAACAAAGATAAATATCCACACAATTTAGAATTAACCCAAAACAAAACATTAACCCTAATCCAAACCGTAGCATGGTTTAATCTCAAAACCTTAGTTGCATTTGTAACCCTAACATGTTACAATATTATATATCATATATATATCAAGGTATCATAAAGTGAGAAAAAGAATCATTTAAGTGAGCTTATATCAGTTAATGTAATGTAATATATCACATATATAATTATACATTAAATTATCGAATCAACACTTGATCCGATAATCCGGCTATTTTTGCAAATAACCGACTAATATAACATGTATCCGTTCATCGAATCAACACTTGATCCGATGACCCGGCTATATCACATATACCCGGCCAATATCACATATCGCGAGAATAGAATTCGGTATCTCATATCGTATTAATCTCGGTCCCGCACATATCACATATGTGCTCCTACTCCGTTTTGCCTGAGCCAGGAAACCTCTGTGTATGACTCTAAAGAATCGTCAATACGCCGGCAGTAGGTGATGATCATATCAAACACCCACAAGCTGCAAGCGGTCAGCTAAACATAATAGCCACCCGGGTATTGAGCAATCAGAAGATCAACAAGCAAGCCTGCACACACTCCTGTGAATTCAATCAGTAATACTACCGTACAGTCAGGTCTCTTCGTCTGATATGTCGCATATCCAGTCTAGGGGTGGTAAACGTCAGACCCCAGTAACCGATAAGTCGTGTCGATGTGAGGCTTATAACGGGTCGAGAAACTACTGATAACACTTACCAGTAGATCTCCATATCAGCCCTGGCCAGGGACTTCCAGTTATAGCAAATCGAACACTGCGCAACATCAACCCCCAATACCAGAAGAGATGAAACCCCTCCTATCGCTCATTGCCTCCATGTGATTCGGGACTATACCCAAAAGCCACCGTTTTGCATGTTCTCATGAACGTGGTAAGGTGGAAATCAAAGCACAGTGGGAATCACACAAGACTCTATGATGATCTCGGGTCTACAGACTAACCTGTACCAGTGTCACCAGAGAACTGCTATCTGACGATAGGTATAATACCATCGAGGAGTTCTCGGCGAGTCCGTTCAGTGTACCCAGTCTCCACTGAGCACCCATACACCATCTTTGATGTCAAACACCGATGGATATGGGATCATCCATCACCCATCATATGGGTCAAGATGCGTATACGCTAGTCTACTCTGGAGTATCGATGCCCTGTCTCGATACTCCCTCGACTATGAACAGTTATAGGATGTACTCTTGTTCTACCCTTGCCCCACTAGTATGATCTGCATCATAGTCCTAGTAGTCGAGTACATATCCTAAGAGCTTTATCAACATGTGAGAGCAAGACAGTAAACCAATACAAATCAACATGTTAAGACAAAGTGAAACCAGATAGCATACTATCATGTCGAGCAAGAAAGTCCTCTCTATATATATCCAAGCATCCACTTTAATATACATCATATGTAAAACAATGGCCTCTAGGGCATATACATAACTAACACCCGTAACGTAGCATACCCTGGTCATTAATCATGAACTCCGAATCTGTACCCTGTCGAACAAGCTCAAGAATCTCAGACAAACGAGCATCACTGGGCTGCGCCTCACGGATACGATCAAGTAGAAGTGGACGGGCGCGGACATGAGCAAGCTGTCCTCCAGTGGAAGTGAACTCAAACTGTACTCTACCATCGCACAAGGTCTGCCAATCAGCAGAAGACTGTCTCTGAACTACGCTCAACTGGGACAAGCTACCCCTGGGCTTACGACTCAAAGCATCAGCTACCACATTCGCCTTTCCCGGGTGATAAAGGATCTTGCAATCATAATTCTTCACAAGTTCCATCCACCGGCGCTGTCTCAGATTCAAATCCCGCTGCTGGAAGATGTACTTCAAGCTCTTATAGTCTGTGAAAATATGACACGACTCCCAGTACAAGTAGTGTCTCCAAATCTTCAGCGCAAAGACCACCGTGGCCATCTTAAGATCATGAGTGGGATAGTTTTGCTCGTGCTTCTTCAACTGCCTAGAAGCATAAGCAATCACTCTATCATGCTGCATTAGTACACAACCGAGCCCTACCTGTGAAGCATCACAGTAAACGACAAAGCCGTCCGATCCAGAAGGCAAAAATAGAACTGGTGCAGTCGTCAACGAGTCTTCAACTGCTGAAAACTCAGCTCGCATGCCTCAGTCCAAAGAAAAGGAACCCCCTTTCGGGTCAGTCCGGTCAGCGGTGCAGCGATACTCGAGAAATCCTGCATGAAACAGCGGTAATAACCGGCTAAGCCCAAAAAGCTGCGGACCTCTGTCACAGATACATGTCTGGGCCAAAGCTGTACAGCCTCGATCTTCCTCGGGTCCACACGAATACCGTCTCCCGTCACCACATGACCCAGGAAGTCAACCCTATCAAGACAAAATGCGCACTTTGAGAATTTAGCATACAGCTGGTGCTCTTTTAATGTCTGCAAAGCAATCCTCAAGTACTGCTCATACTCCTCATGACTCCTAGAGTAGACCAGAATGTCATCAATAAACACAATAATAAACTGGTCGAGGAACGGCCTGAAAATTCGGTTTATCAGATCCATGAACGCTGCTGGGGCATTGGTGAGTCCGAACGACATCACCAAAAACTCATAATGCCCATAGCGCGTACAAAAAGCAGTCTTCGGAATGTCATCATTCCGAACCCGCAACTGATGATAACCCGATCGCAAATCAATCTTAGAAAAATGTTTCGCACCCTGGAGCTGATCAAACAAATCGTCAATGCGAGGTAAAGGATACCTATTTCGCACCGTAACTCGGTTCAATTGACGATAATCAATATACAAGCTCAAACTGCCGTCCTTCTTCTTGACGAACAGAACAGGAGCTCCCCAAGGCGAAACACTCGGACGCACAAGTCCCCTATCAAGCAACTCTTGCAATTGATCCTTAAGCTCTCTAAGCTCCACCGGGGCCATCCGGTAAGGCGGTATAGAAATAGGCCCCCTGCCGGGAATCAAATCAATGCAAAATTCAATATCGTGCTCTGGTGGCAAACCAGGTAACTCATCGGGAAAAACGTTGGGAAACTCTCGCACGATAGGAACCCGGTCAAATGAATCTACTATGGCTCCAGTATCACGAATGAAAGCCAAGAATCCCCGACATCCTCTCCTCAAAATCCGACTAGCGCAAAGGGCTGAAATCAAACTATGAGAGGCGACACCACGGTCCCCCTGCATAACAAGAACTGACTCGCCGGAAAAACAAAACCTAACTGTCTTCTCGCGGCAGTCCACAGATGCATAGCAAGCAGCTAACCAGTCCATGCTAAGGAGAACGTCGAAGTCCAGCATATCTAGAAGGATCAAGTCGACGGACGAATCTCTATCTCTAATCCGAACGACACACGACCGAAACACATGTCACGCAACAAAAGAATTGCCAACAGGAGTAATCACAACAAGCGGCTAATCTAGCAAACATGACTCTCGGCCCAACCTCGGCACGAAGTGTGTAGAAACTTACGAGTGCGTAGATCCCGGATCAAACAAAACATGTGCATCAAAAGAACATACAGAAAGAGTACCTGAAACCACTGCATTGGACGCCTGCGCGTCCTGATGAGTCAAGGCAAACACTCGAGCCTGCTCTCTACCGGCGACTGGTTGACCTCTGCCTCTGCCACCCCGTCCTCTCGGAACAAAACCACCGCGACTACGACCTCTCTGAGCATGGGTCTGATGCGGAACAACAACATGCATAAGAGGCAACGCACTCTGAGGTGGAGAAGATGGTAACGTAACATGTGGTACAACTGCCTCGTCCTCAAGTGCCTCAGTACAATCTCTAACTCGATGATACAAACTCCCGCACCGGAAACATCCAGATGAAAACTGCTGACCCTCCTGGGGATAAGAGCTAAATAACTGGCCTCGTCCTAAGCCTCCACTACCCCCAGTACCTGAACGGAATCTGTCACGGCGTCTAAATGTCTGTCTCCGTGCTGATACACCAGTATGAACCCTCTTCGGTTCCGGAACAATCGACGTCTCAGAAAGACACTCCTCAATCAATAGGGCTACATCCACTGCTGCTGCATATGTATTATAATGCTGTGTACTGATAGCGAGGAACAACTGGGTAAGCAAGTCTCGAACAAACCTCTTGATCCGCATCTCCTCAGTAGCTACCAAATACGGAGCATACACAGATAGCTCGGTAAACTGCACATCATACTGTACCACCGTCATATCCGGAGTCTAGAGTAATGACTCGAAACTATGAGCTCGAGCATCCCTGACGCTCTGCGTAAGAAAACGGGCAAGAAACACCGTCACGAACTCAGCCCAGGTCATAGGAGAAAGATCTGTGGCTCTGCCCTTCTCTAAAGACTCGCACCACTTTTGGGCAAGACCCTCCAGACGAAAACTCGCGAACTCTACCCATCTTGCGTCGGAGTATCTCAGCGAACGACATATCTTAGCCATCCGATCGATAAATGACTGGGGATCCTCAGCTGCATCGGTGCCAGTGAAAACCGGAGGCTTCAGCCTCATGAACTCAGATAATGATACGGTGATAACCTATGTAGTTGCAGGTACAACTGCCGGAACAGTAGGCACCATCATGGTCCTCGTAACAGGTGGAAGAACCTCCTGTCTCTGCGCTCGACTGGCCTCAACCAATGACCCCATCATCTGGAGCATATCCTGCATACCGGCCTCAAGCCTCGCAATACGGTCCATCGAAGGTGGATCAATCTTCTCCTGCACAACGGGCGTACTGCCCTGGTCAGTCCTTGTCTCAGACGAGCCAACTCTGACCTCGGTTCTCACGGCTGCTCTCTGCGCCCTCGTAGTCTTCGGCGGCATAAAGGCTGGAAATGAAAACAGGATTCGATAATAATATAGAAATCGAATCTCAAGAATGTATATAATCATGGAAGGAATTTCAAGCAATAGTTCCTAAAGTCACTTAGGCGGAGTACCGTGTCGTAAGTATACCGCGGAACATACACACACTATGTCACTCTGCTTAAGCCACCTACTCCATCATACCAAGGTCATCCTACACTCCGAAAGGTAAAACCTAACGCTCTGATACCAACTTTGTCATGACCCAAGTTAGGAAAATGACCGGCACTTAGACCACGTAACGTCAACATGCATAACACAATTTAAGTAAGCCGAAAACCCAGCAATATAAACCATTACAAGAAGTAAAAGATAGAAACATTTGGAAATCTTAAGCAAAATTTTAAAGCTTAAGTTTGTTTTATTAAAAATTTCGGCTGCACTTCCTTTGTAAAAACTAGCCCCGAAACGGGTACAAACATAAGATTTAAGTATAGCATCCCCAAACGGGAGCAAATCTCGCCCAAAGGCGGAAACAACCACCACAAACAGATATACGACGCCGTAGCGAAGATATAGACAATATAAATGAAACCGCATACTAGTGATAAGCAACATAGTAAAGGCCGGCTCACACGAGCACGACACCCAGAGTTACAAGAATATACAACATCGATCCTCACAACTCGTCTCTAAGTCAATATATGAAGGTGGTAGATGGAGAGTAATAGATACAAAAGATATACAATGAATATCATCGAATAACCGCAACCCACCTATAGCAAAAGGCCTCACAGCCAACCGTAGCGGTATCCGCTGAAATAGGTACAATAAGACGCCCTGTCGCGACTACTCTGAGGGTCAAACCTGCAAAACACTATGGTACAACGGGGGTGATTTGCCAACTCGTGAATAGTAAATAACATCATACCGTAATCGCAAGTATGCACGAACAGCGATAATCTATCACATGCAATTTGATAGCATAAGTATGGCAATATGGATATGCAGCAATCATGATCAAGGTACATCACCAGGGTACTACATCTACGTGAATCAAATGCATATCAAGTAAAATCGTGAGTGTGGGATAAATAATAAACCTTATGCACAAATCATCATCATGGAAAACCCCGGGTGTCCATCAACGACACCCCAAATCCCAAAATCCGCAGGCGCCGTCACTCGGACCGGCCCTCATATCCGTACATCTTATGAAACCTGAGTGTCCAACATCGACACTCGAAACATCATGAAATACTCGTGTCCAACATCGACACGCAAATCCACATATCATGGGCCCCATCTGTCCGGATCGGCCCGTATCCATCTCACAACTTCGGTCGATATCCTCCGGATAACCGCCGAGTCCAAAACTATCACCCATAGGTAGTAGTCCCTCTGCCAGGCTCATCGGCTAATCCATTGACATACCTTTCTTGCCCCGGGGTACCATACCGGGTCCACCATGAACCCGCAAACGGCCTCATTCACTCCTCGCATCGGGTTTCTAACACAAGTCTCAGAACCGAGAACACTCATGGTGGATGCATTGAAATATCATAACAAGAGAAACCGGGTTTTTAAAACAATACACATTTCTTGAAATATCCCCACGGTTCTTAAATCCATAAAATCACATGAAATCCATATCTCAATGCGTAAATCCATGTAATATGATGTATGCAACATAGAACAGTAATATGAGCATATCAAGGGAAAACCGCTATTTAAATGTATCAAGTTATTAAATATATCACGTGGTTCCCAATTTCTCTAAAATCCAACGCAACATCATATAAAGGTGAACATGTAGCTATAGCAAGGTATATAGTAAGCATGTAGGTATGCATGCAAACTATATTTAACATGCGCAATCGCATAAGCATCAATGCCTTAATATCACTAATCAATACAATATCACATATGTATATGTATAGTGCGTGTCATGGAAATTACCGACAGTGTGTGTGTAGCATACAATTAGTGCTCGTGCAACATGAACTGTCAATAATAGTGCAGTGTCCGAAGGGGTATAAGTACAGACGCAACAAGTAATAATATACAATGAAGTTCATGCACCATCTCTATATGTGCATATAAACATGCGGCTAATATCATATCATATCTAGCCCTGACGCTTAACGCCATACGGGCGATTTCCCCGTAGATGTTAAATCTATTCACCGACGATCTTGAGCTAGGTAAATCCAATCACCTGCTTCCCTTTCTTCGTAGCGTTCGAAGTCCCCGCCTGCGATCCTATTAACACAAAACATAATAAGTGTAACTTAGAAATCGACCAATATCACGTACAAACTACGTTTGACCGACGCACCAACTCCAATCCAACTCTCAAGTGTTCGCCTAGTGGCTAACATGTATAGCGACACCCCGAAACCAACCAAGTGCAGCAGCTACACCAGATCACGAACCATGTCGGATAACGTAACGTGCGTAGTTAAAACACTAGATTATAGCAAAGTGATCCCAGATTTTGTATACTGTCAAAACATAAAAATCCAGTAGTACCAAACACCTCTAAACAACTGCAGACAGCTAACCTACAAAACACAATCCCCAACTCCCCCAAAGGACCAAGGTCGCCGGATTTTTCCCTATTGTCGCCGGCCAAAACCGATCAGGTTGGGTTCGTGCTTCAGGTGTACACTCAGGGTCACTAGTACAATACATCTACATTGCTAGATTTTCCAATACACACCCGGGGTCACAGAAGATCACAGAGACTCCAATACGACACTAAAAAAATACGATATGTGTACAAAACTATACCTTTAGTGTTTTAAACCACAACTACAAGGCAACACAGCAATATAAACACCTAATTATCAGTTAGAGGTCATTACCTATCCACTCTTGCTAAAAAATCCAATCTTTCCAAGCTTCAAGTCATCTTAGTGGCTAAATCAGGACTTGAGAAGTGATTTAGTGGCGTTTAATGAAGTTTTGCAAGGTTTTGTGATGAAGTAGTGATGGTTTCATTGAGAGAAGAGAAGAGAAGAAGAAGAATATAGAATAAGAGAGTGAGGTGAGAATGAGGGATTGAAATGAGAGTTGAAATGAGATAAGGATGAGAGGGTGAGTGTAGGGTGAGTGTATCCTTACACTAACTCTCTCCCTCACTTCATTAATGCAAGCATGCTTCCTTCATGAGTCACCTTGCCACCTCCCTCATTCCAAAACAAGTGGATAACCATCACAACAAAGGCAAAGTGCAAGGTTAACATGGCATGGATTTATTTAAGATGCCATGGCTACTAAACAAGCTTAACACTAAATAACCCCTAAGCAAACATGCACAAGTATGTGCAAGCTAAAACAAATAATAATAAAATAACGATTAATCTTTATAAAATGTGAGAAAACTATTTTGGTAATCTTTTAATTAAAAACCCGCATTATCGCTTAATTAATACTAATCACATTCTAAGGTGTTACAGAAGAGGAGAGAGAAAAATACTTGATCAAATCACTACATTTCTAAGCACCTTAGATTAGCAATCTAGGGGCTTTAGTTGCTTCACTTGCTTTGGGTGTGAAGCTAGAGACTTGAACTATATCTCTCGGGTGGATCATCTAGGACCAAAGAAGACCAACCTACAAGCTTGATTCCAAAGTTTCGAGAAGCTAAAGAAGATGATTTAAAGATAAAGGACACGACTACAAAGGTTGTTATTCTAATCGAGTAGTATAAAACCTTATTGTTAAATAGTTTTAGTATTTAGATAGATTCTAGGGTTTAAGTTTCTAACGCCATTTTATAAAATTTAAAGTTTTTCATTCCGCAAATACCGCGGATTAGCGGCAAGGGCGCTAGGAACTTCATCATGGTATTAGAGCCACCCAAACACGTAAACTAGTTGTAGATGATGCTTAAGTTTCGAAACCTGACAAATTTCCGTTTTTTCAAAACCCAAAATCTCAAGTTTTTGTTCGAAATTTTTTTGGTCTCTAAAATTTTTTTGGAATATTGCAGAAGGATACTATTTGTATGAAAATGACACAGAATGAAAATGAACCGAAACAGAGAACATTTGGCTACTGAAAAATTCCTTTTGGCCACTTATTGCAGCCAAACTTTCTCTGATTGGTCTCTTCTTTATTTCTCTGTCTTGCGTTTTGGAAAATCGGATTTTAGGTATACTTTTTTTTGCCCAGATTTGGTTAAGTACTGTTTATGCTTAGGGGCAGTACGGAAAGTTTTAAAACTCAAAACTTTTGCATCATTGATATCTGTGATGTTGTATATGTGTTTTAAATATCGTCTAATTGCTATATGTCATTTAGACGGGGTTGCACATACTTTCTTGTGTTGATGTGATGTATATCTCTGTGATGGCTTATACGGATTGTCGTGTTGGATAGCCCCTTGTGCGATATTGGTTGTACAGTTGTGTCTTTTGTATATTCATTATTGCGGGGTGAGCGTCCGACTTGTAGACTGCCGTTTCTGCTTGTTTGTATATTTTTTTATTGGGAAACGGCTGGGTTGAGGTCGATGGCACCATTGTATATTATTTCATTTCTGTACTAAGACAAACACGTGGAGAAGTGCTCGAATAGCCGAGTTCTAGAGTGTGCTAGGTGTTCGTCTCGCAGTGGTGAGTTCGATCCGTCTCACTCTAAAATTGGCGGGCTATTCGCCGCACTTATAGGGGTTTTAGGATGACCCACGGCGGAGTGCTCAAGTTACTGGATTTCATGAAGTGCCAGGTGACTACTCATGACCTAGAGTGTAGATTGCCTCACTTCTCGAATTGGCGGTGTAACGACTCTGAATTTACTGTACAAAAATTTTCAATTTAATGTACAGAAAGGAGTTTACAAGCCTGAGTACAATTTAAAAGTTAATTTTTTGTTAAGAACATCAAGAATCAAGCTTGTAGCTCATTGTTAAAGCCTTGCACTACTGTGATGTAGCCCTTATGTTCGAACTCCATCAGACACATTATATTTTTTCTGATTTTTCTTTAAACTTTTTGGAAGCCCAAAAGTTTACTTGTGCAATGCACATAAAAATGAAAAGTCTGGAAAAAATAAACATGTGACAAAGGGTTTAAATACAGAGAGGGACACGTGTCCAAAATCCACTGACCTCACCCCCTAAATCGACCGGCCAAAACACCTAAAGGGCCGGTGCCGACGGTCCATCCGTAGGTGATGGTGCCCAGGTTTTGCATACGAGTCTTTTCCCCTACCCCCATCACCCCTGCACTGTTTGATTGCTCTGCAATCAAACAGAGACCCATCAATTCCCCAATTTATCACATTTTAATGCATTTTAATTCATCTTTTTATTTCCAAAACCCTAATTCCATACTATAAATACTACCCCATTCCCTAGCCTTTCCTCATTCTGAAAATTCTAGCCAAAACTCTCAAATTTTCTTAAGTACAAGTGGAGTAGAAGAGGAGTTAGCCAACAGCCAACTTCCGGCGAGGAATCGAGGCTATTCTGGAGACCCCACGATACCACGACGACAACCCACTCTTCTTCTACCTCTCCTTAAACTATTTCACTCGTAAGTCCCTCTCAATTCCTCACCTTCTTCTTTGAATATCCCTTCTCAAAATATATGTTGAAGTGAAGTTACTACCGACAACTTTTACTAAAACCTAGAAAACTACTCATCTTTAATACTTCGTTAAGTCCAATTTGTACACATCACTTGTAAGTTTAACTTATAGTTATTTAGAATCAAATTCCATCTAAATTCTCATGTAAAATAACTTTAAATTGAGTTTTTCGTTTAAATACCATGAACTTTATATATATTATCTTATTTTCCTTTGTCAAAACATACCTCTAGAAAACTTCACGGGGTAACTACCTACCCCACATACACACATGGTTTCCATAGCACGATACTATTCAAACGTATTTTAGTTACGAATACAATATATTTCATTAAAATACCATCTACTATAAAAACGTTTTTCTTTAGAATTGTATTTTAAAATTCTTTTGCAAATAAGCCTCTACAACCCTTTTTAGAGGACCCACTATTGGATGGTGCGGATTATCGCACATCCTTGAACTAGTAGAGCGAGATGCAGACCTCCTCACGGAGCATTCGGTCTCGAAAGGTTTTTAATACGATTTTAAGAAAAACACAATTTTCTACTTAATAATAAAATTAATTTTTAATAATTATATAAATATTATAAAATCCATATATTTTAAAAATATAATAACCTTATATTTTTCAAAGGAAAGCATTACAAGTTTCATCAAAATACAATCAAGATACTAACAAAAGTCAAGCTTTACAGTAAAATACCATGAACTATTCAAGTTAAGGTAATTCTCACTAAAATACCTCAAATCCCTAAAATTCACATTCATGGAAACCCTAAATAATATAAATAATTTCTCGAGGTTATTTTGAGACCATATTAAAAATATTTTTCATAAAACCCCCTCGAGGTATATAAAATTACATTTAAGAACTTAGCAAATATAGGTTTAAGCAGGATCAATTCTCTTGATCCTCAGGGAGCCGGAGAAAGTGAGTGCTTGCCTATTTAAGGTAGAAAAACTTAACGATGTTATTAATGGTAATTGTCTTGGAAAAAGACACAAATCCTGCCATCTATGTGCATTACCAATAACTCCAGAATTTAATTCAGGATCTAAATCAGTTATAAGTGTCTGACTCAAGTCTGAGTCTAAATCAAGCTTGAATTCAAACTCAAACCAGAATCCAATTCAAACATGAATCCAAACTCTAACATATATACTTGAACCTGAACCTGAATACGAGAACAATATCAACATGCAAACATGACTTGACTTGACCGAACCATGGCTATAACTTGATTTGATTACATGACTACTCATTTACATCCTGAAGCTGATTACATGAACAACTTGTATCTATGGTCTCAGCAAACCTTATAATCTATACAATACATTACGGGGTTAAAGGGGTAGATTGGTACGGAATGTATTCAAAGTGACATGAGATGATCACTAAAAGACACCTATATGAACTCTCGTGCTGTCTCCCGTGGGTTTTGATGGGGCCTTGTACTACATGTTACCATAGTCCACGGGGTAAGATGGACTTCTCTAGTACACACTGATACCTTCTATACCAAGTTACAAACAATGACGTTAGAATAGCAATCTTATACCTGTATACCTTAACAGTTCAAATCTCAATACTTTCTATATTCCTCTCTTTCTTTTGGGACTTACCGAGCGCTAGTTCGCTGACGACATTCCCATCTTTTCTTTCGTTGGAATGTTCATCAGGAGACCGGACTCTCTCGAGATCAAGCCTAGTTAGGAGGATGTGGACCAGTTCACCGAGCAGCAGGATTTCTAGCTTTTCCTTGTACTTACTTTTCATTTCATATGTCACTGTTTAGGCATTGCTTTATATCTTTGTACTTTCTTTTTCAAAGCAATGTATTGTAAAGATGAATGTTAATAAAATTTGTTGTTCATTTTATATCTCTTGTCATTTCTTGGTATTTTATATATTGCTTATTTACGCTTAACGTATTTATTTCTGAGTAAATACGTCGCATGCCTGCCACGTCTCCGTCTCCGTATACTGGGAAGCGGGGCGTGATAGGTTTTGTTGGTGGCCCCATACAGGTCAGTTCTGTATGGAATCATAAGCAATATATCACAAGAAATATAAGAATCAACAATTATACATTCCTTACATTTCAAATTCCTTGAATCTATCATAACCTTTCTTTTTCTATCAAGGTCATGGATTTTCCCAACAACACGAGTACCAACGTCAATGAAAACACACCACCACTTACTCTACCACTACCACCTACCATTGTATCTCCTATCAACGAACAAACGGTATTGCTCGAGGCGATCAAGAGCCTCTTGGAGGGTCAGCAGCAGCAGACTTCTATCCTCATGCACCGCCCAGAAGTCGAGGCACTCGGAGTCAAGCAATTCCGGGTACTGCACCCGAAACATTTCTCTGGAAAAGAGAGCCTACTAGAGGCAGAGGAATGAGCTCAGTCTATAGAAGATGATCTGGCAGTAGCACAAGTGCCAGAGTTTGCTTGGGTGAGAGTTGCGAAGCTGCAACTAACGGATAACGCCAAAGTTTGGTGGAAGGCTGAAGAAATCCGACTTGTCTAACCGATTGAATGGAGGACATTTCGCGATATGTTTGACGCGAAATATTTCCCTGAGACTGCCCGTTTCGACATGGAACAGCAGTTCATCCACTCATAACAAGGCTCGATGTGGAGCAAATCTGTAGATGAATACGATACTGAGTTTACCATGCTTAGCAGGTAAGATATGTTTCAATATTCAATTTCCTGATATCACATACTAAACTGCTAACACAAGGTTGTAACAGGTTCGCGTCATACCTGATCTCAACTACTGAGATCCGGGCACGAAGATTTCAGTAAGGGTTGGACCCAGAAATCCAAGCTGCACTAGCTATAGAGGATTTCCCAACCCATCATCTCTCTCTGAAGGCTGCCCGACGTTATGAGGCAGTGGTGAAGAAGAAGGGCAGACCTCAGACTGCCGATGTGAAACTCCCTGCCACTCAGATGGTAGGAGGAGCCTCTTCCAGGCCAACTTTTGCACCAAGGAGACCGGGAGTAACCTTTAACCGGCCCAGTCCAGACTTTTATTTCTACTGCAAGAGGAATGGACACTTGGCGAAAGACTGCAGGCATGCAAATGGCCTGTGGTTAGTTTGTGGCGCATCCACTCACGCCATTGGAGCTTGTCCATATCGACTCAACCCATCTCCAGCACTTAGACCCGCAACCATCGTTCCGCAGCGGCTAGCTATTCAGGCTCCTGCACCTCTTCTTGCTCTACCTGCTCCACCTCCACATGGACCTCCTGCACAGCCTCCTCGTCAATTCCATCAGGTACAGAAAAACATGCCTCAAGGGCAGAGGAATGTGCTTCCAGCAAGGAGGAATGTACCTCGGCGTCAGGCTTTCACCATGACAGTTAAGGAAGCCGAGGCCACTGGCCAAGTTATTACTGGTAATTCCCAATCCTTTCATCTTTTCAAATCATTGTATATCTCTATATTTTCCTGTATCTAAACCAACCTTACACAACTTAGGTACTATACTAGTAGCCACTCTTTCTGCACTAGCACTGTTCAACACTGGAGTTTCACACTGCTTCATGTCCCAACGTTTTGTGGGAACACATGCGATTCCCATGAAACCACTCATTTCAAGCTGGAATGTCAGTTCCGGGTATGGAGTATTGAAGGCAACTATGGGATTTGATTAGTGTCCTGTTCATATCAGATTTTTGCATTTTTATACTACCCATTCTTAATCACATTGCATATAAATAGGTACTTTTGATCCATGTCTGCTAAATAGTTGCAGGTTATAGGTTCTCAGCTCGTTACAGTGAAATTCATGAAAAGTCGCTACAAATGTGGGACTACGACCAACAAACAGAGAAATACGGGTTTCCGCACACTATCCATATAATGCCGCCTACCAATTCAAGGAACAAATAGAAAATCATTGAGCAATTCAATGCACAAAGCACAAGGGCAGCAAATGATCCAAGACTTCAAACGCGGAGCTCAAGGAAAAAGTCCACTGTTGAATATCTGCAAGAGAACTGAAGAACTTTTGAGAAACTAAGTGTGCCAAACAGAAAACAAAAATAACATGAAGCAACCCTGAAGAGATAGGCCCAAGACTCCACCAATTGGTCGTGGAACCGCGGCCAAATAGGCTATTCTGCCGCGGAACTGCGGCCGTGTGGTGCACGTGTCGGTGGAGGTGTCGGTGCTTTGACCCGGTTTTCTTAGGGTAGTTTGGGAAATACATGTATGGATCAGAATGTAACCTAGAGTTTTTTCTATCTATAAATAAGAAAACCAAAAGCCTTTCTTAGGATGCCTCTCTTTAGTTTTTAGGTCTCTTTTTAATTTCTAGATTTAAATTCCATTGTAATGCGTTGTTGAGAGGACATCAATAAAGTAAGTTTTCATTTTATCTCGCATTCTTTTTATCTGAATTTTAATTCCTGCAATTATTTTATCTGTTCTTTTATTATCTGCAATTTAGTTCATCTATTAAAATAAAAAAATGAATTTTATTGTTATCTTCCTAATGAGTGAGTAATTCCTCACTTGTTAGGGATATGAGAGGGAAGGTTTGAGAGAAGGAAATCTCTCTCACTCCTTTCTTTGCCCAAATAATTTTAATTAAAGGACTCTCTTTAAATCAACCATAATCCGCTCACTACGGCACCCTATCCTATATGATAGCGGTGATTCTCTAGTTAGATCGGTTGTGGTTGAATTAACTTGAGGTTAGGGCTAAGAGACAAGAACGGACGGACAATGACCAAAAGGAAGAAACTAAGTTTCTTCCTAATCATGTTAATCCCCGTTGTTGACTATTACCCTAACACCTATATTCTTAACTAGGGCATTGAAAGAAGTGAGAAAAATCCCTATTTCGAACTAACCTAATCCTAACCCTAGCAAGCCTTTAAATCAATTTATTCTCATTCTTAGATCTTAAAACCAAATCTACCAAAATTAGGACTTAACTCGTTAGAACATAAAGAAAAGGATTCCGTCTTCCTGTGGATCGACCCGTACTCAACCGGCTAGGTACCAAGCGACACCGTCTTGATTGCGGTGAATTTAAAAAAAAAACCCTTCAACAATCAAATGGCGCCGTTGCCGGGGAGACGATAGTCTCTTTCTTTGTGTAATTTCGGGTTAATTTAAAAAAAATTTAAAAATTATAAAAATTGAAAAATTTTAAAACAAAAAAAAATAATAAAAATAAAAATAAAAATCATCTTGTTATTTTTGAAAGGTTTTTGTGCGAGTGTGCAGGCTTGGAGCAAATTCTGATTCAGATCTGGAGCAAGCTCAGTGAACAAATCCAGAAACAGGGGATCTGAACAGACAGAGGAGAACCAACACAGCAAAGAGAAGAATTTTGGAGATCTAAACCTACTTCTCTGCTGCGGAACCACAGCAGAATCAGGCCTTTGACCGCGGAACCGCGGTCAACCTGTGACTTCAGCACCTAATTTTTTTTCTGTGAGTATCTCTTTTCTTCTCTCCTACACCCTGAACTCCACTGAAATAATTTCCTGCAGGTTTCTTTGCACATATTCTCTTTCCCCCTATCCAATAAATTGTTTTTGTGCAGGATTCTTTGCGGTGCCAAATAATTTTTTTTTTGCAAGTGTTTTAGATTTTTGGTGTGTTACTGCTTTGCATAATTAATACGGAATTTAAGGGGCTATAACACTAATTAAGATTGGGTGGGGATTTTATTACCCTTCCTAAGACCCCAGAAATCACTAAAAGCATATGCATCACCCTTGAGCTAAATTAAAAAAAATACTTAGACTCAGCCAACTAAGGATTGTCGTGCTCATTAGGACAGAAGAAGGTTGTGGGCATTCAATCGTTTATCTAAACTTGACTTTGTGGTGCCTAGGCTAGACAAGTGAGAAATGTAACTTTAAAAGACCCGTCTCACGGTGATTTGTGAGCGGAACCCTCTTTTCTTCATTTGTGCTTACCTGGCCACAATTGGCAGTGAAGAGACGATTTGAGGGATATCTCACAACTTGTCACTTTGGAACAGTTAGGAGCAGTCTAATGGACTTAGAAGACCATAGCTCTAGGTTTGATTGTGCATGTTTTAACTGTGATTGTTTGAAGTAAGTCCGTATACATTCTTGCAAAACTCTTTCAAAAATTTCTAAACTCCAAAAACAAACAATTTTTTACAAGAAAAAAAATCACATTCTTTTTCTTTTCCTTTCTCTCATTATATCATGGGTACCCCACCTCGCAAAACTCTTGCCGAACTTTGGTATCCACAACCAGACATTACTTCTTACGGTTCTTGTTTTGGTCGAATTTCGAATGACCCCTCCATGCCCAAAATTTCTTTGAATGATCGGATAGACGCGTTCAGGACAACCAATTGAACTCCGAAGTCCACCTTGTATCAACCATTTCAACATTCACCACCTTCTTACGTTGATACTCCTTTTTCGAGTCCTGTTGTAACTCCGAAACCCATGTCTATTGCTGAACATATTGAACAATTTCGTAACCGATCTTTCACTCCTTTCGCCACTGCGAATTCTTTGGATCAACAATTCCATTCATCTTCTTATCCAAATGTTGATCCTCCTCCTGTCTAACCATTCAATTTCTACCAGTCCTACCCGACTTTCACACCTTCCCTAGACATTGCTTCTACACAGCCATTTAGGAGTTTCATGTATCCAAAGAACTTTGAATCTTTTACTGAAACTCCTTCACAACCCATGTCTAGTTTGGAACAGGCGTTAGAAGACTTTAAGGTAGCATCATGCCAACAGATAATGGATTTGAATGCGTCCATGGCCGTCCTCATACAACCTAGTGACCCGGTAGTTAGTTTCCAACTAGCTTCACATTTCCCAATGTATGATGAGGCGGTTGGACAGATTGATAATTTGAGTAGAGAGAGTGAGCTGTGCATCCTTCCAAATCAAACCTACCCATCCCCAATTGAATCCCATAATTCCGGTTTTGAATGTTTATCAAGTGTTCCAAATGATTCACCAGTTGAAGATAAAACGTTTAATGAGTTGTGCGACTTTGTAGTGTTTGATTTACCTGATTGTGAAGGGTCCCCTTCGAGTGAAACCATCACCAATCCTTTTGACCTTTACACCTCCACTCTAGAACCTGAATTGATTAATATCCATGCTTTTGATGAAGTGTTTAAGAAAATTGATTTTCACTTGATTGAGGATATCGACGCTGGGAATATTTTGGATGATGAACCCGCAGATTTGACTGAATTTTTCTCTCCAATTCATTATCCCGAGTCATTAAATGTTTCTCCCGAACTTCATATGCGTCTTGATTTTGATAAGAATTGCATGGATAAGCTAAATTTTGAGGAGAGTATTGAGGAAATTATTGAGGATGAAGCAGTTTTACTTGAGGAGTCGGATTTTCCATTTCATTCTATCCCTTTCATTGACCGCGCACACCCTCCTGAATTTTAACCGATACCCTTCCTCACTCACTTCCCTCCATCCTCGCTTCGACCTTGCAAGAAACCGTTACACTTTCATTTTCAATGTCTGTTTTACCAAGTTCGACGTACCCATGTTTTCTCACGACTCTTGAGGGATTTGACCTCATTTCTCAGTGGGTTGATAGATAAACACAATCGCTTTTTACACATCGGTCATTACAAATTGTGCTAATTTATACACTCCATCTCCACCCTCAAGTTCGTATTCAACTTCTTTCTCCCACTTTCTCTGGTTCTTCTTCTAATATTCCTTTAATGTAGCGAGTGTTAATGAATCACAATCCGATATTTTGAGTTCGATAATTTTAGGAAAACAACTTGATTTAGACTCTTTTGAGAATAAGGTAGATGGGCCTTACGAGTCTCCTACCTCCGTAATTTTTGAAAAATCAAGTTTGTTGAATTCTGGCGCGACACTTATTGACATTGAAACGTTCAATCAGACCATCGATGAAAGTTTTGAAGATATTTTCGCCGACGAACTCGCATTCTTAAACGACACGGATTTTGTGATTAATCAACCTCCACTTGAAGAAGTCGAACCACCACCATTTTTCTTATCCCATATGAGAATGTGATCATTCTTCCCATTCCTAATCATCCACATTCTCGTTTCCATTCACCATTATTGTTTCGTCTCTACAAATCGAGACGTAAACCTTTTCTATTACACCACTTATCTTTACCCCATTTCTTTCTGACTCTATACAACATGTTCTTCCACCAACCGGTGCGCTTCACTGATAAATTCTTTGAATAGTTGGTGCTAACCTTTGGCCTGTGTAAGGCCTTGTATTGCTTGATACTTTGTTTTTCTCCTCCCTAACTTTGAACTTTAACGCTTAAACAGTGGAAACACTGTTTCACTTAAGTTTGGGGGGGACATTTTTGTGTATATATATTTTATTTTCTTTTTCTGTTAATAATAATAATAATAAAAAAAACCAGGGGAGTGCCGACAATTTTGACCCTCTTGGTGTAGCCTGACAGTGAGGGCACTGTCAAGTTTAAGTTTGGGGGTGTGCTTGGTAAGCTTTCTTCCTTCGCATTCATGTGTATATTTTTTTTTGCATTTGCATACTTATTTTAAATTCCATAAAAATAAAAAATTTTTAAAAAAAAATTGAAAATTTCAATTTTGGCCATATTTGACTTAAGTTCAACATGATGGTTGACTAGTTAGGAAAAACTAGATCCTAAACTTAGTAAATTAAAACCCTAAAGATAACTTTTCTTAAAGTTTAACTATAGAAAATATACGTCCTTGTAATTTATTTAGAACTAGGCAAATTTTGAGTTCAGTTCTGGGGCTGAATCGAAATAAGGGAAGAGTATTGAAAGCTCTATTTGAAGTATAAGTCTGAAAAATAATTCTGAACCTTAAGTCCAAATTCTGAAAATATATACCCTACTTTACGCACTCACACACATCTTGAAACTTGGGATAGTAGAGGATACCTTGAAATGCTCTTGTCTAAAATCCTTAGTATGAAGGAAAATAAAATAAAAGTATAAGTGTGAATAAAGAGATAAAAAAATGAACACTGGTTTTGTAATTACTTAAGGCAGCATAAATAAAAAATATAGCGAAGGTGCTTTATCGCCTAGTGCCTTAGACCAACTGGTTTGGGAGTCACTGCTAAGCCTTAGGTATTTCAAGACGAGGATTTACGCCTAAATACGCAAGCACATTTTGTAATCGGTCGTTTAGTACCTCAAGAAGTATTAACGGTCGCATGAAGGATGTGTGAGCAATTTCATCTAAAATTCACCAACTAAAAGTATTTTGGAAAATGGACAAGAGTATGATAGCTTGAATTGAATTTCCCAGTGTAGGGGTGATAATTACACACACGTAGGGGTATATAATTGGAGTTTGGAGGAGAGATAGGACTAAAAAACAAATAGGGCTTATATCTTCAGTAGAGATGATAAAAATTCCTGAGTTAATATTGCACCTTAGAAGGAAAACTTAGGAGATGCTGAAAGCTTTATAAACTTGCAAAACGTATATGATCTTAAGTTAAATGAAAAGGAAGTGTGAAAAATACGGGTTGATGATTTCTAAGTTGAAAATAATAGAATTTCTTGCTAGAATACTGAATTGAAGAATTAGAGTCAACGGCCAAATTGATCGGATTTTATGGGCAGTATCCGCTGAAAACCCCCAGGAGACAACACTCCTCCTACTAGGGACACCTAAAGCTTTAACGGCTAGTTGCATGAGCTCAGTGCAATCACGTTCCCTGCGAAAGTGAGGTTAGGATTTTTCGAGAATAAAATTGGTTTTGCTCGGAATGAGCAAAAGATAAGTTTGGGGCTATTTGTTCATATCAGATTTTTGCATTTTTATACCACCCATTCTTAATCACATTGCATATAAATAGGTACTTTTGATCCATGTCTGCTAAATAATTGCAGTTTACAGGTTCTCAGCTCGTTACAGTGAAATTCATGAAAAGTCGCTACAAATGTGGGACTACGACCAACAAACAGAGAAATATGGGTTTCCGCACACTATCCATATAATGCCGCCTACCAGTTCAAGGAACAAATGGAAAATCATTGAGCATTTCAATGCACAAAGCACAAGGGCAGCACAAGATCCAAAACTTCAAACGCGGAGCTCAAGGCAAAAGTGTACTGTTGAATATCTGGAAGAGAACTGAAGAGATTTTGAGAAACTAAGTGTGCCAAACAGAAGACAAAAATAACATGAAGCAACCTTGAAGAGATGGGCCCAAGACTCCACCAATTGGCCACGGAACCGCGGCTAAACAGGCTATTCTGCCGTGGAACCGTGGCCGTGTGGTGCACGCGTCGGTGGAGGTGTCGGTGCTTTGACCCGGTTTTCTTAGGGTAGTTTGGGAAATACATGTATGGATCAGATAACCTAGGGTTTATTCTATCTATAAATAGGAAAACCAAAAGCCTTTCTTAGGATGCCTCTATTTAGTTTTTAGGTCTCTTTTTAATTTCTAGATTTAAATTCCATTGTAATGCGTTGTTGAGAGGACATCAATAAAGTAAGTTTTTATTTTATCTCGCATTCTTTTTATTTGATTTTTAATTCCTGCAATTTTTTTATCTGTTATTTTATTATCTGTAATTTAGTTCATCTATTAAAATAAAAAAAAATGAATTTTATTATCATCTTCCTAATGAGTGAGTAATTCCCCACTTGTTAGGGATAGGAGAGGGAAGGTTTGAGAGAAGGAAATCTCTCCCACTCCTTTCTTTGCCCAAATAATTTTAATTAAAGGACTCTCTTTAAATCAACCATAATCCGCTCACTACGGCACCCTATCCTATATGATAGTGGCGATTCCCTAGTTAGACCGGTTATGGTTGAATTAATTGGAGGTTAGGGCTAAGAGACAAGAACGGACGGACAATGACCAAAAGGAAGAAACTAAGTTTCTTCCTAGTCGTGCTAATTCCCGTTGTTGACTATTAGCCTAACACCTATATTCTTAACTAGGGCATTAAAAGAAGTGAGAAGAATCCCTATTTCGAACTAACCTAATCCTAACCCTAGCAAGCCTTTAAATCAATTTATTCTCATTCTTAGATCTTAAAACCAAACCTACCAAAGTTAGGACTTAACTCGTTAGAACTTAAAGAAAATGACACCATCTCCCTATGGATCGACTCGTACTCAACCGGCTAGCTACCAAGCGACACCGTCTTGATTGCGGTATTCTTAAATTTAAAATTCATACAAAAACCTCTAACAATCATGTCCGGTTGTAGTTTGCGGACGAGAATTCTATACGAATTTCAAAGCACTGGACATCCTAAATTTCGACGTTGTGTTGGGGATGGACTGGCTGGAAGTTTTCTATGCTACGATTGACTGCCGTCAAAGGAGGGTAGTATTTGAGATATCAGATCACCCAGTCTTTTACTTCAAGAGTGGAGACAGATCTTTGGAGCCAGGAATCTTCCTTGCCAAGCCATAGAATGCAGAAGTATTTACTCTACCGGCGGAAGAAACCAGAGGTAGTTCGAGAGTTTGAGGATGTGTTTCCTGAAGATATAACAAGTTTGCATCTTGATTGAGCTCTTGAATTCAGTATTGATTTACTACCTGGTGCGCAACCGGTAATCAAAGCTTCATACCCGTTAAGTCTTGAAGGATTGAAGGAGATCCGTACTCAGTTGGACGAACTTCTGAAGAAAGGTTGGATTCGTCCCAGTACTTCAAGTTGGGGATCTCCAGTTTTGCTTGTGAAGAAAAAAGAAGGTTCATACAAAATGTGTATAGATTACCGAGATCTGAACGAAGTAACGATAAAGAACAAGTATCCACTACCGCGCATTGATGATCTATTAGATCAGCTAAGTGGGTCTTGCGTATTTTCAAAGTTAGATCTTTGTTCGGGTTATCATCGGGTGAAGGTCAAAGAGTCTGATATTTCTAAAAAAGCGTTCAGGACTCACTATGGTCATTACGAATATCTCGTGATGCTATTTGGAGTGACCAATCTACCTGCTATATTATGAACCAAGTTTTCCGAGAGTACTTAGACAGGTTCGTTGTTATTTTCATCGACGACATCCTGGTGTATTCAAAGAATCGGAAAGAGCACGCTGAGCATTTGCGGATTGTCCTGGAGACATTGCGATAGCATCAACTCTATGCCAAATACAATAAGTGTGAATTTTGGCTAGATCAAGTCGAATTTCTCGGACATATTGTTTTAGGCGAAGGAATCTCAGTAGATCCAGCTAAGGTGTCAGCTGTCAGCGAATGGCCGACACCAAAGATGGTGAAGAATATTCGAAGTTTCTTAGGATTAGCAGGATACTACCGAAGATTCATTGAAGGTTTCTCGAAGATTGCAGCACCCCTGACGAAGCTCACACGTAAAGATGAAGCATTCGTGTGGTCAGATGCATGTGAACAAGATTTTGTAGAACTCAAGTCAAGATTGATATCAGCTCCTATTCTCATAATACCAGATCAATCTGGAGGTTTCATTGTACATTGCGATGCGTCCAGTAAGGGATTAGGATGTGTTCTACATCAGCATGGAAAAGTCGTAGCTTTTGCATCAAGACAATTGAAAGTTCATGAGCGCAACTATCCAACACATGACTTGGAGTTGGCAGCCGTTGTCTTTGCACTTAAGATTTAGCGCCACTATCTTTTGGGAGAACGAGTGGATATATACACGGACCATAAGAGTTTGAAGTATGTATTTACTCAGAAGGAATTGAACACGCGGTAGAGAAGATGGCTAGAACGTATAACGGACTTCGACATCAACCTACAATATCATCCCAGGAAGGTGAATGTAGTTCCTGATGCACTTAGCTGTAAGCCATTATCAATGAATCTCACCACTCAGCGGAAGCTGCAACAGGAATTGCACAGGATGGAGATCGAGGTAGTTATGCCAGGTAATGCTTCAGGGTTGATGAACTTACAAGTTCAGTCTACTATTGTCAATCAGATCAAAATAGCTTAAGCAAATGATGTCAAGCTGCAAAAGATCCGAGAACAGGTAGAAAGTGGACTTCGAATAGACTTTATCATCCACAAAGACGGATCCTTGAGATATGGAAGTAGATTGTATGTACCACAAGGTCCTGTTCGAGAAGAGTTGATGAAAGAAGCTCACAGCTCTCCTTACTCAGTACACCCCGGTGGTACCAAAATGTACAAGGATCTACGGCAACACTACTGGTGGCATGGAATGAAGTGCGAAGTAGCCAGAAGCGTAGCCAAGTGCTTGGTGTGTCAGCAAGCGAAGGCTAAACATCACCGAACTGCTGGTCTACTTCAGCAGTTACCTATCCCAGAATAGAAATGACAGCACATTATCATGGACTTCGTGACCGCCCTTCTTCGCAGCACGAAGGGTAACGATGCAGTATGGGTTATTGTGGATCGACTCATAAAGTCGGCTCACTTTATTCCTTTTCGAGTTGGCCAATCTACCGAGACGTTACCAAAGAAGTACATGGAGGTAAGCATGAATCTAAAGTAAGATTTAACCTTAAATTGTGCTATATATTGATACCCATGAACTCATGCAGGAGATTGTGAGATTACATGGAGTACCAGTTTACATCGTCTCCGATCGTGACACCATATTCCGATCACAGTTTTGGCAGAGTCTGCAAACTAGCCTAGGAATGAGTCTGAACTTCAGCACGATTTACCATCCACAAACGGACGGACAGTCTGAGCGAACAATTTAGATTCTAGAGGACATGCTAAGAGCTTGTATGTTAGGCTTCGGAGGTTTGTGGAAAGATCACCTATACCTTGTGGAGTTTTCATACAATAATAGCTATCAGGTAAGTATTGGAATGACACCATTTGCAGCTCTCTATGGAAGGAAGTATCGTTCACCACTAAGTTGGGACGATATCGGAGATTGTGAACTCCTTGGACCAGAGATGATCGTGGCAACTGTAGTCGTAATTCGCATGATCAGGGAAAGAATGCGCACAGCCCAAGACCGACAGAAGCATTGGGCTGATGCAAAGCGTCGACACCTGGAGTTCCAACCTAGAGATCATGTTTTCTTAAAGATCTCTCCAAATCGTGGAGTAATCTTCTTTTGAAAGAGGGGTAAGCTTAGTCTGAGATATATAAGACCGTTCGACATTCTCGAACGAGTCAGAGAAGTGGCATATCGTTTAGCACCACCACCCTTATTGAAAGGAGTGTATAACGTGTTCCACATATCCCAGCTTCAAAAATATGTGAGCGACCCATCCACATCCTTAATCACTTCGAGTTCACTGTACATACCGACCTAACTTGTGAGTAACAACCCGTTGAGATCCTGAACAGAAAAGTGAAGACACTGTGGAACAAGGAAGTAACCTTGGTCTGAGTGATGTGGAGAAAAGATTCACCGGAGAATCAACGTGGGAACGAGAAGATTGTAAGTCCACGTTGCCCACCCCGGTACTTGCGGGGAGGCGGAAAACGGAATAAAAATCGAATTTTTATGAGCTTAGGCAACATGGACTAGACTATGAAGGATCTTTGCTAAACAAAAACAAGCTAAAGCTAACTAGAAACTAGCTAAGTGCTAGAAAGGTTATACCTTGGGCTTTATGTCCTTCTCTACTTGCTCCTTGGAGTGGTGGAAGGAGGTCACCTTTGTCGTCTTCTCCCGTCAAAGAAAGATCCACCCGAAAGCCTCAACCTTTGGCTTCAACTCCAAGCTAGAAGTAACTAGGGTGCAAGAAGTGCTAATCCTTGAACCCTAGATGAGAGTAGAGGTTATCAAGAGAGGGTTTTTCTCAAACTCAAGTGTTTCTCAACACATGAGAGGGGAGAGCTTGAGGGAGAGGAAGAACAAGAGAGAGAATGTGAATGATTGAATGAGAGAATAAATCACCATTCTCACATATATGTGTGAATTATTTTAATTAGATAATTAGTGAGATAATTGTCATGGCTTAATAAAGACATGACCATTATCATTTCATTTTTAATGCAATTTGCAAGGATCAAAGAGCATCTTCCAAATGAAATGATGATGGTCAAAGTGTCAACAAGGTCAACAAGTCAAGATAGGTCAAATGGTCAACAACCATAACCATGCACAATCATTAAAGTAATATCAATTAACAATAATACACACATAAGCATTAGGGTTAATAAAATGACAATAGTCATTAACCCTAATCAAAGTCCTTTCCCTCTGTCTCAAGCAACTGTGCATACGCACCCGTATTCGTGATCCGAGGAACACGAATACAATGAGATAAAACCAATCCCAAATCATATACTAGGATCCGGCTTAAACCAAAGCCCGCTAGTATAAGCTGTCCGGACAGCAAACGTGCACAAGTGCGCGGATGTGAACGAACCCCGTCGCAAAACCATGCGACCTCTACTCATTTTACCTAAAGGCGAATAGCTCTCTGTGTGGGACTCTAAACACTCGACACTACGCTGGCAGTGGGTTTAACCACAGACCGCAAGCGGCACTATCTGTACGTAACGATCCCCAGGTAGATGTCGATAAGAAGACTGACGAGGTGAACCCCATCTGAACTCCTACTGAGCCTGTATGTGACAATCTCCGTACAGTCCGGTCTGTTCGTCTGATACATCGCATGGCGAGCCTAGGGGGGCGGTGAAACGTCAGTCCCCTAATAGCGGTACAAGTCGTGTCGGAGTGTAGCCCAGAACACCCTGAGATAACACTGGAAACCTACCAGTATATCTCGCTTACCCTGGCCAGGGACTACTCGTGTAATGGCTCTCCTGGACACAGCGCGATGTCAACCCCCAATACCGGGAGAGACGAATCCTGTCTAACCGTCACTGCCTCCAAGTACTTCGGGACTGCACCCAAAAACTACCTGTTTACACGACTCCTTTGAGCCGTGGTAGGGTAGCAATCAAAGTGCAGTGGGAACACACTCGAGGCGAAGTGACAGTGTCAAGTCAACGGACTAAGCTGTACTCATGTCACCTGGGAACTGATAACTGACGATAGGTATAATACCAACCAACAGTTCCCGACGAGTCCTGTCCAGTGTACTCGTAACCTAACGAGCACCCGCATACTATCTCAAGTACGACGTACTGACGGCTGTGGGACAGACCGTCTCCCACACTGGGATGAGGAGCGCATACGCTAGTCTACTCCGGAGTATCGATGCCCTGTCTCGATAGTCCAACGACCAGGGACCTGTACAAGGATGTGCTTATAGATTACCCAGCTCCCACGAGTGTGAGCGCCATCACAACACTGGTAATCAAGCAAAGATCCTAAGGGCTCTACTAATATGTATATCAGCAATATGCTAAAAGAAACACATGCACATATTAAAGCAGAGACAAACCAAGTAGCATACTACCATTTCGAGCAAGATTGTATATACAACCGTGAATATCCCAAGCTTCCATTAAGTAATATACAAACTAGTATGATACAGTAATGGCCTTTAGGGCATATACACTAACAATCTCCCACTTGCACTAAGGCCATGTACTGGCGTATCGAAGACCTATCATCTCGATCAGCCGCTCGAACTGAGTCTGGGGCAAGGCCTTGGTGAATGGATCTGCTGTGTTATCTTCTGAAGCAACCCTCTGAACCTCGATCTCCTGGCGATCCACGATCTCCCTGATCAGGTGATATCGCCTTAAGATGTGTCTGGATTTCTGATGGGACTTGGGTTCCTTCGCTAAAGCTATAGCCCCGTTATTGTCGCAATACAGAGGTATTGGGTCAACAATGGACGGAACCACCTGAAGTTCTCTCAAGAACTTCCTCATCCAGACAGCTTCTTTTGCGGCATCAGATACAGCGATGTATTCCGCTTCCATAGTCGAGTCAGCAACGGTTTCCTGTTTGGAGCTCTTCCAACAGACCGCCCCTCCATTGAGGGTAAAGACAAAACCCGACATGGGCTTGGAATCATCCTTGTCACTCTGGAAGCTGGAGTCAGCAAAGGCCTCAATCTGCAGGTCTTTTCCGCCATACACCAAGAACATCTCCTTAGTCCTTCTCAGGTACTTGAGAATGTTCTTTACTGCTATCCAATGTTTCTCCCCAGGGTTTGACTGATACCTGCTTACCACACTCAGTGCATAAGCTACATCCGGTCTGGTACACAACATCGCATACATTATAGAGCCTACCGCAGAAGCGTAGAGTATAATCGATATGCGATCCCTCTCCAAATCAGTCTTGGGAGACATCTCTTTGGAGAGGGTGATCCCGTGACAAGCCGGTAGATTACCGCGCTTGGAATCTTCCATACTGAATCTCTTCAATATGGTGTCGATGTACCTGGACTGTGAAAGTCCTAATATCTTCTTGGATCTGTCACGGTAGATCCGGATACCCAGAATGTATGAGGCATCACCCAGGTCTTTCATGGAGAACCTGTGTGACAAGAACCCCTTGACAGATTGTAGCATAGGAATGTCATTTCCTATTAAGAGAATGTCATCCACGTATAAAACGAGGAATACTACAGTTCTCGCTACAAATCTACAATAGATGCATGGTTCATCTGGATTTTTGATAAAGCCAAATTCCTTGACCGTCTCATCAAAACAGATGTTCCAACACCGCGATGCCTGCTTTAGTCCATAAATGGACTTAAGCAACTTGCACACCTTTCCGCTGCTCTCACTCTGAATGAAACCCTCTGGCTGATCCATATAGACACACTCCTCTAAATGACCATTTAGAAAAGCTGTCTTTACGTCCATCTGCCAAATCTCATAATCGTGGAAGGCAGCAATGGCAAGAAGGATCCGAATGGATTTCAGCATAGCTACTGGAGAAAAGGTTTCGTCATAGTCCAAACCAGGTCGCTGACGAAAACCCTTTGCTACCAGTCTAGCTTTATAGGTCTTAACCTGTCCATCTACACCAATCTTCCTTTTGAAGATCCACTTGCATCCTACGGGTTTTACCCCATCTGGAGCAATGTCCAACGTCCATACTTTGTTGGTGTACATGGAATCCATTTCGGTCCTCATTGCATCCAGCCATTTTACCGAGTCGACGCTCTGAATGGCTTGCTGGAAGCTAGTAGGCTCATCAAAGTCTATGATGCAATCCTCTCTATCCCCGTCAATGAGAAAACCGTAGTATCTCTCGGGTGGATGAGACTGCCTACTACTCCTGCGGAGTGGCGTGGGAATGTCCTGATCTTTCGAACCTTCTAGTTCTACTAAGTTTTCAGTAATAGCTCGTGGTTCTGGAATTTCTTCCAGTTCTATTGCGCTCCCACTTAATTCTTTTTCTATGAACTGGTGTTCTAGAAAGTGGGCATGGCGAGAAACAAACACCTTTTGTTCCTCTTCGCAATAGAAGAAATATCCCTTGGAGTTCTTTGGATATCCCACAAACTTGCACTGTACTGAGCGTGCCTCGAGCTTGTCCGCATGCTGCTTTTTTACAAAAGCTGGACATCCCTATGTCTTAATGTGATTAAGATAGGGTCTCTTCCCACACCACATCTGATATGGTGTAGTAGGCTCAGTCTTAGTTGGAACTCGGTTCAAAAGATATGCAGCTGATTCTAGTGCATATCCCCAGAACGATCGCGGCAACTCAACATTACTCATCATGGACCATACCATATCTAATAGGGTTCGGTTCCGTCTCTCCGATACACTGTTATGTTGCGGAGTGTATGGAGGAGTAAGCTGAGAGAGAATTCCATTTTCTTTTAAGTAACCCAGGAACTCGACACTCAAGTATTCACCACCTCGATCAGATCTCAGTGCCTTGATACTTTTTCCTGTTTGTTTTTCTACTTCATTCTTAAATTCCTGGAATTTTTCAAAAGCCTCGGATTTATGTTTCATTAAGAAGACATAACCGTACCTTGAAAAGTCATCCGTAAAAGTAATGAAGTAAGAATAACCGCTTCGTGCATGTGTAGACATTGGACCGCATACGTCGCTGTGTACGAGTCCCAAGAGCTCGCTCGCTCTTACTCTGTGTCCAGTGAACGGAGTCTTTGTCATCTTTCCTTTGAGACAGGATTGACAAGTTGCATACGATTGATATTCGAACGGATCCAAATATCCTTCTGCATGTAACTTAGTCAACCTTCTCTCATTGATGTGACCCAGTCTACAATGCCATAAGAAAGTTTTATTGATTTCTGGAGACTTTCTTTTGTGTGTATTCTGGACATTGAAAATCTGTGGTTGGTTTAATACGTATATACCGTTGTTCAATGTACCTGACCCAATCAAAACTTGATTAAGGTGAATGTTCACTACATTACTTACAAATGCAAATTCATAACCTTCTTTAGATAATAAAGATACAGAAATGATATTACAGGTTGCATTTGGTACATAATAACAACTACGCAAAACCAAAAAGTGTCCATCCGACAATCCCAGGTGATAGTCCCCCACGGCCTTACCATCCATGCTAGCACCGTTTGCAACTCTGAGGGTCATGTCACCTGCCTTCAAAACTCTACGCTTTCTCAACGCCTGCAAAGAATTACAGATATGAGATCCTGATCCGGTATCCAATACCCAGGAAGTAGAGTTTATTGATAGACAGTTTTCAATAACATACACACCTGAAGCTGAAGCCGCAACTCGCTTTAAATCCTGTGTTCTGGCCTTCCAAGCCTTGCAATCCTGTTTCCAGTGACCACTTTTGTGACAATAGAAGCATTCTTCCTTCCCCACTAGCTTCCCCGCTATCTTTTTTGCTTTTCCTTTTCCCTTCGTATCCACTTTACTGACACCGCCTCTTGGTTTGGCGGGGGCTTTCTTCTTCTTGCCCTTGGCTTTCGCCCTGGACTTAGAAGAGGAAGATCCTCCTACAAACAAAGTGGATGTCTCCCTACCCTTCTGTAGGGTGCCCTCAGCACTCCTCAACATGTTCAGAAGTTCGGAAAGTTCAACCTCCTTTCCTTGCATGTTGAAGTTAAGAATAAACTGGGCGTAAGTAGAAGGAAGGGACTGGAGAATCAAATCAGTATAGAGTTCATTCTCCAACGTGGTCCCAAGGTCCGCGAGCTCCTCTATGTAGCCAATCATCTTAAGCACGTGTTCCGCTACCGATGATCCGATGGCCAACCTTGCCGAAAACAACTTCTTCGACACTTCGTATCTTGCGATACGAGACTGATCTCCATACAGTTCTTTTATATGAAGAAATATGGACTCTAGGTCCATATTCTCGTGCCTCCTCTGATGTTCGTTGTCCATCGAGGCAAGTGCGAAGCACTTGGCCTTCGCGCAATCTATCTCCCATGTCTTACGGATTTCTACATCCGCGACGCTGGAGGTGGGACCTGGGACAGGGGGAGCTTTGGTGGTAAGTACATACCCCAACTTGTCGTAAGTGATTGCCATCTTGACATTCCTGAGCCAATCTTTGTAGTTTGGCCCTGTCAATATGTTTTTATCTAGTAATAACTTAAGTCCGGTCATGTTGAATGGTCGCTGCAATTAGGAGAGAGAAAAAAAACACTTTAGCATGATGCTCTTGCAAGTTTAGAGTGGTTTTTAGTTTGTCTAAACTGGATGGCTCCCACTGTCTCTCGAATCCCTTCTCAAACCGTAAAGAAAAGATTAGTCAGGATCAATCTCACCGTACAATACTTGCTTAACCGTTCAGCCAGGCCAGTGTCGGTACTTCGAGGGAGGTTTTCCAACGCTTTCGCGAAGTTCCTTAATTAAGTAACCTCTTTTCCCTGTGGGCGTAGCCCCGCTAACACCTTTCTAGACACCTACTAAGTTTATAGCATTGATCGTTAAGTGAGAGTTTTCCCGAGGAGTAGCATATACTCACAGTAGGATCGGGATCCAAATATCATCGCGTGATAAAACCGAAGGAATCCTACCAGAATTATCACACTCCAAATGGTATGCAGCGTTAGCAAGTTTCAGTACTTATGAAACTCCCGATGTGGATTTCTGCCCCATGCTCTTATGACCTTGACTTTGGCCAAAATATCATAAGTCACATGTCAAGTTCTACCCGTCATTCTCCTGGTTAATTTGGACCCACCCGTACCTACCCTTGACTTTGGCCAAAATGGCAGCACGACTGTCCCAAACCAACGCATCTATCTATGCTGCAAATGAATACCCAATAGCTACCAATCACTATGCCTTGACTTTGGCCAAAATACATAGCTTGAATACTTTTTGACCATTCATATGGAATGACGGAGGGCTACGAATGGTTTTGGCGAAACCGTGAACGTAGTGAACTTGATATAATCGATGGAACGAGATAGCTTTTAAAAGGAGTGGTTCAAGCTCCGCGTTTAAAAGTTTAGTTTTGAAAAGAACCGAGTGGTTTTCAAAGTGTTCCAATCGACTTTTACTTGGTTTATTTTCTTGCATTAGTTCTTTTAATGCGTCCCATCATTTAATCCTACCATTGCAGAAAACAACCAAAATATGACATACGCTTATGCCATTCGCATTTGCCACGGGGCCCCGTCATCACCCGTTAGGTTACTTAACTAACGACAGAGCGGGGGATGGGCTAGCGCGGCTGTAAAACATAAGCAACGCCTAAATAGTTATCATATATAAATATATAGCAATGATAGACATTACAGATCACAGATGAATACATTGGATATACTAGGAATCCGCAATCCGTTCGAGCCTGCAACGAAAAGCGGATTACACGGTCGCGGTGAATAGCCAATACCCCACCCAAGATCCCTACGGGTGCGGCAAACTACCCGCCAAGTACCCGAAGCGAAGCAACCTCCCTCACCACCGTGAGTAGGCCACTCGGCACTTCGAGATACCCGGTAGTTTGTGCACCCCCTCCATGGGTCTATCCTAGGAGCAAAAACAGTAAAAAGAATTATACAATGACGGCTACAACCCCGACCCGGTTGTGCGGCCAAACAAATAATAATATTACATCAATTTACATATTACAATGAATGAAAGAAAAAGCAACACTCATCTCACATCCACCCCGGCTATTCATCCGCGACAATCCAACCCATTCATATACACAAACCATCATCAATCACAGATCACAGATATGTATAACCCCGACTAATCGACATATAGCGATTAGCCGACGTTCAATACATATAAACATCACGGATATAACCTTTTAGTCAAAGTGTATTGAAGTTCGGAAAAAAATACGGATTTATAGGCCCCCAAAAATAAATTTCTATTCTGGAAAACCTGGGAACATATAAACCATCTTAAAAATCCTAAAACCAAGCCATAAGAAAACTGCACCAAACTCGACTCAGTGAAGAGTCAAAACGGCGGCGGTTTAGACGACTCACTGGACCGGGTTTGCTGTGCTTCTTAAGAAAACCCTGAGATGATTTTTAGAGTATGACAAATTTTATTTTGAACAGAAAAATTTTTAACAGAAACTTAGGGTTTTTAAAACTCGGTTTTTCGATTTTTTTCGGTCGAACTTCCATACACTTTACTATCTAGCTAGTTTATGTTTAGTTAGTCTCTGATACCACTGTAAGTCCACGTTGCCCACCTCGGTACTTGTGGGGAGGCGGAAAACGGAATAAAAATCGAATTTTTATGAGCTTAGGCAACATGGACTAGACTATGAAGGATCTTTGCTAAACAAAAACAAGCTAAAGCTAACTAAAAACTAGCTAAATGCTAGAAAGGTTATACCTTGGGCTTTATGTCCTTCTCTCCTTGCTCCTTGGAGTGGTGGAAGGAGGTCACCTTTGTCGTCTTCTCCCGTCAAAGAAAGATCCACCCGAAAGCCTCAACCTTTGGCTTCAACTCCAAGCTAGAAGTAACTAGGGTGCAAGAAGTGCTAATCCTTGAACCCTAGATGAGAGTAGAGGTTATCAAGAGAGGGGTTTTCTCAAGCTCAAGTGTTTCTCAACACATGAGAGGGGAGAGCTTGAGGGAGAGGAAGAACAAGAGAGAGAATGTGAATGATTGAATGAGAGAATAAATCACCATTCTCACATATATGTGTGAATTATTTTAATTAGATAATTAGTGAGATAATTGTCATGGCTTAATCAAGACATGACCATTATCATTTCATTTTTAATGCAATTTGCAAGGATCAAAGAGCATCTTCCAAATGAAATGATGATGGTCAAAGTGTCAACAAGGTCAACAAGTCAAGATAGGTCAAATGGTCAACAACCATAACCATGCACAATCATTAAACTAATATCAATTAACAATAATACACACATAAGCATTAGGGTTAATAAAATGACAATAGTCATTAACCCTAATCAAAGTCCTCTCCCTTTGTCTCAAGCAACTGTGCATACGCACCCGTATTCGTGATCCAAGGAACACGAATACAATGAGATAAAACCAATCCCAAATCATATACTAGGATCCGGCTTAAACCAAAGCCCGCTAGTATAAGCTGTCCGGACAGCAAACGTGCACAAGTGCGCGGATGTGAACGAACCCTGTCGCAAAACCATGCGACCTCTACTCATTTTGCCTAAAGGCGAATAGCTCTCTGTGTGAGACTCTAAAGACTCGACACTACGCTGGCAATGGGTTTAACCACAGACCGCAAGCGGCACTAGCTGTACGTAACGGTCCCCAGGTAGATGTCGATAAGAAGATTGACGAGGTGAACCCCATCTGAACTCCTACTGAGCCTGTATGTGACAATCTCCGTACAGTCCGGTCTGTTCGTCTGATACATCGCATGGCGGGCCTAGGGGGGCGGTGAAACGTCAGTCCCCTAATAGCGGTACAAGTCGTGTCGGAGTGTAGCCCAGAACACCCTGAGATAACACTGGAAACCTGCTAGTATATCTCGCTTGCCCTGGCCAGGGACTACCCGTGTAATGGCTCTCCTGGACACAGCGTGATGTCAACCCCTAATACCGGGAGAGACGAATCCTGTCTAACCGTCACTGCCTCCAAGTGCTTCGGGACTGCACCCAAAAACTACCTGTTTGCACGACTCCTTTGAGCCGTGGTAGGGTAGCAATCAAAGTGCAGTGGGAACACACTCGAGGCGAAGTGACAGTGTCAAGTCAACGGACTAAGCTGTACTCATGTCACCTGGGAACTGATAACTGACGATAGATATAATACCAACCAACAGTTCCCGACGAGTCCTGTCCAGTATACTCGTAACCTAACGAGCACCCGCATACTATCTCAAGTACGACGTACTGACGGCTGTGGGACAGACCGTCTCCCACACTGGGATGAAGAGCGTATACGCTAGTCTACTCCGGAGTATCGATGCCTTGTCTCGATAGTCCAACGACCAGGGACCTGTACAAGGATGTGCTTATAGATTACCCAGCTCCCACGAGTGTGAGCGCCATCACAACGCTGGTAATCAAGCAAAGATCCTAAGGGCTCTACTAATATGTATATCAGCAATATGCTAAAAGAAACACATGCACATATTAAAGCAGAGACAAACCAAGTAGCATACTACCATTTCGAGCAAGATTGTATATACAACTGTGAATATCCCAAGCTTCCATTAAGTAATATACAAACTAGTATGATACAATAATGGCCTCTAGGGCATATACACTAACAAAGATGACATGTGTGCAAGATACCCTTTCTTATTTGTAAACTAGTCCTTATGTAATTGTAAATTTTGAGGACGGAATTTTTATAAGGAGGGTAGAATGTAACGACTCTGAATTTACTGTACGAAATTTTTTAATTTAATGTACAGAAAGGATTTTACAAGCCTGGGTACAATTTAAAAGTTAATTTTTTGTTAAGAACAGCAAGAAACAAGCTTGTAGCTCATTGGTAAAGTCTTGCACTACTGTGACGTAGCCCCAATGTTCGAACCCCATCAGACACATTATATTTTTCTGATTTTTCTTTTAAACTTTTTGGAAGCCCAAAAGTTTACACGTGCAATACACATAAAAATGAAAAGTCTGGAAAAAAATAAACATGTGGAAAAGGGTTTAAATACAGAGAGGGACACGTGTCCAAAATCCACCGGCCTCACCCCCTAAATCGACCGGCCAAAACACCCAAAGGGCCGGTGCCAACGGTCCATTCGTAGGTGATGGTGTCCGGGTTTTGCACACGAGTCTTTTCCCCTACCCCCATCACCCCTGCACTATTTGATTGCTCTACAATCAAACAGAGACCCCTCAATTCCCTAATTTATCACATTTTAATTCATCTTTTTAATTCCAAAACCCTAATTCCACACTATAAATACTACCCCATGCCTTAGCCTTTCCACATTCTGAAAATTCTAGCCAAAACTCTCAAATTTTCTCAAGTACAAGTGGAGTAGAAGAGGAGTTAGCCAACGACCAACTTCCGGCGATGAATCTGCTGGGTTCCCTAGGTCGCTGCTGGGTTTCGGGAGGTATCGACCATGCCATTATAAAAAAAATTGGCGGGCTAAAGAACCCTAACTTAGAATCTTAACTAAAGAATTAAAAGAACTAGAATGTAAACATCCTTACATATAAATGAACAAGGAATACAACCTTTGTAGACCGGTCCTTCACTTCAATAACTCCGTGTATTAGTCCTTTCGCTCCAAGTAGTGAACTCCCGGACTCTGGAAAGGCTCCACAAGATGAAAGTAACAAGCTTGCTTGAAGTCTTCGAGGCCGAAGATGATCTACGTCGAGGAGACACCAACTCAAGCTACCTCTTCACTAATATGATGAACTAGTGAAGAAACAACCCAATCTAAATGGCTAGTAGAGAAGAGGTTGATGAAGTAGGAATTTTGCTCACTTTAGAAATCATTTTCTCACTATTTTTCTTCACCTCTCATGAAGCTAGAAAGCTTGAGGAAGGAGATGAAGAAAGCAACCATGGAATGAAGCAAGTGAAGAATGAATCAAGTGGTGAGAATAACAACCATGGGTGAGTTAATATCATATACTAACTCATGTAGAGACTAAACTATGGCTAAATAATAATGGTTGGGTTAATAAATATCTTCAAGTAAAACAAAATTAGTGGACTTGGTCAATGGTTCCACAAGCTTCTATATGTTTCAACCATGTGACAATTTCCAACTAATTTGATTTACTTTAAATAAACAAAACCTTACATTATTATAAGCATGGTGTGAGTCTCATACACCTATGTAGCATGTGGCATCAAGCATGACACAAAAGATGTACATTAATATATATCACATATATACTAAGTGTACACCAGTGAGAAAAAGAATACTTAAGTGAGCTAATATTAGTTAATGCAAGATAATATATCAAATATATAATTATACATTAAATTATTAAATCAACACTTGATTTAATAATCCGACTATATCACATACAACTGACTAATATCAAATGTATCAACTTGTCGAATCAACACTTGATTCGACAGCCCGGTTATATCACATATAACCGACCGATATCACATATCGCGAGAATAGAATATGGTATCATATATGCGTATTAATCTCGGTCCCGCACATATTACATATGTGCTCCTACTTCGTTTCGCTTGAGCCAGGAAACCTCTGTGTAGGACTCTAAAGACTCGTCAATACGCCGGCAGTAGGTAGTGATCATATCAGTCACCCACAAGCCGCAAGCGGTCTGCTAAACGTAACGGCCACCCGGGTATTGAGCAATCAAAAGATCAACAAGCAAGCCTGCTCATACTCCTGCAAATCCAATAAGTAACACTACCGTACAGTCCGGTCTCTTCGTCTGATATGTCGCATATCACAGCCTGGGGGTGGTAAAACGTCAGACCCTAATAGCCTGATAAGTCATGCCGATGTGAGGCCCATAACGGTTCGAGAAACTACCGATAATACTTACCAGTAGATCTCAGCAACCCTGGTTAGGGATTTCCTGTTATGGCCAATCAAGCATAGCGCAACATCAATCCCCAATACCGGGAGAGACGAAATCCCCTCCTATCGCTCATTACCTCCATGTGACTCGGGACTGTACCTTAAAACTACCGTTTTGCACGATCTCTTGAACGTGGTAAGGTGGAAATCAAAGCACAGTGGTAATTACACATGTTTCTATGACGATCTCGGGTCGACAGACTAACCTGTACCAGTGTCACCAGAGAACTGCTATCTGATGATATGTATAATACCATCTAGGAGTTCTCGGCGAGTCCGTTCAGTGTACCCAGTCTCCACTAAGCACCCGTATACCATCTCTGATGTCAAATACCAATGGATATGGGATCATCCGTCGCCCATCATATGGGTCAAGAAGCGTATACGCTAGTCTACTCTGGAATATCGATACCCCGTCTTGATACTCCCATGATTAGGAACATTTGAAGGATGCACTTACCGACTACCTCTGCCCCACTAGTATGATCTGCATCATAATCCTGGTAGTCAAGTACTCACCCTAAGGGCTTTATCAACATGTAATAGAGAGACAATAAGTGTACATGTTAAGCTAAAGAGCAACCAGATAGCATACTATCATGTCGAGCAAGAAAGTCCTCCCTATATATGTCCAAGCATCCACTATAATATACATCACATGTATAATAATGGCCTCTAGGGCATACATATAACTAACAATCTCCCACTTGCACTAAGGCCATTTGTTGTAGTATCTCATACTCAACGCCCCATAAAAGTCTCTTTAGGGAAATGCCTCTGTGAGTGGATCCGCCGTGTTATCCTTCGCGTCAACTCTCCTTACATCGATCCTCTGGAGATCAACCATCTCCCTGATCAGGTGATACTTGCCTCAGAATATGTCTGGATCGCTGATGGGACCGGCGTTTCTAGGCCAAAGCCACAACTCCATTGTTGTCACAATAACAGTTATTGGATTCTCAATGGTAGGAACCATGTTCATCTCATGAACAAGAAATATCCAGACATCCACTTTGGTAGCATCGTTGGTAGGGATGTATTCAGCCTTAATCGTCTAGTTTGCCACGGTATATAGATTGGAACTCTTCCAACATACTGTCCCTCCATCGAGGGTAAAGACAAAGCCTGAGACTGAATTTCAGTAGACCTTATCACTCTGGGAGCACGATTGGTAAAGGACTCCAACTGGAGTTCACCGTTACCAAACCCTAAGACCATTTATTTAGTGCTTCTTAAGTACTTAAGAATGTCCTTCCCAGTTGTCCAGTGATTCTCCCAAGATCTGATTGATTCCTGATCACTACACCTAGTGAGTTAGCTACATCTGGTCTGGTACATAACATCGAATACATGATAGAGCCTAGTGCCGAAGCATAGGGTATCCCTTGCACGTGAGCTCTCTCCGAATCGGTCTCGAGAGACATCTTTTTGGAGAGAGTGATTCATGAGTAAGTGGGCGAACCACCACGCGTAGAATCCTCCATACTAAACTCCTTTAGTATGGTGTTAATGTATCTGGATTTGAGACACTCCCAACATCCACTTAGATCTATCACCATAGATCAAAATCTATGAGATGTAGTAGATATCATCCATATCTTCCATGGGGAACCTCATGATAAGAGGAGCTTGACCGAGTGTAGCATAGGAAACCATTTCCTATCAAGAGTATGTTATCTACGTACAATACGCAGAAGACAACCTTACTCTCTACAACCTTCTTGTATATACAAGGTTCATCTACCTTTTTGATGAAGTCAAACTCTTTGACTGCCACATCAAAACAGATGTTCCAACTCCGCGATGCGTGCATTAATCCTGATAGAATTAAGCATAGCCACTGGAGAAAAGGTTTCATCATAAACCATACCTGGTTATTGATGATAGCCTTTTACTACAAGTCTAGTTTTGAAAGTCTCAACTTTTCCATTTACACCAAGAATCTTCTCAAGATCCAATTTGCTCCTAATGGGTTTTACCCCTTCAGGTGCAATATTCAAAGTCATACTTTGTTGGTGTACATGGATTCCATCTCTGATCGCATAGCATCCAGCCATTTCATAGAGTCCCCACTCATGATGGCCTGCCTGAACCTGGTTAGGTCATCATCTACCATGATGCAATCCTCCTTCCCACCGTCATCGAGAAAACCGTAGTATCTCTTAGGTGGATGAGGAACCCTACCAGATTCGCGGAGAGGCTGAAGCTCGTTGGAGACTATTGAATCCTTTGGTTTCACCAAATCATCAGCTGTTAGTTTGTCTAGCTGGAACTCCTTCCAGTTCTACCTCATGACCACTAATTTCTTCATAAGAAATTCCTTTTCTAAAAAGGTGGCATGCTGAGAAATAAAACACCTTTTGCTCCTCAGTGTGGTAGAAGATATTTCCTCGCAAATGTTTGGGATATCCAACAAACTTATACAGAACTGACCTTACCTCGAGCTTGTCCGGATTTTGTTTTTCAACATTGGCCGGACAACCCCATATCTTAACTCGTTTAAGATATGGTCTATTCCCATTCCATATCTCATATGGAGTGGTAGGCCTAGATTTGGATGGAACCCCATTCAATAGGTATGCAGCTTCTCAAGTGCATAACTACAAAAGAAAATAGGTAACTCAGCAGTACTCATCATAGAGCGCATCTTATCTCATAGGGCGCGATACCTCCACCCCGATACACCGTTGTGCCGTGGTGTATACGAAGGAGTAAGCTGAGAGAGAATCTCATTCTCCGTTTAGAAAATTTAGGAACTCTATGCCCAAGTATTCGCCTCCTCGATCACATCGAAGGACTTTAATACTTCTACTCTGGTTCTCAACTTCAAGCTTATATTCTTTGAATTTCTCATAAGTTTTAGACTTGTGTTTCAACATGAACATATGTTCGAATCTTGAGAGATGATCAGTGAATAAAATGAAGTACGAAGAACCAAGCCTGGCATTTGTAGACATAGGACCGTATACATCATCATGTATCCATCCCAAGAGTTCAATAACTCTTTCTCTGTTTCCATTAAACGGAGTATTGGTCATTTTACCTTTGAGACAAGACTGGCAAGTATCATAAGATGAAAATTCGAACAGATTCTCATATTCATCCTTATGTAGCTTAGCTGATCATGTCGCATTGATATGACCTAGTCTACGATGCCGCAAGAAGGATTCGTTCATTTCTGAACTACTCCTCTTGTGTGTGTTCTATATACTTTGAACTGTGGTTTGATTTAGAACGTATATGCCATTTCATAACGTGCCTGATCCAATCAACTCTTGATTCAGGAAAATGTTCACAACATTATCCTGCAATACAGAATTATATCCTTCTTTAACTTAATAAAGAATCTGATGTAATGTTGTATATCAGGTTCGGTATGTAATAACATTCGTTCAGAATCAATGTATTAATACAAGGTGATATTTTCCAACTGATTTAGCTGTAACAATTGCACCATTCTCTAACACTTAGAGATATATCACCCAATCCCAGTTCTCTACCTTTCTGTATCCCATGTAACTCTTACATATGTGGGATTCTGATCCGGTATCTCATACCTAGGACGTAGAGGATACTGAGAAACAATTCTTGGTAACGAACACACCCGAAGAATATGCATCAACATGCTCATTCCTCGATTGGGCTGCGTGGAAATCCGGATATTCCCCTATTTCCTGCTCGGACTTATAACAATTATAAGATAGAGCGGAACCAACGTTCCCCAGCTCAGTATAATAAGCAGGTTCAGTCAATGTATCCATATTATTATCTTGATTAAGGCGTGACATGGTCGCTACCAGAAGTGAGAGAGAAGAAAACACTCAGCGTATGGTCTTACAAGATCAGATTGGTTATTATTTTATCTAATCAGGATGGCTCCCACTGTTTTTATCAAATCTTCCTTCAAACCCTAAAAGGTAAGACTAGCCAGAATTAATTACACCCTTGAAGTTTGCCAATTTTTCGGCTAGGCAGGTGTCGGTACTTTGAGGGAGGTTCCCCGTGCTTTCACACGGAACTAATTAAAATGAGCCCCCTTTCCTTAGGGCCGTAACCCCATTAACACCTTTTCAGACACCTACTTGATCGGTTAATTGTAATGTGTAAAACTCTCCCAGGAGTAACTCTTACTCGCAGTGGGTATCGGGATCCAACTATCTCATAGAAGGTATGCAATCTCATTGCAAATTTCAACACTTGAAATTCCCGATAATATTTTGCCCCTAGCGTCCTATGACCTTGACAGAGGCCAACAAACCATAGGTTGCTAGTCAAGTTCAACCCGTATATTTCATGATTGAATTAAACCCACCCGCATGACCCTTGACAGAGGCCAACAAGGTCGTACGACTACCTTAATCCAATCGCATCACATGCTTTACAGATAAGCACTAATCAGCTACCGCACACTACGCCTTGACAGAGGCCAACAAACGCAGCAGGAATACTAAATAGTCCTTATCTGAAATGACGGAGGGCTACGACAGTTTTTTAAGAAAACTTTTTGTGTAATGAACTTGATATCGTTGTAGAATCGAGTGATTTTGAAAAGGAGTGTTTTTGAGGCTTTTGCTAGTTTTGCTAAAGAGGTCACTCCCGGTGAAGGGATCTCGGCTCTTTCCTCATCGAATGAGGTGCTGGATATTTCACAAATACCACCATGCAAAGCATGAACTAAAAAAGCAATCAAAAATAAAACCGAGTGGGTTATAGCATCTGCCAGTTTCACTAAAGAGGTCACTCCCAGTGAAGGGATCTCGGCTCTTTCCTTATCGAATAAGGTGCTGGATATTCTACAAGGAATAGCACTATGCAAAGCAAAAACTAGAGCTACCAGTTTTTAAAACAAGATTCTACAACATCTTTAGGTTTCTTTTATTTCATTAATCTCATTAACGAAGTCCCATCAATTATGCTTCCTAACCATCCAGAAGAAACGAACGCAGCAATATTTATTATATATCATATATATAATATAATCATTCATCTCAGAATATAAAGTGATCACATCACAGAATATCAGCAGCAGAAGAACACATATGAAATATTGGATATACTAGGAATTCCGTGTTTTAAATTAAGCCAGTAAAAAACATAGATTCCATGGTTGCGATGAATAGCCAAACCCACATCCCTAGACCCCTACGAGAGCGGCAAGCAACCCTCCCAATTCTAAAATTAGGAGACCCGGTCTCAACTCCTTGAGATGGTCTCCCACTGGACCCTAGAACCCAATTACTTGAGCTCTCCACCTTGGGTCCATCTTAATGCGGAAAAGTAAATAATATACATCAATGGTGACATCATCCTCAACCCGGAAGTGCCCCAATAAAAGAATATTACATACAAGTTTTTATATGAATGAAAATGAAAAAACTCTCATCTCACATAAAACCCCCGGTTATTCAAAACACGACGATCCAATATAACATATCACAGCAACACATAACATCACATGTCATCAACGTAAGTAAATATGCGTATCCCAATTGTCGTTAACATATAGCAACGAAACCGGCGATACACCACATATTACACTTACGGTCGCAGAAAAGAAAGTGAAAAACTACAACAATTGGAATCCGCAACCACTTTAGACATCATAAACCCAATATATCACATACTTTGGACTTCATGCCTAACCAAATGAATTCCTTAGATATCACATGTCTAATAATTATAAACCCCGCATTTTAGTCTCAATATTGAAAACACTTTCCAATAACCTGTCGGGTAATTCAACAATATTCCCGACAACCTGATCGAATGCTTGTCGGAAACTTTAGTAGAAGGCTGCACCCCTGATACCGTCGACGAAGTGCACTTAGGCGAAACATCGCGGCCGCGAGCACCCAAACGGATGCTTTTGGCGATGGGGTTCTCCTACAGTCACTTGGTCGGGGCTATGGGGCGTGGCTATCTAGTAAGGTTACCCGGCGAGTATCCGCGTACGCTACGTGATTGCGACGGACTTTTGATCCACATCAAAATCCCGTGGCAACCGATCAAATGAGACTGAATTTCTAGATTTATAAAATTCAAATTAGTTTTCACAAAACTAAATATTGTGGATTCCAAGTATTGTATCACAATCACAGATAGCTAGACAGTGTTAAACTTTTCGATCGAATCAACAAATACCCAAAATTTCCCAAAGAGCTCAACACTTGAGCGGAGTTTAAAAAATACCCAGAACATGCCACAACACCTATGGACCAGTCATAGAAGGGTCAACCCTTTCCTCACCTATGGCGCCGCGGAACTACCACAAACCCTAGGGTTTGGTGGCGGTTTCGACGATCACAGAATCGAGTTAAGGTTTCGTTCTTCTAGAGGGTCTACAGAATCACTTGCATGATTTTCTGAAGATTTTAAACATGGAAAAATCCAACTCTTGGAAAATTTCCAGCGAAGGAAGAAATGAGTTATTGATATCCGTTCAAACTTTTTAACGTCGTCTAAAAAACCTGAAACGATGTTAAAATTATGAATACAAAACACTTCGAATTGCCTTTACAGTAATATAACATCACATGCAATCTTAGCAAAAACAAGCAACACCTGAAATTCCAAAACCCAGAGACTGGAACACCAGAAAAATTCGAAGCTCAGAACAGTGAACAGGGCCGGCCAGGCCGGATTTTCCCTTGATGTCGTTGGCCAAAATCCGGCTACGGGGGCTAGAATTTCTGTGGTGTTCATGTTACATCTCATATAATATTCTGCAATTGCTTAAAAAAATTTTAGACACTCTGAAAAATTCGACAGAAACTGGGTTTATGTTTCGAGTGTTTCGGAGTTGTTTCGGTTTCGTAATACTACAACATCGTCTAATTCTCTAGTATGGATCTGATACTACTGCTGGGTTCCCTAGGTCACCGCTGGGTTTTGGGAGGTATCGACCATGCCATTTTAAAAAAAAAATTGGCGCGCTAAAGAACCCTAATTTAGAATCTTAACTAGAGAATTAGACGAAACTAGAATGTAAATATCTTTACATCTAAGTGAACAAGAAATACAATCTTTGTAGACTAGTCCTTCACTTCAATAGCTCCGTGTAGTAGTCCCTTCGCTCTAAGTAGTGAACTCCCGGACTCTAGAAAGGCTCCACAAGATGAAAGGAACAAGCTTGCTTGAAGTTTTCGAGGCTGAAGATGATCTACGTCGAGGAGACACCAACTCAAGCCACCTCTTCACTAATATGATGAACTAGTGAGGAAACAACCCAATCTAAATGGCTAGTAGAGAAGATGTTGATGAAGTAGGAATTTGCTCACTTTAGAAATTATTTTCTCACTATTTTTCTTCACCTCTCATGAAGCTAGAAAGCTTGAGGAAGGAGATGAAGAAAGCAACCATGGAATGAAGCAAGTGAAGAATGAATCAAGTGGTGAGAATAGCAACCATGGGTGAGTTAATATCATATACTAACTCATGTAGAGACTAAACCATGGCTAAATAATAATGGTTGGGTTAATAAATATTTTCAAGTAAAACAAAATTAGTGGACTTGGTCAATGGTTCCACAAGCTTCTACAAGCTTCAACCATGTGACAATTTCCAACTAATTTGATTTACTTTAAATAAACAAAACCTTACATTATTATAAGCATGGTGTGAGTCTCATACACCCATGTAGCATGTGGCATCAAGTATGACACAAAAGATGTACATTAATATATATCATATATATCCTAAGTGTACACCAGTGAGAAAAAGAATACTTAAGTGAGCTAATATTAGTTAATGTAAGATAATATATGAAATATATAATTATACATTAAATTATTAAATCAACACTTGATTTAATAATCCGGTTATATCACATACAACCGACTAATATCAAATGTATCAACTTGTCGAATCAACACTTGATTCGACAGCCCGGTTATATCACATGTAACCGACCAATATCACATATCGCGAGAATAGAATACGGTATCACATACGCGTATTAATCTCGGTCCCGCACATATCACATATGTGCTCCTACTTCATTTCGCTTGAGCCAGGAAACCTCTGTGTAGGACTCTAAAGACTCGTTAATACACCGGCAATAGGTGGTGATCATATCAGTCACCCATAAGCCGCAAGCGGTCTGCTAAACGTAACAGTCACCCGGGTATTGAGTATCAGAAGATCAACAAGCAAGCCTACTCATACTCCTGCGAATCCAATAAATAACACTACCGTACAGTCCGGTCTCTTCGTCTGATATGTCGCATATCACAGCATGGGGGTGGTAAAACGTCAGACCCCAATAATCTGATAAGTCATGCCGATGTGAGGCCCATAATGGTTCGAGAAACTGCTGATAACACTTACCAGTAGATCTCAGCAACTCTGGCCAGGGATTTCATGTTATGACCAATCAAGCATAGCGCAACATCAACCCTCAATACCGGGAGAGACGAAATCCCCTCTTATCGCTCATTGCCTCCATGTTACTCGGGACTGTACCCAAAAACCACCGTTTTGCACGATCACTTGAACACGGTAAGGTGGAAATCAAAGCACAGTGGGAATCACACAAGACTCTATGATGATCTCGGGTCGACAGACTAACCTGTACCAGTGTCACCAGAGAACTGCTATCTGACGATAGGTATAATACCATTAAGAAGTTTTCGGCGAGTCCGTTCAGTGTACTCAGTCTCCATTGAGCACCCGTATACTATCTCTGATGTCAAACACCAATTGATATGGGATCATCCATCACCCATCATATGGGTCAAGAAGCGTATACGCTAGTCTACTCTGGAATATCGATACCCCATCTTGATACTCCCACGACTAGGAACATTTGAAGGATGTACTTACCGACTACCTCTGCCCCACTAGTATGATCTGCATCATAATCCTGGTAGTCAAGTACTCATCCTAAGGGCTTTATCAACATGTAATAGAGAGACAATAAGTGTACGTGTTAAGATAAAGAGCAACCAGATAGCATACTATGATGTCGAGCAAGAAAGTCCTCCCTATATATGTCCAAGCATCCACTATAATATACATCACATGTATAATAATGGCCTCTAGGGCATACATATAACTAACAGAATCGAGGCTATTCCAGCGATGCCGCGACACCTCGATGACAACCCACTCTTTTTTTACCTCTCTCCTTAAACTATTTCACTCGTAAGTCCCTCTCAATTTCTCACCTTCTTCTTTGAATATCCCTTCTCAAAATAATTGTTGAAGTGAAGTTACTATCGACAACTTTTACTAAAACCTAGAAAACTACTCATCTTTAATACTTCGTTAAGTCCAATTTGTACACATCATTTGTAACTTTAACTCAAAGTTATTTAGAATCAAATTCCATCTAAATTCTCATGTAAAATAACTTTAAATTGAGTTTTTCGTTTAAATACCATGAACTTTATATATGTCATCTTATTTTCCTTTGTCAAAACATACCTCTAGAAAACTTCACGGGGTAACTACCTACCCCTCACATACACACATGGTTTCCATAGCACGACACTATTCGAACGTATTTTAGTTACGAATTCAATATATTTCATTAAAATACCATCTGCTATAAAAACGGTTTTCTTTAGAATTGTATTTTAAAATTTCTTTTCAAATAAGCCTCTACAACCCTTTTTAGAGGATCCGCTATTAGATGGTGCGGATTTTCGCACATCCTTGGACTAGTAGAGCGAGATGCAGACCTCAAGGTTTTAAATACGATTTTAAGAAAAACGCAATTTTCTACTTAATAACAAAATTAATTTTTAATAATTATATAAATATTATAAAATCCATATATTTTAAAAATATAATAACCTTATATTTTTCAAAGGAAAATTACATGTTTTATCAAAATACCATCAAGATGCCGACAAAAGTCAAGCTTTACAGTAAAATACCATGAACTATTCAAGTTAAGGTAATTCTCACTAAAATACCTCAAATCCTTAAAATTCACATTCATGGAAACCCTAAATAATATAAATAATTTCTCGAGATTATTTTGAAACTATATTAAAAATATTTTTCATAAAACCCCCTCGAGGTATATAAAATTACATTTAAAACTTAGTAAATATAGGTTTAAGCGGGATCAATTCTCTTGATCCTCAGGGAGCCGGAGAAAGTGAGTGCTTGCCTATTTAAGGTAGAAAAATTTAACAGTGTTATCAATGGTAATTGTCTTAGAAAAAGACACAAATCCTGCCATCCATGTGCAGCAGTTACCGATAACTCCAGAATCTAATTCAGGATCCAAATCAGTTTTAAGTGTCTGACTCAAGTCTGAGTCTAAATCAAGTTTGAATTCAAACTCAAACCAGAATCCAATTCAAACATGAATCCAAACTCTAACATGTGTACTTGAACCTGAATCTGAATACGAGAACAATATCAACATGCAAACATGACTTGACTTGACCGAACCATGGCTATAACTTCACTTGATAACATGACTACTTGTTTACATCCTGAATCTGATTACATGAACAACTTGTATCCATGGTCTCGGCAAGCCTTATAATCTATACAATACATTACAGGGTTAAAGGGATAGATTGGTACGAAATGTATTAAAAGTAGCACGAGATGATCACTAAAAGACACCTACATGAACTCTCATGCCGTTGTCCCATTGGTTTTGACGGGGCTTTATACTACATGTTACCATAGTCCACGGGGTAAGATGGACTTCTTTCGTATACACTGATACCTTCTGTACTAAGCTACAAACAACAACGTTCGAATAGCAATCTTATACTTGTACACCTTAACAGTTCAGATCTCAATACTTGCTATATTCCTCTCTTTCTTTTAGGACTTACCGAGTGCTAGTTTGCTGACGACATTCCTGTCTTTTCTTTCTTTGGAATGTTCATCAGGAGGACTGTACTCTCTTGAGATTGAGCCTGGCCAGGAGGACGTTGACCAGTTCATCGAGCAGCGGGATTTCTAGCTTTTCCTTGTACTTACTTTTCATTTCATATGCCACTGTTTAGGCATTCCTTTATATCTTTATACTTTTCTTTTCAAAGCAATGTATTGTAAAGATGAATGTTAATAAAAGTTGTTGTTCATTTTATATCTCTTGTCATTTCTTATGTATTTTATATATTGCTTATTTATGTTTAACGTATTTATTTCTGAGTAAATACGTCACGTACCTATCATGTCTCCGTCTCCGTATACTGGGAAGTGGGGCGTGACAGGCGGATAACTTGCCGTGTTCGTATGTGTCATGTTTCGATGTTGTATGGGCTATCCATACAATCGGGGAACGTCGTGTTTCACTTATGGCTCAAATGAAACATGAGGCTCCTAGATTATCCGCTATTCCATATTGTTTATCGCATGCCTGTGATGTTTATTATATCATGCCTGAGATGACTATATATATAAATGTTGTATATGTTTTGCATCCGCGCTAGCTCTGCTCATGCACTACCGTAAGTTAAGTAACCTTACGGTGAAGTCTCCAGACCCCGTGGCGAATGCGGATGGCATATACATACATTCTATTTTTGTTATTTTCTGGTATGATAGTAATTAATTGATGGGACCGCATTAATTTTGATTAATGTAAGGAAAAATAAACCTAATATGATGTTGTCGGAACCAAATTTTTGAAGAGTATACCCTAAGGACTTGTGCGGGTGGGTTCAAGTTAATTAAGATAATGACAGGTAGAACTTGACTATCGGTCTATGATTTGTTGGTATGCGTCAAGGTCACAAGTCGTTAGGGGTAAAAATCATATGGAGAGTTTCAAACATAATAAAAACTTGCCATGTGTGTGCATACCTTCTGGAGTGTGGTGACTAGAGTGGCTTCCATCTAAGTTATCACTTGATGATAGTTGGGTTCCGATTCCCACTGATGAGTAGAATTACTCTCGAGAGATGTTTTTTACTTCACAATTAGCTAACCTATTAAGTGACTAGAAAAGTGTTAACGGGGTTGCGCCTCTGCGGAAACGAGATTTATTTTAATTAGGTCTGTGTGAGAGTATGGGGAATCTCCTTTGGAGTACCAACACCCACCTGGCTAAATGGTTAGCGAACTTATAATATGTAAATGATCCCGACTAGTTCTCCTTTTAAGGTTTGAAGAAGAATTCGAGAAAACAGTGAGAGCCATCCTGATTAGATAAATTAAAAACCAATCTAATCTTGTAAAAGCACGCGTTGAGTATTTCTTTTCTCTCTCTCCAAATAGCAACCATGTCATACCTTAATCAAGATAATAAAATGTATAACTTGACCGAACCGGCTTATTACACTGGGCGGGGAAATGTTGGTTCAGCTCTAACTTGTGACAACTATCATGAGTATGAACAAGGAAAAGAGGATTGCAAGAACTTCCACATGACCCTAATGAATGAGAAGCATTCTAATGCATCTTGTTCGTGTGTATTTGTTATTGAGAACTGTTTTTCGGCCAACCCTACCAACTAAGTACTAGATACCGGATCAGGATCTCATATCTGCAATTTATTATAAGGACTAAGAAAAAGTAAAATGGTTGGATCGGGTGATATGTCTCTCAGAGTAGAGAACGGAGCATAAGTTGATGCTGCTGCTATTGGCGAATATCACCTTGTGTTGTTAAGTGGCAACAATATGATTTTGAACAACTGTTACAATATACTTTCTATGTTGTGTAATATTATATCAGTTTCTTTATTAGATAAAAATAGATATAATTTTGTTCTAAATAGAAATATCATGAACATTTACCTTAATTAGGTATTGGTTGCAGAAAGTACATTATGTAATGGTATCTATGTTCTTAATCAAAACATAGTTTTCAATATACAGAACACACGTAAGAGAAAATGTAATGACTCTGAAATCCCTGTACAAAAATTTACTGGTTTAATATATAGAAAGGGTATTTCAGCCTGCTTAGGAGTTATAAATTATTTTTGTTCAATAAAAGGAAAAGCAACTTGTAACTCACTGGTAAAGCCTCTCTACTGCTGTGACATAGCCTGTGTGTTCAAATCCTATCAGTCCCACTTATTTTTAATATTTTTTAAACTTTTCGAAAGCTCAAGAGTTGCACATGCAATACATGGAGAATCGAAAAGTTTCAGAAAAATCAAACGGGATGAATGAGGAGCAAACACAGAGTTAAACACGTGGCATGAATTTCGAGGCAACCCACCAAGATCTGACCCCCCGTTTCCTCATTTAGCCCACCGCCGACGGTCGAGATGGCTCCAATCGCCTCCGTGCTTTGCATACACACCCCTTCTGCTACCCTCTACTCGCCTGCACTGTTTGATTTTCCAAAAATCAAACAGAGACCTTTCAATTCCTATATTAAAGCTATTTTAATTCTATTTATTCAAATCTTTAATTCACATACCCTAAATTCTTCATTATAAATACCACTCCATTCTCTAGCTCTCCCCCATTCTGAAAATTATATCCAAAATTGCCATAATTCTCTAAGTGCAAGTGGAGTAAAGTGGAGTTAGCAACCAAGCTCTTTTCATTGAAGATCGGAGTTGTTCCCGGAACTATCGCGATGCCACGACAACCTTTCCCTCTTCCTTGCTCTTTTCTTGACACTCTAAAACCGTAAGTCCCTTTCCTCTCGATTTCTTTTCATCTCAAATCGCCTTCTAAAAGCACATCGACAAAGTGGAGTTAGCTCCGATATAATTTCTTATTTAACATTTTTAATCCATTTGATAAACAAATTAGGTCAAACTAACATCCTAACCCCACTCTTAGCTTTATTTACATCATTTAGCTTTCAGTGTGATAAAATTTTCCATGAGTAATAATCATAAAATGAATTTTTTAGAAAAATACCATGAACTTTAGTATAACCCTTACTTCGATAATTAGCATAAATACCTTAGGAAAATTCACGGGGTAACGACCTACCCCACACGCACACATTTGATTCATAGCACGAGATTTAGATGTATGACTAGTCTAAGAGAATAAGTTTTTCATTAAAATACCACGGTTTTACAAAAAGTGTTTCTTTTAATCGATATTTTTGAATCCTTAGCAATTGAGCCTCTACAACTCTTATTAGGGGACCCGCTAATGGATAGTGTGGATTATCGCACATCCTTAGGATAGTAGAGCGAGATGCAGAACTTCTCACGGAGTATTCAGTCTCAAAAGGAAATAAAAATACGGTTTTTAAGAAATATGACTTTTTTAAACAAAACCAAACTTTGAAAAATTATATAAAACTTTGAAGCCATATTTTTAATAAAAAGAAATTATGAAACTATATTTTTTTAAATGAAAGATTACAATTTTAATAAAAGTAGTTTTCATAAAAGTACCATAAGCTTTTAAAAGTTAGGTTTTATCACTAAAATACCACAAAAATTAGAATACATGTTCATGAAAACTCTAAATATTATAAATCACTCTCGACATTTATTTTTAAACAATATTAAAGTATTTTTCACAAAACCCCCTCGAGAAATGAAAATAATATAAATACAGAGTAACCAACAACAATAAATATTTAAATACTCTAGATTAATATATATTTAAGAGGTATCATTTCTCTTGAACCCCAGAAAGCTGGAGAAAATGGGTGTTTGCGTATTGAGGTTAGACAAATTTAACGGAGTTATCAATGGAAATTGTCTTAGAAAAAGACACAAATCCTGCCGTCCATGTGCAGCAGTTGTTTGATTACTCTCGAACTTAAGAAATTCAAGAATTTAATCCTTTTATAAGATACTGACTCCAACCTGAGTCCAAACTCAAACCAGAATCCAAAAACAAACACAAACTTGAATACCTGATCATGAACCTGAACACTCGAATTCAAATATCAAACTTGAACTTGAATACTTGACTCGACTTGACCGAACCATGAATAATAACTTAACATGAATTTGACATGAATACGTGAATATATGATTACATCTTGAACATGAACCTGTGCATTTTTATATTCATGTATTCGGCCAAGACCTATAATCTTAAAACTATACAATACAATACGCGGGGATAAAGGGGTAGATTGATACAGAACGTATATCGTGGTACGAGAGATCACTTAAAAGACACCTACATGAATTCATGTGCCGTTGTCCCGTGGGTTATGACGGGGCCTTGTACTACATGTTACTATAGTCCATAGGATAAGATGTGTTGGCTATAGTGCCCTCAAGGTAATTATTGTAATCGCAGGCAGGTGATTATGATGATTGAAGGAGGATCTATATGGATAGAACAGTCTTACTCAAAATGATAGTATGCTATCTGGTTTGTCATTATCATTATGTACATGTATTATGTGGTATTACGGATCACTATTATATATTGATAGAGCCCATATGATTCTTGCTTGACTACTAACATTATGATGGCGATCATATACGTGGGAGCTGGGTGGTCTATAAGCACATCCTTAAATGTCCTTAGTCGCGGGAGTATCGACACTAGGCATCGATACTCCAGAGTAGACTAGTGTGTATTTATTGAGACCCCGACGAGGGGCGGTGGCCGGTCTCACAAGCCATTGGTGTCTGTTTGTCACCTAAGATAGTATGCAGGTGCTCATTGGGTTATGAGTACATTGGACGGACTCGCCGGGAACATGCTAGTTGGTATTATACATATTATTGTCAGGTAGCAGTTCCCAGGTGACATGTGTACAGGTTAGTCTGTCGACCTGAGATCGTCATTTGTCTCGTGTGAGTTCCCACCGTGCTTTTATTACTACCCTACCATGGCTCAAAGGAGTCGTGCAAATAGGTTTTAGTTGGGTACGGTCCCGAGCCACATGGAGGCAGTGAGCGGATCGTCGGGGATTCGTCTCTCCCGGTATTGGGGGTTGATGTCGCGCGGTGCACGGATGGCCATCACTAGAAATCCTTGGCCAAGGTGGACGGGAATTAATGATTTGGATCAGTAGTTTTTCAGTTGGTGATGGGCTTCATACCGACATGAAATATCGTGTTATTAGGGGTCTGATTTTATCTACCCCCTAGACCCGATATGCGATACTCTTAGAAGAACGGACTGGACTGTACGGATATTGTCACGGACATGCTCAGTAGGGGTTCGGCTAAGTTTGCTCGTCGGCCTTCCTTTCGCTCAATACCTGGGTAGCCGTTATATACAGCTAGTACTGCTGACGTGCTTGTGGTTAAACCCACTGCCAGTGTATTGACGAGACTTTAGAGTCCCCCGCAGAGGGTTTCTCGACGAAACGATGTAGAGGCCGTATGGTTTTACGGTAGGGTTCGATTATATACGTGCACTTATGCACGTATCATGATTCAGACGGATAATACTAGTGGGCTTTGGTTTAAGCCGGATTCTGGTATTATATTGTTGGATTATTTTCGTCTCTTTGTATTCGTATTTTTTCGGAATACGGATATGGGTATGTATATACGGATGAGAGGTATTCTTGTAATTTATTACAAGATTGCTTCTAGAAGATGCCACCTCATTTAGTTTTAACCTTTTAGATTAAATGGTTAATGAGGTGGAGGGGATGAGGTGTTCTTTGGCTTTTATTGAAGCATGGCACACTTGGTGACTCATGGGGTGATTCATGAGTTACTATTGAGGCATGCTTAATATTTATTTAGTGTTGTGAGATTTTTTTTGGAGAGGATGATTCATTTTTCTTGTGTTCATAACACTTAGCCATTTTCATGGATGCTTACTACATTCTCATCTCCTCAAGCTTCTTCTTCTACCTCCATCCTAAAATTCTCATGTGTTGAGAAATCTAGGGTGTTATGAGACATATCAATCCATCATTAGAATCTACATCCTCTAGGCTATCTACTTTACCGAACTAGATATCCTAGTTACCTCGGCTTTGAGGTTGGAGCTCGAACTACATATCCTTAGGTGGATCATCTTCGATAGAGGGAGACCGGAGGCCAAACTCGATCCACGACGCCTCAAGGAGCTTATGAAGATGGTAGAAGACCGAAGGGCACATATCATTCGGTATAACACTTCTATCACTTTGTTTAGTTTCTTAGTTGTTTGCTAGTTTAGAGTTAATGGTCCGATTCGGGCGGGTTTTGTTAGCGCCAAGTTTTTAAACGCCAATTTATGTTCCACACCGGCCGCATTAGATAGCCAGGGCACTGGCGTAACCCAACAAGATGGACTCCTCTCGTATACATGAATACTTTCTTTATCAAATTACATATAACCATGTTAGAATAACTATCTTATACCTGTGAATGATCATATACAACTTTATCTGTCCATTGTTCATTTGGTTTCTTTTCATATTACATACTATCTTCTCTTACTTCTTTTGAGACTTATCGAGCGCTAATTCGCTGACGACATTTCCCTCTATTTCTTTTCTTTGGAATGTTCGTCAGGAGGACCGGACTCTGAGGAGATAGAGCCGAGCCCGGAGGATTTAGAATAGTTTGCTGCACAGCTTGATTACTAGCTCCTGCCTGTACTTACTTTCAGTATGCCATTGTTTAGGCATTTGTTTTTATCATTGTATTTTTTATTCCAGACAGTTGTATTTAAAGTTGAATGTAAATAAAGTTGCCGTTTCATTTTATTACTCTTATTATTCTTGCACATTGTTATATTGCTTATTTGCGCTTAATGTATTTTCATAGTAAATACGTTGCGGGCTTGCCACGTCACTGTTTCCATCTACTAGGAAATGGGGCATGACAGGTTTTGTTGGTGGCCCATGCAGGTCAGTTCTGCATGAAACATTAAGCAATATATCATAAGAATTATAAGAATCAGCAATTATACATTCCTTGCATTTTCAAATTTCTTGAATTTATTCTAACCTTTTCTCTTCTATTAAGGTGATGGATTCTCCAAACAGCACCTGCACTAACGTCACTGGCAACACACCACCATCTACCCTACCACCTCCCCTACCGTTGCTGCTCCGATCAATGAACATACATTGCTTCTAGAAGCCATCAAATGTCTTCTGGAGGGTCAGCAGCAGCAGACTGCTATCCTTATGAACCGTCCCAAAGCTGAAACACCTGGAGTGAAGCAATTTCGTGCGTTGCATCTAAGAAAATTTTCAGGGAAAGTGAGTCTTCTTGATGCTGAAGAATGGGCCCAAAATATCGAGGATGGCCTTGCAGCAGCACAGGTACTAGGCATAGCTTGGGTTCGTGTGGCCAAGCTCCAGCTCACCGAAAACGCAAGAGTCTGGTGGATAGCCGAGAAAAGCCGCCTTACACAACCAATAGAGTAGAATACGTTCCGCGATCTGTTCAATACGAAGTTTTTCTCCGAGACTGTCTGTTTTGAGATGGAACAACAGTTCATCTACCTGCAACAAGGCTCCATGTGGGTAAAATCAATGGATGATATGATGCCGAATTCACCATGCTTAGTAGGTAAAGAATTCATCTTAAATTCTGTTCCGTAAAATATGTAACTATCCCGACATCAACATTTTATCAGGTTTGCGGCACACTTGATCCCGACCGATGAGATTCGGGCCAGACTTTTCTAACAGTGCTTAGACCCGGAGATTCAGGCGGTATTAGCCACAGGAGACTATCCAACTCATGAACTCACCCTGAAGGCAGCATGCCGTTATGAAGTGGTAGTCAAGAAGAAGGGTAAGCCTCAAGCAGGCGGAATCAAACGTCCTGCTGCCCAGATGACAGGAGGAGCCTCTTCTAGGCCGGCTTTTGCACCCAAGAGGCCAGGAGGATCATTTAACTGGTCCAGTCCAGATTTCTGTTTCTACTGCAAGAGAACCAGACACTTGGCGAAGGATTGCAGGCGTGCAAATGGCATGCGTTTGATTTGTGGCACATCTACTCACGCTATAGGAGCATGCCCATATTGTAGTAATACAACACCAGCATCCAGACCCGCAATTCCAGCTCCGTAGAGGCCGACCATTCAGGCACCTGTACCTCGCCTAGCTCTTCTTGCACCAGCTCCATAAGGACTGCCAGCACAGCCTCAACGCTAATTCCATCTGGCATAGAGAAATATGCCATAAGGGCAGAGGAATGTTCCTCCGGCGAGGAAGAATGAACCGAGACGACAGGCTTTTACAATGACGGTCGAGGAGGCCGAAGCGACAGGACAAGTCATCACCGATAAATTCTTCCATCCTTTCAACCTTTCAATTCTTGTGCATCATTATACTTTTCCTATAACTAAATGCAACCTCACTCAATTTAGGTACTATACTAGTAGCTACCCTTCCTGCACTCGCATTTTTCGACACTGGAGCTTTACATCGTTTCATGTCACAACGATTCATGAGAACGCACGCGATTCCCGTGAAGCCACTCATTTCAAGCTGGAATATCAGTTCTAGGAATGGAGTCTTGATGGCAACTTTAGGATAGATCAGTGCCCAATTGTAGTTTGCAGCCGAGAATTCTAAGCAAATTTCAAAGTACTGGACATACCAAATTTCGATGTTGTGTTAGGAATGGATTGGCTGGGAGTATTTTATGCTACCATTGACTGCCATTAAAAGAGGGTAGTATTCGAGATACAGATCACCCAGTCTTTTATTTCAAAGGTAGAGACAGAACCTTAGAGCCAGGAAGCTACCGTGCAAGACCGAAGAATGCAGAAGTGTTCTCTCTACCAGCTGAAGAAGAAAAACCTGAGGTAGTTCGAGAATTCGAGGATGTGTTCCCTGAAGACATATCAAGTTTGCTTCCTGATCGAGCTCTTGAATTCAGTATTGATTTACAACCTGGTGCACAACCTGTAATCAAAGCACCATATCGACTGAGTCCGGGAGGTTTGAAAGAAATTCGTATCCAGTTAGACAGGCTTTAAAGAAAGGTTGGATCAGACCCAGTACATCAAGTTGGGGATCACCAGTGTTACTAGTGAAGAAGAAGGAAGGTATCTACCGGATGTGCATAGATTATCGAGCACTGAACGAGGTGACAATTAAGAACAAGTATTCACTATCTCGCATTGATGACCTTTTCGATCAGCTAAGTGGATCTTGTGTCTTCTCAAAATTAGATTTTCGTTCAGGATATCATCAGGTGAAGGTCAAAGAGTCCGACATTCTGAAGACGACATTTAGGAATCATTATGGCCATTATGAATATCTCGTAATGACATTTGGAGTGACCAGTTCACCTTCCATCTTTATGAACCTGATGAACCAAGTGTTCCGAGAGTACTTAGATAGGTTTGTTCTCATCTTCATCGACGACATCCTGGTGTATTCTAAGAATCGGAAAGAGCACGCCAAGCACTTACGGATTGTCCTGGAGACACTACGACAGCATCAACTCTATGCCAAGTATAGTAAGTGCGAATTTGGCTAGATCAAGTCAGATTTCTCGGACACATCGTTTTAGGTGAAGGAATCTCAGTGGATCTAACTAAGGTATCAGCTATCAGCGAGTGGACAATACCAAAAACGGTGAAAGATATAAGGAGCTTTTTGGGCTTAGCAGGATACTACAGACATTTCATCGAAGGATTCTCAAAGATCGCAGCACACCTGACCAAGCTCACACGTAAAGACGAAGCATTCGTGTGGTCAGAAGCATGTGAGAATGCTTTTATAGAACTCAATTCGAGGTTAACCTTTTCACCTATTCTTATAATACCAGATCAATCTGGCAGATTCAATGTGCATTGTGATGCGACCGGTAAAGGATTAGGATGCGTTCTATATCAGCATGGAAAAGTTGTATCTTTTGCATCAAGGCAATTAAAAGTTCATGAACGCAACTATCCAACACATGATCTGGAATTGGCAGCCGTGATTTTCACACTCAAGATTTGGCGTCGCTATCTTTTGGGAGAACGGGTGGATATATACACCAACCATAAAAGTCTGAAGTATGTATTTACCCAGATGGAACTCAACACGTGGCAAATAAGATGGCTCGAGATCTTGGCAGACTTCGACATCAACCTACAGTATCATCCTGGAAAGGTGAATGTAGTTCCTGATGCACTTAGTCTCCAACCATTAGAAATGAACCTCACTGCCCAGTGGAAGCTACAACAAGATTTGCACGGATTGGGGATTGAATTAGTTGTGCCAGGGAACGCTTTATGTTTGATGAATTTACAAGTCCAGTCCACTCTTGTCAATCAGACCAAAGCAGCTTAAGTAAATGATGCCAAGCTATAAAAGATTTGAGAATAAGTAGAAAGTGGACTTCGAACTGACTTCATCATCCACGAAGAAGGATCCTTGCGGTATGGGAGCCGTTTATGCGTGCCAGTCGGCCCTGCTCGAGAAGAGTTGATGAAAGAAGCTCACAGCTCTCCTTATTCTGTACACCCCGGTGCCACAAAGATGTACAAGGATCTACGGCAACACTACTGGTGGCATGGAATGAAGCGAGGAGTACCAAGGAGCATAGCAAAGTGTTTAGTGTGTCAGCAAGTGAAGGCTAAATATCACAGAACTGCTGGTCTACTTCAGCCGTTACCAATCCCAGAATGGAAATAGCAGCACATTACCATGGACTTCATGACTGCTCTCCCTCGCAGCACGAAGGGTAACGATGCAGTTTGGGTTATTATGGATTGACTCACCAAGTCGGCTCACTTTATTCCATTCAGACTTGGCCAGTCAACCGAGACGTTAGCAAGAAAGTACATGAAGGTGAGTAGAAATCTAAAGTAAGATTTATACCTTCAAGATGTACAATACTTTATACCTATAAACTTATGCAAGAGATCGTGAGATTATATGGAGTACCTATTTGCATCGTCTCCGATCGTGATACGAGATTCCGATCACAGTTCTGGCAGAGTCTGCAAGCTAGCCTGGGAACGAGTCTGAATTTCAGCATGGCGTATCATTCACAAACAGACGGACAGTCCGAGCAAACAATTCAGATATTAGAAGATAAGTTGAAAGCCTGTATGCTAGACTTCGGAGGTTCGTGGGAAGATCACCTACATCTTGTGGAGTTTTCATACAACAAAAGTTACCAGGCAAGTATTGAGATGGCACCATTCGTAGCACTTTACGGACGGAAATGTCGTTTCCCGCTGAGTTGGAACGATGTTGGAGATCATGAACTCTTTGGACCAGAGATAATCGTGGCAACCGTAGATGTGGTTCGCACGATCAGGGAAAAGATGTGTATAGCCTATGACCGACAGAAGTATTGGACAGATGCAAAGCGACGACATCTGGAGTTTCAACCCGGAGGGCATGTATTCCTGAAAATCTCTCCAAACAGAGGAGTGATACATTTTGGCAAGAGGGGTAAACTAAGTCCAAGGTACATCGGATCGTTCGACATACTCAAATGAGTTGGAGAAGTGACATATCGCTTGGCACTACCACTTTTATTAGAAGGAGTGCACAATGTGTTCCATATATCCTAACAACGACGATATGTGAGCGACCCCAGCCACATACATGATCATTCAGAGCTCACTGTATAGACTGAATTAACTTGCGAGCAGCAACCAGTTGAGATTCTGGACCGAAAGGTGAAGACATTGCAGAACAAGGAAGTGAACTTGGTCCGAGTGGTGTGGAGGAAAGATTCGCCGGGAGAATCGACTTGGGAGTGAGAAGACGATATGTGTATACGATACCTTTATCTGTTTGAAGTTTAAATTTTTGTACAAATTTTGAGGACAAAATTTTTATAAGGAGGGTAGAATGTAACGACTCTGAAATCTCTGTACAAAAATTTACTTGTTTAATCCATAGAAAATGTATTTCAACCTGATTAGGAGTTATATGTTATTTTTGTTCAATAAAAGTAAGAAGTAACTTATAGCTCACTGGTAAAACCTCTCTACTGCTGTGACATAGCCTGTGTATTTGAATCCTATTAGTCCCACTTATTTTTAATATTTTTTCTTTTTAACTTTTCGGAAGCCCAAGAGTTGCACGTGTAATACATGGAGAAACGAAAAGTTTCAGAAAAATCAAACGGGATAAATGAAGAGTAAACACAGAGTTAAACACGTGGCACAAATCTCGAGGCAACCCACCAAGATCCGACCGCCCATTTCCTCATTTGGCCCGCCGCTGACGGTCAAGATGGCTCCAATCATCTCCATGCTTTGCACACACACCCCTTCAGCTCCCCTCTAATCCCCTGCACTGTTTGATTTTCGTGCAATCAAACAGAGACCTTTCAATTCCTATATTAACACCATTTTAATTCTATTTATTCAAATTTTTAATACCCATACCCTAAATTCTTCGCTATAAATACTACTCCGCCATCTAGCTCTCCCCCATTCTGAAAATTCTATCCAAAATTCCCTAAGTGCAAGTGGAGTCAAGTGGAGTTAGCAACCAAGTTCTTTTCGTTGAAAATCAGAGTTGTTCTCGGAGCTACTGCGACGCCATGACGACCTTTCCCTCTTTCTTGCTCTTTTCTTGACACTCTAAAACCGTAAGTCCCTTCTCTCTCTATTTCTTTTTATCTCAAATCGCCCAACAAAGTAGAGTTAGCTCCGATATAATTTCTTTTTTAACATTTTTAATCCACTTGATAAGCAAATTAGGTCAAACTAACATCCTAACCACACTCTTAACCTTATTTAGATCATTTAACTTTTAGTGTGATAAAATTTTCCATGAGAAATAATCATAAAACGAAGTTTTCAGAAAAATACCATGAACTTTAGTATAACCCTTATTTCGATAATTAGCGTAAATACCTTAGGAAAATTCACGGGGTAAAGATCTACCCCACACGTACACATTTGATTCATAGCACGAGATTTAGATGTATGACTAGTCTAAGAGAATAAGTTTTTCATTAAAATACCACAGTTTTACAAAAATGGTTTCTTTTAATCGATATTTTTGAATTCTTGGCAATTGCGCCTCTACAACCCTCGTTAGGGGACCCGCTAATAGATGGTGTGGATTATCGCACATCTTTGAGATAGTAGAGCGAGATGCAGAACTCCTCATGGAGTATTCGGTCTTGAAAGGAAATAAAAATACGGTTTTTAAGAAATACTACTTTTCTAAACAAAACTAAACTTTGGAAAATTATATAAAACTATGAAGCCCTATTTTTAATAAAAACAAATTATGAAACTATATTTAAAAAAAAAAAAATAAAAGATTAGAATTTTAATAAAACACCAACAAATTTCCAAAAGTAGTAGTTTTCATAAAAGTACTATAAACTTTTAAAAGTTAGGTTTTATCACTAAAATACCACAAAAATTAAAATACATGTTCATGAAAACTCTAAATATTGTAAATCACCATCGATGTTTATTTTTAAACAATATTAAAGTATTTTTCACAAAACCCCCTCGAGAAATGCAAATAATATAAATACAGAGTAAACAAGAAAAATAAATATTTAAGAATTCTAGATTAATATAGATTTAAGCGGTATCATTTCTCTTAAGCCCCAAAGAGCTGGAGAAAGTGAGTGCTTGCCTATTCAGGTTAGACAAATTTAATGGAGTTATCAATGACAATTGTCTTTGAAAAAACCACAAATCCTGCCGTTCATGTGCAGCAGTTGTCCGATTACTCCCGAACTCAAGAAATTCAAGGATTTAATCCTTTTATAAGATACTGACTCTAATCTGAGTCCAAACTCAAACCAGAATCCAAAAACAAACACAAACTTGAATACTTGATCATGAACCTGAACACTCGAATTCAAATATCAAATTTGAACTTGAATACTTGACTCGACTTGACCGAACCATGAATATAACTTGACATGAATTTGATATGAATACATGATTACAACTTGAACATGAACCTTTACATTTTTATATTCATGGATTCGGTCAAGACCTGTAATCTTAAAACTATACAATACAATACGCGGGGATAAAGGGGTAGATTGATACAGAATGTATATTGTGGTACAAGAGGTCACTTAAAAGACATCTACATAAATTCACGTGCCGTTATCCATGGGTTATGACGGGGTCTTGTAATACATGTTACTATAGTCCACGAGGTAAGATGGACTCTTTTCGTATACATGAATACCTTTTTTTTTTATCAAATTACAAATAACCGCGTTAGAATAACTATCTTATACATGTGAATGATCATATACAACTTTATCTGTCTACTGTTCATTTGGTTTCTTTTCATATTATATACTATATTCTCTTACATCTTTTAGGACTTACCGAGCGCTAGTTTGCTGACGACATTCCTCTCTATTTCTTTTCTTTGAAATGTTCGTCAGGAGGACCGGACTCTGAGGAGATAGAGCCGAGCCCAGAAGACTTGGACCGGCTTGCTGCTCAACCTGATTACTAGCTCCTTCCTGCTCTTACTTTCAGCATGCCATTGTTTAGGCATTTGTTTTTATCATTGTATCTTTTATTCCAGACAGTTGTATTTAAAGTTGAATGTAAATAAAGTTATTGTTTCATTTTATTACTCTTGTTATTCTTGCATATTGTTATATTACTTACTTACGCTTAATGTATTTTCATAGTAAATACGTTGCGGGCTTACCGCGTCACCGTTTCCGATTACTAGGAAGCGGGGCGTGACAAAAAAAATTCAGATACGAACGAAGCCTACTTGTGGAATTTTAGACTTGGTTATATCAATGAGAAAAGACAATCTAAGTTACATAAAATAAGATATTTGAATCCGTTCGAATTTTCATCTTATGAAACTTGTCAGTCTTGTCTCAAAGGAAATATGACCAAAACTCCGTTCACGGGACATGGAGAAAGAGCTACCGAGCTCTTAGGATTTGTTCCCTCGTAAAAAAAAAATAAATAAAAAGAGAAGAGGGAGAAAACTCCCCCCTCACGACTCAAGCCTCATGTGTTAAACATGTGAGCATCTATATGCAAAGCATATAGGCGCTGTAGTTAAAACAACTCATAGGCTAAATAAGCCTCACGTGTTAAACACGTGAGCGCCTATATGCAAAGCATATATGTGCTGCAGTTAAAACAACTCATAGGCTAAATAAGCCTCACGTGTTAAACACGTGAGCGCCTATATGCTTGCATATAGGCGCTGCAATCAAACAATTGATAGGCAAAACATGCCTCACGTGTTAAACATGTGAGCGCTCATATGCAAACCATATAAGCGCTGAAAATAAACAAGCCAAAACCCACGCTAATGATCACGTGTTAAACATGTGAGTTCTCCTGCCACATAAATTGGCAGAGCTCACATGCAGAGCATGTGAGCACCCCAATTTAAAAATACTCATATCTGATTCTCTGTGATAGAATTAAATTCTATTTGGGAAATATTTTTCCTGATTTTCTAATATGGAAAGATTTTTCTTTAACAAAGAATTTTGGATTTAAAATCCAATTGCGATAAAATATCACCGATTAGACCATCTGATAGAATTAAATTCTACGTGGGAAATATCTCCTTGATCTTTCTGAAACTAGAAAGATCTTCTCTGTTAAACAGAGGACCCTTGGATCAAAGATCCAACGGTGATTATAAAATCACCTACCGATCATCTGATAGAGTGAAATTCTATCTTAGGAAAAATATTTTCTAATCTTGTTAAACAAACAAAAAAACTTCTCTATTAAACAGAGAGCGTTTGGATTAAAAATTTAACGGTGAATAAAATTCACCAATTGATCTAAAAGATCATTTTTGATTGATTATAAAATCAATCATGATCTCTCAATCAGAGATTTTCTTAACAAGTTGGTCTTTTTTCTTCTCCTATAAATAGAAGTAAGAAACAGAGAGAAAAAGAAAATAGAACGGAGAGAAGAGAGAACTTCCCACAAGCTTCTGCAAAAAAGAATATAGTGAGCTCTTGAGAGAAGAGAGAATTTAATTCTCATATAAGAAGACTTTTCTCGTTGAAACCCTAGGTAAAGAAAACACAGAGATCATATTCTCTCCTTTGCCTATATAAGGGTTTAACCCTTTATACAAGAACTTAGTTCTTCCTCTGGTTTGAGATTTGCAAGAGCAAATCTCTCCACAAGTTGAGAATTTAATTCTCATCGGGGAGATTCTATTCTTCAGACTCAAAACTTAGAGAAAAGAACTAAGTTAAAAAGAAAAAGAAAAAGAACATATGTTCTGGAAATTTAATTCTCCCAATATTAGGGTTTAACCCTACATAAAGAACTTAGTTCTTATATAAGTAAAAGAGAACTTAGTTCTCCAATAATAACTATGATGATGATTCAAGATCTTCAAAACAGAAATCTTGATGATCATCAATGACTAAAATTGTCATTAACAGAGATCAATATCTCTGAAAACAAATAATAAGGATAACTTGGCGTCTCATTAGTGCTTAGCATTGTTATGGAGCCTCACGTGTTTCCCATGTGAGTGCTTAAAACAAGTAAAAGAAAAGCTAAAACCGCCTCACGTGTTTCCCACGTGGGCACCTGAAGAGCAAAGAAAAACCCCTTTGTCAATTAAGCATCCACCAAATAAAACCCCAAAAGAAAGTAGTCACGTGTAATACACATGAAACGCTCTTGGAAACCAAAAGTGCTTATCACTTCTGTAAAAAGAGGGGAAATGAACAAATGAAATCCAATACTCACGTGCTTCCCACGTGAGTACCATGCTAAGTGCTCAGCACTTTAAGATTAGTCAAAATGTATAAAGTGCTTCGCACTGATTGGGGCAACGCTCATATCTGAGAGCCTCACATATTTCATACGTGAGCACCACAGGACTCTAGTTCTTAGTACTAATCCAGCGCCTCACGTGTTTCACACATGAGCGCTATATGCCCCAGTGCTTAGCACTTTTGGGTAATTATGGAAACTCAATCTCAGCCCAAAATTGGCTGAGTTTCCTGAGGTTAAATCTCTTTAATTTAAAAATCAACCGAGCCCATATTGCTCATGATCTCCCAAACTGATACATGACTAAAGATCTGTCATTGATGATATCCAAAACGATATTCATCCCACATCTTCTAATGTAATCTTAGTCTCAAATATGACTAATGATTCTTAGGACCATCACCCCTTTTCCTCTCAAATACGGGATTTGGTTTAAGGGTACATCTCTTCATACCTTTGATACATGTCGTTGTAATTCCTCAACGTCTTCAGAAAGGCGGCGGGTCTCAACGACCAACAACTGCTTGATGCACTTCCAAATTGACGTGCATGCCTCAAATCAGACTGTGTCCCAAATTGGGCACATTCCATATCAATATTGTTCGCTTCGTCACGTAACAAATACACATGCACGCAAGATGAATATCGGACCGAGATGTCCCTAAACTAATTATTCATCTCAAACATGGCGATAATGGACCGAAATGTCCCTAAACATTCATCCCCAAAATGGGAATGTCGGATCGAGATGTCCCTAAACTAATTGTTCGCCTCAAACATGGCGATAATGGACTGAAATGTCCCTAAATTAACATTCGTCACCAAAATGGGAATGTCGGACCGAGATGTACCTAAACTAATTGTTCGACTCAAACATGGCGATAATGGACCGAAATGTCCCTAAACTAACATTCGTCCCCAAAATGGGAATGTCGGACCGAGATGTCCTTAAACTAATTATTCACCTCAAACATGGCGATAATGGACCGAAATGTCCTTAAACTAACATTCGTCCCCAAAATGAGAATGTTGGACCGAAACGTCCCTAAATTAATATTCGCCTCAAATATGGCAATAATGGACCTTGATGTTCTTAAACTAAAATAATTGGGCCAAAATGCTCATATGTTTAAGTCAACCTTAATCTCAAATCGGATTAACGGTCCTTAAATAAACCAAACCCAAATCTAAAAATATACGGATTTGGACCCATCCGCGTCCTACAGGAGACGACATAAACTAGTCTCCATATACAATCCACGGGCATCCAAAACAAAAAAAAACACACACGACACAAAGTGAACTTCCGGAGCAGGAGAAAGTGGTTATCGCAATGCGGTAACGTAATTAACTACAGGGGATTGCGCTTGAAAGGAAGAGCGTCCCCACAATCAAAAACCCCTCATAAACGAGGGGGAATCTGATAAAGTCTGCTACAATGGTCGCATCCATCCAAACCTTAGATATACGGTGCCATAAATCAACTTGGTATCTTCGGAGAGGTGGATGGATAAATCCAAATAGCATTTGCTCCCAGATTCAGGCAAGACGATCCATCTCGGTCCGTCTCTATCTCCGGCGGTGAACAAGATTCATACACAGTGATGTATGTTGTCCAATGTCTATGCATGCAAGGGGTGGGTTCTCATACTTCATAACATTCACTGATGATCTCTCCAGGTTCGCATATGTATTTCTCATGAAACAAAAATCTGAAGCTTTTAGGAAGTTCAAAGAATATAAAAGCGAAGTAGAGAACCAGACAGGAAAAAGTGTCAAGATCCTTCGAGTACGGAATTCCGTGACAATTTAAAAGAGAATGGGATCCTCTCTCAGCTTACTCCTCCGTATACAACACAGTACAATGGTGTATCAGAGTAGAGGAATCGTACCTTATTAGATATGGTTCGCTCTATGATGAGTAATGCTGAGTTGCCTCTTTCATTCCGGGGATATGCACTGGAGACAGCTGCATATGTATTGAATAGGGTTTTAACCAAATCCGTACTTACCACTCCACATGATATGTGGGAGGGGAAGAGACCATATCTTAATTTTATTAAGATATGGGATTGTCCAGCTTATGTAAAAAAGTAGAATCCGGACAAGCTCAAGGCACTGTCGGTTCTGTGTAAGTTTGTAGAATATTCTAAACATTCGACATGATATTGTTAGGAATATGTATGCCATCGAGGCCATTATTGTAATATTATAGTGGATTCTTGGACATATATATAGAGAACTTTCTTGCTCAACATGATATTATACTATCTGGTTACTTTTTATCTTAACATGTACATTTACTCTAGTTTACTATTTCACTGATACATGTTGATAAAGCCCTTAGGATGTTTTGCTTGACTAGGAATATGATGTAGATCATACTAGTAGGGCCTAGTAGTCCATAAGTACATCTTTGAAAAGTTCCCGATCGAGGGAGTTGTTGGGGTAAAAAATTACACCACGATTGACCAAGTTAAACTCAGTTAACCTCCAGCCAAGTGGGCCCGAGTCCAAGCAAGCTGGCCCAAGCCCAAGTTAAAACCAAGTATGGAAGGGGCCGGCTCCATACCAAAAGAAGGCGATAAATTAGTTTAAATACATTTTTTTAGACTTAAATGTATGGAAAATGGGCAAAAGGCCAAAATTTTGTAAACCCCATAGCTTATGTGCAAAAAGAAATAAGCACATGAGGCATGGGGAGGCAGAAGTGCAATTTAGAAAAACCCAAGGGGTTATATGTAAAGTGTGTAGCCTATAAAGGCAAACATGATGAAAAAATCAAAAGCAACATTTCATTCTCTCAAAAAAATTCTAAGGTTTGTGCCTCCATCTCCTTTCTCTCAAGTTCTCCATTCTCTTTTCTTTTCCAATTAAATCAAGTGTTTGACTATTTTTTTTCCAAAAAGAAATAGATTTACAACATAAAACCCTCGAAGGGGAGTTCAGATCTCCCATCAAATCCTTAAAAGGGAGATTTTTTTTTATCTCACCCCCCTTTTGCTCCAAGATGCAGCAAAAGGAGAGGAAGAGGAAGAAGAACCACTTCCGAAAATACCACTTTGGGAGGATCCGAGGCTCCGGGGAGAAGAAATGGATCCCCTTTGATCATCTTCGAAGATCTTTGAGGAGTTCAACTCCAAGATCCAAATCTTCAAAGAAGTTTAACTCCACATCTAGACCTTTTATGAGTTTAACTCCAAATCCACATCCAATTTATTACATATGAGTTTAACTCCGAATCTAAATATTTTGGGAGTTTAACTCCAAATCTATACCTAATTTCTGTTTAGGAGTTCAACTCCAAATCCCCTCAGGAGTTCAACTCTTAGCCCAGGGGCTAAGCTCCTTTCTCTGCTAGTGTTTCCAGCGGTTACGTGCTGCGCACATGACCCGCAGGCACCCAGCATCTACGCGTAAGGCACGTGACCCGCAGGCGCCCAGCACCCACATGGCACTCATGCGTCCTCAGGACATTCTTCACCCCTCTTTTTCCCTTACGCTCCATACTCAAAACACGTCCCCCCGTTAGAAAAAAAATTCTAATGGGGCGCTGCACAGCATCCCGCAAGGGGGATGCTAGCCCCCTTGACCCCCAACCCGCTATCTGGGTAGCGGGACCCCCGTAAACTCTGCGAAGCCCCCGATACGTCTAAATCCCCTTCAAAACACAACACATACACACTGCACATTGAGTTCGCATGAACAGTTTTACCCGTCAATCGGAGGTTCTCCCACTCTAAAAGCGAGAGGTAATTAATGGAAGTTTAGTTCGTGGCTGTCGGAGATTCGGATCCCCATAATCAATAAACCTCAGCCTACCCTAGGCAGGAGGAATCTGTAATACGCCTTACAAGCGACGCATATTTCCCATCTCAATGGGGTGACGAAAAACACCCTACAGGAGTATTGAGACAGGGTATCGATATTCCAGAGTAGACTAGTGTGTACGTTTCTTGATCCTGTATCGGGCGATAGTTGATCCCACAACCATTGGTGTTTGACATCAAAGATTGTACACAAGTGCTCATTGGAGAATGAGTATATCGAACGGACCGGCCGAGAACTCCTAGATGGTACATACTTATCATCAGATAGCAGTTCTCTGGTGACACTTGTACATGTTAGTCTGTAGATCCAAGATCGTCATAGAGTCTTGTGTGGTTTCCACTGTTCTTTGATTACCTCTCTACCACGGCTCTACTGAGGCTTGCAAATAGGTGGTAGTTGAGTACAGTCCCGAGTTATATGGAGGCAGTGAGAGACAGGAGGGGTTTCGTCTTTTCTGGTATAGAGAGCTGATATTATGCTATACTCGATTGGCTATAACAGCAAGTCTCTGGCCAGGGCTGATGAGATTTACTGATAAGTGTTATCTATAGTTTTTCAATTTGTTATAGGCTACACATCGGAATGACTTATTGAGTTATTAGGGTCTGACGATTCCACCCCCAAGACTTGATATGCAACATATCAGACGAAGAAACCTGTTCCCGCCAAAATTTTCGGTCAAGAGCTATTTGTTCCCTTATAACCCTTAAAAAAGGGGAGGAATGAAAGAGGAAAAAATTCACGGTTGGACGTCACGTGTTAAACACGTGAGCGCTTATATGCAAAGCATATAAGCGCTGAAAGAAAATAACTAAGGGCCAAACAGGAAAACACGTGAGCGCTCATATGCTCCCCAATGGCCAAACAGGCCTCACGTGTAAAACACGTGAGCGCACATATGCAAAGCATATGAGCGCTGAAAATAAACAGGCTAAAACCCACAGCAGGGGTTACGTGTTAAACACGTGAGTTCTCTTGCCTCTCACATACAAAGCATATGAGCGCCCCAATTTAAAATATTCCTATTAAATTCTATGTGATAAAATTAAATCCTATTTGAGAAATATTTTTCCTGATCTTTCTAATATGGAAAGATTTTTCTCTAACAGAGAATCCTGGATTTAAAATTCGATGGTGATAAAATATCACCAATTAAATCATCTGATAGAATTAAATTCTATTTGGGAAATATTTTCCTGATCTTCCTCAAACTAGAATGATCTTCTCCGTTAAACAGAGGATCTTTTGATCAAAGATCCAACGGTGATCATCTGGTAGAATAAAATTCTATCATAGGAAAATATTTTCCTAATCTTGTTAAACTAACAAGATATTCATATGTTAGAATAAAATTCTATGTTAAACTAACGAGATATTCATATGATAGAATTACATTCTATATTAAGAAAATATATTTCTGATCTTGTTAAACTAAAAAGATATGACAGAATAAAATTCTAATCTTGTTAAAACTAACAAGATATTCATAATCTTGTTATACAAATAAGAAATCTTTTCTGTTAAACAGAGAGCCTTTGGATTAAAAATCCAACGGTGAATAAAATTCACCGATTGATATAAAAGATCATGGAATCAATCATGATCTCTCAATGAGGGATTTTCTTAACAAATTGATTCTTTTTCTTCTCGTATAAATAGAAGCAAGGGGAGGAGAAAAGGAAGACATATACACAGGGAGAGAGGGGAAAAAAGAGAGAGAGAGAATTTAATTCTCTAAAGAGAGAGGAGACCACCCCATAAGCTTCTAAAAAAAATTATACAGAAGCCCCCTAAAAGCTCCCACAAAACAAAAGAGAATTTAATTCTCAAACCAAGAGTTTAACTTTTCTCAAAGAACTTAGTTCTTCCTCTGGTTGAGGTCTGCAGAAACAGATCTCCCCACAAGTTGAGAATTTAATTCTCATCGGGGAGATTCTGTTATGCAGATTCAAAACTTAGGGGAAAGACTAAGTTCGAAGAATTTAATTCTTCCAAAAGGATATAGGAATTTAATTCCTTTGATAAAACTAGGGTTTAACCCTGTAAAATAATTTAATTCTTATAAAATAAGAGACTTGAAATTCTTAAAACTCAGATCAAAATATTTATGCATTTAAAAGAAAAAGACTGGTCACGTGTTCCTGTGTGAGCACCTCGGATGAACAAAAAGGGAATGACTGAGATCAGATCACGTTTTCTCACGTGACCCCTAAATAGTGCTTAGCAATTATAAAAGGAAAAGGGAATAAACCCAAAGACAGTTCCCATTTTGGGGCACCTCACGTGGTCTCACGTGATCCGCAAATAGTGTTTAGCACTTATAAAAGGAAGAAGGAATAAATCCAAAGAGGCAGTGCCCAACTTTAGGGCGCTTCACGTGTCCACATGTGATGGACATATGACTTAGGTGTTTAACACTTGCATATATAAACGGGGATTGAACCCAAGGGCCCAGTGCTAACTTTCAAGTGCCTCACGTGCCACACGTGAGCGCCCCAAGTTTCAATGTTTAACACCGTTGTAGAGACTCACGTGAGAGCACGTGAGCACCGAGCATGTATTAGTGTTTAACACTATAAGAAGCCAATTTCAGCCCCAAAACTGGCTAAGTCATCCTGAGATTAAAATGTTTTGGATCTCTAAATAGACCGAGCCTTTATGCTCATGACTTCCCAAACTAATTGACCAGAGTGATGTCCATCACACATCTCCTAAGTTGATCTTAGTCTTCTAAAAATGACTAATGATTCTCAGATGGTCCACCATGATCTCTCCCTTCAATCTGTAATTTGGTTCAAGGGTACATCTCTCCATACCTCCGATACATGTCGTTGTAATTATTCAATGTCTTCAGAAAGGTGGAGGGTCCCGACAACCAACAACTCTTCGTGCACTCCCAAACCGATGAGCACATCCCAATGGATCGCAGCGTCCTTAAACTAGTTATGGAACATAACGTCCTTAAATTACAACGGACTGCAACGTCATTAAACTAGCTATGGATCACAACGTCCTTAAACTACAACGGACCACAACGTTTTTAAACTAGCTACGGATCGTAACATCCTTAAACTAAAGCAATAGATCCCAAATGCTCTTTTGTTGGGTCTGAATGACCCCAAAATCATGTTGAGTACATCTTAGCCTAAAATTAGACTAACGTATTCTCAACAAACATTTAAGTTGAACTTAGTCTCAAAAAAGATTAACGTTCCTTAAATCAACCCAAACCTAAATCTAAGAATATACGGATTTGGACTAATCCACGTTCTACGAGCGACAACATAAATTAGTCTCCGTATACAATCCACGGGCAACCAAAAATAAAACAAACACACACGACACGAAGTGACCTTCTAGAGCAGGAGAAAGTGGTTACCGCTATACGGTAATGTAATTAACTGTAGGGGCTTGCGCCTGCAAGGAAGAGTGTCCCCACAATTAAAAACCCCTCGCAAAAGAGGGGGAATTTGATGAAGTCTGCTACAATGGCCGCATCCGTCCAAACCTCCGATACACGGTGCTATAAATCATTTTGGCATCTTCGGAGAGGTATACAGATAAACCCAAATAGCACCTGCCCCAAAATTCAGGCAAGACGTCTGTCTTTCCGGCTTTCGGCGGTAAACAGATTCTAGCACGCCCGGTGGGACCTTTTCCTCTTTTCACTCCACATTTCGTGTGTCGTGTTTTTTCGCGATCAAATAATCGTGGTATATATGTTTGTGGTTGCCCTTGGGTGATAGGATACTGAAGCCAACATTTCGTCTCTATGAATAATGGCGTTGCCTCCCACCCTAGCAGCTCAGGCTCTGTCATATCCGGTGGAGTCAAGTATGGGCCACTTGCAGCCTCAAATCTCTGCAATCCGGCTCTTCAAAAAATCAACAGGCTTCTCTTTGGGTCGATACTCCTACCTCCCACCCTCGGTGTCTCAACGTCGATGGAGGAAGCCCAGAGGAAGTCTGTCTTCCACAGGCTGGTTCCCCAAGCTGCAGCTTTGCCGAAGAAATTAGTCCTCAAACAACTAGCACCTGCCGAAGATCAAGGTCGATGCTGGGGGCAGAATATTCAAGATCTCAAAGGAAACAGGGGGTAGGCTCAGCAAAATCCTGAAGCTAATCAAATCCCGACCGTAAGAAACGGTCGACGTCGATACCGACATAATACAAAATGAGCTGGGAGAAGTTCTCCGTATGGTCCTGTTTCAACCCCAGTGGTGAATGTTATTGTTCCAACCGGGAACGGCTTCAAACTGTTGTGAAGGGTCAGACAAAATTCTTCCACCGCAATAATGAAGGAATCTCCGTAGCCTATGGAGATCCCATGAGAGCAGAAACCAATTCGCTCCCTAAAACAACTTTCTTCATCTATATATAAGACGTGGAAGCAGGTGAAGGTCTTTGTCGTCAACCGTGGCTCTTCCTCTAGACGTCAGCCAAATTCTGACAAACCCACTTTCAAATACAAGGGGACTCATCCCAAGATGGGTCCTGATATAGCGGTTCCTCCCAAAACCAAAGCGGCTTTTCAAAAAAAAGAGAGGCCTAATAAAGCTCAAGTGCCCGAGGCAAACTCCAAAGGCCGAGACTCCAAACACCACAAGTCTGGGGGCACGGCAGTTCATGCAGTCCATATGGTGATCTCCAAAGATGAAGTTCAAGCATCTATTAGCTATGGACCGCATACTCGGTCCCTGAAAAAAGCTCAACTGCAACGTGAAAAGCTGCAGGAGATGCTTGCTCAGGCGGCATCACTCGCTAATCTATCGTCTAAGGCAAATCCCGAAGACATACTTGGAGAAAGAACAAAGCATGAGTTGGATATTGATTTCCTAAATCACGCTCTCAAAAAGAAAGATGAAGAAGCGGCAGAAATGTCCGGAATGATGGTTCAATATTAACCACAAGCAAATGAACTGCCGGTAGTCGCTCTTAAAGTCAAGGGTGACATTTCAAATCCTCTACGAGTCTTATCAATGACTGAAGATGAAATGATTCCAAAAGCAAAACTGAACGAATATATTGCTCAGCAAATCAAAACTCACTATGCCAGTGAATAATCAATTAGGCCAATCAAGACTGGTCGACCGTATTCGGCGTGCTACGATCAAATACAGTACTCGCCAGAATACATACTTTCGACTCCATATTTACAAAGGAACCGGGAATCCTCACCAGCACATCCCGCGATTTAAATCCATGTGCGATAACGCTGGAGAGAATGATATACTACTCCTCCGAAAGTTCGTCAGCGGTCTGGCGGGCATTGCCTTCGTATGGTATGCGGAACTCCCAAATGATTTCGTGAAGAGCTTTAATGAAATGGATATGCTTTTCTATCAAAGATTCGCTAATAAGAACAAACATACTACCGTGACGGTGCTAGTCAACGAAAGAGTTAGACCGAATGAGATTTGGGTTCAATAAGTTACCCGATGGCAAAATCTCTGGTCAAATACAAGCAACGCATTGATGAAGTTGCAGCCATGGGAATGCTCATAGCCACCCTTGACCCAAATTCAAAGGCTTCCTCGTAAATGGCCCTCTTTAAGCCGACGACCTTCCAAGAACTCATGAATAAAATGGCTCGATTGGACCAAATGGGTCAAGACTCTTTCTCATCCGATGATGACGAGTGAAAAGAGGAGGCAAGATGGCATTTGTTGCCTACGCTAAAAATAAATAAGCGGCTCTGAAGCAACCTGTCGCCAAAATAGCGACGGCGTGGGTACTCGTTCCCCCCGAGATATACACATGGGGCATATTCCTTACTGGCGGAAGAATCTCTATGTGGAATGGTCCTTTCTTCTCAAAAGACAGGAAGGATATTAAGGGGCCTACAAACAGTTCCTACAATCTAGTGGAATGCCTCGCTCAAAAAAAAATGAAAGAAAAAAAGGTATGTCCACAAGCAAAATGGGTACGGATGAAAACCCGAAAGGGCGCCGTGAGTAAAAACAGCAGGACTGCAGGAGAGCTTGTGAAAACCCGGAAGGGCGCAACCTCGTTAAAATAAATACACTTACGAGATCCTCACGACTTGTAAGGAGAATCCCCCTGTGAGACCCTCACGGCTCATAGGATTCAAAAGCCTTAAGTTACAGGGATCTGGACCTGTTCTTAAGCCGTCATATCCCCCAAATTGCCCTACAGGCGGTCCATATTGATTCTTGTATACAATCCAGGGGCATGAATAAATATTTCTTTGCCAAGTTCTACAAATGGCAAGAAATGTCCCCATATGGTGAATAACACTTGTAGGTCCTTTCGACTTATAAGGAGAAAACACTCTTGAAAGATCCTTACGAGTTACAAGAGATGGCATCACTTAGGAATCCCCATGATTCTTAAGGAGAAAATATGCCTATGAGATCCTCACGACTCGTAGGGAGAAAACCCTTTATGAGACCTTTACGGCTTATAAAGTCAAAAGTCTTAGTCGACAGGATCCCAACCCTGCTTACTAAGCTACCTTTGTCCAAATCGACAGGGACAAATGATGATTCGCTCCTGGCACTATCCCAGTTGTAGCGATGCTGATGCCTAAATCGGTATCAAATTTCGAGTCCTCTCAAGGCAAATGATGAGTCGCTACTGGCAAAATCCCAGTTGTAGCGATACTGATGCCTAAACAGGTGTCAAACTCCAAGTCAACCTCTCCGGCAAGTGCCGTCCCTACAACCATCTAATGAAGAAGGGACCCCATTCGTCTGGGATCAGAAATGCCAAACTACACGGGACGAAATCAAGCAATACCTGCAGAATCCACCGGTACCGACAGCTCCGGTCAAGGAAAAGCCCCTCATCCTGTACACAACAGCCCTTGAAGGTTCTTTAGGCGCGCTATGAGTACAAGAGAACGACCAAGGGAAGGAGAGAGCTCTCTACTATTTGAGTCGAGTCCTTCTGGGGGCAGAAAACAACTATTCCCCTATTGAAAAGTATTGCCTAGCACTGATCTTCGTGATAATGAAGCTTCGACATTATGCCTTGGCATATGAGGTCTATCTCATATCAAAAGTGGATTCTTTCAGGTATTTGATGTCAAGAGCCATACTAACGGGAAGGCTTGCCAAATGGGACCTCCTCTTGATGGAGTTCTCGATAGTATATCGACCCCTCAAGGCAATAAAAGGCCAGGCCATCGCCGACTTTCTCGCTGAGCATCCGATACCAGCTGATTCTCCCTTAAATTGTGAATTGCCAGATGAATATGCGTTCGACACAATCGACGGGGAGAAAGAAAGGAGTGATACCCAATAGGGACTTTATTTCGATGGAGCATCATCTATGAAGAAGAGAAAGCAAAATACCCCCATAATCAAAGCCGGGGTGGGCCTTATCCTCGTGACTCCGCAAGGAGGGATAATGCGTTTCGTCCTTTCGTTAACAGAGCCAAGGACGAACAACAAGGCTGAATACGAAGCCATAATAGCAGGTCTCGAGATTGCCTTTGACATGGGAATCGAGAACCTCCTCATATATGGAGACTCCCAGCTGGTCGTTAGCCAAGTAAAGGGCGGCTATCAGACATGCAAGCCAGAGTTGGCAAAATATGGCAAAAGAGTGCAGCAATTACTGAATCAAATCCCCTCCTACGTCCTGGAAAGCATACCGCATGCAGAAAATAGCAAGGCGGATGCGTTAGCCAAACTCGCTAAGGAACTGGCTGACGAGAACCTCGATGATGTAAGGATCATTGCGCAAAGCCGCCGGATTCTCGCACCAGCAGAAATATCTCCGAGAGTCGTCTGAAGAAGTGGAAGTGAAAAAACAAGCGGCCTTCCAAATACAGGACCAAGAAAAGACTAAGGATTGGAGAGAAGTCTTCATAGACTACTTCAAATCCCATCGAACGCTTGAAAACGCATCATCAAGACATCAGCTCATGAAGCAAGCTCTGTCTTTCGCCTTCGTCAGTGATACTCTATATAAGAGATCATTCGATTTTTTGTGGCTAAGATGTCTGGGACCAGAAGAAGCAAAGAGAGTCGTCCAAGAAACTCATGACGGACTCTGCGGTTCTCATCAAGCCGGGCCAAAGATGAAGCTGAAAATCAAAAGGATGGGCTACTATTAGCCTACGATGATTCAGGACTGCCTCGAATATGCGAAGCAGTGTCACTCATGCCAGATTCATAGGGACTTCATCCATCAGCATCCAAATCCACTACATCCGACACTGGCAAGGCGGCCGTTCGAGATGTGGGGAATCGATATAATCGGGCCTATCGAACCAATATCATCCAAGGGACATCGGTTCATATTGGTGACAACCGATTACTTCTCTAAATAGGCCGAAGCAGTACCGCTAAGAGAGGTAAAGATGGAGAACATCCTCCATTTCTTCAGGACACATGTCATCTACCGGTTCGGCACTCCGCGACGGATCATCTCGGATAATGGGCCGGCCTACTAAAGCCATAAGGTTAGCCGCTTAGCGCAACAACATAATATAGACTGAAGATACTCTTCAGTCTATAACCCCCCAGCTAACGGTCTAGCTGAGGCTTTCATCAAGACCTTGATGAAGATCATAAAGAAGACGGTGTCCAAAAACAGAAAGGATTGGCACGAGAGATTGCATGAAGCTCTCTTGGCTTATCGGACCGCATTCAAAACGACCACGAATATAATGCCATTCGCGTTGGTATTCGGAGCGGAAGCGGTTCTCCCCTTGGAGATAGAACTGCCCTCTTTACGAGTGGCGGTCCGACATGAGCTGACATATGAAGAAAATGCCTACCTTCGGCTTGAAGAGCTTGATGCCCTCGATGAAACTCGTCTCATGGTGCAGCAAAACCTAGAAGCTTACAAAGAAAGGATGACGCGCTCATACGAAAGACTAACTAGGCCAAGAGCATTTTGCCAAGGCGAACTCGTGCTAGTTATCAAAAGTCCTATGATCCCCAACCGTGCCAAATGGGAGAAATTCGAGCCGAACTATGAGGGCCCATACATCATAGACACGGTTTATCAAGGAGGTGCCTACTTGCTCATGAATATGTATGGCGAAAGACCCTTCCGTCCAATAAATGGACGCTTCCTTAAGAAATACTACCCCTGATAAAGTCACAACTCAGGTTAACGATAGATGACGACGCTCGTGTCCGCTCGCTATTTTCCCGAGTCAAGAATCTGTAAGTAGTATTTGGCAAAAACTTCGCTAACACTGGACCGAAATGTCCTTAAACTAACACTGGACCGAGATGTCCTTAAACTAACACTGGACCGAGATGTCCCTAAACTAACAACGGACCAAGATGTCCCTAAACTAACAATGGACCGTAATGTCCTTAAACTAAATACGTCGCCTCAAACACGGCGATAGTGGAATTAAAGTCCGCAAATCCCATCGGCGAGGACGGCAACTTATGTCCTGCCGGATGCACAGCTGCCATGGTGGCGAAGCCCCCCATAAATTCCATTGGCGAATAGAGAGGTAAATAAAAAATACAAAAAAAAAACGCTACATCCACAAGCAAAATGGACACGGATGAAAACCCGAAAGGGCTCCATGAGTAAAAACAGCAGGGCTACCGGCGAGCTTGTGAAAACCCGAAAGGGCGCAATCTCGTTGTAAAAAAAAAACGGTACGTCCAAAAGAAAAATGAGCACGGTTGAAAACCCGAAAAGGCTCCATCAGTAAAAACAACAGGGCTACCGGCGAGTTTGTGAAAACCCGATAAGGCGCGATCTCGTTAAAATAAAAAACAACTACAAGGTCCTCTTGATCTTGTGAGGAGAAAACACCTGCGTGAGATCCTTACGACTCACAAGGGAGAAACACACTTAGGGATCCCCATGATTCCTAAGGAGAAATTACGTTTACGAGATCCTTACGACTCATAAGGAGAATTTGCCCTTTGAGACCCTCACGGCTCACATGATTCAAAAGCCTTAAGCTACAGGGATCTGAACCTGTTCTTAAGCCATCACACTCCCCAAATTGCCCTACAAGCTCAATATTGAACCTTGTATACAATCTACAGGCACAATAAACGTTTCCCCAACCAAGTCCCACCAAAGATGAGGAATGTCCTCATGTGGTGAACGACACTTGTAAGTCCTCTCGACTTATAAGGAGAAAACACTCTTGTAAGATCCTTACGACTTATAAGAGAACACACACTTTAGAATCCTTACGATTCCTAAGGAGAAAACGCACATATGAGATCCTCATGACTCATAAGGAGAAACACCTTTATGAGACCCTTAGGGCTCGTAAAGTCGAAAAGCCTTAGTCAACAGGATCCTAACCCTGTTTGCTAAGCCGGATTTGTTCAAATCGACAAAGGCAAATGATGATTCGCTCCTGGCAACATTCCAGTGGCAGCGATGTTGATGCCTAAATTAGTATCAAATTCCAAGTTCTTTCAAAGCAAATGATGATTCGCTCCTGGCTATATCCCAGTCGCAGCGATGCTGATGCTAAGATTGGTATCAGATCTCAAGTTTCAAACTCGCAATAAAAATCAGCGAGCCAAAAATACGTATGAAATAGCCGAAATGATGGGGAAACTCGCAGTAAAAATGAGCGAGTAAAATATATGCATATAAAAATAGCCGAAATGTTTAGGCAACTCGCAATAAAAATCAACGAGTAAAAAGAAAAAAACAGCCGAAATGATTGGGCGCCGCGAAAAAATAGCCTAAATGATTGTGCTATCGCGACTTTCGCGATATACAAAAGCTGAAATGATAGAGCATCGTGGAAAGAATCAGAAAAAATGAAAATGAAACTTTTGCCCTATAGGTGAGATCACATTGACCCCTGTAGACAATCCATGGGCACAAACGGAAAGGGAACTATATTACCTCACCGGGCTTCGTCAAAAGGAAGCCAGATCTCGATGGCTACATCTACAACCTAGAAATCAACAATGGCGTTACTTCTTGTTCCAACCAGAAGCAGATCCGACACGACGTCAGCAAAACGGAGCCATGGCAAAATCCTCTAGTTCCAAATCTCGACGGTTCACAGACAGCCTAGAGACTACCTCGGAGCCACGGCAAAGTCCTCCAGTTCCAAATCTCTACGGTTCACAGACAGCTTAGAGACTACCTCGGAGCCACGGCAAAGTCCCCTAGTTCTAAATCTTGATGGTTCATAGACAGCCTGGAGACTATCTCGGAGCTATGGCTAAGGTCCTAGTTCCAAATTTCGACGGCAACATCTACAGCCTAGAGATCAACAACAACGTTCTTCCTCCCTCCAGCTGGATGCAGACGCGACATCAACAAACGGAGCCACGGTAAAGTCCCCTAGTTCCAAATCCCGACGGTTCACAGACAGCCTAGAGATTACCTCGGAGCCACGGCAAAGTCCCCTAGTGTTAGTTATATGTATGCCCTAGAGGCCATTACTGTACATGCGATATATATTGTAGTGAATGCTTGGACATATATAGGGAGGACTTTCTTGCTCGACATGATAGTATGCTATCTGGTTGCACTTTATCTTAACATGTTAATAAATACTGTTTTGTGATCACATGTTGGTAAAGCCCTTAGGATGATTACTTGACTACCAGGTTTATGATGTAGATCATACTAGTGGGGACATGGTAGTCGATAAGTACATCCTTCAAATGTTCCTAGTCGTGGGAGTATCGAGACAGGGCATCGATACTCCAGAGTAGACTAGCGTATGCGCTTCTTGACCCATATGATGGGCGATGGATGATCCCATATCTATTGGTGTTTGACATCAGAGAAGATATACGGGTGCTCAGTGGAGACTTGGTACACTGAACGGACTCGCCGAGAACTCCTAGATGGTATTATACCTATCGTCGGATAGCAGTTCTCTGGTGATACTGGTACAGGTTAGTCTGTAGACCCGAGATCGTCATAGAGTCTTGTGTGATTCCCACTGTGCTTTGATTTCCACCTTACCACGGTCAAGAGATCATGCAAAACAGTGGCTTTTGGGTACAGTCCCGTGTCACATGGAGGCAATGAGCGATAGGAGGGGTTTCGTCTCTCCCGGTGTTGGGAGTTGATGTTGCGCTATGCTCGATTGGCCATAACAGGAAATCCCTGGCCAGGGTTGCTGAGATTTACTGGTAAGTGTTATCAGTAGTTTCTTGAACCGTTATGGATCTTGTATCGGCATGACTTATCAGGCTATTGGGGTCTGACGTTATACCACCCCAGGCTATATGATATGCGACATATCAGACGAAGAGATCGGACTGTACGGTAGTGTTACTGATTGGATTCGCAGGAGTTATAGCAGGATTGCTTGTTGATCTTCTGATCGCTCAATACCCGGGTGGCCGTTACGTTTAGCAGACCGCTTGCGGCTTGTGGGTGTTTGATATGATCATCACCTACTGCCGGCGTATTGACGAGTCTTTAGAGTCCTACACAGAGGTTTCCTGGTTCATACGAAACGGCGTAGGAGCACATATGTGATATGTGCGGAACCGAGATTAGTACGGGTATGTGATACCGTATTCTATTCTCGCGATATGTGATATCGGTCAGTTATATGTGATATAGCCGGGTTATCGGATCAAGTGTTGATTCGATGAAATAATATATATTATATATGGTCACTTAAATATTTATTATTCTCACTTATAATGCATTTAACATATATTTGATATATGTTTATTGTATTGTTTTCTTTTGTTACATGAATATTATATATGTGATATATAATATTGTGACATGCTTGGTTACACATGCAACATGTATGTATGAGAGTCATACCATGCTAGGGTTTATGTTAGGGTTTCATTTATCATTAAGTAATTACAAATTAGTGGATTTAATCAAAGCTAGAAGCTTGTAGAAGCTTGTAGATAAGCTTTGACTTAGTCCACACTTTTGTTTCTACTTAAGATATTTTGTGACTTAACCATTAACCCTTACCATGGTTAATTCTCTACATGGGTTAGTGTATGGATGATATACTCACCCAAGGGTTGCATTTGAACCAGAAGAGATATTTTCATCACTTGAGATATTTCCTTCTTCTTCTCCTTCTTCCTCATCTCATTTTTGCTCTCTTGACTTTGAGATCAAGAAGAAATATAGTGAGAAATTAAATACTGAAGTGAGCTAAATTCCTACTTCATCATCCTCTACGTAGCCAATTAGTTTAGGGTGTTTGCTTCACTAATCTATATAATTAGTGAAGAGATAGCATGAGCTAGTGTCTCCTCGACGTAGATCATCTTTAGCCTCGAAGACTTCGAAGCAAGCTTGTTCGTTTCTTCATGGGAGCCTCTATAGAGTCCGGAAGTTCATGCTCGCAGCGAAGGGACTACTACACGGAGCTATTGAAGTGAAGGACCGGTCTACAAAGGTTGTATTCCTTATTCACTTAGATGTAAAGAGTTTAGGAACTTTATCAAAAGAATCATTAACATCCTAATCGGGCGCGCTAGCAATTCTTTGCTAGTTCCGACCACGATTAGAGATTAGATTAATGATTGTTTTGGTAAAGGCTAGATATGAACGGAGTTCCGTGTCGAGATAAGGGTTAAGAGTGGGATTCCTTTCCCTCCAGAAACCCTAATCTACACGCATCACCGTCATTCTAGTTCTAAATCTATTAATGGATTAAAAGGGTAACTTTTAATTAATCGTCCATAACTACTAAATCCTAACGAACTCTACAAGCCCTCTTATTATATTAATTATATCTTTAAAATAATCTAGATCTATATTTTACATTCTTGTTTAATGTAGATCTAGAAATCTTTCTATAAAATTCTTTATCCCTCCTCTCTTTCTCAACACATCTAAAGTAAAAGTAAAAGGTTCCACGTTTCCCAGAGGACGACCCGTACTCATCTCGGTCTAGCTACACACGACACCGTTCTGATTGTGGTTAACTACAAACACACTTTTTCGAATCAATCAAATGGCGCCGTTGTCGGGGATACGTGCGTAATTCTTACTATTTGTGTTGAATTCTTAGACGATTCATATCATTATTAATACAAAACTGCAAATTGCATATTTAACGATTTGTGTGTGAATTTTGCGAGGGAATCTGGAGTCACGGACTTGAGGAAACAGGAGATCTAGGGTTCCGAACTTCTCTGGTATCTTTCTTAACTCCTTCTCTCTCCTCTAAATCCAATAAAATCTATTTTCTGCAGGATTCTTTGCAAAATTGCGCCGCTAAAAAAAAAATCTTTTTGCAAAAGTTTTGTGATTGGTTTTGTTTTGCATATTTAATACGGACTTTAAGGGGCAAAGACCAAATCAAGATTAGGTGGGGATTTCATCACCCTTCCTAAGCCCCACAAATCACAAACTGAGCATATAGATCAACCCTTCATTAATTTAAAAAATATCTATACCAGACTCTAAGAATTATCGCGCTCAATAAGGATAGAGGAAGGTCGTGGGTAATCTATCGCTTATCCGCATTACTTTTGTAGTGCCTAGGCAAGTGTGTCAAAGGCTAGTGGTTTTTAATTAGGCCCACGACGTGGTTCCTTCCCACTTACCTGGCTACAAGGGTAGTACGGAGACGGTAGAGGATTGATCCTGCGGCTTGTCCTTTGGAAGTCTAGGAGCGGTCTAGAGACTGGACCTAGGTAACCATAGTTCTAGGGTTGTGCATTTTTGTGTGATTTGTCTTAATCCGTCATTTTTCAAAACAAACCAATTGCTTTCTCTCCTTTTTACCCCTTCCCCCTTCTTCTCTTCTTATAATGGGTGACCTAAACAGAAGAACACTCGCCGAGCTTTGCTGTCCACAACCAGATATCTCTTGTTTTCGAAATCCCTTCGGTATACCGTCCGGCTCTTCCATGTCCTTAAGTGATCATATAGAACAAGCAGGAAGAAACAGTTGGTCACCTCAGTCTAGGTCTTATCAGCCGTATCCTAATCCGATATCTGTTTCAGTTCATACCCAGAGTGAGGAAGCCCCTAGACGAATGTCCATTGCTGAGCACATAGCTAGGTCTAGAGGCCAAAGTTTCAACACGGACCAATATCAACCATCACCACCACTGTCCGGAGAAGAGTTTGATATGCGGTTTGTATATAGCCAACCAACCTACCCATATCAATATTCTTCTTATCATAATATTGATCCAACCCCTACCCAATTTTCGCAACCATTCTGTTCCTATCAATCCAATCCGACTTTTCCACCTACTCTAGACAGTTCTTCTAATCAGTCATTTGGGAGTTTTAATTACCCACAGGAATTTCAATCTTATACTGAAACCCCTTATCAACCCAAGACTAGTCTGGAGCAGACATTAGAAAAATTTATGGAACTGACGAATCAAATTATGAAGGATTTGGGTAGTAAGACAGAACTGTACACCCTTCCTAATTAAACCTCCCCATTCCAAACTGAAATCCACAACTCCAGTTTCATAGATTCATCAAGAACAATGTCTGATAAGTTGTGTGACTTTGTAGTGTTTGATTTACCCAACTGTGAAGGGTCCATTTCAAGTGAAACCATACCCAACCCTTGTGATCTCTACACCTCCACTCTTGAACTAAAACTGATTGAAAACCATACTTTTGATGAGGAGTTTGAGAGTTTTAACCTTCACTTGAATGAGGTGATTGATGTTGGGGATATTTTGATTGATGAACCCGAAATATTGGATGATTTTGTCCCACCAATTCATCAAATTCTTTCACTTCCTTGTGGTCATCATCTTGAGCCTTTAATTCTTTCCGAATCCCAAATACGTCTTGAAGTTGATGATAATGGTATACCCGAAGATCAGACTGAAATACAGCCTCCATCTTCCACATCTGGTTCAGCAACACTCGACACACCAATTTGTTTACCCATTTCACCTTCTACTTTCTCCGCTTCTTCTTCTGTTCCTATAGTTTCAGTGAGTTTTGATGAATCACAATCCGTTAATTCAAGTTCAATAATATCAGAAATTCAACTTGATTTGGATATTTTTGAAAATAAGGTAGATGAGTTTTTCGAGTCCTCTACCTCAATGATTTTTGATGAATCAAGTAGGTTAAATTCTGGCGCAAAACTCTTTGACATCAAAATGATCAATCACACCATTGATAAAAGTTTTGAAGAACTTTTTGCTGACGAACTTGAATTTTTAAACAATACGGATTTTGTGACTAATCAATCTCCACTTATAGAGGTTGAACCGTCCCCATTCTTTCTTCCTAATCATTCACATTCATCCTCATTCTTTCTTTTCTCTAATTTCAAACCCTTTCCAGACCACCTCTTATCCCTTCCCCATTTTTTCTTGACTCAATACAACCTATTCTTCCACCAACCTATACGCTATACTGATAACATCTTTGAATGGTTGGTATTAACTTTTGGTCTTTCTAAAGCCTTACTTTGACCAAATGACTCACCCCCTCTTAAAATGCTTCATATTGTCTAACTCATGTTTGAGGGGGGGGGTATATTTTTGGCTCTTGAATATAACTTTTGTCCTCAAATTGGTGAGCCAAAAATAAGTTTGGGAGAGAATTTTCACTTTCATATATTTTTGCCCCCATTAATAATTTCCTCCCAAGTCTACAGGTTTTTGTGCTTAATGGATGACATTAGTGAGGACACTGCTGTAAACATGTTTGGGGGAGGTTTGTGCTTATTTACACATCAAGTTGCATCATATTCTCTACAAGCACAAATTTTCAAAAATTTTAAAATTAAAAAATAAAAAATTTATAACAAAAGAGTAGAAAGTGAAAAATTACATCTAAAAGATAGGAATAGTTTAAGAAAACCAAGAAAATTAGAAGTTTTCTTACACGAACTAGTAATAAGTAGTTATGAGCTGTTGTCCCAAGGGTTAGTAAAATGAAGGAAGTCACTAATCTGAGGATAAAAATAAGTCTGAAAAATAGTTTCTATTCTGGAAGCCGAACATTTGAATGTTGATACCCTACTATATGCACTTACACATGTCTTGAAACTCGGGATAGTAGAGGATACCTTGAAATGCTCTTGTCTAAAAGACAAAGTATGAAGGAAATAAAAAAATGAAGAAAATATAAAAGTGGTGAAAAGAAAAATGAACACTGGTTTTGTTATCGCCAAGGCAGCAATAAAAAAATATAGCGAGGGTGCCTCTTCACCTAGTGCCCTAAGGCCAACTGGTCTGGGAGTCACTGCTAAGCCTTAGGTGGTGCAAGATGAGGAAAATATTATCACCTAATCAGCAAGCACATGAGTAATCGGTTGGTTAGTACCTCAAGAAGTATTAACGGTTGCATGAAAATGTGTGAGCAAATCTAAATATTCATCAAGTTAAAAAGTACTGAGGTAGATGGACAAGAGTATGATAGCTTGAATTGAATTCTCCGAGTGTAGGGATGTTCTTTACACACACGTGGGGTATATAATCAATGTTTAAAAGAAAGATATGAATGAAGAATAAAGACGATGTTTTATTGAGGCATAATGTGATTTCTAACATTTTTTCATGACTATTAAGATAGGGCTCATGACAACTGAAAAGCTAGTGTAGTTGGAAACTCTTATTTTCAAAGTCTTTCTTTTATGGTTCTTATCTTTATATGTAAATTTCACCATCTCTCTTTTGTTATAGGATTTTGTGGGTGCAATCCGCTGAAAACCCTCAGGAGACAACACTCCTCCTACTAGGGACACCTAGAGGTTTAACGGCTTGTTGCACGTGCTCAGTGCAATCGTGTTGCCTACGAAAGTGTGCTTAGTTTTCTCCTTTTTTTTCTCCTCTTGAATAAACTAGTTTGCTTGGGACGATCAAAAATAAGTTTGGGGGTATTTGTTCAGTTGATAAAACTGCACATTTGTATTACATTTTTCCTACCATTTTCATATTAAAAAAAGGACTCTATTATAATATATCATACATATGAGGGTTTATGTATAAAAACACCATTTTCCATGTGTTAATATATTTTAATTATCATTTGGTAGGAAAATGTATGCAAATAAATTCATTGACCAAATTCTAGTAGAACTAAGTCTACTAAATATTATTTGAGATTATTGTGCAGAATTTTCCAAGTTGTTATGCAGAATATATCAAACAAATCAATTTGTTGAAGAAAACTTGCCAAATTAAGAAGCAAAACTTGGAGACTAAGTCTGGAAGCAATCGAGAGAAGATTTCTGAATTCTAAAGGTGCTTAGGATTGCCAAATGTCATAAGAAGAAAGACCAAGAATTTTGATGAAGAGATCTCTGCCTTTGAGCGCGGATCCGCTGCCAACCCCCCCTTGGGCCGCGGATCCGCCGCACTTCTAAGGAATTGGGAGCCAAGATTTTTTGTCATAAATCTATGATGAATTTTACCAAGTTTTCAACAAGAAGATTCTGGCTTTGCACTATAAAAGGGCACCGAGAGCCTCTTTGAAAAGTTATCAAGCCGAAGAGATCACGAAGCCCCTGACGCTCACGCATCCAGGCTGATCATCGACTGTTCGACCACCTCTTTAGGAAAGATCGAGAAGCAACTAGTTTGTAATCATTTTCTACGGATTAAAGTGTAGTTTGTTCAAGTTGATTAATAAAGGTAGTTATTTTATTTAATTCTTTTGCATTTTATATTATGTTTTCCCTCTCTGTCTTTTCATCTTCTTTTCCCAACATGCGCGAGTAATTCTCCGCTTGTTAGGGTTCGTAGGATTAGGGTAGGCTATTGGACGATGAAAATAACTAAACCCTTTTTAAGTCCTATAAAGTTTAGGAACTTTATCAAAAGAATCATTAACATCCTAATCGGGCGCGCTAGCAATTCTTTGCTAGTTTCGACCACGATTAGAGATTAGATTAATGATTGTTTTGGTAAAGGCTAGATATGAACGGAGTTCCGTGTCGAGATAAGGGTTAACAGTGGGATTCGTTTTCCCTCCAGAAACCCTAATCTACACGCATCACCGTCATTCTAGTTCTAAATCTATTAATGGATAAAAATGGTAACTTTTAATTAATCGTCCATAACTACTAAATCCTAACGAACTCTACAAGCCCTCTTATTATATTAATTACATCTTTAAAATAATCTAGATCTATATTTTACATTCTTGTTTAACGTAGATCTAGAAATCTTTCTATAAAATTCTTTATCCCTCCTCTCTTTCTCAACACATCTAAAGTAAAAGTAAAAGGTTCCACGTTTTCCAGAGGACGACCCGTACTCATCTCGGTCTAGCTACATACGACACCGTTCTGATTGCGGTTAACTACAAACACACTTTTTTGAATCAATCATGGACTCACAAAGATAAGGCCTACTCCGTCTTTAATCATGGGGGTGTTTTGCTTTCGCTTCTTCAAGGAGGACGCTCTATCAAAGTAGAGTTCCCATCGGGTATCATTCCCTTCTTTCTCCTTGTCAATTGCATCAAATGCGTGTTCGTCCGGCAACTCAAATTTTGAGGTACTTTAAGGCTTCTCATCACCGGAGCTTTTTCGTCCTGACGCTGACGCTTGGCCTTTTCGTAAATGGCCATTTCACGTTCTCGATCAGCTTTGCTCTTTTGAAGAGCTTCGTTCAGTAGCTTGTCGATGAGGTCATCTGACGGTTCCATGGATTTTGGTTCTAGATCTGCCCCCAGTTTCTCTATGTCAGGAGCCTCTTTGCTATTTGTAGGGTGTTTTTCGTACCTCCATTGAGATGGGAATACGCACACGCTTGTCGGGTGCATTACAGATTCCCCCAGCCTAGAGTAGGCTGGGGTTTATTGATTGTGGGGATCTGAATCTCCAGTAGCCGTAGACTAAGCTGCAGTTAATTACCCCTCATCTTTGGAGCGAGAGAACCTCCGATTGACGGGTTAAACAGGTCAGGTAAACTCAATGTGCAGTGTTGTGTTTTGAAAGGTTTTTGGATATATCGGGGCCCCCGCGGAGTTTTTATGGGGGTACCGTAACCCGGATAGAGGGCTGGGGGTCAAGGAGGCTAGCAGTCCTCTTACGGGGTGTGGGGCAGCGTCCTGTTAGAAATTTTTTCTAACGGGGGAAGGATATTTAGTGTGGAGTGCATATAAAAATGGGAGGAGCATCTTAAAGATGCGTGCATAGCACGTGGGCGCTGGACGCCCATGGGTCACGTGCTTGGCGCATAGGCACTAGCGCTCATGAGTCACGTGCCTGGCGCATGAGCGCTTGGCACCCACAGGTCACGTGCCTGGCGCGTGAGCGCTTGGCGCCCACAGGTCACGTGCCTAGCACGTGGGCGCCGGGCGCCAGCGGGTCACGTGTGCAGCACGCGACCGCTGGGCGCCAGCAGGTCACGTGCGCTGCACGTGACCGCTGGGCGCTGAGTGCCCGCGGGTTGCATGAGGTGTACGTGGGTGCTTAGTGCCCGCGGGCTACGTGCCTTGCACATGCCCACAGGTGTGCGCTGCACGTGACCGCTGAGCGCTGAGCGCCCTCGTGTCACGTGAGGCGCACGTGGGCGCTTTATCTTCCGCGGGTCACATGCCATGCATATGAATGCTGGGCGCCCACGGGTCATGTGCTCTGCACGTGACCGCTGGGTGCCCATGGGTCATGTGTACGGCACGCGATCGCTGAGCGCCCATAGGTTACGCGTACGACACGCGACCGCTGGGAACACCAGCGGAAAATGGGCTTAGCCCCTGGGTTAGGAGTTAAACTCCCAAGGGATTTTGAGTGGAGTTAAACTCCTAAATGATCTGGAATAGGAGTTAAATCCCTTTGAGGATTTGGAACTTGGAGTTGAACTCCCTAAACATCTTCAGAGGTGATCAAAGGGGACCCTCTCTTCTCTCTTTAGCCATGGAGCGTCTTTTGAGCCTTAGATCTGTCCAAAGTTGGATTGTTCCCCTCCGAAAGGCGGCGCACAGGACCGCGATGTCCTGGCGCTGGGATTCGGGGCAGATGCTATTTGGTTTTATCCGTCTATCTCTCCGAAGATACCAAGTTGATTTGTGGCACCGTGGATCGGAGGTTTAGACGGATGCGGCCGATGTAGCAGACTTCGTCAGATTCCCCCTCAGGGTGAGGGGTTTTTGATTGTGGGGACGCTCTTCCCTGCAGGCGCAAGCCCCTGCAGTTAATTACGCTACCGCATCGCGGTAACAACTTTCTCTTTCTCCAGAATTTCACTTCGTGTCGTGTGTGTTTGTTTTGTTTGTAGTTGCCCGTGGATTGTATACGGAGACTGAGTAATGCCGTCGCCCGTAGGACGTGGATTAGTCCAAATCCGTATTTACTTAGATTTGGGTTTGGTGTTTTTCGTTTAAGGATGCATTAGTCGCGTTGCGGTTAAGATCAACTTAAACGTTCGTCAAGGATACGTTAGTCCTGTTTTGGACTGAGATTTGACTTGACGTAGTGATTGATTTAATTATCTGGCCGCCGGGACTCGTCACCTCTCTGACGTCGTTGAGGGATTACAACGACAGGCGTCAGAGGAGTTCAGAGATGTACCCTTGAACCAAAGTTGATTTGGAGTTTTTATTGTTTATTTGAATATCTAAGGACACATTAACCGCATTTAGGGCTAAGATCAACTTAGGCGGGACCGTTTAGATCCGGCAAAAGAGCAATTGGCTCTATTGTTCCAATTTAGGGACGTAGTGGTCCAATGTTAGTTTAGGGACGTTTCGGTCCGATACCAGTTTAAGGACGTAGTGGTCCATCGTTAGTTTAGAGACGTTTCGGTCCGATATTAGTTTAGGGACGTCTCGGTCCGATATTAGTTTAGGGACGTTTCGGTCCGTCGCCAGTTTAAGGACGTAGTGGTCCGTCATTAGTTTAGGGATGTTTCGGTCCGATATTAGTTTAGGGACGTTTCGGTCCATTATTAGTTTAAGGACGTCTCGGTCCGTCGCCAGTTTAAGGACGTAGTGGTCCGTCATTAGTTTAGGGACGTTTCGGTCCGATATTAGTTTAGGGACGTCTCGGTCCATTATTAGTTTAAGGACGTCTCGGTCCGTCGCCAGTTTAAGGACGTAGTGGTCCGTCATTAGTTTAGGGACGTTTCGGTCCGATATTAGTTTAGGGACGTCTCGGTCCGTCGCCAGTTTAAGGACGTAGTGGTCCGTCATTAGTTTAGGGACGTTTCGGTCCGATATTAGTTTAGGGACGTTTCGGTCCACGAGTTTAAGGACCCCGCAGTCCATTTGGATGTATGGTCATTGGGACCCGTCACCTCTTTGACGTCATTGAGGAATTACAACGAGGGATGTCAAAGGAGTTCGGAGATGTACCCTCGAACCGGTCGTGAATTGATTTAGGAGAGCCATTTTGCTCAGTCAATTTAATTTAAGGACTTACGGCCAAAATTGGGCTAAGTCCAGTTGAAAATGTTCAACACCATCATTTATTTATTTTTATTAGACTTGTGCTTGGGCTTTGCCCATACTTAAATAATGCATTGCATTACTTCAGGCCATTTATGCCCATTTTGATTGGGATCTGCCCTTTTTTTTATGATGCAGATCGTTTATTTTGGTCCATTGGACCTTTCAATTGGGCTCTGCCCTTCCAAATAATGCACAGCATTTTATTTATTAAGTTTGTTAAGCCTTTTAATTGGGCTTGGCCCTTTAGGAAGTGAAATGCATTGCATTTGTCAGGCGCTCTGCGCCAATCACTGAGTGCAAGCTCATATGGTGATGACACGTGTCATGCTCTGGGGAGCGCAAGCGCAACAGTGCAGCGCGCTACGCTGTTGCGCTGCGTTGTTGCGCTGGCGACACGTGGCGTGCTCTCAGCGAGTTGTACCAATTCTAGAGAGCAAAGCTCTATCTTAAGGACGCTTAGCGCAAGTGGTTTTATAGCCGACACGTGGCGCTCTCTTAAGAGCGCAACGGCGCAACTTGGAAGTGCAAAGCACCAATAATCTTTTAGATACAAGAAGGAAAGTGCAAAGCACTGTTTAATTTCTTGATCTGAAATAGATCAAAGAAAAATAAATTTTTCTTTTCTTGAAGAACCAGAGGTTCATAAAAGTGCAAAGCACTATTATTATATTTTTTTTATTGTTTTTTTTTTAAAGAACCAGGGGTTCACAAGAAGTACAAAGCACTGTTTATTATGTAAAGATCATTGGTCTTGTTTTTAGATCAATGATCTATTAGAAGGAATTTCTTCTAATCCGTAAAGGTTCTTTTACCTTTTTTCTTGAAATCTTCTCAGAGTTCTCTCTCTTTAAAGTTCTCGAGTTCTCAAAAAAATGTTGATGATTTTGAATTGAGGCTTAGGGTCCTTTTTATAGTGCTCACAAATTAGTTAAATTTGTTAAAGAGATCATTCTCTGAGTGATTTGGGGAATTTTTCCCACCGTTGGATCTTTGATCCAAGGGTTTCTGCTTTGCAGAATAAAATCTTCTTGTTTTAACAAGAACAGAAAAGATTTCTTAAAATCTTAATTCAGTTTTGGCGCAGATGCCCCAGCGTGTGACACGTGTCGCGCAGCGCAGAAGGCAGCGCAAGTGCGCTAGCGCATCTGCGCTGACACGTGTCGCGCAGCGCAGAGCGCAGCGCAACTGCGCTAGCGCATCTGCGCTGACACGTGTCGCGCAGCGCAGAGCGCAGCGCAGCTGAAGCGTTGCTTCCTTTAAACAGAGCTTTGCTCTGATTGGGTGCGCCTTCTTGGGCGCTGCGCTGACGTATTAGCGCCAGACACGCGGCGCGTTGCGCCCGAGACTTGAAGCGTTGCTTCAAAATTTGAATTTTGAATTCAAACAGAGCTTTGCTCTGATTGGGCGAAACAAATGCCCCCCCACCGTTGCGCTCACGTGGCGCGCACGTGAGTGCAGCGGTGGCAAGCCCCTGACCGTTGGATCAAGGGGTGAGCTGAAGGGGCGCAAGCGCCTTATAAATAGGACTCTTTGCCCTTAGAAAATTTTCACCATCTTCAAGATTTTAATTACCAGAGCTTTGCTCTTGCTTGAGAATTTCAGAGCTTTGCTCATTTCTAAAGTTGGAAACTTTAGGTAAAATTAATTTAAATCAAATTAACTTAAATTAACCTTAACCACAGAGCTTTGCTCTTACAGATCTTTTTGATCTAAAGAGATCCCCATTGGGGTTTCATATACAGAGCTTTGCTCTCAGAAAACTTATAGATCTGCAGAGATCTTGTTCATGGGTTCTAATCCATGAACAGAGCTTTGCTCTTTGAATCATCTGTAGATCTTTTAGATCTGAAAAACAAAGAACTTTTTTTTTTTTGTAAGTTTTCATGGATTTTTCAAGATTCCAGAAATTTTAATTTTAAAATCATTTTCAAAATCTTCTTTTTGATGGAATATTACAGAGCTAAGCTCCTTTTTAAAGAATTTTACTCTTTTGAGACCAGAATTTGACAAGTGTCATTCTGTGACAGAGCTTTGCTCTGAAAGAGGAGATTTTCTCCTTGTCTCTAGGGATTCTTTCCCCCCTTTTTTATTATGGGAATGTTCCCCCTAGGGACTAACTGACAATCTCATCCAATGATGAGTTTGTCTTATTGATTGACGTATTGTCATTTAGATTTCATGGGTCCCTCTTTGGTCTCCTACTCACTGCACTGTGGTGCGGTGTAATTAATTAATTTTGATTTTAATTTTAATTAATGCATTTTCTTCTTTCAATACCAAACGTTGGGATTACAACCCTAACGGCTACATTGCTCTTTTGCAGCGATCATGTCTGAAGACACTTCATTCCCGTTCGTCCGCTCGGAGGAGGGGTTTCCAGAGGCGCCCTTGGACCGTGAAGCCCTAACCATGATAAGAGAGTATGACCCTGAGTACAAGAAACTCCACCTTTGGGGGTCCTGGTATAACCAGATTATAATGGGTCGACGCAGCTTCACCTGCGCGGTGCCGTCAGAGCCTATCACGGCAATTCACTATGCCAACTCACCTCCAGTGCAGTATGCCGTGGAGATGATAGACTGGACCGCGAACAACTTTCTTCATCCTGCTATGGACGCGGTTCCGGTTCAGCGTCCTATGGTTTTGGATATCCTAGGACGCCGTATCTGTCAAGGGGAAGCACGGCCCTGGGGGCAATCATATAACCTTGGTTTGATTCCCCGTCACCCGATTGGCTATCTGCCGTGGGCCCGGTACATCCTGTCGACGAGGAAGTCGCAGTTGATAAGACTAGGACTGTACACCGCAGTCTACGTCTCTCTCTTCCAATATCCTACGCTCCCCACCTGGTGGTTCAAGGCTTTCTTGGAGCAGTGGAATATTCCCACCCACACTTTCCTTGCCATGGATCGGGAAGTGTCTATTTCTTTGGAAGAATTCGCAGAGGTATCCGGCCTACCGGTCATGGGGGAACACTATGAAGAGCTGCTCCCGACAGATGAGTACATCTTTGGTGCTAAGCCGATGTTAAGGGGGATTACGCCGGAAAATGCCGTTCAACACCAATTCCCTAGCCTGATCAAGGTGTTGAGCATCTACGAGTCCCTCTTCATCGAACACGGGAGTCGAGGAGTTAATTTTGAGGACTTCATTGCTCGTTTCCTCTGTCCGAGCGTCATTTCGCTAGGAGCCGCCAAATCTGCTATCCTGGATGATCCCTTCGGTTTAGGTTTGGATAACCTGCCGACGAAGGAGATAGATCAAAAGGCTTTCTTCCTCCCAGACTTCCCTACCATATCTTTCGCGGAAATTGCGGCCCCTGGGATGGACGAGGAGTCCTTTTTCTTAGGATTTCTCGGGCTGTGGCTGAGTTGGTTCGCGATCCCAATGCACTCTCATCGCATGCGGCCCTCTGTCTTTTATCCAGCCCACCGCATGGTCATCGGGGTAAAGGTGGCCGTGGGGATTGCCGGCTTAGCGCACTTGTATCATGGTCTCAGCCGAGCCGCGGACGCCAACGAGCCTGGAGCATTGCACGTGGTCTTCCCGATGCACTACTTTATGTCATGGCTCGAGCTACATACGGCGGGTGTATTTGGAATGCATAAAAGGCCTTCATTTTTTGACAAGTGCGGTTTTCCTCGCATCTTACAGCTGATTGGCTCATCAATCGTGACCCCTTCACCACGGGACGCCAGAGCTTTACTGCTTCGCCCTCACACCGTTGGAGTTGGGATGTCTTTTATTGATAAGGTATTAACCATTGGAAAAGCGTCCGCCACTGCGGTGCGACCACTGCAGGACTCCTTCAAGGATGGGGTTTCAGTGTTAACAGCCCGGGAGATCCTTCATTTGTATTCTATTAGACCGGGTTTCCTAGTCTTCAGGCAGGGCGGTGCAGCAATCTTTATGAGATATAATCCGCATCGTTTTGCTCGACAACTGAGTTACGATCAAGGGGTACCTTTAGAAGCTTTCTTACTGGAACCTGCTGTAAATGAAGAGGGGATGGAGAACGCGTTACACCATTTCATGCGCCTGAACACGGGTTCTCGTTTTTTTGTTAGCACGCCGGCCTGTGCTCCACGACTCCTTAATGTATATAAAGAGTGGTACAATCACGCGACGGGGGCTGTTATAAAGGAAGAGAGGCGAATGTTGATTGACCGTAAAGAAGTATCCCCCGGTACCAATCGTAACGCTCCCTTAGCGCCAAGGCTCCTGGTGGTCCCTCCTCTAAAAGATACTGGGGGCAGACCATCACGTGCGCAAAGCCCTCCACGTGAATTGCCGCTCCCTGATATCGCGGATGTACCTCCTGTACCCCGTGCTCCGGCGGAAACAGTGGTTGTACCCTCGCCAGAGTCTGGCGTGGGTGCGGACATCGGGACCCGTCGTCCCAAAGCGGCGGCCAAGCGTAAGTCGCTTCCCCGTGAGCCTAGGGCTGGAGGGCAAAAGAGAAAGAAGTCGCTCTTCGCCGTGGACGTTGTGCTCGGCCAGGAACCCCATGCTCCTTATTCCGAGGGTCTGCTTGAATATGGGACTAACGCAGGATTAGTGATGCCGCCGCCGGACGATACCGACTTGGAAGCTGCTCTCAGAGCTTCGGCATGGCTGGTGAAGCGTGACGCGTGGCTGGCTAAGCTTGCGCAATCAGGTAACTACTAGTCACTTTTTCTTTACTGCAACGTATTTTCTTCTTTATTCCATTATTTTTGACTAACGCTTTTCTTTCTTTTCTTTCAACAGGCATCACCGATGAAGAAGCCATTGCCGCTTCTCTGAAGACTTTTCAGGATGAGGAACGTCTCAGGGCATCTATGGGCCTTAGTAAGTTTCGACTCCTCAAGTTTTTTCTGTTTTCCTTGTGTTATGGTCGATCTAACCTTTCCCTTTTAATTGCAGGGACCTCAATGCCTCTCCCTCCTAGCGACGCAGACGTCCTACCAGCTGCCGACGTTCCCGCTTCTTTTGGGCCACCACAGGAGGTTCGTCTTGAAGAGCCGATGAGAGATGCCTTAAAGGCTCTGGAGGCATCCCTGAATGAAGATGATGACGCCTTGAAGGAGGCGTCACAGAGGTCCCTCATAACCGCTCGGGAGGAGAGGAAGCGGTTGAGGCGTGAGGCGAAGGCGCGCAGGGCTGCCTTAGCCATGGGAGCGGGAACCAGCACCGCCCCTCGAGCTGATACTCCCTCCGGAGAGGCCCCTGTCGCCCTATCCACTGCCTGCAGAGAGGTGGCGCGAGCAGTTCGGAGCGCAAACGGCAAATCCGCTTCAGGTAATATTTCTCTCAGAGTTTTTGTTATAAGGATTTTAATGTCATTGGTCCTTATATCTCTTATCTTTGCAGGGCCAAGTCCGATCGAGGGAGAGGCGGAAGCCGTCGATCCGAGGGGAACGGAGGAGGCGAGGCCTGCCGAACTCGAGCCGACAGTGGGTAATATCGTTGAGGCCATGGAGCCTGGAGTGGAGGTCGAGGGGCCTACCGCCGAGAAGATCATTGATGCCGAACCTGAAGCGGAGGCAGATGATATGATCATTATAGCTGAGTCCAGGGTGGTGGCGGCTGAGGCGCTTGAGGCCGGCGGTCCCCTGGCGACGGTAGGCGATAAAACTGCAGCTATTGAACCTGAGAGAGTAATGGGTGAGGCGGCCGTGATTCCCGAGGACGAGCCAGCCGCTCCTTCTCTGGAATCTGGTAATACTCCGATCATAGCCCTTCCCGTCTATGGCCGTCCGCCGTCCCCAGGTCTTGCTAGCACGACGACGGTCCCTATCGAGTCGGGTGACGAGGCCACGGGCGGTGGTCTCATGTCGGTAGAGGAGGGAGTCGCCTCTGTTTCAGCCGGGAGCTCCTCAGGTAAACCCTAAGTGGTTGCTTTTCTTTACTTTACGACCTTTTCTGACAAGTTCACCTTTTCGTAATGCAGGTGCAGCTAGTGCCGATGCCCCACTGCTCGAGGGAGCGCCTTCAACGACTGCTTTGGCGGTGGTCACCTCTCAACCTTCTCTTATTCCTTCGAAGATGTTGGAAGGTATGGGTTTATAACTTATTAATCCTATCTTTCAGATATACAGTTTATGTGCTGAAGTCACACTGTTGTATCTTTCAGGAGTGCTTTTTGATCATCTCTATCAAGTGTTGCTCCTACACTTCTCCTTCCCGTCTGAATTCGCCTCCCCGTCTGGTGGTGCTGGTGAGTACTGTTCCCGATTGGTAGCTTTGTCTTTTTAGCGGTAGAATTATTTCCAACTCTCTCTTGTTCTGACTACAGCGTTGCAAATCGAAGGGGGAGCAGAAAGATCGACTGCACCACCAGCCCTTCCGGCCTTGCCACCTGTCTCCACCGGTATAATAAACCATCTTATCAATGACTTCCTTTGTATCTATTGAATCATCATCTAATCGCCTTTCGTCTTTTTCCAGCTGTCGTTCCAGTCTCGGTATCTTTTGAGTCTCGCATTACAACACCGGGCGGCCTTTCCCAGCGACGCCCGTCCTCGAAAGGTGCCGCGAATAGTTTGCGCATGCTGAGCGACTACATCGAGGAGCTCGACATCGAGGCTCCAGTATCTGCTGAGGATTTCTCCACGACGGTTAACCCGATGTTGGGGATATTTGCTACCTTCCATGACGAGGGTGCTGTCGCCTCTTGGGTTAACTATTGTCGGGAAATCGAGGCTTGCCTTCATCAGCTAGAGTCAATGCGCTTGTCCCCTGAGACTTTGGCCTCGAGCACTCAACGGGGAGCGTGGCTCGAGCAAAGCGCTTCTCATTTCCTTCATCTGGAACAAGAAGTGGTTTTGAGGCTGAAGGAGTGCCAAGAATCTTCAAGCAACACTGTTCGCCTGCGTGCTGAAGTTGAGACGAACGCCGCTGAGGTAAAGGCCGTCTTCGAGGGCCTTCTGGAGCGCATCTCAAATGGGCTGAGACTGAAGCGGGCACTCGATATTGCCGAGCATGACATTGCAGGCCGTGAGGCTGCTCATCAGGCCGTCAGGGATCAGCTTGCCTCCTTCGCACAGCAACGGGCCCAAGTGGAGGCGGAGTTGGCAGTGGTGGCCAATCGGGAAAAGGCATGGAAGGAAGTGTGCGAGCAATTGCTGGATCTGTGCAAGACGCTTCCTTCTCAGTAATTTTCCTTGTATCGTTGGTATTTGTAACATATATGTATATCTTGTATTCTTTAGTACGATGTATCCTAAACTCAATCAAATTTTATGAATGAAAGATGCATATTTTTGTAATGTCTTGTGTCATTTCTCCGTCTTTTCTTTCTTTTATTATCAGTACGCCACCTTAGTAACCATGATTGACGGATGATTAGGACGAGTATCCCAACCATTTTAAGAAATAGCGATGGCTTAGGCCGCAGGTTTAGATCTGCTGCCTAAGACTTTTCAACTCTGTAAGCCGTGAGGGTCTCATAGAGATTTTTCTCCCTACGGATCGAGAGGATCTCGTAGGTGGATTTTCTCCTTAGGAATCGTGAGGATTCCTAAGTGTGGTTTTCTCTTATAAGTCGTAAGGATCCTATAAGAGAATTTTTCCCTCTTACGAGTCGAAAGGATTCGTAAGTGGTTGTTTCCCTCCTCGTCGAAATTCGAATTCAGAGAGTGAGACCCGTGAATAGTATGCAAGAGACCATTTAGGATTGACTTGCAGGGTCCCATTGTTCAGGAAGCAAGTTTTTGAATCTTTACTGCCCGAGATGTGAGTCAAAGAGGCTCTCGTCACGGAGTGTTTGTATCCGTGAATTGAGAATTTTGCTAGGGATTATTTGTTTCCCAAGCGCCAAGGATTATTTGTGTCCTTGGGGTTTGAAACGAATCGATGGTTCCCACGGAGGCGCTGGTGGCTCTGCGAGTCGACGCGGATCAGAAGGCTCTCGTCAAGGAGTGTTTGTATCCGTGAGTCGAGGAGTTTGCTAGGGATTATTTGTTTCCCGAGCGCCAAGGGTTATTTGTGTCCTTGGGATTTGAAACGAATTGATGGTTCCCACGGAGGCGCTGGTGGCTCTACGAGTCGACGCGGATCAGAAGGCTCTCGTCAAGGAGTGTTTGTATCCGTGAGTCGAGGAGTTTGCTAGGGATCATTTGTTTCCCGAGCGCCAAGGATTATTTGTGTCCTTGGGGTTTGAAACGAATCGATGGTTCCCACGGAGGCGCTGGTGGCTCTGCGAGTCGACACGGATCAGAAGGCTCTCGTCAAGGAGTGTTTGTATCCGTGAGTCGAGGAATTTTGCTAGGGATTATTTGTTTCCCGAGCGCCAAGTGTTATTTGTGTCCTTGGGGTTTGAAACGAGTCGAGGGTTCCCACGGAGGCGCTGGTGGCTCTGCGAGTCGACGCGGATCAGATGGCTCTCGTCAAGGAGTGTTTGTATCCGTGAGTCGAGGAATTTTGCTAGGGATTATTTGTTTCCCGAGCGCCAAGGGTTATTTGTGTCCTTGGGGTTTGAAACGAGTCGAGGGTTCCCACGGAGGCGCTGGTGGCTCTGCGAGTCGACGCGGATCAGAAGGCTCTCGTCAAGGAGTGTTTGTATCCGTGAGTCGAGGAGTTTGCTAGGGATTATTTGTTTCCCGAGCGCCAAGGGTTATTTGTGTCCTTGGGATTTGAAACGAGTCGAGGGTTCCTACGGAGACGCTGGTGGCTCTGCGAGTCGACGCGGATCAGAAGGCTCTCGTCAAGGAGCATTTGTATCCGTGAGTCGAGGAGTTTTGTTGGAATCAATGGCTTCTTCGGTTGAAATGAACCGTTGAAGTTTGGCTTCGTCGTTTGACGGGACCCACTGGGGAAGTATGGTCCTTTCTCTGTTTACGCCCTTGGATTGTATACAGGGATCGATGTGATCTTAACTGTAGGGCCGAAGTTCTATCATTTCTTCTTTTTATTTTATTTTATTTCCGCGATGCTCTATAATTTCAGCTTTTATATCGCGAAGGTCGCGATTGCCCAATCATTTCGGCTATTTTTCGCGGTGCCCAATCATTTCGGCTATTTATTTTATCTTTACTCGTTGCTTTTTATTACGAGTTGCCCAATCATTTCGGCTATTTTGCATGCATACATTTTACTTGCTGCTTTTTATTGCAAGTTGCCCTACCATTTCGGCTATTTCGTATGCATGAGCGGCCTACTGGCTTTCGCCGTAAGCCTGAAATTGGACACCGATTTTTGGCATCAGCACCGCTGCAACTGGGATATTACCAGGAGCGAATCATCATTTGCCTCTGTCGTTGTCGAACAAAGGAGGCTTAGCGATCAGGGTTAGGGTCCTGTCGACTAAGGCTTTTGATTTCATGAGCCGTAAGGGTCTCATAAAGGTATTTCTCCCTACAAGTCGTGTGGATCTCATAGGCTTATTTTCTCCTTAGAAATCGTGAGGATTCCTAAGTGTTTTGTTTCTCTGTAAGTCGTAAGGATCCTACATGAGGGTTTTCTCCTCATAAATCGAGGGGATTTATAAGGGTTGTTTACCATGCGAACGTATTCCTAGTTACGGATGAAATTTGACTAGGGAAATGTTTATTCGCGCCCGTGGATTGTATACAAGGGTCAATATTGAACCCCCTTGTAGGGCAATATTGGAAGTTTGTGGGGGTTTGCTTAAGCACAGGTTTAGGTCTCTGTGACTTAAGACTTTCAAATCCTATGAGCCGTGAGGGTCCCATAAGAGAGTTCTCCTTACGAGTCGTGAGGATCTCGCAAGTGTATTTTCTCCTTAGGAATCGTGGGGATCCCTAAGTGTGTTGCTCCTTTGTGAGTCGTAAGGATCTCATGCAGGCGGTTTCTCCTTACAAGGTCGAGAGGACTCTATAAGGGTTCTCTAACGAAGTTGCGCCCTTTCGGGTTTTCACGAACATTCGCCGGTAGTCCCGCTGTTTTTACTCACGGAGCCCTTTCAGGTTTTCATCCGTGCCCTTTTTTGCTTATGGACATACCGTTTTTTTTTTATCTCGTCACCCTAAGGATGCTGCGGTAGTAGTTTAAGGACTTTTCGGTCCGCTATTAGTTTAAGGACATTTCGGTCCATTGTTGAGAAGGTTGGCTATTCTTTATGAAGCTTGAGCCTAGGAAGATAGCGAGCGGACTTAGTCGTTGTCATCCATCATTGACCTAGGCTGTGACTCATTAAGCATAGTATTTCTTTAGGAAGCGACCGTTTATTGGCCTGAAAGGCCTTTCACCGTGCATGTCCATGAGTAGATAGGCCCCACCCTGGTAAACTTTATCTACGATATACGGGCCTTCATAGTTTGGCTCGAATTTTCCCCGCTTGGCGCGATTGGGGATCATCGGCCTTTTGACCACTAGCACGAGTTCGCCTTGGCGGAATGTCCTCGGTCGGGTCAATCTTTCATATGAGCGCGTCATCTTTGCTTTATACGCTTCTAGATTTTGCTGCGCTATGAGCCGGATTTCATCAAGGGCGTCAAGCTCTTCAAACCGAAGGTGAGCATTTTCTTCGTCCGTCAGCTCGTAGTGGACTGCCACTCGTAGAGAAGGTAATTCTATCTCGAGAGGGAGTACTGCTTCCGTCCCAAATACCAACGCGTATGGCGTTGTGTTTGTGGCCGTTTTAAACGTAGTTCGATACGCCCAAAGAGCCTCTTGCAATCTTTCGTGCCAATCTTTCTTATTTCGGGACACTGTTTTCTTTATGATTTTCGTCAATGTCTTGTTGAAGGCTTCAGCTAGTCCATTAGCTCGCGGATTATAAACTGAGGAGTATCTCCAGTCTATATTGTGCTGCTGTGCGAAGCGGCTAATTTTATGACTTCGGTAGGCTGGCCCATTATCAGAGATGATCCTTCTTAGGGTTCCGAACCGGTATATGACATGCGGTTTGAAGAAATAGAGGATGTTCTCCGTCTTCACTTCCCTCAACGGTACCGCCTCTGCCCATTTGGAGAAGTAGTCAGTCGTCGCTAGGATGAAACGATGTCCCTTAGACGATGCTGGTTCGATGGGGCCAACTATATCAGTCCCCCACATTTCGAAAGGCCAGCTAGCCATTGTTGGATGCAGTGGATTGGGATGCTGATGGATGAAGTCCCCATGAATTTGACATGAATGACATTGTCTCGCGTATTCAAGGCAATCCTGGATCATCGTGGGCCAATAGTAGCTCATCCGTTTGATCTTCAACTTCATCTTAGGGCCTGCTTGATGGGAACCGCAGAGTCCGTCGTGAACTTCTTGGACGACCTTTCTCGCTTCGTCAGGTCCTAGGCATCTCAGCCACAGAGAATCAAATGACCTCTTGTATAGAGTATCGTTGACGAAGGCGAAGGACAGAGCTCGTTTCACGAGCTGATGCCTTATGGACGCTTCTTCAGGCATTCGGTGAGACTTGAAGTAATCTATGAAGACTTCTCTCCAGTCTTCGGCCTTCTCATGGTCTTTTATTTGTAGAGTCGTCTGCTCAGTCGCTCCCTTTTCCTTATATAATTCCGGAGGTATTTCTGCCGGGGCGAGTACTCGACGGCTTTGTACCACGATTCTAACGTCATCGAGGTTCTCGTCAGCCAATTCTTTAGCAAGTTTGGCCAGTGCGTCCGCTTTGCTGTTTTCCGCGCGCGGTATGCTTTCCAAAATATAGGAAGGAATTTGGGTTAGCAGTTGCTGCACCTTTTCACCGTATTTTATCAATTCCGGTTTGCATGTTTGGTAGTCGCCGTTCACCTGACTGACGACTAGCTGGGAGTCCCCATATATGAGGAGGCTTTCGATTCCCATATTAATGGCGATCTCCAAGCCTGCTATCAAAGCTTCGTATTCAGCTTCGTTATTCGTTCTCGGCTCTGTTAAGGAGAAGGCGAAGCGCATTATTCCTCCTTGTGGGGTTACGAAGATAAGGCCTACTCCCGATTTGGTCATTGACGTATTTTGTTTGTGCTTTTTCATGGAAGACGCCCCATTGAAATAAAGCTCCCACCGACTATCACCACTGTCGATTGCGTCAAACGCATGTTTGTCTGGCAAATCGCAATTCAGAGGAGAATCGGCAGGTATCGGGTGCTCAGCAAGGAAGTCGGCTATGGCCTGACCCTTTACTGCCTTGAGGGGTCGATATGTTATCGAGAACTCCATTAAGAGCAGAGCCCATTTAGCGAGTCGTCCTGTCAGGATGGCTTTTGACATTAAATATTTGAGAGGGTCCACTTTTGAAATGAGATGGACTTCGTGTGCTAATGCGTAATGTCTAAGCTTTGTTATTGCGAAGATCAACGCCAGGCTGTGTTTTTCAATGGGAGAGTAGTTGCTTTCTGCCCCCAGCAGAACTCGACTTAAGTAGTAGAGTGCTCTTTCTTTCCCTTGATCGTTCTCTTGCGCCCATAATGCGCCTAAGGAACCTTCGAGGGCGGTTGTATAAAGAATGAGAGGCTTCCCCTTAACCGGGGCAGCCAACACCGGCGGGTTCTGCAGGTATTGCTTGATCTCGTCCAGTGCGCCTTGGCATTTTTGATCCCAAACGAATGGGGTTCCCTTCTTCATCAGGTGACTATAAGGACGGCACTTTCCTGAAAGGTTGGCTATAAATCGCCGTATGTATGCGAGTTTCCCTTGGAGAGACCGCAGCTGTTTGAGAGTCCTCGGCGGAGGCATTTCCATGATCGCTTTAATCTTTGATGGATCTATTTCAATACCTCGGTGTCGAACAACGAATCCCAGGAACTTGCCCGAGGAAACCCCGAACGCACATTTAAGAGGATTCATCTTCAAGTTGTACTGCCGAAGGCGTTGAAATACAGTCTTCAGATGCTCGAGATGTTCCTCGTATGATTTGCTTTTAACCACGAGATCGTCGATATAGCATTCGACGATTTCGTGTATAAGGTCGTCGAAGATCTTTGTCATGGCCCTCTGATAAGTAGCACCGGCGTTCTTCAAACCGAAGGGCATTACTTTATAACAAAATATACCAAGAGGGGTCCTAAAAGCTGTGTGCTTCTGGTCTTCTGGATGCATTTTTATCTGGTTATACCCCGATGAGCCGTCCATGAAGGAGAAAACCTCATGAGTGGATGTATTGTCTATCATTAGTTCAGTGACTGGCACTGGGAAATCATCCTTTGGGCAAGCTTTATTAAGATCCCGGAAGTCTACGCATATGCGCACTGTCCCATTTTTCTTCATCACTGGGACTATGTTGGCGATCCATTCAGGGTATTGAACTTCCTGGATAAAGCCAGAGTCTATCAGCTTTTTGACTTCGGCATTGATGCTCATTTCGAGCTCGAGCCGCATTCTTCTCGGTGCCTGTTTGACTGGTTTGACATTTGGGGATATTGCTAGTCTATGTACAGCAACTTCTGGATCTAGTCCCGGCATCTCGGAATAGTTCCATGCGAAGCAATCTTTATGCTGCACAAGGACGTCTTTTAACGCAGCCACCCTCTCTTCAGACAGCAGCTCGCTGACGAATGTCGGTCGCGGATCATTTGCCGTCCCCAACTCGATTTTCCTGAGGTTATCTGCAGTAGTATGTATTCCATCCTCTAGTTCTTTTGGAGCTGGGGGAAATTCTGAGATTACCTCATCGTTGCTGTTTTCAAAGCACCGAGGAAGGCTGTTCATGTCCTCGGACTCTTCTTTTAATATTGTTATCACGTGGCAAGTGCGAATCTTCTGCCAACCCCAATGCGGAGTTGGTTCTATCCTTGTGTTTTCGGGTTCGGGCTTTTGCGGCGGTGCTACCCTCCAGTTGTCAGACAACGCGAACTTGCCAAGCTGATATTGGTCCTCAACCCAATTCTTAAAGGTGAAGCAATCTTCAAGCGGATGCCCTACTACTCGATGGTAAGAGCAATAATTTGGGTTGGAGACTTCGCCCGCTTGCTCAGGGTGTTTAGACTCTGGCAGAGTAAGCATTTGATGTTTTAGAGCAAGATCAAGTATTTTCCTTGTTTTGTTCCGAGGAAACGAGTATGCTCGACCCATTTTCTTCATGAGGGCTAAGTCAATAACGCTCGACTCTCGGATGCGTGGCTTCTTAGCTCTGCTTTGTGGTTGTCGAGCACCTTTTCGGTCCTTCGACTTGTTTTTGCTTTCGCGTCGACCCCTTTTTGTAGCAGGCTGACGTGGGGCAGCACCTTCGTTCTTTACTGCCTGTTGAAGGAGACGCTGCGTCTTGGCTTTCTCATAGATTGCCATTTCACGATGGTGATCATCTCGAGCTTTTTGACTCGCATCCTTTATAAGTTTGCTCATCTGGTCTTCAGACGATGGACTAGGCGGTTTTGTATCAGGAACTTTTGCTGATCCAGGATTAGCGTCCTCCCATTGAGCATCCGCCTCTTCATCGAAGTCATACATGGCATAACAGCTGTTTACTAGCTCCCGTTTCTTTGGATGGATGTACCCAAGCCCTTTTGTTTCCGTTCTCTCGTTAGGCAGCTTGCATTGAGTACCGGGAACGTTCCAGACCTTGTTATAGAATTTGGCTTTTCTAACGGTCTGTGTGAAGGACATCCCCTGGCGTTTCAGCAGTTTCTTCAAACCTTCGGTATAATATCTGGGAAGACGGATAGGCTGAAGCCCGTCGAGCGTGGGATCCGCGCCATGCCAAATTTCTTTTTCCACCTTGTTTTCTTCAGAACGGTAGAATAGGATTGCCTTCTCGCTTTTTCGTCCGGGAGGAATATAGAATGTGTGCAATTCTTCTACGCTGTTGGCGTTGAGTGCATCCAGTTCTTTGTAATGTTTAAGCGGCACCATGGTTATCTGCAGACTTCGTTCTTCATCAGCGGAAACCCGTATTGCAGGCCGAGCAGGGAATACAGCATGAACTTCATCCTCTGAATCACTGCCGAAGATTAGTGAAGGAACGGATGGTCCTGGCCTGGTGGATTGGGATGGACCTGAATAAATTATATCCTCCTCCTCCTCGGTGTCACTGCCGAAGACAGGGATGGTAGCGTTAGTTTTGTTCTCCGGTTTGTGACACCTTTCCGTGTCTTCGAAACTCGGTAAGAAGTACTTTGCATCTTCATACTTGCGAACTTCGTTCACGGAAAACGGATTGAACTCTCCCGCCACAGTGTACTCAAGGCTATCCCTAGAATACTTCATGCACTGATGCTGTGTAGAAGGGATGATATTGTACTCGTGTAGCCATGGTCGGCCGAGCAGAGCATTGTAGCACGTCTTGGCGTCTATAACATGGAATTTGATGTCTGTGACGAGCAACCCGAAGCGTAGCGTCAATATCACAGATCCAAGAGTCTTTGAGGATTGAGAGTCGAAGCCGGAGATGGTGATTTTGTCTCGGGCGAGGTGTTGGACACTCATGCAAATCTCCTTTAACACTCGCACATTGAGTAAATTAACAGACGATCCGTATCGACCAAGATTTTACCTATCTTTATGTCATGGCAGTATCCTGAGACATAAAGGGGGCGATTGTGTTCACACGTCCCGAGGAGAAGGTCTTCATCACTAAAAGCAACGTCGGCTGTGTGCACCTCTTCCAATTCATCCTTCATCTTCTGTTCGGCTAGGAAGGCTTGGAACTGGTCCGGATCTTGTAGGGCCTTAATCAAAGAATCCCTTGCCTCTTTTGATAGTAATAGGGCATCGAGAATGCTGAGTTGTGAGGGTAACTTCCTCAGATGCGCTAAGACATTGTAATCTACTTTATTCCTCTTTGGGGGATTCTTGGCAGTTAACTCTTCCGCGACTCGGTCATCCAAGGAGATATCTTCAGAGACCTTCTCTTTCCCTTTGTCTTTTCTGTTCAAGGGTCCGAGGTTCTTTTCGGGTAATGTTCGATTGCGCAGCTGTATATTCTCGCAGGCCTTCGGTTCTTCTTCTTTTCCCGAAGTGGATTCTTTGAAGAGGGGGCCAAGTTCTAGCTCCTCATCAGAGTCGCTCCCAAATGTAGGCACTTGTGACCCGGTAGTGTTAACCATGTGACAATTGCCGGCAGTTCTTTCAAGTTCTTTAGTCGTATTTCTTTGCTCTCGGCGAATTTTACGTTTTTCCCGTTTAAAGCGTTATCGATTAGCGACGTATCCTTGCCACCACTTATCGAAAGCTTTGCAATCTTGGGTGGGATGCGAGACCTTCTGATGATATAAGCAATAAGAGGGGTGCATTTCCACCACGCCAGTAACTTTTTCTTCAGAGGGTGGTAGATTCATGCCCATCGATATGGCCTTAGCAAACTTCTTTTTTATCTTGAATTGGCTTTTGTCAGCGGTGGAGGCATTTTGCTCCAGCGGGATCATTTCAGCTCCTTCCTCAAGTCGCTGGCGCTTGGCCCTTTCGAATATAGCCGTCTCGCGTTCTCGATCAGCTTTGCTTTTCAACCGAGCTTCATTAAGAAACGCGCTAATCATTTCAACTGATAACCCTGGGGCTCTTGATTCGGCATTTGCCCCCAGCGTTTCAGTGCCAGAAGTCCCTTCATCGTTCGTGGTCGAATGGGAGATCATATGACAGCTCGCCACATATTCCTCGGATTCATCCGATGAACTTTCCCCCTCATCTTCTTTTTGGAAGACGTGATCAAGGAAATCTTGGAGCGTAATGGGAGTTCGCGCCTTTTGGTTGTACTCATCCAGTGCGTCGATCTGCTTTTGTAGCTCCGTGCGCTTGTCACCAGGCTTCACGGGCTTTTTAGATTTCTTCTTCTTCTTTTTCGAAGATTTTGACGGCTGACTACGAGCGCTTGAACTACCACCATCGGTCTTCGGAGTCGGTCGTGGCTTCAACATCCCCTCAATAAACTGCGGTTCCAAGGGGTTCTTCCACTTGACCGCTGGACAGGTCTGAAGATCATTTAGCATTCTCCTCGTTTTGGCTGATAATACAACCTCCCAGGGAGCTTCTTCAATGACGGAGCATGTTGCCCCCGGCATATTCGTCCCTTTAGAGGTGTGGGGTTGCGGGGGATTCACCTTCCATTTGTCGGATAGCGCAAATTTGCCCTGGCGGTACTGGTTTTCAAGCCAATTTTTGAAAACGTAACAGTCTTCGATTGGATGTCCTAGCACTCGATGATAAGGGCAGTAATTAGGCTCGTTAACGTCACTTGGTTGCGACGGGCATTTTGGATCTGGCAGATTTATGAGTCTGTTGCGCAATGCCAGCTCGAACAGCCTTCTCGTTTTATCACGGGGGAAAGAGTAAGCACGTCCCATCCTGTCCTCCAGGGGTACGTATGGGCGTGTATTGTTTGGACGAGCGACCGGCTTCGAGTCGCTCGGTTGTTGTTGGGCATTGGCGACAATGATCGCTTTTCCCTTTCCTTTATCGTTTCGGGAGTCCGGCTTCGGGAGAGGGGGTTTATGGCTTATCTGATCCATCTGCGCTAGTTTGTCGATCAAAGCCTGGAAGGTAGTCGGCTTGAAGAACATCATGAACTGCGAGATGGTTGCTTGTGGATCAAGTGTTCCAACAAACATTCCCACCGCTGGAGCTTCTTCTATGCGCTGTTCGCACTTCGACCATAGATTTCGCCACCGTATAGCGTACTGAACCCCTGTCTCGCCGGGTTTTACCCTGGCATTGATCAGTGCCGTCATCGGGGTACGCTCACTGGCACTTGCAAAACGTTGGGTGAAGAGCAGTTCCATCTCCGCAAAAGTTTTAATAGAGTCGTTGGGAAGCTCAGAATACCATTCAAACGCCGTATCTGATAAGCTTCCAACAAACTGGCGAAGCAAAAGCTTGTCGTCGCCGCCGGTATTACCGCAAAGAGCCCTGAATTGGGCCACATGTTGATGGGGATTGCCGGTCCCTTTGTAGACATGAAACTTGGGGATTGTGTAGCCTGGCGGGTACCTGATTTGGTCATACCAGCCTGGATACGGTCGCCCCGTTTTCACGACGTGTCCGGCTGCTTCTGCCGCATGATGAACCCTTATTTGCTGGGCTATGTATTCGTCCAGATCAGTCTTAGAGATTGTATCCTCTTTAGCTGTTGATAGAACGGGCTGAGGGTTTGATGTCTCTCCCCTATCATCTCCAAGGACGATCGGGGGTTCTTCAGTTGGGGGATTTGGTTGTATCATCATCCCTATCATGTCCTGGAAGAGGAGGCCCATACGCTGTATATTGGCTGCTTGTTCAGCAGCCTCTTTGTCTCTCTTTTCCAGTACTCGGCGGAGGAACTCGGCGTCGGTCTCTTGCTCTTGGCGTTCGTCTAAGGACGTCCCAGGATTCTCTTTTGGCTCCGTGAGTGCAGCCATTTTAGTCATCATCTCCTGGAGCTTTTGTTGCTGCTCCTGAGCCTTGGTCACTGATCGGGTAAGTGGTCGGTGACCCGTAGAAGTACGACTTTCTTCCTTTCCAGAAGCCATATAAACTGTATGAACTGTTATGCCCTCTGGCTTGGGGCGTTTAGGTTCACCGCTCTTAAACTTTGTCAGTGTCACAGGAGCTTTCTCTGGCCTTTTTCTTTTGTGGACCATTGAGGTTGAAGGAGCCGTTGAAGTGGGCATCCTAACATTTGTTGCCCCCTGCTGTTTAATGGGGCGGTTTTTGTTCTTTTCCACCTTTGCCTTTTTCTGGTGACGAAAGTGGTCTGAGTCGATCACGGAGTCTTGAACCCTCCGCCAAACTTTATAAATTTTTGACGACAGCCGCTGAGAGGGCTGTTCCTGCTTTGTCTCCGGAGCTTTTTTCCTAGGCGGAGGAGATCTTTTCAATGTAGCAATTGGAGAGTTCTTTCTCACCTTCCTCAGCAATTCAAAGCTGTTCCTAGTTGGAACAGCGGCGTTGACCTCCACCACTGGAGCAGGTGGGGTTAGCCCTGAGGGAGAGTTGCCCCATGCTTTTCTTACTCGTCGCCAATGGCGACGTCTCGCCCGACGAGCCGTTGGGACTGGCTCGGAAATCGAGATGGTTTCTGTAGGGTTCCTAGGCACTCTAGTGAAGTCTCACAAGTGATCAAACATGCACAAATCGAATTTTACGGGTGCCTACAAACCCGACTACGGATCGTTTACTAGATATTTAGGCGAAACAAGCGAACTAGTTAACATTTTAACTAAGGGAACGGACATACAACCTTTGTAGATCCGGTCCACCACCTCCACGGCTCCGCAATGAAGTCTCCTCGCTGTCCAAATCATGTCTTGGGCTCTAGCGTCGGCATCATCGAAGAATGGGCGGGCTTGATCGTCGGTTCGATGCCGAAGATGATCTACGTCGAGGCATCGCAAGAACAAGCTCCTACTTCACCAAGCTTTCAAAACTTGTGAAGTAAACACCCTATACAACTTGGCAAGAGGTAGAGGATGAAGAAATAGGAAGTGGGTAGACTTTAGATTTGGATTTCTCACACTTTTTCATCAAACACCATTGATGTAGCAAGCTTTTTCTTTTGTTGAAGAAGAAGAAGATAATGAAAAAGAATATGATAAGTGTTAAGTAAATGATAAATAAATCAATACTTATCATTTACTAACCCTTGGTTAGTTGTAGAGAATGGACCATGGTTAACTTAAATGGTTAGGTTAAAAGATGAGATAAGAATGGTGACTTGGTCAAAGTTTCAAGAAACTTCAACTACAAACAAAACTAGCAACCATTCTTTTTCTCTTTACCTTTTTCTTTTTCCAAAATAAACAAAAGAATAAATAAATGAATAAGTAAATAAAAAGAAAACCCTAATCATAAACCTAACCATGGTCTAATTCTTTGCACTAACCCTAGCTTGCATGTATCATCAAACATGATACAATCATGTGCACAAAATATATCACATATACAATGTGCACAAACCAAGTGAGTAAATCCATTTAAAGTGAACCAATACTAGTTAATGCAAAGTAATATATCAAATATATAATTATACATTCAATCATTAAATCAACACTTGATTCAATGATCCGGTCATGTCGCATATAACCGGCTAGTATTCAATGTATCGGCTTATCGAATCAATCCTTGATTCGATAACTAGGTTATATCGCATATAACCAATCGATACATTCGTCGCGAGAATGAAATACGGTATCACATACACGCATTATTCTCGGTCCCGCACATATCTCATATGCGCTCCTATTTCGTTTCGCTTGAGCCAGGAAACCTCTGTGTAGGACTCTAAAGACTCGTCAATACGCCGGCAGCAAATGATGATCATATCAAGCATCCACAAGCCGCAAGCGGTCTGCTAAACGTAACGGCCACCCGGGTATTGAGCGATCAGAAGATCGACGAGCAAGCCCGCTCACACTCCTGTGAATCCAACCAGTAACACTTACCGTACGGTCCGGTCTGTTCGTCTGATATGTCGCATATCTCGCCTAGGGGTGGTAAACGTCAGACCCCAATAGCTCGATAAGTCATGCCGACTTGAGGTCCATAACATTCGTGAAACTACTGATAACTCTTACCAGTATATCACTGCAACCCTGGCCAGGGATTTCCTGTTATGGCCAGTCGAGCATAGCACAACATCAACCCCCAATACCGGAAGAGACGAATCCCCTCCTATCGCTCATTGCCTCCATGTGAATCGGGACTGTACCCAAAAACCACCTGTTTGCACGACTCAGTAGAGCCGTGGTAGGGTGGAAATCAAAGCACAGTGGGAGACACACAAGACTCTATGACGATCTCGGGTCAACAGACTAAGCTGTACCAGTGTCACGAGAGAACTGCCATCTGACGTGAGGTATAATACCATCTGGGAGTTCTCGGCGAGTCCGTTCAGTGTACCCAGTCTCCACTGAGCACCCGCATACCATCTTCAATGTCAAACACCAATGGATATGGGATCATCCATCGCCCATCGCATGGGTCAAGAAGATATGCGCTAGTCTACTCTGGAATATCGATGCCCAGTCTCGATATTCCCTCGACTAGGAACATTTCAAGGATGTACTCATGGACTACCCAGGCCCCACTAGTATGATCTACATCATAGTCCTGGAAGTCGAGTACAGATCCTATGGGCTTTATCAACATGTAATCAGAGAGACAGAAAGTATACATGTTAAGATAAAGTGCAACCAGATAGCGTACTATCATGTCGAGCAAGAAAGTCCTACCTATATATGTCCCAGCATCCACTACAATATACATCCAATGTACAGTAATGGCCTCTAGGGCATACATATAACTAACAATCTCCCACTTGCATAAGGGCCATCTGTAGCAGTGGTTGCAGTATCACATACTCAACCATCCCCTAAAAGTCTCTCTTTGGGAAAAGGGCCTTCGTGAGTGGATCCGCCGTGTTGTCCTCTGAGTCTACTCTCCTAACCTCGATCACCCTGGAGATCAACTATCTCCATGATCAGGTGATGCTGCCTTAGATTATGTCTGGGTCACTGATGGGACCAGGGTTCCAGGGCCAAAGCCACACTTCCATTGTCATACAATGGCAGGAACCTAGTTCATCCTATGAACAAATATACACCCAAACTTCCACTTTGGTAGTATCTTCAATAGCGATGTTACCAGCCTTTATCGTCTAGTTTGCCACGGTATCTAGCTTGGAACTCTTCCAACATACCGTCCCTTTACTGAGGGTAAAGACAGTGCCTGTGACTGACATTCAGTCGTCTTTATCACCGTGGAACACTTCCAGTGATTCTCCCCAGGATCGATTGATACAATCTCACTATACCTAGTGAGAACCCTAATATCCCTTTAGATCTATCTCATAGGTCCAAATCTCAGGATTTAGGAGGTATCATCTTTATCCTATTTGGAGAATCATTGTGATAATAGGAGATTGATCGATCGTAGTATAGGAAACTCTTTTCCTATCAAGAGTATGTTGTCTACGTACAATACGAAAATGACCACCTTACTCTCTACTACCCTTTTTGTATATACAAGGTTTGTCTACCATTTTGATGAAGTCAAATACTTTGACTATCACATCAAAATAGACGTTCCAACTCCGCGATGCCTGCTTCATTATGTAAAGCAACTTGCACACGTTTCCGCTGCTCCCACTGTTTTACGAAGAACCCGAGGTATCTCTCAGGGGGATGAGGAACCCTACTAGATCGGCGGAGAGGCTGAGGTTCGTCGGGAACTATAGAATCTTATGGTTCTGTCAAATCATCAACTGCTGTTTTGTATAGCTGGAACCTTTCCAGTTCTACAGAACTGATCCTGCCTCGATCTTGTCCGGATTTTGCTTTAAACATAGGCCGGACAACCCCAAATCTTAACTTACTTAAGAGATAGGATCTTCCCGCACCATATCTTATATGGAGTGGTAGGCACTGATTTGATTCGAACCTAATTCAATAGGTATGCAGCTTCTCAAGTGCATAACCCCAAAAGGAAATAGGTAACTCAGTAATACTCATCATAGAGCACACGATATCTAATATTGTGTGATTGCTCCGCCCCGATACACCGTTGTGCTGTGGTGTATTCAGAGGAGTAATACTGAGAGAGAATCTCATTTTCCTTTAGAATAGTCCTAGGATTCCATGCACAAGTATTCTCCTCCCTGATCTCATCATAGGACATAATACTTATACCCGGTTATTGGTTCTCTACTTCTAACTTATATTCATATTCTGTGAATACCTCAAAAGGTTCGGACTTATGTTTCAACAGGAACATATGACTGAATCTTGAGAGATTATCAGAGAATATAATGAAGTATAAAGAACCAGTCCTGGCATGTGTAGACAGGAGACTTTACATACATCATCATGTATCAGTCCCAAGAGTTTACTAACTCTTTCTCTGTTTCTAGTAAACAGAGCTGGTGTCATTATATCTTTGTGACACGACTGGCAAGTTTCGCAAGATGTAAATTCAAACTGATTTAAATGTACATCTAAATGTAACTTCAGCTAGTCGGGTCGCATTGATATGACCTAGTCTACAATACCTCAAGAAGAATTCGTTCATTTCTGAACTCTTCCTCTTGTGTGTGTTCTGTATACGAGGAACTGCAGTTTGATTTAGAACGTCAATGCTTTTAGATAACGTGCCTGAACCGATCAACTTTTGATATAGGAAGTGTTCAAAACATTATCCATCAATACAAAATTATATCCTTTCTTTACTAATAAAGAGACTGATATGATTTTGTATATCAGGTTCGGTATCTAATAGCATTTGTTCAGAATCAATGTATTCGTAATACAGGGTGACAGTGACCAACAGACTTGGCTGCAACACTTGCCCCGTTTTCTGTCTCATGAAACTTATCACCCGTTCTCAGTTTTTCTACCCTTTTGTAGCCCTATGTAACAGATTACATATCTGGGATCCTGATCCGGTATCATATACCTTGGATGCAGAGGATACTGAGAAACAGTTCTTTGTAATGAACACACCCGAAGGAGATGCATCATATGCACTTTCTTCGTTTGGGCGGCATAGGAAATCTGGTATTCCCCTATTTCCTGCTCTGTCTTATAACAATTATAAGTTGGAGCGGGACCAATGTTCCCCAGCTCAGTATAACAAGCGGGTTCGGTCAATACATCCATATTATTATCTTGATTAAGGCGTGATATGGTCGCTACCAGAAGAGAGAGAGAAGAAAACACTCTGCGTGCGCTCTTGCAAGATCAGATTGGTTATATATTTTATCTAATCAGGATGGCTCCCACTGTTTTTATCAAATCTTCCTTCAAACCTTAAAAGGAAAGACTAGCCGGGATTAATTACACTCTACAAGTTCGCCAATCTTTCAGCCAGGCCAGTATCGGTACTTTGAGGGAGGTTCCCCGTGCTTTCGCACGGACCTAATTACTGAAAACCTCGTTTTCCCAGAGGCGTAACCCCGTTGACACCTTTCTAGACACCTACTTGATCGGCTAATTGCAAAGTGCAAAACTCTCCCAGGAGTAACAATTACTCGCAGTGGGTATCGGGATCCAACTATCATATAGAAGGTATGCAATCACATTGCAAATTTCAACACTTGAAACTCCCGATAATGGTTTTTACCCCTAGCACCTATGACCTTGGCTAAGGTCAACAAATCATAGGTACTAGTCAAGTTCTACCCGTCATTTCGTGATTAATTAGACCCACCCACATGACCCTTGGCTAAGGTCAACAAAGCCACATGACTGTCCTAACTAATCGCATCATATGCGGTGTAGGAAGACATCACTTAGCTACCGTACACTGTGCCTTGACTATGGTCAACAAACACAGCACGAATACTAAGTACTCTACTTCCTAAAATGACGGAGGGTTGCGAATGGTTTTTATGAAAACCTTTAACGGTTTGAACTTGATCTCGTTGCGGAATCAAATGGTTTTTAAATGGAATGTTTTTCGAAGCTTTTCTAGTTTTGCTAAAGGGGTCACTCCCGGTGAAAGGATCGTCGGCCCTTTCCTCATCGAATGAGGTGCGGAATATATCATATATATCACTGTGCAAAGCGGAAACTATAGAAGCGATCAAAGACAAACCGAGGGTTGTAGCATCTGCCAGTTATTGCTAAAGGAGTCACTCCCGGTGAAGGGATCTCGGTCCTTTCCTCATCGAATAAGGTGCAGGATGTTCTATAATGAACACCGCGATGCAAAGCAAGAACTGTAGCTACCTGTTTTTATTTTGAAATTCGATTCCACAACATCAATTAGGTTTATTTTCTTTCATTAATCTCATTAATGAATATCCCATCATTTAAGTCCACCTAACCATCACAGATAAATATAACGTACGCTTATACCATCCGCATTCGCCTCGATGTCCTGTCTGCACCGTTAGGTTAGGTAACTAACGCCAGAGCGAGGCAGGGCTAGCGCGGGTGTAAAACATAAGCAACGTCTATATAATATATCATATATACTATATATAATAGCTGTCACAGAACATCGCATGATCACAGATAAATCACAGCAGAAGAAACATATGAAATATTGGATATACTAGGACGTCCGTGTTTTCAATACGAGCCAGTATAAAACACGGATTCCACGGTCGTGATGAATAGCCAATCCCACACCCCTAGACCCCTACGAGAGCGGCAAGCAACCCTACCAATTCTAGGGTTAGGAGACCCGGACTCGACTCCTCGAGTTGGTCTCCCACTGGACCCCAGAACCCGGTTACTTGTGCTCCCCTCCTTGGGTCTATCCTAGTGCAGAAAAGTAAATAATATACAACAACGGTGACAACTTCCGCAACCTGGAAGCGCCCCAGTAAAAGAATATTACATACAAGTTTTTACATGAATGAAAATGAAAAACACTCATCTCACATAAAAACCCCCCGGCTATTCAAACACGACGATCCAATATAACATATCCAGCAACACATAACATCACATGTCATCAACGTAAGTAAATATGCGCATCCCAATTGTCGTTGACATATAGCAACGAAACCAGCGATATCACATATTACACTTACGGTCACAGAAAAGAAAGTGTAAAACTACAACAGTTGGAATCCGCAACCTCCTCAGACATCGCATGCCTGACCAAATGAAATACTTAGACATCGCATGCCTAACAATTATAAACCCCGCATTTTAGTCTCATTATCGAAAACTCTTTTCAATATCAAGTCGGGCAATTCAACAGGATTCCCGACATTCTGATCGAATGCTCGTCGCAAACTTTAGTAGGCGGCCGCACCCCCGATACCGTCGACGAAGTGCACCAAGGCGGAACACCGCTGCCGCGAGCACCCGAACGGATGCTTTCGGCGACGGGGTTCTCCTACAGTCACTTGGTCGGGGCAATGGGGTGAGGCTGTCTATTAAGTTTACCCGGCGAGTATCCGCGTACGCTACGTGATTGCGACGGACTTTTGATCACATCAAAATTCCGTGGCAACCGATCAAGTGAGACTAAACTGCTATGTTTATAATATTCATCCCGTTATCTCATAACTATTTGTGAATTCCAATTATTGTATCACATTCCGGATAAATAGAAAATGCTAAACTTTTCGATCGAACATTCGAACACCCAAGTTTTCCCGATACAGCTCAACACATGAAATAAGTCTAACAGCATTCAGTTCGTGCCTCAGTAGCAACGGTCCAGCCGTAGAAGGGTCAAGCCAACGCCTCACATGTGGCACGCCGTACTGCCCCAAACCCGAAGGTTCAAAGGGCAGTTCAAGACGGTCACATAATCGAGTTAAGGTTTGTTGTCTTCTAGAGGGTCCATCGCGTTACTTGCACTACTTAGAACGTCGTTAAACTACGGAAAAGTCCAACACTTGGAAATTTCCCGACAGGGGAAAAATTGGGTATTTATATCCGGTCGAACTTTTTAACATATTCAAAAAATTATCCGGAAAGCCACACAGACAAAATTTGATACTCCGATCGAAACACCGAATCCCCAAAACAACCCCTGAAAATTCAACTCTTGAATAAATATTGAAAATTCCCAGGAAAACAAGCAAAGAAATATGAGAATTACTGTGTAAAACAAATTACATAAAACGACAGTGTGGCCGCGGAACCGCCGCACGAGCCATGCTCGTGCCGCGGATCCGCGGCTCATTGATTGAATCAGTGCGTCGAAATTCACAGTAACTCTTATATTATCCTGCTTGTTTCTCTGCATATTTTTAATGTGGAAAAAACCCCGATTTTAGAAAAAGTACAGAGAGCAATTTTCGGTTTGGGTTTTCGGGTCGTTCGGACTTCAAACTCCGTCTGGACTTCGCCTAAGGCTCTAGCTAGGCTCTGATACCACTGTAGGGTTCCTAGGCACTCTAGTGAAGTCTCACAAGTGATCAAACATGCACAAATCGAATTTTACGGGTGCCTACAAACCCGACTACGGATCGTTTACTAGATATTTAGGCGAAACAAGCGAACTAGTTAACATTTTAACTAAGGGAACGGACATACAACCTTTGTAGATCCGGTCCACCACCTCCACGGCTCCGCAATGAAGTCTCCTCGCTGTCCAAATCATGTCTTGGGCTCTAGCGTCGGCATCATCGAAGAATGGGCGGGCTTGATCGTCGGTTCGATGCCGAAGATGATCTACGTCGAGGCATCGCAAGAACAAGCTCCTACTTCACCAAGCTTTCAAAACTTGTGAAGTAAACACCCTATACAACTTGGCAAGAGGTAGAGGATGAAGAAATATGAAGTGGGTAGACTTTAGATTTGGATTTCTCACACTTTTTCATCAAACACCATTGATGTAGCAAGCTTTTTCTTTTGTTGAAGAAGAAGAAGATAATGAAAAAGAATATGATAAGTGTTAAGTAAATGATAAATAAATCAATACTTATCATTTACTAACCCTTGGTTAGTTGTAGAGAATGGACCATGGTTAACTTGAATGGTTAGGTTAAAGGATGAGATAAGAATGGTGACTTGGTCAAAGTTTCAAGAAACTTCAACTACAAACAAAACTAGCAACCATTCTTTTTCTCTTTACCTTTTTCTTTTTCCAAAATAAACAAAAGAATAAATAAATGAATAAGTAAATAAAAAGAAAACCCTAATCATAAACCTAACCATGGTCTAATTCTTTGCACTAACCCTAGCTTGCATGTATCATCAAACATGATACAATCATGTGCACAAAATATATCACATATACAATGTGCACAAACCAAGTGAGTAAATCCATTTAAAGTGAACCAATACTAGTTAATGCAAAGTAATATATCAAATATATAATTATACATTCAATCATTAAATCAACACTTGATTCAATGATCCGGTCATGTCGCATATAACCGGCTAGTATTCAATGTATCGGCTTATCGAATTAATCCTTGATTCGATAACTAGGTTATATCGCATATAACCAATCGATACATTCATCGCGAGAATGAAATACGGTATCACATACATGCATTATTCTCGGTCCCGCACATATCTCATATGTGCTCCTATTTCGTTTCGCTTGAGCCAGGAAACCTCTGTGTAGGACTCTAAAGACTCGTCAATACGCCGGCAGCAGATGATGATCATATCAAGCATCCACAAGCCGCAAGCGGTCTGCTAAATGTAACGGCCACCCGGGTATTGAGCGATCAGAAGATCGACGAGCAAGCCCGCTCACACTCCTGTGAATCCAACCAGTAACACTTACCGTACGGTCCGGTCTGTTCGTCTGATATGTCGCATATCTCGCCTAGGGGTGGTAAACGTCAGACCCCAATAGCTCGATAAGTCATGCCGACTTGAGGTCCATAACATTCGTGAAACTACTGATAACTCTTACCAGTATATCACTGCAACCCTGGCCAGGGATTTCCTGTTATGGCCAGTCGAGCATAGCACAACATCAACCCCCAATACCGGGAGAGACGAATCCCCTCCTATCGCTCATTGCCTCCATGTGAATCGGGACTGTACCCAAAAACCACCTGTTTGCACGACTCAGTAGAGCCGTGGTAGGGTGGAAATCAAAGCACAGTGGGAGACACACAAGACTCTATGACGATCTCGGGTCAACAGACTAAGCTGTACCAGTGTCACCAGAGAACTGCCATCTGACGTGAGGTATAATACCATCTGGGAGTTCTCGGCGAGTCCGTTCAGTGTACCCAGTCTCCACTGAGCACCCGCATACCATCTTCGTTGTCAAACACTAATGGATATGGGATCATCCATCTCCCATCGCATGGGTCGAGAAGATATGCGCTAGTCTACTCTGGAATATCGATGCCCAGTCTCGATATTCCCTCGACTAGGAACATTTCAAGGATGTACTCATGGACTACCCAGGCCCCACTAGTATGATCTACATCATAGTCCTGGAAGTCGAGTACAGATCCTATGGGCTTTATCAACATGTAATCAGAGAGACAGAAAGTATACATGTTAAGATAAAGTGCAACCAGATAGCGTACTATCATGTCGAGCAAGAAAGTCCTACCTATATATGTCCCAACATCCACTACAATATACATCCAATGTACAGTAATGGCCTCTAGGGCATACATATAACTAACAGTTTCTTGTTGCCCCCTGTTTGAGTGTGGGGTAACTGCCGATGTCAGCCTATCGAAAACTGATGCTTTTTGACCAGCTGGGGGAGGAGTGGGAACCATCAATCTTGTGAAGACCGACTTTCTGATGGGAGAATCCGCTTCAACGACTTCCAAAGCAGCGGCCGTTGCCCTCTTTGGGACGACCACTTTATAGTTCTGACCTAGCCTGGTAAAAACGGAGGCTGTCGGCTTAGTAGCGGGCGACCCGTTGACAGGGGTCGTGGTAGCAGTGAGCCGGTCGAACACCGACTTCTTGTTCGCTTCCGGTGCGGATATCGGCATAGAGAAGCTTGTAGGTGGGACCATGGTCCCGAAAAACAGGCCGGTGGTGGCCTGGGTCACCTGTTCAACCGGTAAAGCGAGGAAGGAGGCCGCTTGGGGTCCATATGTTACACCTCTCGGTGAGGTGGAGCGTCCGTTGCAGTGGTGCTTCGCGCATTTGATGCAGTTTGAATCCATGGATGCTTGAGTTCTGCACCAGACAAAAGACCAAATCTCAGCAACTTGAAATCCGTAGGCAACCACTTAACAAACCGCGATTGGTTCGCGAAGACGACACACGAAGTGTGGAGTGGAAAGAGGAAAAGGTCCCACCGGGCGTGCCAGAATCTGTTCCCCTCCGAAAGGCGGCGCACAGGACCGCGATGTCCTGGCGCTGGGATTCGGGGCAGATGCTATTTGGTTTTATCCGTCTATCTCTCCGAAGATACCAAGTTGATTTGTGGCACCGTGGATCGGAGGTTTAGACGGATGCGGCCGATGTAGCAGACTTCGTCAGATTCCCCCTCAGGGTGAGGGGTTTTTGATTGTGGGGACGCTCTTCCCTGCAGGCGCAAGCCCCTGCAGTTAATTACGCTACCGCATCGCGGTAACAACTTTCTCCTTCTCCAGAATTTCACTTCGTGTCGTGTGTGTTTGTTTTGTTTGTAGTTGCCCGTGGATTGTATACGGAGACTGAGTAATGCCGTCGCCCGTAGGACGTGGATTAGTCCAAATCCGTATTTACTTAGATTTGGGTTTGGTGTTTTTCGTTTAAGGATGCATTAGTCGCGTTGCGGTTAAGATCAACTTAAACGTTCGTCAAGGATACGTTAGTCCTGTTTTGGACTGAGATTTGACTTGACGTAGTGATTGATTTAATTATCTGGCCGCAGGGACTCGTCACCTCTCTGACGTCGTTGAGGGATTACAACGACAGGCGTCAGAGGAGTTCAGAGATGTACCCTTGAACCAAAGTTGATTTGGAGTTTTATTGTTTATTTGAATATCTAAGGACACATTAACCGCATTTAGGGCTAAGATCAACTTAGGCGGGACCGTTTAGATCCGGCAAAAGAGCAATTGGCTCTATTGTTCCAATTTAGGGACGTAGTGGTCCAATGTTAGTTTAAGGACGTTTCGGTCCGATACCAGTTTAAGGACGTAGTGGTCCATCGTTAGTTTAGAGACGTTTCGGTCCGATATTAGTTTAGGGACGTCTCGGTCCGATATTAGTTTAGGGACGTTTCGGTCCGTCGCCAGTTTAAGGACGTAGTGGTCCGTCATTAGTTTAGGGACGTTTCGGTCCGATATTAGTTTAGGGACGTTTCGGTCCATTATTAGTTTAAGGACGTCTCGGTCCGTCGCCAGTTTAAGGACGTAGTGGTCCGTCATTAGTTTAGGGACGTTTCGGTCCGATATTAGTTTAGGGACGTCTCGGTCCATTATTAGTTTAAGGACGTCTCGGTCCGTCGCCAGTTTAAGGACGTAGTGGTCCGTCATTAGTTTAGGGACGTTTCGGTCCGATATTAGTTTAGGGACGTCTCGGTCCGTCGCCAGTTTAAGGACGTAGTGGTCCGTCATTAGTTTAGGGACGTTTCGGTCCGATATTAGTTTAGGGACGTTTCGGTCCACGAGTTTAAGGACCCCGCAGTCCATTTGGATGTGTGGTCATTGGGACCCGTCACCTCTTTGACGTCGTTGAGGAATTACAACGAGGGATGTCAAAGGAGTTCGGAGATGTACCCTCGAACCGGTCGTGAATTGATTTAGGAGAGCCATTTTGCTCAGTCAATTTAATTTAAGGACTTACGGCCAAAATTGGGCTAAGTCCAGTTGAAAATGTTCAACACCATCATTTTTTTTTTATTAGACCTGTGCTAGGGCTTTGCCCATACTTAAATAATGCATTGCATTACTTCAGGCCATTTATGCCCATTTTGATTGGGATCTGCCCTTTTTATTATGATGCAGATCGTTTATTTTGGTCCATTGGACCTTTCAATTGGGCTCTGCCCTTCCAAATAATGCACATCATTTTATTTATTAAGTTTGTTAAGCCTTTTAATTGGGCTTGGCCCTTTAGGAAGTGAAATGCATTGCATTTGTCAGGCGCTCTGCGCCAATCACTGAGTGCAAGCTCATATGGTGATGACACGTGTCATGCTCTGGGGAGCGCAAGCGCAACAGTGCAGCGCGCTACGCTGTTGCGCTGCGTTGTTGCGCTGGCGACACGTGGCGTGCTCTCAGCGAGTTGTACCAATTCTAGAGTGCAAAGCTCTATATTAAGGGCGCTTTGCGCAAGTGGTTTTATAGCCGACACGTGGCGCTCTCTTAAGAGCGCAACGGCGCAACTTGGAAGTGCAAAGCACCAATAATCTTTTAGATACAAGAAGGAAAGTGCAAAGCACTGTTTAATTTCTTGATCTGAAATAGATCAAAGAAAAATAAATTTTTCTTTGCTTGAAGAACCAGAGGTTCATAAAAGTGCAAAGCACTATTATTATATTTTTTTTATTGTTTTTTTTTTTAAAGAACCAGGGGTTCACAAGAAGTGCAAAGCACTGTTTATTATGTAAAGATCATTGGTCTTGTTTTTAGATCAATGATTTATTAGAAGGAATTTCTTCTAATCCATAAAGGTTCTTTTACCTTTTTTCTTGAAATCTTCTCAGAGGTCTCTCTCTTTAAAGTTCTCGAGTTCTCAAAAAAATGTTGATGATTTTGAATTGAGGCTTAGGGTCCTTTTTATAGTGCTCACAAATTAGTTAAATTTGTTAAAGAGATCATTCTCTGAGTGATTTGGGGAATTTTCCCCACCGTTGGATCTTTGATCCAAGGGTTTCTGCTTTGCAGAATAAAATCTTCTTGTTTTAACAAGAACAGAAAAGATTTCTTAAAATCTTAATTCAGTTTTGGCGCAGATGCCCCAGCGTGTGACACGTGTCGCGCAGCGCAGAAGGCAGCGCAAGTGCGCTAGCGCATCTGCGCTGACACGTGTCGCGCAGCGCAGAGCGCAGCGCAACTGCGCTAGCGCATCTGCGCTGACACGTGTCGCGCAGCGCAGAGCGCAGCGCAGCTGAAACGTTGCTTCCTTTAAACAGAGCTTTGCTCTGATTGGGTGCGCCTTCTTGGGCGCTGCGCTGACGTATTAGCGCCAGACACGCGGCGCGTTGCGCCCGAGACTTGAAGCGTTGCTTCAAAATTTGAATTTTGAATTCAAACAGAGCTTTGCTCTGGTTGGGCGAAACATGGATTTTTGGAGATGGGTCTCTTTCTTCCTCCTCTTAATCGGCTGGATCTTGGAGAAAAGGGGGTGAGACTTAAAAGTCTCCCATTTTCGAGATCTGATTGAAGATCCGAGCTTCCCTTCAAGGGTTTTGTGGTGAAAAACTATTTCTTTTTGGAAAAGGAAAAAGTTAAACTCTTGATTTAATTTAAAAGGGGGGAGGGAGGTTTTAGAACCTTGAGAAAGGAGGAGGCACAAACCCTAGATTTTTAAGAAGGGAAACGTTCTTTCTTTTTATTTTATTATCATATTGCCTTTTATAGGCTTACAAATATACATATAGCCTCTTGGGCTTTACAAAATGGCATTTTTCCCATCCCATGCCTCATGTGCTCATTTCTTTTGCACATGAGCCATGGGCTTTACAAAAATTTGGCTTTATGACCATTTTTCTTACATTCATGTATGAAAATTATATCAAAATTATTTATTACATAATTTTCATTTTGGCATGGGGGAGGCTGGCCGCTTCATGTGTGGGCTCGACTCGGGCATGAGCCCACTTGATCTGGGCTTGGAGTTGACTTTGACTTGGTCAACCGGGGTGTAATTTTTGACCCCAACACCATTTATCGATGAGTGAGAGATCATGTGGCAACTCGCTACATAATCATTGGGTTCTTCCGAAGAATCGTCTCGCTTATCAATGTCACTGTTTCCGTCCTCAAGAACATGCTTGAAGAACTCTTCCAGTATGATTGGGGTCCGTACCTCTTGGTTGCATTCCTCCAGTGCATCGATATATTTCTGCAGACCCGTATGATTGTCATCGAGCTGGACGGGCTTCTTGGCCTTCTTTTTTTTCTTTGAAGACTTCAGAGGCTTGGCCTGGAGGTTTTATCCATTGTTACCAACTTTTGGCGTTGGGCACGGTTTCAGCATTCCATCAATAATTTCAGGCTCCAGCGGGCTTTTCCACCTAATCGCCGGACATGCTTGAAGATCCTTCATCATTCTTTTAGTTTTCGCCGAGAGGATAACTTCCCACGGAGCTTCCTCTATAAATGAGCATGATGCCCCTGGCGTGTCCACCTTCTTAGGAGTGTGCTGCTGCGGCGGGTTTACCTTCCAGTTTTCAGACAGCACGAACTTGCCCTGTTGGTACTGGTTTTCGACCCAGTTTTTAAAGACGTAGCAATCATCAATTGGGTGGCCCACTATTCGGTGGTAGGGGAAGTAATTGGGATTGTTGACGTCACCCGATTGCAGTGGGCGTCTCGGATCCGGCAGAGTGATGAGCCTGTTGCGCACCGCTAGTTCGAATAATCTCCTCGTTTTATCCTGGGGGAACGAGTAAGGACGTCTTAACTTCTCTTCGAGGGCTCGCGGTCTGTTGCTTTGGCGAGCCACCGGATTCGGGTCACTCGATTGTTGTTGAGCGTTGGCGACGAAGGTCGCTTTCCCATTCGCTTTTTGATTCCGGAGATCCGTTTTTGAAGAGGACGACCTATGGCCCATCAGGTCTATTTAGGACAGCTTGTTAATCAAGGCCTGGAAGGTGATCGGCTTGAAGAACATTATAAATTGGGATATAGTTGCCTGAGGGTCGAGGGTCCCGATGAACATACCCACGGCAGGAGCTTCTTCTATGCGTTGTTCGCATTTCGACCATAGGTTCCGCCATTGAATTGCGTACTGAACCCAGGTTTCTCTCGGCTTCACCCTGGCATTGATTAATGCCGTGATCGGGGTCGCACTCGCTAGCGCTTGTGAACCTTTGTGTAAACAATAGCTCTATTTCTGTAAATGTCTTGATGGAATCATTCGGAAGCTTCGAATACTATTCAAATGCCATCTCAGCCAAGCTGCCGACAAATTGGCAAAGCAATAGTTTGTCATCACCCCCGGTGTTACCGCACAAAGCTCTGATTAAGCAACGTGCTGGTGTGGATTTCCCGTCCCTTTATATACGTGGAACTTAGGGATCATATATCCCGGCGGGTACCTAATTTGATCATACTAGCCTGGATAAGGTCGCCCAGTTCTGACGACTTGACCACCGCTTCACTTGCCTGATGAGCTCGTATTTGTTGAGCTATGTAGTCATCAAGGGTAGCTTTGGAGATCGTTTTCTCCCTGGTTGCTGATAAAGCCGGAGGAGGGTTTGATGTCTCCCCTCTGTCGTCTTCAATGATTATTGGAGGGTCTTCAGCTGGAGGATTTGGCTGGATCATCATCCCAACCATGTCTTGAAACAGAAGTGCCATTTATTTTATATTAGCCGCTTGTTCCGCGGCCTCTTTGTCTTTTTTTAAGCACCCTTCGTAGGAATTCGGTGTCAGTCTCCTGCTCCTGGCGTTGGTCCGACGATACTTCTAGGCTTTCTTTCTGCCCAGTGAGTGCAACAATCCTTGTCAACATCTCCCGGAGCTTTTGTTATTGCTCCTGAGCTTTCATCACAGACCGTGTGAGTGGTTGATGACTCACGGAAGCACGACTATCCTCTTTTCCGGATGCCATGTAGACGGTATGCACAACCATGCCCCCAGATTTGGGGCGTTTGGGTCCACTGCCTTTGAAATTTGCCACGGACAGGGGGATCTTCTCCAGCCTTCTCCTCTTATGGGAGGTCGAAGTTGAAGGGGCTGTTGCGGCAGGCACCCATGCAGATGAACCTTTCGTGGTATAGCGGAGGGATGGTCCTCCTATTGCGGAGCCTTCGTCTTCTTCAATCGGCGAGAGTAATCTTTTCTATTACAGAGTCTTGGACTTTCCGCCAAACTCTGTGGATCTTGGAGGACAACCGCTGAGGAGGCTGTTCCAGCTTCACCTGTGTTGTGTTTTTGACAGGCGGAGGAGACTTCTTCAGTATGGAGGTTGGAGAGTTCTTGCGCACCCTTCTGAGCAGCTCGAAGCTGTTCCCAGTTGGAACAACAACATCAATTTCCACCATTGGAGCTGGTGGGGTAAGTCCAGAGAGGGAATTGCCCCCAGCCTTCCTTACTCGGCGCCAGTGGTGACATCGAGCATGTCGTGCAGATGGGAATGGTTCAGTTACGGGAGTGGCTTCATCATGTTCCCTACTCTGATGGGGTGTTGTTGATGTCATCCTGTCGAAGACCGACGTCCGTTGAGAGGGAACGGTCAATCTTGCAAAGGCCGACTTTCGAATAGGGGAAGCACTTGTAATGACCTCACCCGTAGCAGGATTTGGAACGGCCAGTCTTGTGAAAACCGATCCCTTAAAAGGAGAAGCCCTTTTGATGACTTCATTTACCGGAGCTGGAATGGCTATCCGCTTCGGGATAACCCCTTTAGGTATTGCGGGTCCCTTTATTGGCCCAGTGGAGTTTTGGCTAAGCCTATCGAAGACTGAGGTGGCAGACTTGGATGACCTATTGAGAGGGGCCATGGTGGTTGTGAGCCGATCAAAGGCCGACTTCTTTGGGGCTTCTTGTGATCATATTGAAGCATTGAAGCTCATTGGCGGGAGCATGGTCCCGAAGAATAGTCCAGTGGTGGCCTGAGTCACCTATTCCACTGGTATTACGAAGATAGAGGCCGCTTGGGGCCCATAAGTCACTCCTCCAGCAGGGACGGAGTGGGAGTTGCTGTTGCAATTGGTGCAGTTGGAAGCCATTGATGTCATTTTCTCTTCTGCACGGAGCAAGACACCAAATCTTAGTTCCTCGAATTCAGGGGCAACCATATTAAACCGCGATTCGTTCGCGAACACGGCACACGAAGTGTGGAGTAGAAAGAGGAAAAGGTCCCACCGGGCGTGCCAGAATCTGTTTACCGCCGAAAGCCGAGAAAGACGAACGTCTTGCCTGCATTTGGGGGAAGATGCTATTTGGTTTTATCCGTCCACCTCTCCGAAGATGCCAAGTTGATTTATGGCACTGTGTATCGGAGGTTTGGACGGATGCGGCCGTTGTAGCAGACTTCATCAGATTCCCCCTCGTTGCGAGGGGTTTTTGATTATAGGGACGCTCTTCCCTGCAGGCGCAAGCCTCTGCAGTTAATTACGTTAACGCGTAGCGATAACCACTTTCTCCTTCTCCAGAAGGTCACTTCGTGTCATGTGTGTTTGTTTTATTTTTGGTTGCCCATGGATTGTATACGGAGATTAATTTGTGTTGTCGCCCATAGGGCGTGGATTAGTCTAAATCCGTATTTTCTTAGATTTGGGGTTTGGTTTGATTTAAGGATCGTTAACCTTGTTTGAGATTAAGATCGACTTAAATATTTGTTAAGGATACATTAATCCGATATTGGACTAAGATCTACTTAACGGGGGTTCAGGATCATTTTTGATCCAACGAAAGAGCATTCGGGCATTATCGTTTTCGTTTCAGGACGTTGCAGTCCACAGCTAATTTAGGGACATTACGGTTTATTATGGTATGCTCAAGGGTTTGAGAGTGCATCCAAGAGCTGTTGGTTGTCAGGACCCTCCACCTCTCTGACATCGTTGAAGAATTACAACGACATGTATCAGAGGTGTGGAGAGATGTATCCTTGAGCCGAACTCTAGATTGAAGGGAAAAATCATGGTGGAACGAACATCATTTTAGATGCCATGTGTCAGGAGGTCATTGGCCATATTTGGAACTAAGATCGATTCGGGGAGACCTGAGTATAGGAGGGCTCAGTTGATTGATGGTCAAAAGGTTTTGGCCTCGGGAGACTTGGCTAATTTTTGCTAAGGTTGGCCTTTCACAGTGTTAAACACTGTGAAAGGCTTGGCGCTCACGTGCTCCCACGTGAGGCTCATAAGTAGTGTTAGACACTGAAATTTGGAGCGCTCACGTACGGCACGTGCGGCACCTGAAAATTGGATGTTATGCACATGGGGTCTAAATCTCCATCTGTATATAAGTGTTAAACACTTAGTCCTTATGGCCATCACATGTGGGAAGGTGAGGTGCTCCAGAGTTGGGCACTGCCTCCTTTGGATTTATCTTCCTATTCTGTTCTAGGTGCTAAGCATTATTGGGGGTCACGTGGGATCACGTGAGGCAACCCAAAATGAGAACTTTCTTAATTTATTCCCTCTCCCTTTTTACAAGTGCTGAGCACTATTAGGGGTCACGTGGGATCACGTGACTCGAACTCCGTCATTCCTTTTTGGTCCTTAGAGGTGCTCACGTGGGAACACGTGATCTGTCGTTATAGCGTTGAACGCTAATATGCATGGGGCTCTTGATCTTAGTCTTGAGAATTTCAAGTCCTTTGTTTTATAAGAATTAAATTCTTATGCAGGGTTAAACCCTAGTTTTATCAGAGGAATTAAATTCCTATGTCTTTGGAAGAATTAAATTATTCAAACCTAGTTCTTTCCTCTAAGTTTTGGGACTGCATAACAGAATCTCCCCGATGAGAATTAAATTCTCAACTTGTGGGGAGATCTGCTTCTGCAGACCTCAACCAGAGGAAGAACTAAGTTCTGTTTTAGAAGAGTTAAACTCTTATAAAAGGAGATAAAATGATCTCTAGGTCTTTTTCCTCACCTAAGGTTTCTTTTACTTCAAAGAGAACTCCTCTTCTTGTTCTTTTTTTCAAATCTTATAGGGGGTCTCCTCTTTTCTCTCTTCAGTCTCGAGTCCTTTATATAGTAGAGGCAAGTTTGTTGATTTAGTTAAGGAAATCTCTCATTGAGAGGTTTTTTGATTGATTCGTAGATTTTATCCGCCGTTGGATCTTTGATCCAGGGAGTTTTGTTTTACAGAAGACATTTTTCTTGTTTTTAACAAGGCTGGGAAAATATTTTCCCATACAGAGCTTGTTCTGTAACTTGGTGATTTTTAATCACCATTGGATCTTTAATCCAACGATGCTCTGTTTTACAGAGCACAATCTTTCTTGTTTAGAAAGATTGGGGAAATGTTTTCCCATACAGAGCTTATTCTGTAGCCTGGTGATTTTTAATCACCATTCGATGTTTAATCCAACGGTGCTCTGTTTTACAGAGCACAATCTTTCTTATTTTGAAAGATTCACGAAAATATTTTCCAAATAGGGTTTTGATCCCTCTTATTTAGAATTTAATTCTATCGGCTCAGAAGGCATTAAGAACCCTCACGTGTAGCATGTGACCCATAGCATTAGACCGGTTTTCTTATACATAGCAGTCCCGGTGAAAAGCATCACGTATTGGCACGTGAGCTGATGTTCAGGAATGTTACGTGTGGCATGTGACCCCCATGAAGTTAAGCCCAACAAAGAGCAACACGTGTTGACATGTGAGCTTCTCTGGCCTATTATTTGTTTTAGGAAGGCGCCTATATACTTTGTATATAGATGCTCACGCGCCTGCACGTGAGACTCAATTTCAGCCTTATTTGTTGATCGCAATGCCTATAATCTTTGCTCCAAGGCGCATCACGTGTGGGCACGTGATGCTCTATCACTTTTTGGTTCATTATTTATTTTTTTACAAGGGAACAACATCCTTGCGAGAACTTCTTGACTCGCAGGGAAAATAATGTCCTTGCGGGAACTCCTCGACTCGTAAGGAAAATAATGTCTTTACGAGAACTTCTCGACTCGTCTCGACTCGTAAGGAAAATAGTGTCCTTGCGAGAACTTCTCGACTCGTTTCGACTAGTAGGGAAAATAATGTCCCTGCGAGAACTTCTCGATTCGTCGAGAACTCGTAAGGAAAATAATGTCATTTCGAGAGCTTCTCGATTCGTCTCGACTCGTAGGGAAAATAATGTCCTTGCGAGAACTTCTCGACTCGTCTCGACTCACAGGGAAAATAATGTCCTTGCGAGAACTTCTCGATTCATCTCGACTCGTAAGGAAAATAATGTCCTTGCGAGAACTTCTCGACTCGTTTCGACTCGTAAGGAAAATAATGTCCTTACGAGAACTCCTTGACTCGTAAGGAAAATAATGTCTTTACGAGAACTTCTCGATTTGTCTCGACTCGCAGTGAAAATAATGTCCTTGCGGGAACTTCTCGATTTGTATCGACTCACAGGGAAAATAATTTCCTTGCGGGAACTTCTCGACTCGTCTCGACTCGTAAGGAAAATAATGTCCTTGCGAGAACTTCTCGACTCGTCTCGACTTGTAAGGAAAATAATGTCCTTGCGAGAACTTCTCGACTCATCTCGACTCGTAGGGAAAACAATGTTCCTGCGAGAACCTCTCGACTCTCAGGGAGGAAAAAACCTTCTTGAGACCCTTACGGCTCATGAAGATGAAAAGAAAAAAGTCTTAGGCTACAAGGACCCTAAACTTGTCTCCTAAGCCATCAATTCTATGGTCACACATTACTTTGCACTACTTTACCCACGTACTTACTTACGTGGGCAAAGTAGTGGGGGGCATTTGTTCTCTCCAAAATTTTCAGCCAAGAGCTATTTGTTTTCTTATAACCCTTAAAAAAAGGGGAGAGATGAAAGAGGAAAAAAAATTCCCGGTTGGACGTCATGTGTTAAACACGTGAACGCTTATATGCAAAAGCATATAAGTGCTGAAAGAAAATAACTAAGGGCCAAACAACACTCACGTGTAAAATACGTGAGTTCTCATATGCAAAGCATATGAGCACTGAACATAAATCTTGCATATGAGCGCTGAACATAAATCACCAATGGCCAACAAGCCTCACGTGTAAAACACGTGAGCGCTCATATGCAAAGCATCTGAGCGCTGAACATAAACATGCTAAAACCCACAGCAGGGGTCACGTGTTAAACACGTGAGTTCTCTTGCCTCTCACATGCAAAGCATGTAAGCGCCTCAATTTAAAATGTTCATGTTAAATTCTATGTGATAAAAATAAATCATATTTGGGAAATATTTTCCTTGATCTTTCTAATATGGAAAGATCTTTCTCTGACAGAGAATTCTGGATTTAAAATCCGATGGTGATAAAATATCACCAATTAAATCATCTGATAGAATTAAATTCTATTTGGGAAATATTTTCCTGATCTTTCTCAAACTAGAAAGATCTTCTCTGTTAACAGAGGACCTTTGGATCAAAGATCCAACGGTGATCATCTGGTAGAATAAAATTCTATCATAGAAAAATATTTTCCTAATCTTGTTAAACTAATAAGATATTCATATGTTAGAATAAAATTCTATGTTAAACTAATGAGATGTCCATATGATAGAATTAAATTCTATATTACGAAAATATATTTCTGATCTTGTTAAACTAAAAAGATATGATAGAATAAAATTCTAATCTTATTAAAAATAACAAGATATTCATAATCTTGTTAAATAAACAAGAAATCTTTTCTGTTAAACAGAGAGCCTTTGGATTAAAAATCCAACGGTGAATAAAATTCACCGATTGATCTAAAAGATCATGGAATCAATCATGATCTCTCAATGAGTGATTTTCTTAACAAATTGATTCTTTTTCTTCTCATATAAATAGGAGCAAGGGGAGGAGAAATAGAAGACATATACATAGGGGAAGAGGGGAAGAAAAAGAGAGAGAGAGAATTTAATTGTCTAAAGAGAGAGGAGACCACCCCATAAGCTTCTAAAAAAAATATACAGAAGCCTTCTAAAAGCTCCCACAGAACAAAAGAGAATTTAATTCTCAAACCAAGAGTTTAACTCTTCTCAAAGAACTTAGTTCTTCCTCTGGTTGAGGTCTGCAGAAGCAGATCTCCCCACAAGTGTTAGTTATATGTATGCCCTAGAGGCCATTACTGTACATTGGATGTATATTGTAGTGGATGTTGGGACATATATAGGAAGGACTTTCTTGCTCGACATGATAGTACGCTATCTGGTTGCTCTTTATCTTAACATGTATACTTTCTGTCTCTCTGATTACATATTGATAAAGCCCTTAGGATGTGTACTCGACTTCCAGGACTATGATGTAGATCATACTAGTGGGGCCTGGGTAGTCCATGAGTACATCCTTGAAATGTTCCTAGTCGTGGGAATATCGAGACGGGGCATCGATATTCCAGAGTAGACTAGCGCATATCTTCTCGACCCATGCGATGGGCGATGGATGATCCCATATCCATTGGTGTTTGACATTGAAGATGGTATGCGGGTGCTCAGTGGAGACTGGGTACACTGAACGGACTCGCCGAGAACTCCCAGATGGTATTATACCTCACGTCAGATGGCAGTTCTCTGGTGACACTGGTACAGCTTAGTCTGTTGACCCGAGATCGTCATAGAGTCTTGTGTGTCTCCCACTGTGCTTTGATTTCCACCCTACCACGGCTCTACTGAGTTGTGCAAACAGGTGGTTTTTGGGTGCAGTCCCGATTCACATGGAGGTAATGAGCGATAGGAGGGGATTCGTCTCTCCCGGTATTGGGGGTTGATGTTGTGCTATGCTCGACTGGCCATAACAGGAAATCCCTGGCCAGGGTTGCAGTGATATACTGGTAAGAGTTATCAGTAGTTTCACGAATGTTATGGACCTCAAGTCGGCATGACTTATCGAGCTATTGGGGTCTGACGTTTACCACCCCTAGGCGAGATATGCGACATATCAGACGATCAGACCGGACTGTACGGTAAGTGTTACTGGTTGGATTCACAGGAGTGTGAGCGGGCTTGCTCGTCGATCTTCTGATCGCTCAATACCCGGGTGGCCGTTACGTTTAGCAGACCGCTTGCGGCTTGTGGGTGCTTGATATGATCATCATCCGCTACCGGCGTATTGACGAGTCTTTAGAGTCCTACACAGAGGTTTCCTGGCTCAAGCGAAACGAAATAGGAGCGCATATGAGATATGTACGGGACCGAGAATAATGCGTGTATGTGATACCGCATTCTATTCTCGCGATGAATGTATCTATTGGTTATATGCGATATAACCTAGTTGTCGAATCAAGGATTGATTCGATAAGCCGATACATTGGATACTAGCCGGTTATATGCGATATGACCGGATCATTGAATCAAGTGTTGATTTAATTATTTAATGTATAATTATATATTTGATATATTACTTTGCATTAACTGGTATCGGTTCACTTTAAATGGATTTACTCACTTGTATTGCACATTGTATATGTGATATATTTTGTGCACATAATTGTATCATGTTTGATGATGCATTCTAGTTTGGTTTTGTGTAAAGTATTAAACCATGGTTAGTTAGTGGTTAGGGTATCATTTCTTTTACTTAATCATTTATTTATTCTTTTTGTTTATTTTGAAAAAAGGAAATGATAATGAGAAAGATAAATGGTGGACTTGTTTTGTTTTTAGTTGAATATTCTTGAAACCTTGACTAAGTCACCATTCTTATCTCTTCTTTAACCCTAACCACTCATCTAACCCTAGTTAAATCTCTACACTAAACCATGGTTGAAGAAATGATAAGTATTCATTTATTTTCCTTTTTAAAATTAAGACTTATCATAACTTCATCTTCTTCTTCATCTTTATTCTTTTCATGAAAGCTTGCACCATCAATGGCAAATAGCCAAAATGAGTGAGAAATCCAAAACTAAAGTCTACCCACTTCCTATTTCTTCATCCTCTACCTCTTGCCAAGTTGTATAGGGTGTTTACTTCACAAGTTTTCAAAGCTTGGTGAAGTTGGAGCTTGTTCTTGTGATGCCTCGACGTAGATCATCTTCGGCATCGAACCGACGATCAAGCCCGCCCATTCTCCGATGAAGCCGATGCCAGAGTCATGGATTTGATTTGGACAGCGGAGGGACCTCGTCACGGAGTCTAGGATGTGGTGGACCGGAACTACAAAGGTTGTAGCCCCTTCCCTTTAGTTATATTTCTGTATACTTGCTTACTTCGCCTATATATCTAGTTAACGATCCGTTCTAGGTTTTCTCGGCACTAGGAATTTTTGATTTGTGCATGTTTGATCACTTGGGAGACTCCATTAGAGTGCCTAGGAACCCTACAGTGGTATCAGAGACTGGCTAGAGCCTTAGGCAAAGTCCCGACGGAATTAAAAGTCTGATCGACCCGAAACCCCGATTTTAGCATGCTCTCTGGACTTTTTTGAAATTCGTGGTTTTTTGTGAATTAAAAATATTCAGAAAAATCAGCAGGAAGATCTAAGACATACTGTGAAATTCGAGCTTCTGTATCCATCAATGAGCCGCGTTTCCGCCGCATAAGCATAGCTTATGCGGCGGATCCGCGGCCATAATATATCTTTATTTGATGAAATTTGCACAGTAATTCTTGGTATGCAGTGCTGGTTTTCCTGGGAATATTTTAATATTTATTCCAGAGTTTTATTTTCTGGGTTGTATTGGGAACTCAGTGTATCGATCGGATTGTCTAATTTTGTCGGTGTGTTTTTCCGGATAAATCTTAGAATATGTTAAAAAGTTCGACCGGATATAAATACCCACTTTTTCCCCTGCCGGGAAATTTCCAATTGTTGGATTTTTCCGTAGTTTAACGACGTTCTAAGTAGTTCAAGTAACGCGATGGACCCTCTAGAAGACAACAAACCTTAACTCGATTATGTGACCGTCTTGAACTGCCCTTTGAACCTTTGGGTTGGGGCAGTACGGCATGCCACATGTGAGGCGTTGGCTTGACCCTTCTACGGCTGGACCGTTGGTACTGAGGCACGAACTGAATGTTGTTAGACTTATTTCATGTGTTGAGCCGTATCGGGAAAACTTGGGTGTTCGATTGTTCGATCGGAAAGTTTAACATTTTCTATTTATCCGGAATGTGATACAATACTTGGAATTCGCAAATTGTTATGAGATAACGGAATGAATATTATAAACGTAGCAGTTTAGTCTCACTTGATCGGTTGCCACGGAATTTTGATGTGATCAAAAGTCCGTCGCAATCACGTAGCGTACGTGGATACTCGCCGGGTAAACTTAATAGACAGCCTCACTCCATAGCCCCGACCAAGTGACTGTAGGAGAACCCCGTCGCCGAAAGCATCCGTTCGGGTGCTCGCGGCAGCGGTGTTCCGCCTTGGTGCACTTTGTCGACGGCGTCGGGGGTGCGGCCGTCTACTGAAGTTTGCGACGAGCATTCGATCAGAATGTCGGGAATCTTGTTGAATTGCCCGACTTGATATTGAAAATAGTTTTCGATAATGAGACTAAAATGCGGGGTTTATAATTGTTAGGCATGCGATGTCTAAAGAATTCATTTGGTCAGGCATGCGATGTCTGAGTGGTTGCGGATTCCAACTGTTGTAGTTTTACACTTTCTTTTCTGTGACCGTAAGTGTAATATGTGATGTCGCCGGTTTCATTGCTATATGTCAACGACAATTGGGATGCGCATATTTACTTACGTTGATGACATGTGATGTTATGTGTTGCTGGATATGTTATATTGGATCGTCGTGTTTGAATAGCCGGGGTTTTTTATGTGAGATGAGTGTTTTACATTTTCATTCATGTAAAAACTTGTATGTAATATTCTTTTATTGGGGCGCTTCCAGGTTGCGGAAGTTGTCACCGTTGATGTATATTATTTACTTTTCTGCACTAGGATAGACTCAAGGAGGGGAGCACAAGTAACCGGGTTCTGGGGTCCAGTGGGAGACCAACTCGAGGAGTCGAGTCTGGGTCTCCTAACCCTAGAATTGGTAGGGTTGCTTGCCGCTCTCGTAGGGGTCTTGGGGTGTGGGTTTGGCTATTCATCACGACCGTGGAATCCGTGTTTTATACTGGCTCGTATTGAAAACACGGACGTCCTAGTATATCCAATATTTCATATGATATTTTCTGCTGCGTTATCTGTGATGTGATCATGCGATGTTCTGTGCTCTGTGACAGATATTATAGTATATATGATATATTATATAGACGTTACTTATGTTTTACACCCGCGCTAGCCCTTCCCCGCTCTGCCGTTAGTTACCTAACCTAACGGTGCACGAGGGGACATCGAGGCGAATGCGGATGGCATAAGTGTACGTCATATCTATCTGTGATGTTTAGGTAATTTAAATGATGGGATATTCATTAATGAGATTAATGAAAGAAAATAAACCTAATTGATGTTGTGGAATCGAATTTCAAAATAAAAATAGGTAGCTACAGTTCTTGCTTTGCATCGCGGTGTTCATTATAGAACATCCTGCACCTTATTCGATGAGGAAAGGACCGAGATCCCTTCACCGGGAGTGACTCCTTTAGCAATAACTGGCAGATGCTACAACTCTCGGTTTGTCTTTGATCGCTTCTATAGTTTCCGCTTTGCACAGTGATATATATGATATATCCCGCACCTCATTCGACGAGGAAAGGGCCGACGATCCCTTCACCGGGAGTGACCCCTTTAGCAAAACTAGAAAAGCCTCAAAAACATTCCATTTAAAAACTATTTGATTCCGCAACGAGATCAAGTTCAAAGCGTTAAAGGTTTTCACAAAAACCATTCGCAACCCTCCGTCATTTTAGGAAGTAGAGTACTTAGTATTCGTGCTGTGTTTGTTGACCATAGTCAAGGCACAGTGTACGGTAGCTAAGTGATGTCTTCCTACACCGCATATGATGCGATTAGTTAGGACAGTCGCGTGACTTTGTTGACCTTAGTTAAGGGTCATGTGGGTGGGTCTAATTAATCACGAAATGATGGGTAGAACTTGACTAGTACTTATGATTTGTTGACCATAGTTAAGGTCATAGGTGCTAGGGGTAAAAACCTTTATCGGGAGTTTCAAGTGTTGAAATTTGCAATGAGATTGCATACCTTCTATGTGATAGTTGGATCCCGATACCCACTGCGAGTAATTGTTACTCCTGGGAGAGTTTTGCACTTTACAATTAGCCGATCAAGTAGGTGTCTAGAAAGGTGTCAACGGGGTTACGCCTCTGGGAAAACGAGGTTTACTGTAATTAGGTCCGTACGAAAGCACGGGGAACCTCCCTCAAAGTACCGACACTGGCCTGGCTGAAAGATTGGCGAACTTGTAGAGTGTAATTAATCCCGGCTAATTTTTCCTTTTAAGGTTTGAAGGAAGATTTGATAAAAACAGTGGGAGCCATCCTGATTAGATAAAATATATAACCAATCTGATCTTGCAAGAGTGCACGCAGAGTGTTTTCTTCTCTCTCTCTCCTGGTAGCGACCATATCACGCCTTAATCAAGATAATAATACGGATGTATTGACCGAACCCGCTTGTTATACTGAGCTGGGGAACGTTGGTCCCGCTCCAACTTATAATTATTATAAGACAGAGCAGGAAATAGGGGAATTCCAGAATTCCTATGCCGCCCAAACGAAGAAAGTGCATATGATGCATCTCCTTCGGGTGTGTTCATTACAAAGAACTGTTTCTCAGTATCCTCTGCATCCTGGGTATATGATACCGGATCAGGATCCCAGATATGTAATCTGTTACATAGGGCTACAAAAAGGTAGAAAAACTGAGAACGGGTGATAAGTTTCATGAGACAGAAAACGGGGCAAGTGTTGCAGCCAAGTCTGTTGGTCACTGTCACCCTGTATTACGAATACATTGATTCTGAACAAATGCTATTAGATACCGAACCTGATATACAAAATCATATCAGTCTCTTTATTAGTAAAGAAAGGATATAATTTTGTATTGATGGATAATGTTTTGAACATTTCCTATATCAAAAGTTGATCGGTTCAGGCACGTTATCTAAAAGCATTGACGTTCTAAATCAAACTACAGTTCCTCGTATACAGAACACACACAAGAGGAAGAGTTCAGAAATGAACGAATTCTTCTTGAGGTATTGTAGACTAGGTCATATCAATGCGACCCGACTAGCTGAAGTTACATTTAGATGCATATTTAAATCAGTTTGAATTTACATCTTGTGAAACTTGCCAGTCATGTCACAAAGATATAATGACACCAGCTCTGTTTACTGGAAACAGAGAAAGAGTTAGTAAACTTTTGGGACTGATACATGATGATGTATGTATGGTCTCCTGTCTACACATGCCAGGACTGGTTCTTTTTACTTCATTATATTCTCTGATAATCTCTCAAGATTCAGTCATATGTTCCTGTTGAAACATAAGTCTGAACCTTTTGAGGTATTCACAGAATATAAGTTAGAAGTAGAGAACCAATAACCGGGTATAAGTATTATGTCCTATGATGAGATCAGGGAGGAGAATACTTGTGCATGGAATCCTTGGACTATTCTAAAGGAAAATGAGATTCTCTTTCAGTATTACTCCTCTGAATACACCACATCACAACGGTGTATCGGGGCGGAGCAATCACACAATATTAGATATCGTGTGCTCTATGATGAGTATTACTGAGTTACCTATTTCCTTTTGGGAGTTATGCACTTGAGAAGCTGCATACCTATTAAATTAGGTTCGAATCAAATCAGTGCCTACCATTCCATATGAGATATGGTATGGGAAGAGCCTATCTCTTAAGTAAGTTAAGATTTGGGATTGTCCGGCCTATGTCAAAAGCAAAATCCGGACAAGATCGAGGCAAGATCAGTTCTGTAGAACTGGAAAGGTTCCAGCTATACAAAACTGTGGTTGATGATTTGACAGAACCATAAGATTCTATAGTTCCCGACGAACCTCAGCCTCTCCGCCGATCTAGTAGGGTTCCTCATCCGCCTGAGAGATACCTCGGTTTCTCGATGACAGTGGGAGCAAGGATTGCATCATGAGATGATGACCCAACTAGTTTCGAGCAGGCCATCGAGAGTAAGGACTCTGTAAGAATGGCTGGATGCTTAGCGATCTGAGATGGAATCCATGTACACCAGCAAAGTATGGACTTTAGCTGCTATATCTGAAGGGTTAAATCCCCATCAGGAGCAAGTATATCTTGAGAAGATTACTTGGTGTAGATGGACAAGTTAAGACTTTCAAAGCTAGACTTGTTAAAGGTTTTCGTCATCAACCAGGCACGGATAATGATGAAACCTTTTCCAGGGACTATGTTTAAATCCATCCAGATCCTACTAGCCCCGGCTATATACCATGACTACGATATCTGGTGGTTGGGTGCCATGACTACTTTTCTAAATATTGATTTAGAAGAGAACGTCTATAAGAACACAGCCAGAGGGCCTCGTAGTCAGTGGGAGCAGCGGAAACGTGTGCAAGATGCTTTATAAGATAAAGCAGGCATCGCGGAGTTGGAACATCTGTTTTGATGAATTAGTCAAAGAAGTTGACATCATCAAAATGGTAAATGAACCTTGTATAAACAAAAAGGTAGTAGGGAGTATGGTGACGATCCTCGTAGAGTACATGGATGACATACTCTTGTTAGGGAAGGAGTTTCCTATGCTACACTCGATCAATCTCCGCTTATCACAAAGATTTTCCATATAGGATCAAAGTGATACCTACTAAATCCTAAGCTTTGGATCTATGAGATAGATCTAATTGAATGTTAGGATACTCACTAGTTGTAGTGAGATGGTATCAATCGATCCTGGGGAGAATCACTGGAAGTGTTCCACGGTGATAAAGACGACTGAATGTCAGTCACAGGCACTGTCTTTACCCTCAGTAAAGGGACGGTATGTTGGAAGAGTTCCAAGCTCGATACCGTGGCAAACTAGACGATAAAGGCTGGTAACATCGCTATTGAAGATACTACCAAAGAGGAAGTTTGGGTGTATATTGGTTCATAAGATGAACTTGGTTCCTGCCATTGTATGACAATGGAAGTGTGGCTTCGGCCCTAGAACCATGGTCCCATCAGTGACCCAGACATATTCTGAGGAAGCATCACCTGATCATGGAGATAGTTAATCTCCGGAGTGATCGAGGTTAGGAGGGTAGAATCAGAGGACAACATGGCAGATCCACTCACGAAGGCCTTTTCCCAAAGAGAGACTTTTAGGGGATGGTTGAGTATGTGATACTGCAACCACTGCTACAGTTGGCCCTAGTGCAAGTGGGAGATTGTTAGTTATATGTATGCCCTAGAGGCCATTACTGTACATTGGATGTATATTGTAGTGGATGCTGGGACATATATGGGAAGGACTTTCTTGCTCGACATGATAGTATGCTATCTGGTTGCTCTTTATCTTAACATGTATACTTTCTGTCTCTCTGATTACATGTTGATAAAGCCCTTAGGATGTGTACTCGACTTTCAGGACTATGATGTAGATCATACTAGTGGGGCCTGGGTAGTCCATGAGTACATCCTTGAAATGTTCCTAGTCGTGGGAATATCGAGACGGGGCATCGATATTCCAGAGTAGACTAGCGCATATCTTCTCGACCTATGCGATGGGCGATGGATGATCCCATATCCATTGGTGTTTGACAGCGAAGATGGTATGCGGGTGCTCAGTGGAGACTGGGTTCACTGAACGGAATCGCCGAGAACTCCCAGATGGTATTATACCCCACGTCAGATGGCAGTTCTCTGGTGACACTGGTACAGCTTAGTCTGTTGACCCGAGATCGTCATAGAGTCTTGTGTGTCTCCCACTGTGCTTTGATTTCCACCCTACCACGGCTCTACTGAGTTGTGCAAACAGGTGGTTTTTGGGTGCAGTCCCGATTCACATGGAGGCAATGAGCGATATGAGGGGATTCGTCTCTCCCGGTATTGGGGGTTGATGTTGTGCTATGCTCGACTGGCCATAACAGAAAATCCCTGGCCAGGGTTGCAGTGATATACTGGTAAGAGTTATCAGTAGTTTCACGAATGTTATGGACCTCAAGTCGGCATGACTTATCGAGCTATTGGGGTCTAACGTTTACCACCCCTAGGCGAGATATGCGACATATCAGACGATCAGACCGGACTGTACGGTAAGTGTTACTGGTTGGATTCACAGGAGTGTGAGCGGGCTTGCTCGTCGATCTTCTGATCGCTCAATACCCGGGTGGCCGTTACGTTTAGCAGACCGCTTGCGGCTTGTGGGTGCTTGATATGATCATCATCCGCTACCGGCGTATTGACGAGTCTTTAGAGTCCTACACAGAGGTTTCCTGGCTCAAGCGAAACGAAATAGGAGTGCATATGAGATATGTGCGGGACCGAGAATAATGCGTGTATGTGATACCGCATTCTATTCTCGCGATGAATGTATCGATTGGTTATATGCGATATAACCTAGTTGTCGAATCAAGGATTGATTCGATAAGCCGATACATTGGATACTAGCCGGTTATATGCGATATGACCGGATCATTGAATCAAGTGTTGATTTAATGATTTAATGTATAATTATATATTTGATATATTACTTTGCATTAACTGGTATCGGTTCACTTTAAATGGATTTACTCACTTGTATTGCACATTGTATATGTGATATATTTTGTGCACATAATTGTATCATGTTTGATTTCTAGTTTGGTTTTGTGTAAAGTATTAAACCATGGTTAGTTAGTGGTTAGCGTATCATTTCTTTTACTTAATCATTTATTTATTCTTTTTGTTTATTTTGAAAAAAGGAAATGATAATGAGAAAGATAAATGGTGGACTTGTTTTGTTTTTAGTTGAATCTTCTTGAAACCTTGACTAAGTCACCATTCTTATCTCTTCTTTAACCCTAACCACTCATCTAACCCTAGTTAAATCTCTACACTAAACCATGGTTGAAGAAATGATAAGTATTCATTTATTTTCCTTTTTAAAATTAAGACTTATCATAACTTCATCTTCTTCTTCATCTTTCTTCTTTTCATGAAAGCTTGCACCATCAATGGCAAATAGCCAAAATGAGTGAGAAATCCAAAACTAAAGTCTACCCACTTCCTAGTTCTTCATCCTCTACCTCTTGCCAAGTTGTATAGGGTGTTTACTTCACAAGTTTTCAAAGCTTGGTGAAGTTGGAGCTTGTTCTTGTGATGCCTCGACGTAGATCATCTTCGGCATCGAACCGACGATCAAGCCCGCCCATTCTCCGATGAAGCCGATGCCAGAGTCATGGATTTGATTTGGACAGCGGAGGGACCTCGTCACGGAGTCTAGGATGTGGTGGACCGGAACTACAAAGGTTGTAGCCCCTTCCCTTTAGTTATATTTCCGTATACTTGCTTACTTCGCCTATATATCTAGTTAACGATCCGTTCTAGGTTTTCTCGGCACTAGGAATTTTTGATTTGTGCATGTTTGATCACTTGGGAGACTCCATTAGAGTGCCTAGGAACCCTACAACAAGTTGAGAATTTAATTCTCATCGGCGAGATTCTGTTATGCAGACTCAAAACTTAGGGGAAAGGACTGAGTTCGAAGAATTTAATTCTTCCAAAAGGATATAGGAATTTAATTTCTCTGATAAAACTATGGTTTAACCTTGTAAAAGAATTTAATTCTTATAAAACAAGGGACCTGAAATTCTTAAAACTCAGATCAAAATCTCTATGCATATAAAAGAAAAGGACTGGTCACATGTTCCCACGTGAGCACCTCCAATGAACAAAAAGGGAACGACTAAATTCAGATCACGTGTCCTCACGCGACCCCCAAATAGTGCTTAGCACTTATAAAAGGAAAAGGGAATAAGCCCAAAGACAGTTCCCATTTTGAGGCACCTCACGTGGTCTCACGTGATCCCCAAATAGTGTTTAGCACTTATAAAAGAAAGAAGGAATAAATCCAAAAAGGCAGTGCCCAATTTTGGGGCGCCTCACGTGTCCACACGTGATGGCCATATGACTTAAATGTTTAACACTTGCATATATAGACGGGGATTGAACCCAAGGGCACAGTGCCAACTTTCAAGTGCCTCACGTGAGCACCCCAAGTTTCAGTGTTTAACACTGCTGTAGAGACTCACATGAGAGAACGTGAGCACTGAGCATGTATTAGTGTTTAACACTATAAGAAGCCAACTTCAGCCCCAAAACTGGCTAAGTCCTCCTAAGATTAAAACTTCTTGGATCTCCAAATAGAGTGAGGCTCTATGCTCATGACTTTCCAAACTAATTGACCAGAATGATGTCCATCACATATCTCCTAAGTTGATCTTAGTCTTCCAAAAATGACTAATGATTCTCAGATGGTCTACCATAATCTCTCCCCTCAATCTGGAATTTGGTTCAATGGTACATCTCTCCACACCTCCGATACATGTCGTTGTAATTATTCAACATCTTCAGAGAGGTGGAGGGTCCCGACAACCAACAACTCTTGGTGCACTCCCAAACCGATGAGCACATCCCAACGGACCGCAACGTCCTTAAACTAGCTATGGACCGGAACGTCCTTAAACCACAACGGACCGCAACACCCTTAAACTAGCTACGGACCGCAATGTCCTTAAACTACAATGGACCGCAATGTACTTAAACTAGCTACGGACCGTAATATCCTTAAACAAAAGCAATAGATCCCAAATGCTCTTTTGTTGGGTCTGAATGACCCCAAAATCATGTTGAGTAGATCTTGGCATTAAATTAGACTAACGTATTCTCAACAAACATTAATGTTGAACTTAGTTTCAAACAAGATTAACGTTCCTTAAATCAACCCAAACCCAAATCTAAGAATATACGGATTTGGACTAATCAACGCCCTATGGGCGACAACACAAATTAGTTTCCGTATACAATCCACGGGCAACCAAAAATAAAACAAACACACACGACACGAAATGACCTTCTGGAGCAGGAGAAAGTGGTTACCGCTACGCGGAAATGTAATTAATTGTAGGGGATTGCGCCTGCAGGGAAGAGCATCCCTACAATCAAAAAACCCCTCGCAAAAGAGGGGGAATCTGACGAAGTCTGCTACAACGGCCACATCCGTCCAAACCTCCGATACACGGTACCATAAATCAGCTTGGCATCTTCGGAGAGGTGGACGGATAAACCTAAATAGCATATGCCTCCAAATTTAGGCAAGACGTCTGTCTTTCCGGCTTTCGGCGGTAAACAAGACCGGACTGTACGGTAAGTGTTGCTTATAGGCTCTATAGGAATTTGGACAAGTTTACTTGTCGATCTTCTATTCGTTCGATACATGGGTAGCCGTTGTTGGGTTTCGCCGGTGCCCTGGCAATCAAATGCGGCTGGTGCGGAACAAAAACTGGCGTTTAAAAACTTGGCGCTAATGAAACCCGCCCGAATCGAACCATAAACCCTATACTAGCTAACAACTAAAGAACTAAACTAAGTGATAGAAGTGTTATACCGAATGATCCGTGTCCTTCAGTCTTCTACCATCTTCATAAGCTCCTAGGCGCCATGGATCGAGTTTAGCCTTCGGTCTCCCTCCATCGAAGATGATCCACCTAAGGATTTGTAGTTCGAGCTCCAACCTCATAGCCGAGGTAACTAGGGTATCTAGTTCGCTCAACTAGATAGCCTAGAGAATGCAGAGTCTAATGATGGATTAATTTGTCTCCAAACACCCTAGGTTTCTCAACATATGAGACTCTTAGAGTGGAGGTAGAAGAATAAGCATGAGGAGATGAGAGTGTGTTGTGTGAAGAATCCATGAAAAAATGGCTAAGTGTTGTGTGAGCTCAAGAATGAATCATGCCTCACAAAATATCTCACAACACCACACAAATATCAAGCATGCCACAATAGTAACTCATGCGTCACCCCACGAGTTGCTAAGTAGTCATGCTACAATAAATGCAAATGCACAACTCATCCCTCCATATCATTTAACCATTTAAGAAAAATGATTAAGGTGTTATCTTCTAGAAGCACCTTGTAATAAATTACAAGAATACCCCTCATCCGTATATACATACCTGTATCTGTATTCCGAAAAATACGTATACAAAGAGACGAAAATAAACCAACAATATAATACTAGAATCCGGTTTACACCAAAACCCACTAGTATTATCCGTCTGAATCATGATACGTGCACAAGTGCACGTATATAATCGAACCCTGCCGTAAAACCATACGGCCTCTACATCGTTTCGCCCGAAGCATGGAAACCCTCTGTGTGGGACTCTAAAGACTTGTCAATACGCTGGCAGTGGGTTTAACCACAAGCACGTCAGCAGCATTAGCTGTATGTAACGGCTACCCAGGTATTAAGCAAAAGGAAGGCTGACGAGCAAACTCATCTGAACCTCTACTGAGCCTGTCCGTGACAATCTCCATACAGTCCGGTCCATTCATCTAAGAGTATCGCATATCGTGTCTAGGGGGTGGATAAAGTCAGACCCCTAATAACGCGATATTTTGTGTTGGTATGAAGCCCATCACCAACTGAGAAACTACTGATCCAAATCAGTAATTCTCGTCCACCTTGGCCAAGGATTTCTAGTGATGGCCACTCGTGCACAACGCGACATCAACCCCCAATACTGGGAGAGATGAATCCCCGACGATCCGCTCACTGCCTCCATGTGTCTCAAGACTGTACCCAACTAAAACCTGTTTGCACGACTCCTTTGAGCCGTGGTTGGGTAGTAATCAAAGCACAACGGGAACTCACAAGAGACAAATGATGATCTCAGATCGACAGACTAATCTGTACACATGTCACCTGGGAACTGTTATCTAACAATAGGTATAATACAAACTAGCATGTTCCTGGCGAGTCCGTCTTGTGTACTCATAACCCAATGAGCACCTGCATACTATCTTAGGTGACTGTCTAACACCAATGGCTTATGAGACCGGCCACCGCCTCTCGTCGGGGTCTCGATAAGTATACACTAATCTACTTTGGAGTATCGATGCCCAGTCTCGATACTCACTCGACTAGGGACATTAAGGATATGCTTATAGACTACCTAGCTCCCACGTATATGATCACCATCATAATGCTGGTAGTTAATCAAGAATCCTATGGGCTCTATCAACATGTAATAATGATCTGTAATACCACATAATGCATGTACATGATGGTAAAGGAAAACCAGATAGCATACTATCATTTTGAGTAAGACCGTTCTATCCATATAGGTCCTCCCTTAATCATCATAATCACCTGCCTGCGATTACAATAATTTCCTTGAGAGCACTATAACCAAAAATCTCCCACTTGCACTTAAGGCTAATAATTGCGGTGTCGCATACTCATAGCCCGTGTGATACTGAACACCTAACTTCTTTACTAATCAGTCTCACAAAGCCCGTTTGTGAAACTATTGCGTTCGAGAAATAGCCTCAGTGAGTGGATCCGTTCCAGTGTTTCTATCTTTATCTTTCTATGTCTTAACTTCGCGGAGAATGACTATCTCCTGAAATGAGCAATACATGTCTTAGAATTTGTCTGGATATCTGATGGGACCCAGTTCACAAATGAACTCCAAATCTAACAAACTTTTTAGACTATATCATCCACTAAATTTAATCAGTATCCTGCGCCATGCCTTCCACAGTATCCTCTTGGACCACCTGTCCAACATACTGCCCCTCAAAAGAGGGAAAACTATAACTCTGATAGTCACTCTGTCATCCAAGTCACCTTGGAAGCCTGGAATGATAACCGCCTCCTGAAGGATGCTGTCGTTACCATATACCAAGAACATCCACTTATGTTCATCACTGCTTCCCAATGTTTCTTCAGGATTGGATATATATACGCTTATTTCAGCCAGTGCAAAAACAATATCTGGTGTTGTGCTTGACATCTCATGATTGACTCAATTGCCTAAGCAAGTGATACGCCAATCATGCAAATCCCTCTCCTCATCAGTCTAGAAGACATCTTTTTAGAGAGGGTGAATCCTTCACCTGCGGGTATACCACCACGCCAGGAGTCATCCATTCTAAAACATTTTAGAATAGTGTCAAGTACCCGAATTGGGACACTTCCCAAATCTAGATCTAAAACCATAGATCTAGTCACCAGAATCTCTGATATTTTATCCAGATCCCATGTGGAGAAAATCCTTATGATAACCATAGTATAACCGATCGTAGTATAGAAATATTACTTCCTATCAAGAGCATGTCATCCAAATACCAAGACATCCCTCCCTACTACCTTCTTACTAGGTCCATCTTTTATTCTGATGAAGTCAAGCTCTATGACCGTCACATCAAAACTAGATGATTTATTTCCGTTATACTTGCTTTAGTCTATAAATAGACATAAGCTACTTGCCCACTATGCTTCCGCTGGTCCTACTGACTACAACAATCCTCAGGCAGAGTCATATACACGTGCACTTCTAAAACTAATTTAGAACGACATTATACTCATCCTCCTGCTAGAACTCATAGTCTAGAATAGCAGTAGTGTCAAGTTTGGATAATCAAAAACCTCGCTATCACCGTCTTTGAGGAGATCGAAGTACCTCTCGGGTGCCTGAGGTTACCCACCAAATCTGCGGAGTGGCTAATGGATTGTCGAAACCATTTGAATCCTTAGGTTTTATAAAATTTTCAGTAATCGTTTGTGGTTCTGGAATCACTTCCAGTTCTACCATACTCCTACTAATGTTTTCTGAAAAGAATCCATTTTACTAAAACTATGGCGAGTCAAGAACAATATAACTATTGATCTTCCAGATGGTAGAATGTTAACCCTTGTCAATGCCCGGGATAACCCACAAACTGCCATTACTGAAACGTGCCTTGAGTTTGTCCAGATTCTGGTTTTAAGTATCATCCGGACAACTCCATATACCTTAACATCATTAAGATATGAATCCATTCTATATCCAGTATATAGAAATAGATGCACTAATTTAATTGAAACCAGATTCAAAAATCATGCAGCTATTTCCAGTGCATATCAACCAAATAGAAGAAGGCCAAGCAGCATTACTCATGAAGGAATACATCCACATATGGGTAACCTGAAAGTGAAGTAAGTTCTCAAAACTATTACTTACAACGGAATACCAAATACAAGTATCTATATCTTCGATCACCTTGAAGAATCCTGATACTTGAAATATATGGTTCTCTACCTTATTCTTATACCTATAACTTCTCAATATCTAGACCTTGTATTTCAACGAAATACTTGTCTAGAACTGGAGAAGTCATGAGTAAACAGAAGATAATACGAGTACCAACCCCTTTGTCCTAACGGACATTGGACAACATACAATACTTTGTATAAGTCCACCGAGTTTAATAACTCAAACCCTGTGCGTCGTAGGTCGAAAACTGTACTATGGTTAAGAAGAATTACACCGTTGTTGAATGTTCCTTACCTAACCATCAACTGATATAGGTAAATGTCATAGACATAATTTCAAAAAGTTATATCTCACTTTATAAAATAAACGTATAGATACAACAGTTTGAAAATGGTGCATAACAACGGATATTCAAAACCAAATATTTGCCGTTAGGCAAAACCTAGGTGATTTCCTCAAATATCACCAATTACAAAGAATTCTGATATATTTTTAGGATCTAATCACCCAATTCCCAATATCTTACTCCCACTCACCATCTGTAACACCATACAGATGTGAGAATCAAGTCTGGTAAATACATACCCTGAAGTCAGAATCTAATTGGGAAAACAATTTTCAATTAGTATCGAACAGTCAAACTGAAACATGAAAATTTTTCAAAGGGGTAACCGGGTATTTCTAGTAATGCCTCTTCCACTATCCAGATTCATGACAGTAACCGTATATTTCCTTGCTCTCACTCCAATCGTTTTATATTTCTTTACTTATTACCTTCTGTATACCATACTTAGGCTAATTGATTTTCTTCCTTCCCTACCCTTCGGTACCAGCCTAAGGTTTGGAAGAAGACTATCCAATAAGCATAATAGGTGTACTCTCTTAATACCAGAAGCCCTCACAACCTGAGAGAAGGTAAAGGGAAAAGACAACTGAATAATCCTTATTCTATTTCTCAAGAACCAGAATCCATTCTTTAACTGGAACAAATTTCTTCGAGTTCGTATGTAACTATACGATGGCATATCCAAGAAATATAGATCTTCGTAGTGATACGAAGTGTTCTGGAGAAATGCAAAGGTGAAGTAGGAGTGGCAGGGGTATACGCGGTTTTGTCATGAATGATAGCAGTCGCATTTTCCTTTGCCCTTACTCTAACTCCTTTATATGTCTTTACTTATTACCTTCTATATAACACACTTATGCTAATTGGTTTTCTTCCTGTTAGTGTTTATGCCCTAGAAGGCCATTACTGTATCATACTAGTTTGTATATTACTTAATGGAAGCTTGGGATATTCACATGTATATAACAGTCTTGCTAAATATGGTAGTATGCTACTTGGTTTTTCTATCTTAATATGTGAGTATACGTATTGATAGAGCTCTTAGGATCTTGCTTGACTACCAGCGTTGTGATGGCAGTCACACTAGTGGGGGCTGGGTAGTCTACAAGCACATCCTTATTCAGGTCTCTGGTCGTTGGATTATCGAGACAGAGCATCGATACTCCGGAGTAAACTAGTGTGTACGCTTCTCATCCCAGTTGGGGAGATGGTCTGTCCCACAGCCGTCAGTACGTCGTACTGGAGATAGTATACAGGTGCTCGTTAGGTTACGGGTACACCGGACAGGACTCACAGGGGACTGTTGGTTGGTTTTATACCAGTCGTCAGTGAACAGTTCCCAGGTGACATGAGTACAGCATAGTCCACAGACTTGACACTGCTACTTCGCCTCGAGTGTGTCCCACTGTTCTTAGATTGCTACCCTACCACGGCTCAAAGGAGTCGTGCAAACAGGTAGCAGTTGGGTGCAGTCCCGAGCACTTGGAGGCAGTGGCGGTTAGACAGGATTCGTCTCTCCCGGTATTGGGAGTTGATATCGCGCTGTGTCAGAGAGCCATTACGCAAAGTCCCTGGCCAGGGCAAGCGAGATTTGCTGGTAGGTTCCAGTAGTTTCTCAGGATGTAATGGGCTTCGCTCTGACACGACTTATACCGCTATTAGGGGACTGACGCTTGCCGCCCCCTTAGGCCCGATATGCGATAGTCTAAGATGAACGGACCGGACTGTACGGAGATTGTCACATCAGACTCAGTAGGAGTTTGGATGGGTTCCCTCATCGGCCTTCTTATCGACATCTACCTGGGGACCGTTACGTACAGCTAGTGCCGCTTGCGGTCTGTGGTTAAACCCACTGCCAGCGTAGTAGTCGAGTCTCTAGAGTCCCACACAGAGAGTTTCCCTACTCCAGGCGAAACGATATAGAGGTCGTATGGTTTTACGACAAGGGTTCGGACGCATACGTGTGTTTACGCACGTACGACTTTCGGACAGTTTTTACCAGTCGACTTTGGTTTAAGCCAGTTACTGGTATCCGGTTATTGGATTTATACAGTCTAAAGTTTTTCCGTATTTTTGCGGAAAGGAGGGGCGTTCTCGTAATTGCGCGAGAAGCTTCTAGAAGATGGTGACTAAGGAGGTTTAGGTGGCATATGCAATGAATGTGATTAGTGAGTCATATGGATGATTCATCCATGTCATTAATGCATGATAAATGCTTAATGACTCATGGAGTGAATCATCACTAGATATTATCAAGCATGGTTGCTAAATTCATTTATTATTCTTTTCTTGATAAAAAGAAATGCTTGATATATATCATGTTATCTCACTATTCTCATTTCATTATCTTTATCATCTTCTCTCTCCTCAAGCTCTCCCTCTTCAAACACTAATCCTCCCCTCTCATGAGTTGAGTACAAGGATTAGTAAGACTACTTAATCCATAACCCTCTCTATATTTCACCTAGCTTCTTTGATTAGCACTTAAAGAAGTTTAGTTGCCTCAAGTTTAGAGGCTAAGCTTGGAGTAAAGCTCTCGGGTGGATCGTCTACTACATCGAGAAGGCCGAGGATGAAGAGGAGTTCACAAAGACGAAGGACACGATTCGTTAGGTATAATCCCTAAACATAGTAGCATAGAAACTCTATGTTTTAAGTTAGTTATCGTTTAGCTTCGATTCAAGCGGTTAGTCGATGTTTGTTCACTAAACAAGTTCGTTTTTGAAAATTCCGCCTCCCCACAAGGATTGGGGTGTTGTACATCGACTTACACTTCCTTCCCTACCTTTCGGCACCTGCTTATGGTTTGGAAGAAGACTATCCAATAAGCACAATAGATGTACTCCCCTAATATTAGGAGCTCTCGCAACCTGAGAGAAGGTAAAGGGAAAAGACAACCGAATAATCATATTCAATTTCTTCAGAACCATAATCCATCCTCGAACTGGAACAAGTTCCTTCGAGTTCGTATGTAACTATACGATGGAATATCCAAGCAATATGGATTTTCATAGTGATACGCAGTGTTCTGGAGAAATACAAAAAGGGATGTAAGATTGGCAATGATATATGCGACTCCTTGACAATCCAAAAGCCAAAGTATTTTAAGAAGGTTCAATTTGTTGGAGATAGTGCCCTCATAGTCAATTATTGGATCGCAGGTACGTGATTGCAATGATTGCGGAGGACCTATCCCGGTAGAACAGTCTTACTCGAGATGATAGTATGCTATCTGGTTTGCCTCTATCAGTCGTGTACATGTTCAGGTGACTGATTGCATGTTACACTTTGATAGAGCCCTTAGGATCTTGCTTTACTACCAACAGTATGATGGCGATCATATACGTGAGAGTTGGGTAGTTTATATGCATATCCTTAATTGTGGTCCCTAGTCGTGGGAGTTTCGAGACATGGCATCGATACTCCGGAGTAGACTAGTGTGTACAGTCGAGACCCCGACGAGGGGCGGTGGCCGGTCTCACAAGCCACTGGTGTCAGTTGGATCACCTAAGATGTATACAGGTGCTCATTGGGTTATGAGTACACCGGACAGGACTCGCCGGGAATCTGCTAGTTAGTACTATACCTATCGTCAGATAGCAGTTCTCTGGTGACATGTGTACAGGTTAGTTCATCGACCTGAGGTCGTCATTTGTCTCGTGTGAGTTCCCACTATGCTTTGATTTCTACCCTACCACGGCTCAAAGGAGTCGTGCAAACAGGTAGCTTTTGGGTACAGTCCCGAGCCATATGGAGGCACGTGAGCGGATCGGCAGGGGATTCGTCTCTCCCGGTATTGGGGGCGAGATCGTGCTGTGTCTAGGAGAGCCATTACACAAAGCCCACGGCCGTGGCAGGAGATTTACTGGTAGGTACTCCAGTAGTATCTCAGGGTGTTATTGGGCTTCACTCCGACACGACTTATACTGCTATTGGGGGTCTGACGTTGCTAGCCCCCTAGGCGGATATGCGATACTCATTGACGAACGGACCGGACTGTATATACATTGTCACTGTTAGGCTCAGTAGGGTTTCTGGATGTGTTAGCTCATCGGCCACCCTTGAGTTCGCTCATCAGTCTCCCTTGAGGTCAGTCCGTGGGCAGCCGTTACGCATAGCTAGTGCCGCTGACGGTTTGTGGTTAAACCCACTGCCAGGGTACTGACGAGTCATTAGAGTCCCCCACAGACAGTTTCCCAAGTTCGGGCGAAACGTTGTAGAGGCCGTATGGTTTTATGGCAGGGTTCGGAAAATGCACGTGCGTTTACGCACGTGTTATTTTTCGGGCAGATAATACTGGTCGGCTTTGGTTTAAGCCGGATCGGAGTATTATATTGAGTAGGTATAATATCTTTGTCTCAGTTGCATTTGTATTCGGTCGTAATATAAATGCGGGTATTTTTATACAGTTTCGGGGTTATCCTGAAAGTCGTTTCAGGATCACTTTTGGAAGTTGCCAGTTTCCAGTTTTCTATCAGCCGTCTTTTAACATTCTGTTAAAGACGGATTTATCTTTTCTTCAGTTGAGGTGAGTCATCATTCTAGAAGGTTCTAGAAATGGTGACTAGGATGATGAGGTGGAGGGTGACTCATCTTTGCATTAAAGACTTGATGACTAGGTTTATATGTGTCATTGTTTTCTTTAAAGCTTTTTGTTTTGCTTAAGATCTTTTGTGATGATAAGGCTTCTTGATGTGGTCACCTCCCTCCTCCTACCATCACCTCCCTCCTTGTTAAATATGGCCGGCCCCCTCCTCTCCCCATTTTCGCTTGCTTGCTTGATTAATTTTGTAGAAAAGATATGATAGGATTTGGGTGCATGGAAATTTCATCACTTCATTTTCTTTCCATCACCAAATTCCCTCGGCAACTTCATTAACCGATCGTCCACGGACTTGGACGAAGTGAGACAAAGTCATCTACTCATTCTCTACATCAATCTTGGTCGTCTCTTTTAGCAAACTTGACGATCGAGTTGCCTCGAGTCAGAGGCGGGAGCCCGTTTAAAGAACCGATCATGTGGTGCCACCTCGACGAAGGAATCGGAGATCGACGAGATCGGAGCAGCCGCAACGGAGCGTGGGATGATGGTTGAAGAACGAAGGACTCGGATCGTTCGGTACAACCTTTCTACACTCTTTACTGTTTGTTAGTTTAGCAATAATGGCAGATCCGGGTTAAAGTATACGATAGCGCCAGTTTAAAAGTTTTTGTTCCGCATTTGGCGTCTGTAGACGGCCGGGGCGCTAGCGTAGACTTACAGTGGTATCAGAGCCTAACCATTTTGCTATACTAACTTATGCTAACGCGTTCAAAACGTCGATCGAACCGAAAATCGAAAAACACAATTTTCTAGCCCGACAGTTTCTGTTGTTTTTAAACGGTGTCCTAAAAATATTTTGACCTTCTCAGAAAACTGTGCAGGAAATTATAAGAACTACGACGAAATTTGGGCACGTGTCTCCACCAAAGAGCCGCGGAAACGCGGCCAAACCCATGGTTTGGCCGCGCATCCGCGGCCACGTGGTGAGCTCGTGCTCCCAAATTTTGTCAGTGGGTTCTCCTCTGGATTTTGTGATTTTTGGTATATATCATTTTGGCCCAGGTTTTGTTACTGTTCACTAGTAAGTTGTGGGGCCCACTTTTTGATATTTGGTCGATCGAAATTTAAACACGTTAGTTTACAGTGCTTACATTATATCTCCGACCGGGAATGTCATTTGATTGGTAAACCGCGTTTGATTGCTATAGTTCTTTTAGACGGGTTTGCGAACGTGACATTCGCGTTGATGTTCTGTGTTGTGCTGTGATGTTGCGGAATTGTCGTGGTGGATAGCAGTGTGCAATGGTAGTACAGTTTGAGTTTATTTGTACATTTGATATTGCGGGATGAGCGTCCAACTTGTGGACTGCCGTCACTGCCTGTTGTATAATATTCTTTTGGGGCACGACCAGGTTGCGGTCGATGTACCTATTGTACTATTTTTCATTACTGTACTAGGTTTTACCCCGCGACGGAGTGCACGGATAGCCGGGTTCTGGAGGGCAACGGGTCCGCATCTCATGGCTTTGGGAGGCAGAGGGGCCCCACTCTAAAATTGGCAGACTATTCGCCGCACTCGTAGGGGGTACAGGTTGACCCAAGGAGGGGTGCCCAAGTTTACCGGATTCCGTGAAGTGCCGGGTGTTCCATTCACTATGCTGTGGGGACTGCCTCGCTTCAGGTTTTGGCGGGTAACTTGCCGCACCCGTAGGGGTCTAGGTTTCATTGCACAGGCTATCCACATGACAGGGGAACGTCGGGTTTCAGCAGCGGCTCTGTGAAACCCGGGGATCCCAGATATCTGTATTGTTCTGTGATGCTTATTACTTTTCTGTAATGTTGCATATTATCACGCCTGGAGCGATTATGTATATTGGTTTATATACTATTAGATGTTGTATATGTTTTACACCCGCGCTAGTCCAGTCCCCGCTCTGTCGTTAGTTAAGTAACCTAACGGGTGATGATGAGACCCAGTGACGAATGCGGATGGCATATACGTACATTTTATTTTTCGTTCTTTTCTGGTGTGATTGATTGATGGGACTGCATTGATTCTGATCAATGCAAAGTAAAAACAAACCTGTTTTAGTTGTTGGAACAAATTTAAAAAGTGTTATTGCAAAGACGTTTCCTTTTGTTTTGCATAGCGGTATTCAGTGGAATATCCTGCACCTCATTCGACGGGGCAAGGGCCGATATCCCTTCACCGGGACTGACCCCTTAGGCAGAAGTTTGCGTCAGGGTAATAACTTCACTATAGTCGATTACATGTTGCTTTGCATAGCGGTATTCAGTGGAATATCCTGCACCTCATTCCACGAGGAAAGAGCCGAGATCCCTTCACCGGGAGTGACCTCTTTAGCAAAAGGTTTTCGCCACTATATTTTTAAAAGCTATCAGGTTCCTTCAGCAATATCAAGTTCACTACGCTAAAGGTTTTTCGCCAAAAACCAGCCGTAGCCCTCCGTCACTTCTTTTGGGTATTCAGTAGTATTCAAGCTATGTATTTTAGCCAAAGTTAAGGCATAGTGTTTGGTAGCTGCTGGGTATTCAATTGTTGCATAGATAGATGAGTTAGTTTGGGACAGTCGTTCTGCCGATTGGCCAACGTCAGGGGCATGTGCGGGTGGGTTCAAATTGACAAGATAGTGAAGGGTAGAACTTGGCATGTGACTTATGACATTTTGACCAAAGCCAAGGTTATAAGAGCATGGGGCAAAAATCATATCGGGAGTTTCTAAAGAAACTGAAACTTGCCAAGTATGCGCATACCATCTGGAGTATGAGTAACGTGGATGCATTCCATCACGTTATCATGCGATGAGAGTTGGATCCCGATTCCCACTGATGAGTTGGTTTACTCTTCGGGTGATCCCGATTGATTCTTCTTTAGGTTTGGAGGAGAATTTGACAGGACAGTGGGAGGTTTCCGGATTAGATAAAGTGATGACCATTCTGATCTAGGTTAGAGTGCACGCAGAGTGTTTCTTTTCTCTCTCTCTCTTTGGCAGCGACCTTTGACCGACCCTAGACTATGACTCAGTGACCAAGTTGACTGAACCTTCTTAAAAATACTGGCTTTTGGATTGTCTATGTTGCATAAGTCATTGCCACTCCTACTTCTACCCTTTGAATTTCTCAGAACACCCGTACTACTACGGACATCCACTTCCATTGGATAGATCCATCGTATGGTTATATACGAACTCAAAGGGACTTCTTCGAGGATGGATCCAGGTTCAAGAGAAATAGAATTGGTTTATTCAGTTGTCTTTTATTATCACCTTCTCTCAGGTTGCGAGAGCTCCTTAGTTTAGGAGAGTACACCTATTACGCTTATTGGATAGTCTTATTCCAAACCATAGGCTGGTGCCGAAAGGTAGGGAATGAAGAAAACCAATTAGCCTAAGTAGGGTGTGCAGAAGGTAATATGTAAAGACAAAATAAAGGGATTAGAAAGAGGGCAAAGTAAATTGCGACTGATATCATTCACGACCAAAACCGCGTACTTCATCGTGTTGGAGGTAGTGCCCTCAGAGTCAATTATTGGATCACAGGTACGTGATTGCGATGATTGAGGGAGGACCTATCCCGGTAGGACAGTCTTACTCGAGATGATAGTATGCTATCTGGTTTACCTTTATCATCGTGTACTGTTTTAGGTGACCTGACACGTCGCTATTACACGTTGATAGAGCCCCTAGGATTCTTGCTTGACCACCAGCAGTATGAGGGCGATCATATAAGTGGGAGCTGGGGGTCTATAAGCTTATCCTTAAAAGGTCCCTAGTCGTGGGAGTTTCGAGACTGGGCATCGATACTCCATTAGTAGACTAGTGTATACAGTCGAGACCCCGACGAGGGGCGGTGGCCGGTCTCACAAGCCACTGGTGTCAGTTGGATCACCTAAGATGTATACAGGTGCTCATTGGGTTATGAGTACACCGGACAGGACTCGCCGGGAACATGCTAGTTGGTCATATACCAGACGTCAGATGGCAGTTCCCTGGTGACATGTGTGCAGGTTAGTTCATCGACCTGGGGATCGTCATTTGTCTCGTGTGAGTTCCCACTGTATTTTGATTACTACCCTACCACGGCTCAAAGGAGTCATGCAAACAGGTTTTAGTTGGGTACAGTCCCGAGCCACATGGAGGCAGTGAGCGTATCTTCAGGGGTTCGTCTCTCCCGGTATTGGGGGTGAGGTCGTGCTGTGTCTAGGAGAGCCATTACACAAAGTCCTTGGCCAAGGCAAGGAGATTTACTGGTAGGTATTCCAGTAGTATCTCAGGGTGTTCTGGGCTACACTCCGACACGACTTGTACCGCTTTTGGGGGTCTGACTTTTACCAACCCCCTAGGCCCGCCATGCGATACTCATAGACGAACGGACCGGACTGCACGGATATTGTCACTGACAGGCTCAGTAGGGTGTCAGGATGAGTTCGCTCATCGACGTCCCTTTTGGTCAATAGCTGGTGGCCCGTCACGTATTGGCTTATACCTCTGACGTGCTAGTGGTTAAATCCACAGCCATAGTATTGACGAGTCTTTAGAGTCCACCACACTTTCAGTTACTCAAGCTTTCGGGCGAAACGCTGTAGAGGCCGTATGGAGATATGGCAGGGTCCGATCAGATACGTGCGGTATTGCACGGATCAGGATCGGACAGTTTGTACTAGTTGCCGTATGGATATATGGCAGGGTTCGATCAGATACGTGCGGTATTGCACGGATCAGGATCGAATGGATATTACTAGCCGGCTTTGGTTTAAGCCGGTCCTAGTTTAGTACAGTGTAGATTTTGTCTTTTTGCATTTGTATCCGGACTGAATACAGATGCGGGTGTGTATGCACAGTATCGGGGTTTTCCTGTAATTTATTACGGGACCAGTTTTCTGGAGTTGCCAGTTTGCATTCTGTTCCGGCCGGTTTTCCTTTGTTCTTTCCCGGCCGGACTTTTCCGATGGAGGGGGTAATTTGCAGTTTTGCAAATTACTTTTGTGGAGGGGTTTTCTTGCATAATGATTGATTATGACACCTTTCATATCTTGCACCTTGACTTGATTTAAATTGTGATTAGATGAATGGGTATGGGTTGAATAGTAACAAGCATGGTTGATGTTTTCTTGTCCTTGGATGTGGTCACCATTCTTGTGCTCCTACACTCACCTCCCTCTTGCTTTCATATAGTTCTTTCCCCCACCTTATTCTTCACTTGATGAATATGATAAGTTCTTAAAAAGAAAGGAGAGAAGAAGAAAAAGAAAAGAGAGAAAGAAAAAGAATGTGAGAGTTCATCTATGTTATGGGAGGAATTCTTCATCTCCTTCTTCTTCTTGTTTCGGAAAAATGAAAGCACCATTTTTCCTAACCCCAATCCTCCATCATGGCAACTACAAACCCCAAAGTGAGACAAGCACTCTACACTACACTTCCTACAGCAAATCTTGGACGCGTCGATTCGCCAGCTTCGCGTCCGAGTTGCCTCGGTATTGAGGTGGGAGCCCGTAAAAGCTACAGGCGATGTGGTGCCCTTTCCGACGAGGAGGAGACGGACGGAGATCCCGCGAGAAGATCGGAGTGGAGATGAAGACCGGAGGACTCGGATCAGTCGGTACATCTCTTCCCTTTCTTGTTTGTAGCTTAGACTTGTTAATGGTTACGATCCGGAGTTTAGTGCGCGGTGGTGCCGGTTTGCAAAGTCCGCAAAAATTAAAGTTTATCACCGCTTCCGCATTCCGGCGTCGGATTGACGGCCGTGGCGCCGCCGTGCACTTACAGTGGTATCAGAGCCTCGCCATTAACTTAGTCTAGCTTTGTGTAATGTGTTTGCATTTCCGATCGATCAAAAAGTTCCAAAACTGCATTTTAGTTCGCATCAGTTTCTGTTGAAAATTTTTGGTCTCGAAAAATTTTTCAGGTTGTAAAATATTGATGTACTGGATAATATAAGAGTTCTGTAAAAATTTGATGAAGTAACTCCACAGTTGGAGCGCGGAACCGCCGCGAAAACCCCATTTGTGCGGCCCTTCCGCCGCGCACTATTCACATCACTTCACCAATTTTTTACAGAGGCCTTCTGGGCTTAAAATATGGGTTTTGGAATATTAAAGTTGGGCCAATTGTTTCTGTGAGTGCTACAGTTTTCTTTGGGGCCCACTTGTTAATTGTTTGATCAATCGGAAATTTTTAAACACATTTTTCACAGTATTTACATTATATCTGCGACCGTGAATGTCACTCGATCGGTAAATCCGGTCTAACTGCTATAGCCCGGTTAGACGGATTTGCGAACGTGACTTTCACGTTGATGTTCTATGTATTTGCTGTGATGTTGCGGATCGGTCGTGGGGGATAGCCTGGATGCAATGCTAGTACAGTTTTATTGTAATATGTACATTTGATATTGCGGGGCGAGCGTCCGACATGTGGACTGCCGTCACTGCCTGACTGTATTATTATTTTGGGGCACGACCTGGTTGCGGTCGATGTACCCGGTGTATGTATATTTTACTTTCTGTACTAGGATTGCCCCGCGGAGGGGTGCACGGATAGCCGGGTTCTGGAGGGCAACAAGCCCGCATCTCATGGCATTGAGACGGAGGGGGCTTCACTCTAGGATTGGCGGGCTATTCGCCGCACTCGTAGGGGGTACAGGTTGACCCAGGAGGGGTGCCCAAGTTGCCGGATTCCGTGAAGTGCTGGGTGGTCCATTCACGGCGCTGAAGGGGGCTGCCTCGCTTCAGGTTTTGGCGGGTGACTTGCCGCGCCCGTAGGGGTCTAGGATTTCATTGCACAGGCTATCCACACGACCAGGGGAACGTCGGGTTTCAGTAGTGGCTCTGTGAAACCCGGGGATCCCAGAAATCTGTATTGTTCTGTGATGCTGTACATTTCTGTGATGTTGCATTTCTTTCACGCCTTGAGCGAAATATAATATATTGGTATATATATTAGTAGATGTTGTATATGTTTTGCATCCGCGCTAGTCCAGTCCCCGCTCTGTCGTTAGTAAGCTAACCTAACGGGTAATGACGGGACCCAGTGGCGAATGCGGATGGCATATACATACATCAGTATATTTTCGTTCTTTTTTGGTGTGATCAATTGATGGGACTGCGTTGATTAGGATCAATGCAAGTTAAAAACAAACCTTATCTGATGTTGTTGGAACACTTTTCAAAAAGCTGTTATTGCAAGGACGTTCATTTCTGTTTTGCATCGTGGTATTCATTTGGAATATCCTGCTCCTCAGTCGACGAGGCAAGGGCCGAGATCCCTTCACCGGGAGTGACCCCTTGGACAGAAGTTTGCGTCAGGGCATTAACTTCATTATAGCCGATTACTTTTGCTTTGCATCGTGGTATTCAGTTGGAATATCCTGCACCCCATTCTACGGGGAAAGAGCCGAGATCCCTTCACCGGGAGTGACCTCTTTAGCAACGGTTTTCGTCACTATATTTTTCAAAAAGCTATCCGTTCCTTCAACGATATCAAGTTCATTACGTTAAAGGTTTTCGCCAGAAACCATTCGTAGCCCTCCGTCGTTTCAGACGGGTAGCACGTAGTATTCATGCTATGTTTGTTGACCTTCGTCAAGGCATAGTGTATGGTAGCTGCTTGTTACCTTTCTGCTGCATAGATAGATGCGTTGGTTTGGGACAGTCGTACAGCCTTGTTGACCTTCGTCAAGGGCTTGTACGGGTGGATTCAAATTAACCTGGATAATGACGGGTAGAACTTGACATGTGACTTATGATTTGTTGACCTTCGCCAAGGTCATAAGAGCATGGGGCAGAAATCACATCGGGAGTTTCAAAAGAACTGAAACTTGCCAGATATGCGCATACCTTCTGGAGTGTGATAGCGTGAGCGGATTCCGTCACGTTATCATGCAATGATAGTTGGATCCCGATTCCCACTGATGAGTTAGTTTACTCCTCGGGTAACCCCGACTAATTCTTCTTTCAGGTTTGGAGGAGAATTTGAGGTACAGTGGGAGGATTCCAGATTAGATAAATTGGTAACCATTCTGATCTAGGTTAGAGTGCACGCTGAGTGTTTCTTTTCTCTCTCTCTCTGGCAGCGACCATTTGACCCGACCCTAAGACTTTGACTCAGTGACCAAGTTGACCGAACCTTCTTAAACACCGGCTTTTGGATTGTCAGAGTTGCAAACCTCATTGCCACTCCTACTTTTACCCTTTTCTCCAGGACACCCCGTTTTACTACGAACGTCCACTTCCATTGGACAAAACCATCGTATGGTTAGATACGAACTCGAAGGGATTCGAGGATGGTTTCCGGTTCTGGAGAAAACGGATAGGATTATTCAGTTGTCTTTTCCTTTTACCCTCTCTCAGGTTACGAGTACTCCTTGGTTTAGGGGTAGTACACCTATTACGCAAATTGGATTGTCTTCTTCCAAACCTTAGGCTGGTGCCGACCGGTAGGGAATGAAGAAAACCAATTAGCATAACGATGGTGTGCAGAAGGTATTAAGTTCAGACAAAGCAAGGGATTAGTAAGAGGGCAAAGTAAATTGCGACTGCCATTCACGACCAAACCAAATATTTCGTTACCACTCCCACATCACCTTTGTATTTCTCCAGGACACTCCGTATCACTACGAAGATCCACAGTTTATTTGGATACTCCATCGTATGGTTATATACGAACTCGAATGGAACTTGTTCCAGTTCGGGGATGGATTCTGGTTCAGGAGAAATAGGAATAAGGTTTATTCGGTTGTCTTTTATCTTCACCCTCTCTCATTGCGAGTGTTCCTAGGATTGGGACAGTACACCCATTATGCTTATTGGATAGTCTTCTTCCAAACCATAGGCTGGTGCCGAACGGTAGGGAAGGAAGAAAACCATTTGGCCTAAAGGGGTGTGCAGAAGGTAAAGACTAAAGACATATGAAGGGATTTGGAGAGGTGGCAAAGAACTATACGGTTACAGTCGTGAATCTGGAAGAGGCATTACTAGGAATACCAGAATACCCCATCGGAACATTTCAATGTTTCAGGTTCAACTGTGTACTGTTAAAAGAAAACTGATTTCCCGATTGGACACTTGCTCCAGGGTATGTATTTACCAAGTTTGATTCTCACATCTGTATAGTTTTACAGATGATGAGTGGGAGTAAGTTATTGGGAATTGGGTGATCATCCTCATTATATCGGGATTCGTTGTAATCGGTGATATTTGAGGAAATCACCTGGGCTGTTTGCCGGTCGGCAAATATTTGGTTTTGAATATCCGCAGTTATGCACCAATTTCAAATTGATATATCTGTACGTCTATTTTCATAGAGTGAGATATACCTTTCTGAAATTATGTCTACGACATTTACCTATATCAGTGGATGGTTAGGTAAGGAGCATTAAACAGCGGTGTAATTCTTCTTAACCATAAGTACAGTTTTCAACCTACGACACACAGTGAATGAGTTATCAAACTCAAGGGACTTATACAGAGTATTGTATGTTGTCCAGGGTCCATCAGGACAGAGGGGTTGGTCCTCGTACTACATTCAGTTTACTTATGACTTCTCTAGTTTTTAGACAGGTGTTTCGTGGAAACGCAGGGTCCGAATTTGGAGAAGTTATTGGTATTTGAATAGAGTGGAGAACCAGGTGTCACAAGTATCGGGATTCTTCAAAGTGATCGAAGATGTAGATACTTGTGTATGGTGTTCAGTTGATAGTAATGATTAAGAGATCTTGCTTCTCTTTCAGGTTACTCATAATTGGAAGTATTCCTAAGTTGAGTAACGCTGATCGGCCTCCTTCCATTTAGTTGACATGCGCTGGGGACAGCTGCATGATTTGAATCTGGTTCAATTAAATCAGTGCCTCTGTTTCTATATTGGATATAGAACAGTTCATATCTTAACGATGTTATGGTACGGGGAGTTGTCCGGTTCATGATTAAAACCAGACACTGGACAACTCAAGGCACGTTTCTGTAATGGCTGTTTGTGGGTTGACCCAGGCTATGACGAGGGTTGACTTTCTACCATCTGGATGAACAATAGCGATATTGTTCTAGACTCGCCACAGTTTTATTAAAAATGGATTTTTTCAGAAAACAGTAGTGGGAGTATGGTAGAACTGGAAGTGATTCCAGAACCACAAACGATTACTGAAGATTTGATAAGGAACCTAAAGATTCAATCTGGATTGACATTCCATTGGCCACTCCGCAGATTAGGTGGGTAACTTCAGGCACCCGAGAGGTACTCAGGTAGCCTCAAGGACGGTGACAGGGAAGTTCTTGTTTACCCACACTTGCCATTGTTGTTGTTCCAGGCTGCGAGACCCGGCAGGAGGATGAGTATAGCGTCGTTCTAAACTAGTTTTAGAAGTGCACGTCTATATGACTCTGGCAGAGGGTTGTCGTAGTCAGTGGGAGCAGCGGAAGCATTGGTGGACATCAGGCTTATATCTATTTATAGACTAAAGCAGATGTAGCGGAGATAGATCATCTATTTCTGATGTGACAGTCATGGGTTTGACGTCATCAGAATAGGGGATGGATCTGTTGAGAAGGTAGTAGGGTGTGATATCCTGGTATTTGGATGACATACATAGAATAGGAAAAGAAATTCCTATACTACGATCGGTTATGCTTTGGTCGTCGCACAGTGGTTTCTCCACAAAGGACTTGGACATTATATCAAACATACTGGTTACTAGATCTATGGTTTTAGATCCAGATTTGGGTGGTTTCCCAATCAGGGTACTTGACAGCATTCTAAGAGTATTTAGGATGGACGACTCCTGGCACGGTAGTGTACCTGCAGGTAATGGAGTCACCCTCTCTAAAGGTGTCTTACAGACTAAAGGGGAGAGGGACGTGCATGATTGGCAGATCACTTGCTTAGGCAATTGAGTCAATCATGAGATGTCAAGTACCACACCAGATGTTGTTCTTGCACTAGATGCAATAAGTTGACATTAATCCAATCCTGGAGAAACAGTCGGAAGCAGTTTTAGAACATAAGTGGATGTTCTAGGGATATGATAACGACAGCCTCATTCAGGAGACGGTTATCATTCCAGGCTTCCAAGGTGACATGGACGACAAGGAGGTTGTCAGAGTTATAGTTTTCCCTCTGACGAGGGGCAGTATTTTGGACAGGTGATCCAAGGCAATACTGAGGGAGGCATGGCGCGCAGGATACTGATTAAGTTCAGTTGACGATACAGTCTAAGAAGTTTGGATTTGGAGTTCATTTATGAGCTATGTCCCATCAGACATCCAGACACATTCTAAGACAGGTATTGCTCATTTCGGGAGATGGGTTTCTCCGCGAACATGAGATATAGAGAGACATAGAAAGAAACATCAAGGCGGATCCACTCACTAAGGCTATTCCTCGAACGCAATAGTTTCGCAAACGAGCTTTGTGAGACTGACTAGTAGAGGAGTTGGGTGTTCGGTATCACACGGGCTGTGAGTATGCGACATCGCAATAATTAGCCTTGAGTGCAAGTGGGAGATTGTTGGAGGTAGTGCCCTCAGAGTCAATTATTGGATCACAGGTACGTGATTGCGATGATTGAGGGAGGACCTATCCCGGTAGGACAGTCTTACTCGAGATGATAGTATGCTATCTGGTTTACCTTTATCATCGTGTACTATTTTAGGTGACCTGACACGTCGCTATTACACGTTGATAGAGCCCCTAGGATTCTTGCTTGACCACCAGCAGTATGAGGGCGATCATATAAGTGGGAGCTGGGGGTCTATAAGCTTATCCTTAAAAGGTCCCTAGTCGTGGGAGTTTCGAGACTGGGCATCGATACTCCATTAGTAGACTAGTGTATACAGTCGAGACCCCGACGAGGGGCGGTGGCCGGTCTCACAAGCCACTGGTGTCAGTTGGATCACCTAAGATGTATACAGGTGCTCATTGGGTTATGAGTACACCGGACAGGACTCGCCGGGAACATGCTAGTTGGTCATATACCAGACGTCAGATGGCAGTTCCCTGGTGACATGTGTGCAGGTTAGTTCATCGACCTGGGGATTGTCATTTGTCTCGTGTGAGTTCCCACTGTATTTTGATTACTACCCTACCACGGCTCAAAGGAGTCGTGCAAACAGGTTTTAGTTGGGTACAGTCCCGAGCCACATGGAGGCAGTGAGCGTATCTTCAGGGGTTCGTCTCTCCCGGTATTGGGGGTGAGGTCGTGCTGTGTCTAGGAGAGCCATTACACAAAGTCCTTGGCCAAGGCAAGGAGATTTACTGGTAGGTATTCCAGTAGTATCTCAGGGTGTTCTGGGCTACACTCCGACACGACTTGTACCGCTTTTGGGGGTCTGACTTTTACCAACCCCCTAGGCCCGCCATGCGATACTCATAGACGAACGGACCGGACTGCACGGATATTGTCACTGACAGGCTCAGTAGGGTGTCAGGATGAGTTCGCTCATCGACGTCCCTTTTGGTCAATAGCTGGTGGCCCGTCACGTATTGGCTTATACCTCTGACGTGCTAGTGGTTAAATCCACAGCCATAGTATTGACGAGTCTTTAGAGTCCACCACACTTTCAGTTACTCAAGCTTTCGGGCGAAACGCTGTAGAGGCCGTATGGAGATATGGCAGGGTCCGATCAGATACGTGCGGTATTGCACGGATCAGGATCGGACAGTTTGTACTAGTTGCCGTATGGATATATGGCAGGGTTCGATCAGATACGTGCGGTATTGCACGGATCAGGATCGAATGGATATTACTAGCCGGCTTTGGTTTAAGCCGGTCCTAGTTTAGTACAGTGTAGATTTTGTCTTTTTGCATTTGTATCCGGACTGAATACAGATGCGGGTGTGTATGCACAGTATCGGGGTTTTCCTGTAATTTATTACGGGACCAGTTTTCTGGAGTTGCCAGTTTGCATTCTGTTCCGGCCGGTTTTCCTTTGTTCTTTCCCGGCCGGACTTTTCCGATGGAGGGGGTAATTTGCAGTTTTGCAAATTACTTTTGTGGAGGGGTTTTCTTGCATAATGATTGATTATGACACCTTTCATATCTTGCACCTTGACTTGATTTAAATTGTGATTAGATGAATGGGTATGGGTTGAATAGTAACAAGCATGGTTGATGTTTTCTTGTCCTTGGATGTGGTCACCATTCTTGTGCTCCTACACTCACCTCCCTCTTGCTTTCATATAGTTCTTTCCCCCACCTTATTCTTCACTTGATGAATATGATAAGTTCTTAAAAAGAAAGGAGAGAAGAAGAAAAAGAAAAGAGAGAAAGAAAAAGAATGAGAGAGTTCATCTATGTTATGGGAGGAATTCTTCATCTCCTTCTTCTTCTTGTTTCGGAAAAATGAAAGCACCATTTTTCCTAACCCCAATCCTCCATCATGGCAACTACAAACCCCAAAGTGAGACAAGCACTCTACACTACACTTCCTACAGCAAATCTTGGACGCGTCGATTCGCCAGCTTCGCGTCCGAGTTGCCTCGGTATTGAGGTGGGAGCCCGTAAAAGCTACAGGCGATGTGGTGCCCTTTCCGACGAGGAGGAGACGGACGGAGATCCCGCGAGAAGATCGGAGTGGAGATGAAGACCGGAGGACTCGGATCAGTCGGTACATCTCTTCCCTTTCTTGTTTGTAGCTTAGACTTGTTAATGGTTACGATCCGGAGTTTAGTGCGCGGTGGTGCCGGTTTGCAAAGTCCGCAAAAATTAAAGTTTATCACCGCTTCCGCATTCCGGCGTCGGATTGACGGCCGTGGCGCCGCCGTGCACTTACACATCGCCACTCCTATTTCACCTTTAAAGGAATAAGGTATTATTCAGTTGTCTTTTATCATCACCTTCTCTCGAGATACGAGTACTCCTTGGTTTAGGAGGGTACACCTATTATGCTTACTGGATAGTCTTCTTCCAAACCATAGGCTGGTGCCGAACGGTAGGGAAGGAAGAAAACCATTTAGCCTAACGATGGTGTACAGAAGGTAACGACTAAAGACAAATAAAGGGATTTGGAGAGATGGCAATAAAATATACGGTTGAAGTCATGAATTGGATTATGGAAGAGGCATTGCTATGAATACCAGGATACCCCTATGAAACATTTTCATGTTTCAGTGCATTGTTAAAGGAAAAACTGTTTTCCCGATTAGACACTTACTCCAAGGGTATGTATTTACCAGGTTTCATTCTCATATCTGTATGGTTTTACAGATGATGAGTGGGAGTAAGATATTGGGAATTAGGTGATCATCCTCATTATATCTGAATTCGTTGTAATTGGTGATATTTGAGGAAATCGCCAGGGTACAGTTTTCCACCGACAACGCACAAGTTTTGAGTTGTTTAACTCAGCGGACTTATACAGAGTATTGTATGTTGTCCAAGTGTCCTTCAGGACAAAGGGGTAGGTCCTCGTACTATGTTATGTTTACTTATAACTTCTCTAGTATTTAGACAAGTGTTTCGTAGAAATACATGGTCTAAGTTTTGAGAAGTTGTGGGTATAAGAATAAAGTAGAGAACCAGGTATCACAAGTATCGGGATTCTTCAAAGAGATCGAAGATGTAGATTCTTGTGATTGGTATTCAGATGATAGTGATGGTTTTGAGAAACGTGTTTCTCTTTCAGGTTGCTCATAATTGGATGGATTCCTAAGTTGAGTAATGTTGATTAACCTCTTTCCATTAAGTTGATATGCACTGGAGACAGCTGCATGATTTGAATCTGGTTCCAATTAAATAAGTGCCAAAGTTTCTGTATTGGATATAGAATGGATCGTACCTTAAAAGAAATTAAGGTATGGGGAGTTGTCCAGCTTATGCTTAAAACCAGACTCTGGATAACTCAGGGCACGTTTCTGTAATGGCTGTTTGTGGGTTGACCCTGGCTATGACGAGGGTTGATATTCTACCATTTGGAAGATCAATAGTGATATTGTTCTTGACTCGCCTCAGTTTTAGTAAAATGGATCTTTTTCAGAAAACAGTAGTGGGAGTATGGTAGAACTGGAAGTGATTCCAGAACCGCGAACGATTACGGAAAATTTAATAGGACCTATATATTCAATCAGGTTTGACATTCCAATAGCCACTCCGCAGATTTGGTAGGTAATCTCAGACACCCGAGAGGTACTTCGGTAGCCTCAAGGACGGTGACAGGGAGGTTCTTATCTACCAACACTTGACACTACTGTTGTTCCAGGATATGAGACCCGGTAGGAGGGTTGTCGTAGTCAGTGGGAGCAGCGGAAGCATAGTGGGCAAGATGCTTATATCTATTTATAGACTTGAGCAGTAATAGCGGAGATAGATCATCTAATTTTGATGTGACAGTCATGGGTTTGACTTCAATCTGAATAAGGGATGGATCTGTTAAGAAGGTAGTAGGGTGTGATGTCATGGTATCTGGATGACATACACAGAGTAGGAAGTAAAATTCCTATACTACGATCGGTTGTACTGTGGTCGTCACACAGTTGTTTCTCCAGACAGGACATGGATATAATATTAGACATTCTGGTTTCTGGATCTATGGTTTTAGATCTAGATTTGGGTGGTTTCCCAATGTGGGTACTTTGACAGATATTCTAATGGTTTTTAGAATAGTTGACTCCTAGCATGGTAGTGTACCTGCAGGTGATGGAGTCACCCTCTCTAAAGGTGTCGTATAGACTAAAGGGGAGAGGGATGTGCATGATTGGCAGATCACTTGCTTAGGCAATTGAGTCAATCATGTGATGTCAAGTACCACACTAAATGTTGGTTTTGCACTAGATGCAATAAGTTTGTATTAATCCAATCCTGGAGAAACATAAGGAAGCAGTTTTAGAACATTGGTACATGTTCTACGGATTTGATAACGGCAGCCTCTTTCGGGAGACGGTTATCATTCCAGGCTTCAAAGGTGACATGGATGACAGAGTGATTGTCAGAGTTTTAGTTTTCCTCTGACGAGGGACAGTATTATGGACAGGTGGTTCCAGAGGATACTGTGGGTGGCATGGTGCCGGATACTGATTAGGTTCAGTGATCCATACAGTCTAAGAAGTTTGGATATGGAGTTCATTTATGAACTAAGGTCCCATCAGATATCCAGACATATTCTAAGACAGGTACTACTCAATTCGGGAGATGGCTTTCTCCGCGAACTTGAGATTAAGAGAGATACAGAAAGATACTTCTAGGCGGATCCACTCACCGAGGCTATTTCTCGAACACAATAGTTTTACAAACGGGCTTTGTGAAACTGATTAGTAGAGGAGTTGGATGTTCGGTTTCACACGGGCTGTGAGTAGTCGACATCGCAATATTAGCCTTGAGTGCAAGTGGGAGATTGTTGGAGATAGTGCCCTCATAGTCAATTATTGGATCGCAGGTACGTGATTGCAATGATTGCGGAGGACCTATCCCGGTAGAACAGTCTTACTCGAGATGATAGTATGCTATCTGGTTTGCCTCTATCAGTCGTGTACATGTTCAGGTGACTGATTGCATGTTATACTTTGATAGAGCCCTTAGGATCTTGCTTTACTACCAACAGTATGATGGCGATCATATACGTGAGAGTTGGGTAGTTTATATGCATATCCTTAATTGTGGTCCCTAGTCGTGGGAGTTTCGAGACAGGGCATCGATACTCCGGAGTAGACTAGTGTGTACAGTCGAGACCCCGACGAGGGGCGGTGGCCGGTCTCACAAGCCACTGGTGTCAGTTGGATCACCTAAGATGTATACAGGTGCTCATTGGGTTATGAGTACACCGGACAGGACTCGCCGGGAATCTGCTAGTTAGTACTATACCTATCGTCAGATAGCAGTTCCCTGGTGACATGTGTACAGGTTAGTTCATCGACCTGAGGTCGTCATTTGTCTCGTGTGAGTTCCCACTGTGCTTTGATTTCTATCCTACCACGGCTCAAAGGAGTCGTGCAAACAGGTAGCTTTTGGGTACAGTCCCGAGCCATATGGTGGCACGTGAGCGGATCGGCAGGGGATTCGTCTCTCCCGGTATTGGGGGCGAGATCGTGCTGTGTCTAGGAGAGCCATTACACAAAGCCCACGGCCGTGGCAGGAGATTTACTGGTAGGTACTCCAGTAGTATCTCAGGGTGTTATTGGGCTTCACTCCGACACGACTTATACTGCTATTGGGGGTCTGACGTTGCTAGCCCCCTAGGCGGATATGCGATACTCATTGACGAACGGACCGGACTGTATATACATTGTCACTGTTAGGCTCAGTAGGGTTTCTGGATGTGTTAGCTCATCGGCCACCCTTGAGTTCGCTCATCAGTCTCCCTTGAGGTCAGTCCGTGGGCAGCCGTTACGCATAGCTAGTGCCGCTGACGGTTTGTGGTTAAACCCACTGCCAGGGTACTGACGAGTCATTAGAGTCCCCCACAGACAGTTTCCCAAGTTCGGGCGAAACGTTGTAGAGGCCGTATGGTTTTATGGCAGGGTTCGGAAAATGCACGTGCGTTTACGCACGTGTTATTTTTCGGGCAGATAATACTGGTCGGCTTTGGTTTAAGCCGGATCGGAGTATTATATTGAGTAGGTATAATATCTTTGTCTCAGTTGCATTTGTATTCGGTCGTAATACAAATGCGGGTATTTTTATACAGTTTCGGGGTTATCCTGAAAGTCGTTTCAGGATCACTTTTGGAAGTTGCCAGTTTCCAGTTTTCTATCAGCCGTCTTTTAACATTCTGTTAAAGACGGATTTATCTTTTTCTTCAGTTGAGGTGAGTCATCATTCTAGAAGGTTCTAGAAATGGTGACTAGGATGATGAGGTGGAGGGTGACTCATCTTTGCATTAAAGACTTGATGACTAGGTTTATATGTGTCATTGTTTTCTTTAAAGCTTTTTGTTTTGCTTAATATCTTTTGTGATGATAAGGCTTCTTGATGTGGTCACCTCCCTCCTCCTACCATCACCTCCCTCCTTGTTAAATATGGCCGGCCCCCTCCTCTCCCCATTTTCGCTTGCTTGCTTGATTAATTTTGTAGAAAAGATATGATAGGATTTTGGTGCATGGAAATTTCATCACTTCATTTTCTTTCCATCACCAAATTCCCTCGGCAACTTCATTAACCGATCGTCCACGGACTTGGACGAAGTGAGACAAAGTCATCTACTCATTCTCTACATCAATCTTGGTCGTCTCTTTTAGCAAACTTGACGATCGAGTTGCCTCGAGTCAGAGGCGGGAGCCCGTTTAAAGAACCGATCATGTGGTGCCACCTCGACGAAGGAATCGGAGATCGACGAGATCGGAGCAGCCGCAACGGAGCGTGGGATGATGGTTGAAGAACGAAGGACTCGGATCGTTCGGTACAACCTTTCTACACTCTTTACTGTTTGTTAGTTTAGCAATAATGGCAGATCCGGGTTAAAGTATACGATAGCGCCAGTTTAAAAGTTTTTGTTCCGCATTTGGCGTCTGTAGACGGCCGGGGCGCTAGCGCAGACTTACACAATTAATTTGGTTCATGAGTTTTAGTTTAGGGTCGGGTCATGGTCGCTGCCAAAGAGAGAGAAAAGAAACACTCAGCGTGCACTCTAACCTAGATTAGATCGGTTAATCACTTTATCTAATCAGGATGGCTCCCTCTGTTTTCTCGAATTGTCCCTCAAACCCTATAAGGAGAATTAGTCGGGATCATCTAAAATCATTCGAGGAGTAACACCTACTCATCAGTGGGAATCGGGATCCAACTATCATCGCATGATAACTTGATGGAAGCCACTCAAGTCACCACACTCCAGAAGGTATGTGCATGACCGGCAACTTTCCTGTATATTTGAAACTCCCGATGTGGTTTTTACCCCTAGGACCCAAGTGACCTTGACAATGCCAACATATCAAAGAGTCCTAGTCAATTTCAACCCATCATTATCTTGATTGCGTTAAACCTACCCGTACGTGTCCTTGACAATGCCAACATGACCGTACGACTGTCCTAACCAATCCATATATTCATGCGATAGAAAAGCACTACATAGCTGCCGAACACTACGCCTCGGCAATGCATGACATACGTAGCACAAATACTAAGCAATAATAATCTGAAATGACGGAGGGCTATAGCTGGTTTTTGGCGAAAAACCTTTAACGTAATGAACTTGATATCATTGAAGGAACCGAGTAGTTTTACAAATATATAATAGCGCAACTTTGGCAAAAGAGGTCACTCTTTGTGAAGGGGTCTTGACTCTTTCCTCATCGAACGAGGTGCAGGATATTCCTAACTGAATACCACGATGCAAAGCAAAAGAATCGACTATAGTGAAGTTATTACACCAACCCAAACTTTTGCTCAAGAGGTCACTCCATGTGAAGGGATCTCGGCTCTTACCTCGTCGAATGAGGTGCTGGATATTCATAACCTAATACCACTATGCAAAGCAAAAGGAAACGTCTGTAATATCAGTTTTCAAAATACTTGGCTCCAACAACATCATATAGGTTTGTTTTCGTTGCATTAATCAAAATTAATGCATTCCCATCAGTTAAACCATATCACACCAGAAAATAACGAAAATACAATGTACGTATATGCCATCCGCATTCTCCATGGGGCCCCGTCATGCACCGTTAAGTTACTTAACTAACGACAAATCAGGGGCTGGACTAGTGCGGGTGCAAAACATATACAACATTTAGTAGTGTATATATAAATATATATAACATTCGTCCCAGGCATGATATAAGCAACATCACATAAAAGCGATAAGCATTACAGAATCACGGATAATCTAGGAGCCCCGGGTTTCCTTTGAGCCGCAAGTGAAACCCGTCGTTCCTCTAGTCGTATGGATAGCCTGTGCAATGAAAGCGTAGACCCCTACGAGCGCGGCAAGTTACCCGCCAATCCCAGAAGTTAGGAAACCCCGATAAATAAAGTGAATGGGCCACCCAACACTTCACGGAATCCGGTAAATTGAGCACCCCTCCGTGGGTCAACCTGTACCCCCTATGAGTGCGGCGAATAGCCCACAAATTCTAGAGTGAAGCCCCCTCCGTCTCAATGCCATGAGATGCGGGCCCGTTTCCCTCTAGAATCCGGCTATTCTAGCACTCCATCGCGGGGTAATCCTAGTATAGAAAAGAAAAGTATATACAATGGCGACATCGACCTCAGCCCGGTCGTTCCCCAATAAAAGAATATACAATCTGGCAGAGACAGCAGTCCACATGTCGGACGCTCGCCCCGCAATATCAAATATACAAATGAATCTGAACTGTACTATTACCATTGCACCGCAAGCTATCCACCACGACAAACCGATCCATAATATCAGCACATCACAGAACACCAACGTGAATATTACGTTCTCAAACCTGTCTAGTCGAACATATAGCAACTAGTCGGGTTGTACCGCTCAAATGATATCCACGGTCGCAGATATATCACATGCACTGATAAACACGCACACTTAAAATTTCAATCGACTAAATTTTTCCAAATTGGCCCAAAATGCAAATCCAGCACTCAAACAAATCTGGGTCAAAACCATATATCAAAAAAATAATATTTCCATGAACTAGAGCCTTAAAAAAATTTTGGGGCACTGTAGCCCAAAAAGAGCGGCGGTTCAGCGGAAAAATGTGCCATTTTGCTTCGGTTCCGCGGCCGAATTTTGGAGTTAGGTGCCCAAATATTTTTCTTAGCTCTAGTTTTTCCTGCACATATTTTTAAGATGCTATGAAATTTTTTTTGAACAAGTTTTAAAATCGACAGCAAACATGGCAACATGGAATTACGATTCGGAAAAAAGAGTCGGTCGACATTTTAACCTTGTGCAAATTAGCTAGTAAGGTTTATGGGGTGGCTCTGATACCATGTTGGGTTTCGCCGGCACCCTGGCCATCAAATGCGGCCGGTGCAGAACAAAAACCGGCATTTAAAAACTTGGCGTTAACGAAACCCGCCTGAATCGAACCATAAACCCTATACTAGCTAACAACTAAAAAGCTAAACTAAGTGATAGAAGTGTTATACCGAATGATCTGTGTCCTTCGGTCTTCTACCATCTTCATTAGATCCTAGGCGCCATGGATCGAGTTTGGCCTCCGGTCTCCCTCCATCGAAGATGATCCACTTGAGGATTTGTAGTTCGATCTCCAATCTCATAGCCGAGGTAACTAGGGTACCTAGTTCGCTAAACTAGATAGCCTAGAAGATGTAGAGTCTAATGATGGATTAATTTGTCTCCAAACACTCTAGGTTTCTCAACACATGAGACTTTTAGTTTGGAAGTAGAAGAAGAAGCATGAGGAGATGAGAGTGTGTTGTGTGAAGCATCCATGAAAAAATGGCTAAGTGTTGTGTGAGCTCAAGAATAAATCATGCCTCACAAAATATCTCACAACACCACACAAATATCAAGCATACCACAATAGTAACTCTTGAGTCACCCCATGAGTCACTAATTAGCCATGCTACAATAAATGCAAATGCACAACTCATCCTTCCACCTCATTTAACCATTTAAGCAAAATGATTAAAACTAAAATGAGGTGTCATCTTCTAGAAGCACCTTGTAATAAATTACAAGAATACCCATCATCTGTATATATATACCCGTATCCGTATTGCAAAAAATACGAATATAAAGAGATGAAAATAATCCAACAATATAATACTAGAATCCTGTTTAAACCAAAGCCCACTAGTATTATCCGTCCGAATCATGATACGTTCACAAGTGCACGTATATGATCGAACCCTGCCGTAAAACCATACGACCTTTACATCGTTGCTAACATTCAACAGTCGAGTGGCCAAAAACCGGCTGCTCGCTAAAACAATGCACGTCCATGCTTATCCCTGGAAGAAAGGCTAGGACGCTCTTACTCGTTTCCCCGCGATAAGACGAGAAGACTATTTGAGTTGGCAATGTGTAACAAACTCATCACATTGGCAGACCCACGGCATCCACCGCAACCCGGCGGCATCAACAACCCCAACTATTGCTCCTATCACAGAATGTTGAGCCACCCAATTGAGGATTGCTACGTCTTCAAGAACTAGGTCGAGGATCCGTATTAACAGGGGAAGTTTGCGCTTTCTGAGAACTGGAGGGTGAACCCGCCACAGAAGCACATTCCTAAAAAGGTAGATGCACCGGGTGTTGGATATAGTGCCCTCAGAGTCAATTATTGGATCGCAGGCACGTGATTGCAATGATTGAGGGATGACCTATACCGGTAGGACAGTCTTACTCGAGAGGTTTGTATACTATCTGGCTTGTCTTTATCATCGTGTACATGCTTTAGGTGACCTTACAGGTCACTATTGCACGTTGATAAAGAATAGTATGCTACCATGGTTTATCTTTATCATCGTGTACTACTTTAGGTGACCTTACAGGTCACTATTGCACGTTGATAGAGCCCATAGGATTCTTGCTTGACTACCAGCAGTATGATGGCGATCATATACGTGAGAGTTGGGTAGTCTATAAACACATCCTTAAAGTGGTCCCTAGTCGTGGGAGTTTCGAGACTGGGCATCGATACTCCAGAGTAGACTAGTGTATACATTCGAGACCGCAACGAGGGGCGGTGGCAGGTCTCACAAGCCATTGGTGTCAGTTGGATCACTTAAGATGTATACAGGTGCTCATTGGGTTATGAGTACACCGGACAGGACTCGCCGGGAACATGCTAGTTGGTATTATACCTCACGTCAGATAGCAGTTCCCTGGTGAAATTTGTACAGGTTAGTTCATCGACCAGAGATCGTCATTTGTCTCGTGTGAGTTCCCACTGTGCTTTGATTACTACCCTACCACGGTTCAAAGGAGTCGTGCAAACAGGTTTTAGTTGGGTACAGTCCCGTGCCGCATGGAGGCAGTGAGTGGATCGGCAGGGGTTTCGTCTCTCCCGGTATTGGGGGTGAGATCGCGCCGTGTCTAGGAGAGCCATTACACAAACCCTCGGCCGAGGAAGGAGATTTATTGATAGGTATTCTAGTAGTATCTCAGGGTATTCTGGGCTACACTCCGACACGACTTGTACCGCTTTTGGGGGTTTGACTTTTATCAACCCCCTAGGCCCGCCATGCGATGCTCATAGACGAACGGACCGGACTGTACGGATATTGTCACTGATAGGCTCAGTAGGGTGTCAGGATGAGTTCGTTCATCGACCTCCCTTTTGGTCAATACCTGGTAGCTCGTTACGTTCAGCTAGTACCACTGATGAGCTAGTGGTTAAATCCACAGCCAAAGTATTGACGAGTCTTTAGAGTCCCCCACAGACTATTTCTCAAGTTTCGGGCGAAACGTTGTACAGGCCGTATGATATATGGCAGGGTTCGATCATATATGTGCGGTATTGCACGCATCATGATCGGGCGGATCATACTAGTGGGCTTTGGTATAAGCCGGATCCTAGTATTAGATTTGTTGGATTACTTTAGTCTCATCGCATTCGCATTCAGTCGGAATGCGGATGCAGGTATGTATATACAGGTGAGGGGTATCCTTGTGATCCATCACGAGTTTACTTTAGATGTTGCCGTATCTTTTTCTTGTGCCAAACATTTGGATTAATGTTTGGATGTTGGAAATAATGAGCTAGAATTCATCATGAGATGCATTAATGTGACATGGACATATATTATGACTCATGGTCTCTTTTTTGTGAAAAAATGTCACATTAGTGGATTGATTTGTATTGATATGATGAGAAGAGAGAGAGAGGGGCTGCCTTGGGTGAGCTTGGTCTTGTATTTTTCCACTCACTCTCTCTCATTTTTCATCATATGAAAGAAAAGGAAAAAGGAACCTCTTCTTCTTCTTCCTCCTCTAGCTCTTTATCTCCATCAATGGCAACACCTCTAACCTCCATCCAAGCCATGGATGCAAGAGACAAAGTGATCACAAACATTCTCTACATCACCTTGTCGGCTAGCACACTTCGTGCCTGAGTTGCTACGGATGAAGCGGGAGCCCGTAAAAAGAATCGATGATGTGGTTCCCTTTCCGACGAGGAGATCAAGACTGGAGATGCTGCGAGAAGCTTGGGATGGTGGATAAAGACTGAAGGACACGGATCGATCGGTATAGCTTTCCAACCCTCTCTCTAGATAGCTAGTTGTAGGTTAATGGTTCGATCCGGGTTTCTAAGCATACGATAGCGCCGATTTCTAGTTTGAACAAGTTTTGTTTCCGCATTTTGGCCTCGGAATGATGGCCGGGGTACTACCGTAGACTTACATGGCATCAGAGCCATGCCATTAACTTTTACTAGCTTGTTCTAGCGCGTTTAAAATATCGATCGATCGAAATTTCCGAATCGTATTTCCATTTCAGTGTGCTTGCTGTCGATTTTCAAAGTTGGTCAAATAAATATTTTAGGCATCATAAAAATACATGCAGGCATTAATAAAGCTACAGAAAAAATTTGGAGACCTGTCTCCAAAATTCCGCCGCGGAAGCGCCGCTCAATGTAGCATTTAACGGCCCTTCCGCGGCCCTTTTTGGGCTATAGTAACCCAAATTTTTTCTGGGGCTTTATTTCATGGAAATATGATTTTTGTGATATATAGTTTTGGTCCAGATTATTTTGAGTGCTGGAATTATACTTGGGGCCCACTTCGGGAAGTTTTGTCGATCGAAAATTTTAAACATGTTAGTCCACAGTATTTACATTATATCTGCGACCGTGAATGTCATTTGATCGGCAAATCTTGTCTAATTGCTATAGCCCTTTTAGACGGATTTATGAATGTGACATTCACGTTGATGTTCTGTGTTGTGCTGTGATGTTGTGGATTTGTTGTGGTGGATAGCCTGGGTGCAATGTTAGTACAGTTTGGTTGTATTTATACATTTGATATTTTGGGGCGAGCGTCCGACCTATGGACTGCCGTCACTGCCTGTTTGTATATTATTCTTTTAGGGCACGACCGAGCTGAGGTCGATGTACCTGTTGTATATTTTACTTTCTGTACTAGGATTAACCCAAGGAGGGGTGCTCAAGTTACCGGATTCCGTGAAGTGCTGGGTGGCCCATTTATATTGTTGAAGGAGGCTGCCTCGCTTCAGGTTTTGGCGGGTAACTTGCCTCACCCGTAGGGGTCTAGGATTTCATTGCATAGGCTATCCACACAACCAGGGGAACGTCGGGTTTCAGTAGCGGCTCTATGAAACCCAGGGATCCCAGATTATCTGTATTGTTCTGTGTTGTTTATTACATTTCTGTGATGTTGCATTTTATCACGCCTTGAGCGATTATTATATATTGATATATATACTAGTAGATGTTGTATATGTTTTACACCCGCGCTAGTCCAGTCCCCGCTCTGTCGTTAGTTAAGTAACCTAACGGGTGATGACGGGACCCAGTGGCGAATGCGGATGGCATATACGTACATTGTATTTTCGTTCTTTTGTGGTGTGATCAATTGATGGGAATGTATTGATTCGGATCAATGCAAGCTAAACAAACCTATTCTGATGTTGTTGGAACACTTTTTCAAAAGGCTGTTATTACAACGACGTTCACTTTTGTTTTGCACAGCGGTATTCGGTTATGAATATCCAGCACCTCAGTCGACGAGGCAAGGGCCGGGATGCCTTCACCGGGAGTGACCCCTTGGACAGAAGTTTGCGTCAGGGTAATAACTTCACTATAGCCGATTGCCTTCTGCTTTGCATAGTGGTATTCAGTTGGAATATTTTGCACCTCATTCTACGGGGAAAGTGCCGAGATCCCTTCACCGGGAGTGACCTCTTTAGCAAAGGTTTTTGTCACGACCCGAAAGTACGGAACATGACCGGCACTTAAACTACGAACGTCTCGAGGCGTACGTAATCTAAGTAAACCGAAAACCCAGAAATCCAAACCAAGAAAAGTAGTAGAGTGCAGGAAAAACCAACTTAAAGCAAGTAGTTTCAATAGCATAAGCCGAATTATGCGGTTTTTAAAACATCAAAAATTTACTGAAAATTTCGGTAGAGTCTCCTTTGTAAATACTTGCCCCCAAACGGAATACAACATGAATAGTATACGAAATCAAGAAAAAGGCATCCCCAAGCGGGAGCTAGCTCTTCGTCAATCGACGGTCACAACCACACAAGCAATATAATATACAACGCCAACGGCGAGGATCAAAACTCAAAAGGAAACTCAAAACCACCAGAAATCCACAGAAATATAACGCGCGACTCTAAGGTCGAAAGAATAACATCACTGGTCTCTATCTCAAAAATAAATACATGTTTGGTTGATGGAACTTCTAAGATACAACTGAATAATAATATACAAGATATAATGATGGGTAAGATACAAATAACCCACCTACTAGCAAGCCACCCGGAAATGGAAATAGTGCCAGCAAAGCCGTAATGAAACCTGTACGGCGAAACCTGCAAGAACTGTGGCACAACGGGGGTGAGTTGCCAACTCGTGAGTAGAAAAACATCTACGCACAGAAATCACATAAATAACGCAATCCTAGGTCAATGATCATAATATATCCTCAAAAATGTATATAACATGCAGCCTATAATAATGGCTAGGGTAAATATCTAACCCGAGTGTAAACTCATGTGCCCGTGTCAGTGCCTCAGGTAGCAATATATCATATGAATGAGGTATGAATGCATGAAAACAGAACACATGTAAATGAAGAAACTGTTTTCATAAATTAGTGAGATTTCCTTCGTATTTTTAAACTGAGGTATCATAAATGAAATCAGTATCAACAGTGTCTAGCATCGACACAAAACATAAATCTCAATGTCTCGAAATATCAATGTCTCAATCTTAATATCTAGGGCGCCGTCAGTCCAGACCGGCCCCTACCATCCATCTCAAGACCACGATGGTATCCTCCGGATATCCGACGCGTCGGGTAATATCACCGGTAGGTAGTGCTCCCCAGCCAGGCTCAACGTCAACAACACATTCCTCTTGCCCCGGGGTACCATACCGGGCCCACCATGTACCCGTGACGGTTCCTCCACTCCTCGACACGGATCTCGAAAACCACAGCAAACTCATGGTGGACGACACTTTACATCACTAGAAAACCGCAACATTTTATATTTTAAAAGATCATAAGTTGTAAATTTTGCGGCTTTCCCCGAAATCCAGAAATATCATAAATCTCGAGAAATCATCACAAGTGCATATGTCAATGATAATGAATGCATATGGTATCAATAACCAAGTTGCAATGTATGATTAATAAACTAGGCATGAACAATTGAATAACAGTATGCATGAGTGACAAGTAATAACTACAATGTCTAAACTGGCATATAAGGCAGGTACACTAATATCATATCAAACTGCTAACTAACAAGCTAAGTCAAGCAATAGTATTTTCTAAGTGTACGTGACATGGGAATTACCGATGAAGATGTGTGTGAGCCGGCAAGTAAGTGTATGTGGTACATACGCATCATCGGTAATGGTGCTGGTGTCCTAACAGCATGATATCAATAATGGAATATGCAGCAAAATAAGTATGCGAGGCAGAGCGAACAGCAATAATGTGCGGGAGCTGAATACTAGACACAACGATAACTAATCAGTATTAATCTAATATAAGTCCTACAAATGGTGCCTTTTGAAATAACACGAGTCATGGGGTTTTGAAAATAGGGGCTACGATGTTTTTATGAAAAGATACGTCTTTTGAAATATCCGTAAGATCCCTTGGGCTGTCCTTTAAAATACCCACGATTCGTTAGTTTTGAAATAGGTAAGAATCGAATCTAATCTAACAACTAAACTAAACTAAAGGGCTAAGCTAACAAGCTGGTCTACAGGTAAGGAAACCGCCTAACATCTGAGTCGATACATATACCTACCTGTATATGTATAGTCGGTGATCCCGCCTCAATAATATCATAGCCGATACCATATCTATAATCAGGCATCCCAAGTCAAGAGTGCGGATCAATCATCAATATAGCTCGTACGTAAATCCGTCGTACGGCATCCCAAATCTGGGTACGGGTCAATATCACATTCATCAAACTATTCACCTGGTATCCTCTTTATCAATTATCATGATCGGGGTACTGATCTACGTCTAGTACCATACTGATACCGCCTACGTATGCATGGACGTGTGTGAAACACTACGTCAAGGACCCGCTACAACGTCATGTCGTATCTAAGATACGAACCCTGCTATATCACCGATCTCACGGCCTCAAATCAAATCTCATCGACTCAGCTCAATCCCAAGTATCATCCTCAATCCATATATGAACACATAGTCCCATACCCATGTGAACACATAACTATAAAGAATCCCATGAGCACATATCAATAGGAAAGTATGCAAGTATGTATGTGTGTATGTGTAGTGCAACACTACCCTAGGGTTCGCAACGCTAAAATAATCCAACACACCAATATCCATTCTAAACATCGTTATTAATCCCAAATAACATATAATAATTGTTGGTGTGTATACACATCCGTATACACCACCACGGACTGCGGGGGTGCTATACGCCATCCACCCGACTTCTCCCCGTAGATATAAATCTACTCACCTGGTCCTCGCTAGCCGGTGCCGACGTCGCCACGCTCTTGCTTGTCGTCTCGAAGTCCACATGGGGTACCTACATATCATAACGCACCGTATCGCATTAAAACTAAATTCGAAATTGAAACGGCATACGAAAATCAAATCGGCACGCGTATCACGCATAGGTCCAAACCTATCGCCTACGCATGCAAGAATAGTCAAACCAACCCTCGATGTCGATGTATAAACGTCAAACCATCGAGAAAAATCCAATCACACTCATTTGCACATTCACGAACACTAATTTTAATATAAACTAGGTTAAAACTCACAAAAACCCCAATTTCACTTAAAAAGTCATTTTTCCGTAAATCTAGCAAGCACAATTCGCCGTTTTTGTACAAAACATGATGTTTAAATGAATGTAGCGGCCAATATACTTATTAAATATCTTAAATAAGTCATAGAAACAATTTCCGGAATTTAATCTCATTAAATTCCAAAAACCCTAATATTCTAGTTTACAAAATACCCTTTTTAACAATTTCATAGCAAAAATACGCAAACTACAATTTAGGTTGGATTTCCATGAACTAAAGTGTTAAACTACACTTAATAAAGTTAATAATATGATAAAAACCCTAACCATATTTTTAATCTCATATTTCGAATTAAATCAAAAAACCTAGTTTGCAACAAAAAGCATAATTTGGACATTTTTCAAGTAACAACTTGTAATTAACAACTAGATTAGTTTTCTACAAAACTAAATATGTTAATCCACATCACTAAACCATGCACAATCAAACACAACTCATTTCCACAACAAACCCTAACTTGAAATCTTTAATCATGCAATTAAACTCATATAAACCAAATTAACACTTAATTAAATTAGCTTTAAGAAATTAAGTAACAAACTAAGCAAAAAGGTTTAGAATTATACCCAAAAACATTTGAAGATCCACAAGCATCCATGGCCCTCCAAAATGCTCTCTTTTCATAAAGATCCATGCTATACGGGCTAAGCTAAAATGGGTAGGAGTCGGATTTGGGTTTTGAGATTTTTTTGATGGATTTTGGGGCAATTTTTGATGAAGTTTTGAAGAGAAAAGAGAAGGGAAATGGGGGGGGGCTGCTGCTGCTGTAGGAGAGGGGGATCGGCTGGAATGGGAGGGGGAGAGGAGAGAGAGGGAGGTAGAGAAAGTAGGGGGAGAAAGTCAATGTCAAACCAAAGTCAAAAGTCCACCTCATTTATCCATTTTCTTTTCTTTTCTTTCATTTCTTTCCTTTGAAATTCAAGTGGGGAAAAAGATGGGAGCTGCTGAATTCAGCCAAGGGGAGAAGTGAATGGGGGTGTGTAGGTGTGGGTACGGGTGTGGGGTGATGAAAAATGATAAATACAATACCCCAAACATCTATTTACGCTAAAAAAAGCCTTTTTTCTTCAATAATTTCTAAACCGTTTTGGCAAATGATTTCGTTCCAAAAACCACATGATAAAATTTTATTTAATGTTTTATGGTGTACAAAATTTGTTTCAACTCATTCCAATTTGTAATTTTCCCTAATTAAATGTATTAGTGACGGCTTAAAATAATAATAAAATAATATTTTTTTTCAGAAAATTTGAAATTTCACCAGCGGCTCAATAAACACCAAATAATAGCAATTACATAGCCAGAATATGTATATTTAATTTTTATAATAAGATATTTGTATTTTGACTTTTTACAGAAAACCCCCTTATTTTACCGATTTTTTCGAAATTTCACCGAAACGATTTTCAAAACGTTACAGTTTTCATCACTATATTTTTATAAAAAGCTATCCGGTTCCTTCAACGATATCAAGTTCATTACATTAAAGGTTTTTCGCCAAAAAACCATTCGTAGCCCTCCGTCATTTCAGAAAGGTAGCACCTAGTATTCATTCTATGTATGTTGGCCTACGTCAAGGCATAGGGTATGGTAGCTATTTGTTACTTTTCTGTTGCATAGATAGATGCGTTAGTTTGGGACAGTCGTACTACTATTTTGGCCTACGTTAAGGGTATGTACGGGTGGGTTCAAATTAACCTGGATAATGACGGGCAGAACTTGACATGTGACTTATGATATGTTGGCCTATGTCAAGGTCATAAGAGCATGGGGTAAAAACACACATCGGGAGTTTCTAAAGAAACTGAAACTTGCTAGATATGCGCATACCTTCTGGAGTGTGATAACGTGAGTGGATTCCATCACGTTATCATGCGATGATAGTTGGATCCCGATTCCCACTGATGAGTTGGTTTACTCCTCGGGCGATCCCGACTAATTCTTCTTTCAGGTTTAGAGGAGAATTTAAGGTTACAGTGGGAGGTTTCCTGATTAGAAAAAGTAATAACCATTCTGATCTAGGTTAGAGTGCACGCTGAGTGTTTCTTTTCTCTCACTCTCTCTGGCAGCGACCATGACCCTTGACTATGGCTCAGTGACTAAGTTGACCGAACTTTCTTATAACACAGGCTTTTGGATTGTCTGAGTTGCAAACCTCATTGCCACTCCTACTTTTACCCTTTTCTCCAGAACACCCCGTATTACTATGAACGTCCACTTCCATTGGATAAAACCATCGTATGGTTATATACGAACTCGAAGGAATTTATTCGAGGATGGTTTCCGGTTCTGGAGAAAAAGAATATGACTATTCTGTTGTCTTTTCCTTTTACCTTCTCTCAGGTTGCGAGTGCTCCTTGGATTAGGACAGTACACCTATTACGCTAATTAGATAGTCTTCTTCCAAACCATAGGCAGGTGCCGAACGGTGGGGAATGAAGAAAACCGATTAGCCTAACGATGGTGTACAGAAGATATTAAGTAAAGACAAATAAAGGGATTAGTAAGAGGGCAAAGTAAAATGCGATTGCCATTCACAACCAAACCAAGTATTTCATTGCCACTCCTACTTCACCTTTGTATTTCTCCAGAACACTCCGTATCACTACGAAGATCCACAGTTTAATGGATACTCCATCATATGGTAATATACGAACTCGAAGGAACTTGTTCTAGTTCAGGGATGGATTCTGGTTCAGGAGAAATAGGAATATGGTTTTATTCAGTTGTCTTTTATCTTCACCTTCTCTCAGGTTACGAGTACTTCTAGGATTAGGGGAGTACACCCATTATGCTTATTGGATAGTCTTCTTCCAAACCATAGGCTGGTGCCGAACGGTAGGGAAGGAAGAAAACCATTTGGCCTAAAAGGGTGTACAGAAGGTAATGACTAAAGACATATAAAGGGATTTAGAGAGATGTCAAAGAATTATACGGTTACAGTTGTGAATCTAATAATGGAAGAGGCATTACTAAGAATACCTGGATACCCCTTCGAAACATTTTCATGTTTCAGTTTCACTGTGTATTGTTAAAAGAAAACTGATTTCCCAATTAGTCCTTGCTCCAGGGTATGTATTTACCAGGTTTGATTCTCACATCTGTATGGTTTTACAGATGATGAGTGTGAGTAAGTTATTGGGAATTGGGTGATCATCCTCATTATATCGGGATTCGTTGTAATTGGTGATATTTGAGGAAATCGTCTGGGTTGTTTGCCGGACGGCAAATATTTGGTTTTGAATATCCATTGTTATGCACCAATTTCAAATTGATATATCTGTACGTTTATTTTTATAAAGTGAGATATAACTTTTTGAAATTATGTCTATGACATTTACCTGTATCAGTGGATGGTTAGGTAAGGAGCATTAAACAGCGGTGTAATTCTTCTTAACCATAATTACAGTTTTCAACTTACGACACACAGGGAATGAGTTGTTAGACTCAAGGGACTTATACAGAGTATTGTATGTTGTCCAGTGTCCATTAGGACAGAGGGGTTGGTACTCGTACTATATTCTGTTTACTTGTGACTTCTCTAGTTCTTAGACATGTGTTTCGTAGAAATGCAAGGTCTAAGTTTGAGAAGTTATAGGTATAAGAATAAAGTAGAGAACCAGGCATTGCAAGCATGGGGATTCTTCAAGGTGATCGAAGATGTAGATACTTGTGTATGGTATTTAGTTAATAGTAATGATTAAGAGAACTTGCTTCTCTTTCAGGTTACTCATAATTGGAAGCATTCCTAAGTTGAGTAATACTGATCGGCCTCTCTCCATTTAGTTGACATGCACTGAAGACAGCTGCATGATTTGAATCTGGTTCCAATTAAATCAGTTCCTCTGTTTCTATATTGGATATAGAATAGTTCATATCTTAACGATGTTAAGCTACGGGGAGTTGTCCGGCTTATGCTTAAAAGCAGACTCTGGATAACTCAAAGCACGTTTCTGTAATGGCTGTTTGTGGGTTGACCCGGGCTATGACGAGGGTTGACTTTCTACTATCTGGAAGATCAATAGTGATATTGTTCTTGAATCGCTACAGTTTTAGTAAAATGGAATTTTTCAGAAAACAGTAGTGGGAGTATGGTAGAACTGGAAGTGATTCCAGAACCGCAAACGATTACTGAAAATTTGAAAGAACCTAAAGATTCAATCTGGTTTGACATTCCATCGGCCACTCCGCAGATAAGGTGGGTAACCTCAGGCACTCGAGAGGTACTTCGGTATGCTCAAAGACGGTGACAGGGAGGTTCTTGCTTACCCAGACTTGACACTACTGTTGTTCCAGGCTATGAGACCCGGCATGAGGATGACTATAGCGTCGTTCTAAATTAGCTTTAGAAGTGTACGTGTATATGACTCTGCCAGAAGGTTGTCGTAGTCAGTGGGAGCAGCGGAAGCATAGTGGACAAGTGCCTTATGTCTATTTATAGACTAAAGCAGATATAGCGGAGATAGATCATCTATTTCTGATGTGACAGTCATAGGTTTTTCTTCATCAGAATAGGGGATGGATCTGTTAAGAAAGTAGTAGGGTATGATGTCCTGGTATTTGGATGACATACACAGAGTAGGAAGTGAAATTCCTATACTATGATCGGTTATACTTTGGTTGTCACACAGTGGTTTCTCCACATAGGATAAAGATATAATATCAGACGTTCTGGTTACTAGATCTATGGTTTTAGATCTAGATTTGGGAAGTGTCCCAATCTGGGTACTTAGACAGCATTCTAAAGGTGCTTTAGAATGGATGACTCCTGGCACGGTAGTATACCTGCAGGTGATGGAGTCACCCTCTCTAAAGGTGTCTTACAGACTAAAGGGGAGAGGGATGTGCATGATTGGCAGATCACTTGCTTAGGCAATTGAGTTGATCATGAGATGTCAAGTACCACACCAGATGTTGTTTTTGCACGAGATGCAATAAATTGATATTGATCCAATCCTGGAGAAACATTCAGAAGCAGTTTTAGAACATAAGTGGATGTTCTAGGGATATGATAATGGCAGCCTCTTTCGGGAGACGGTTATCATTCCAGGCTTCCAAGGTGACCTGGATGACAGAGTGACTGTCAGAGTTATTGTTTTTCCTCTGACGAGGGGCAGTAGTTTGGACAGAAGGTCCAAGCGGATACTGAGGGAGGCATGGCGCAGGATACTGATTAAGTTCAGTTGATGATACAGTCTAAGAAGTTTGGATTTAGAGTTCATTTATGAACTAGGTCCCATCAAATATCCAGACATATTCTAAGACAGGTATTGCTCATTTCGGGAGATGGCTTTCTCCGCGAACTTGAGATAAAGAGAGACATAGAAAGAAGCATCAGGGCGGATCCACTAGCTGAGGCTATTTCTCGAATGCAATAGTTTCGCAAATGAGCTTTGTGAAACTGATTAGTTGAGGAGTTGGATGTTCGGTATCACACGGGCTGTGAGTATGCGACATCGCAATAATTAGCCTTGAGTGCAAGTGGGAGATTGATGGATATAGTGCCCTAAGAGTCAATTATTGGATCGCAGGCACATGATTGCAATGATTGAGGGAGAGCCTATACTGGTAGGACAGTCTTACTCGAGAGGTTTGTATACTATCTGGCTTGTCTTTATCATCGTGTACATGCTTTAGGTGACATTGTAGTTCACTATTACACGTTGATAGAGAATAGTATGCTACCATGGTTTATCTTTATCATCAGGTTACCTTACAGGTCACTATTGCACGTTGATAGAGCCCATAGGATTCTTGCTTGACTACCAGCAGTATGATGGTGATCATATACGTGAGAGTTGGGTAGTCTATAAGCACATCTTTAAAGTGGTCCCTAGTCGTGGGAGTTTCGAGACTGGGCATCGATACTCTGGAGTAGACTAGTGTATACAGTCGAGACCCCGACGAGGGGCGGTGGCCGGTCTCACAAGCCATTGGTGTCAGTTGGTTCACCTAAGATGTATACAGGTGCTCATTGGGTTATGAGTACACCGGACATGACTCGCCGGGAACATGCTAGTTGGTATTATACCTCACGTCAGATAGCGGTTCCCTGGTGACATTTGTACAGGTTAGTTCATTGACCTGAGATCGTCATTTGTCTCGTGTGAGTTCCCACTGTGCTTTGATTACTACCCTACCACGGCTCAAAGGAGTCGTGCAAACAGGTTTTAGTTGGGTACGGTCCTGAGCCATATGGAGGCAGTGAGTGGATCGGCAGGGGTTTCGTCTCTCCCGGCATTGGGGGTGAGATCGCGCTGTGTCTAGGAGACCAATTACACAAAGCCCTTGGCCGAGGCAGGAGATTTACTGGTAGGTATTCCAGTAGTATCTCAGGGTATTCTGGGCTACACTCCGACACGACTTGTACCGCTTTTGGGGGTCTGACTTTTACCAACCCCCTAGGCCCGCCATGCGATACTCATAGACGAACGGACCGGACTGTACGGATATTGTCACTGACAGGCTCAGTAGGGTGTCAGGATGAGTTCGCTCATCGACCTCTCTTTTGGTCAATACCTGGTAGCTCGTTACGTATAGCTAGTACCACTGACGTGCTAGTGGTTAAATCCACAGCCAAAGTATTGACGAGTCTTTAGAGTCCCCCACAGACTGTTTCTCAAGTTTCGGGCGAAACGTTGTACAGGCCGTATGATATATGGCAGGGTTCGATCATATACGTGCGGTATTGCACGCATCATGATCGGGCGGATCATACTAGTAGGCTTTGGTATAAGCCGGATCCTAGTATTAGATTTGTTGGATTACTTTAGTCTCATCGCATTCGCATTCAGTCGGAATGCGGATGCAGGTATATATATACAGGTGAGGGGTATCCTTGTGATCCATCACGAGTTTACTTTAGATGTTGCCGTATCTTTTTGTTGTGCCAAACATTTGGATTAATGTTTGGATGGTGGAAATAATGAGCTAGAATTCATCATGAGATGCATTAATGTGACATGGACATATATTATGATTCATGGTCTCTTTTTTGTGAAAAAATGTCACATTGGTGGATTGATTTGTGTTGATATGATGAGAAGAGAGAGAGAGGGGCTGCCTTGGGTGAGCTTGGTCTTGTATTTTTCCACTCACTCTCTCTCATTTTTCGTCATATGAAGGAAAAGGAAAAAGGAACCTCTTCTTCTTCTTCCTCCTCTAGCTCTTTATCTCCATCAATGGCAACACCTCTAACCTCCATCCAAGCCATGGATGCAAGAGACAAAGTGATCACAAACATTCTCTACATCACCTTGGACACGTCGGCTAGCATACTTCGTGCTCGAGTTGCTTCGGATGAAGCGGGAGCCCGTAAAAAGAATCGATGATGTGGTGCCCTTTCCGACGAGGAGATCAAGACCGGAGATGCCGCAAGGAGCTTAGGATGGTGGACAAAGACCGAAGGACACGGATTGATCGGTATAGCTTTCCAACCCTCTCTCTAGATAGCTAGTTGTAGGTTAATGGTTCGATCCGGGTTTTTAAGCATACGATAGCGCCGGTTTCTAGTTTGAAAAAGTTTTGTTTCCGCATTTTAGGCTTGGAGTGACGGCCGGGGCGCTACCGTAGACTTACACCGGGGGCATCATGCTCACTCGTAGAAGAAACTCGATAGGAAGTCATTCTTTCAGCAATAACCAAAAGAATGCTAAAGGATCTACATGCATGTCCAGCAGTCAGGTGGAAAAGCCCGCTCGAACCCGAAATTATCGAAAGGATGCTGAAACCGCGTCTTATACCGAAATTTGTTGACAAAGGGCAAAATCTCTAAGTCAAGCCTTCAAAGTCTTCAAAGAAAAAGAAGAAGACCATGAAGCCTGTGCAGCCTGCCGAATATGACGACAAGTGCACAAACCTACAGAAGTACATCTACGCGTTGTAGGAGTACAACCAGAAGGCGGGGACACCAGTCACCCTTGAAGAGTTCTTCAAGCATATTCTTGAGAACGAAGATAGTGACAACGTTAAGGAAAATGACTCATCAGAAAAACCGAGGACTATGTAGCAAGTTGCCACTTGGTCTCCCATTCGTCGTTAAATGGAAAAGATGCTCCATCAGCGTCAGAAAATAGCGCAGAGAAATTGGGGGTAGAATCGGTGCTAAAATCCCCGGAACTGCCTGAAGATCCGATCGATAGGCTGTTAAATGAAGCCCTTTGAAAAAGTAAAGCTGACCGAGAACGCGAAATAGCCATATACGAAAAGGCTAAGGGGCGTTAGGATGAAGAAGCTATGGCAAGGTAGTGTCATAAAGTACTCTAACCAAACCAAGGCATACCTGCGATAAATAAGAGCAGGATCAAGGTAGAGAAGCGGTTAGCCAAAGCCCTGTCAATGGGAATGAAGTTGCTACCTCTGGTAGGAAACATTCCCGGGATCATATTCCTCGAGGGAGAGGATCCATATCCAAACTACTTCCTATATCATCGGAGGATTACCCATCCGGGAGAAGAGTGCAGTGCCTTCGAGAAGTGGTGGCAGGGATATGTTGCCCATCAAAAACACTTCAAGAGGATGAAGCGCGAAGCTCGTCGACAGTAAAAAGGTGCGACAAGTATGCATGAAAAAATGACTGGTAACTGTCATATGGTTGATACCAGTCCGGAAAGGAAAAAACCCCAAGTTCTTACCTTCGAGAGCGATTCTGAAGATGAAATAACCCTCAACCCTCTCTTCAAAGACTCCACCTCCGAAAAATAAGAGGGGGAGAAGAACTGTGAGAACATTCAGCTGCGTAGCCACATGCTACCTGAAAAGAACCTCGAACCTACAAACAAGGGTTCAAGCAAAAAAGACAAAGGGAAAGAAAAAATCCCTGAGGAAATTGCTCTCGACGAAACTTGCCTTAAAGCACATCAAAACTTGGAGGCTTATAAGGCAAGGATGACACGGTCATAGAAAAGTCTGACTAGGTTGAGAAAATTCCGCCAAGGCGAGCTCGTGCTAGTCGTCAAAAGACCAATGATCCCTAATTGTGGAAAACGGAGGAAATTCGAGCCAAACTATGAAGGCCCGTACATCAAAAACAAAGTCTACCAAGGTGGAGCCTACCTGCTCATGGATATGCATGGCGAAAGACCCTTCTGGCCAATAAACGACTGATTCCTCAAAAAATACTATGCCTAACAAGTCATGACCTAGGTCAATGATAGATGACGACGCTCGTGTCCGCTCGTTATCTTCCCGAGTCAAAAACTCTGAGAGTAGTATGCAAAGAAACTCCGTCGCCCCAAACATGGCGATAATGGACCAAAATGTCCTTAAACTAAAAATTCGCCTCAAATATGGCGACATCGGACCGAGATGTCCTTAAACTAAAACTTTGTCTCAAAAACGGCAATACCGGACTAAGAAGTCCTTAAAATAATTGTTCGCTTCAAACAAGGCGATAGCGGACCGAGAAGTTCTTAAACTAATTATTCGCCTCAAACATGGCGGTAATGGACCGAGAAGTCCTTAAAACTAAAAATTTTCCTCAAAACATGGCGATAACGGACCGAGATGTCCCTAAACTAGCACATCGCCTCCAAAACGGTGATATGCTTCCTTGAGATCTATATTGCAATCGAAGTCTCAACGGAAGAGGTTGCAATTCAAGTCCCACTGGCTACATAGCTACTTTAGCGATGAAGCCACCTCAAATCCCACCAGTAAATAGATGGGTCACCCGCGGTGAAACTACTTTCGAGAGTTCCATCATTCGCAAGAAAAAATGGGTATGTCCACAAACAAAATGGGTATGGATGAAAACCTGAAAGCGTGCTGTGAGTAAAAACAGCAGGACTGCCGGCGAGTTTGTGAAACCCGAATAGGGTGCAAACTTGTAAAATAAAAAAATTCATGTGCACTCGCAAGGTTCTTTTGACCTTGTGAGGATAAAATACCCGCGTGAGATCCTTACGACTCACAGAGGAGCAAGACACTTAGGAATCCTTATGATTCCTAAGGAGATATTACACTTACGGGAGCCTCACGACTCGTAAGGAGAATTCCCCTTATGAGACCCTCACGACTCATAAGATTGAAAGCCTTAAGCTACAGGGATCTAAACCTATTCTTAAGCCGTTATTTTCCACAAGTTGCCCTACAGGCGGTCCAATATTGAACCTTATATACAATCCACGGGCACAAATAAATAATCCCCCACCAGGTTCTTCCAATGGCGAGAAATGTCCCCATGTGGTGAACGACACTTGTAAGTCCTCTCGACTTATAAAGAGAAAATACTCTTATAAGATCCTTATGAATTATAAGAGAACACACACTTAGGAATCCCCACGATTCCTAAGGAGAAAATACACCTACGAGATCCTCACAACTCGTAGGGAGAAATAAGCTTATGAGACCCTTATGACTCATAAAGTCAAAAAGTCTTAGTTGACAGGATCCTAACCCCGTTTACTAAGCCATCTTTGTTCAAATCGACAAAGGTACATGATGATTCACTCATGGAAACATCCTAGTTGCAGCGATGCTAATGCCTAAAAATGTATCAAACTCCAAGTCCGCCCCCGACAAATGATGATTCGCTTCTGGCAATATTTCAGTTGTAGCGATGCTGATGCCTAAAAAGGTATCAAACTCCAAGTCCACTCCCGGCAAATAATGATTCGCTTCTGGAAATATTCCAGTTGTAGCGGTGCTGATGCTAAGGTTGATATCAGATTCCAAACTCGCAATAAAAAACAGCATCGAGTAAAATAAAATATGCATATAAAAATAGCCGAAATGATTGGGCAATTGAGACTTTCGCGATATGAAAAGTTGACAAGATAGAGCATCGCGGCGATAAAAAATGAACGAAATGAAATAAAATAAAGTTTCCTCTGCCCTGCAAATATGTCCATACTGACTCTTGTATACAATCCATGGGCACAAATAAAGGAAAGGGAACTATACTTTCCCACCCGGCTCCGTCAAAGAGAGATTCAGATCTTGATGGCAATATCTACAGCCTAGAGATCAGCTTGAATTTCTTCTCATTCCAACAGGGTGTGGATGTGATGTCAACAAAGGTTCCAAAGAGCCAAATCAAAAAGGAGTGACTACAAAATCCTAAACTCCAGCTCGATGTGCTTCTCATGCCAACAGAATGCAGACGCAACGTCAACAAAAGATAGAGTCACGGCAAAATCCTATCTCCAAGTCTTGTCGGTTCATATATAACCCATAGATTATCTCAACATTCCCCCTCATTTCAGCAGGATGCGGACGCGACTATCAAATAAAATTGGAGCAATAGCATATTCCTAGCTCCGGACTTCAATTACAATACATACAGTATAGAAGTCCTACAGATGTCTACCCTACTTCAGCAAAGAATCGGCGCGACATCATCAAATCAAAGAATGAAGTGATGGCATATTCCTGGCTTCGAGTCATGACAGCAACTCATATAAAAACCCGAAAGACCATTAGAGATCATCCCATCCCAAAAGGGTGCAGTTATGACTAATCGGGGCTCTAAACTGAGCCTAACCTCAAATAAAAAGTGTCATGGAAAATTCCTAATGCTTTGTCTTCTAACGGTAATATAACCTAAGGAGATTACTTAAAGACATCTTTTCCAACCTCTGAAAGGGATCAGAGACACGACAGTCGTGGGGCGATGGCATATTCCCAGCTTCGGATATCAACTGCAATACATACAACATAGAAGTCTTACAAATGTCTATCTTACTTCAGCAAAGAATCGGCGCGACATCGTCAAAACAAAAAATGAAGCAACGACATATTCCCAGCTTCGGGTCTTGAAGGCAACTTATATAAAGCCTAAAAGACTATCTGAGATCATCCCACACCAGTGCGGAGTGGTTATGACTCATCGGGGCTCCAAAATGAGCCTAACCTCAAGTGCGTCATGGCAAATTCCTAATGCTCGCCCTTCCGACGGTAATACGACATAAGCAGATTGCTTGAAGACGTCTTGTCTGACCCCCGAAGGGATCAGAGACACGACAGTCGTGGGGCTACTCGAACAACATCTTGAAGACTGCATATCGAGGAATACATCAGCCAACGTGATGGTACCATGGACCAAAACCCTAGTACCACAAACCTAACGGACCTCTGTCGTAAAGAATGGAGGTTATCTGCATATAACGTTAGGACAAGTTTGCCTGTAAACCCAAGGGAGGTAAACTAAATAAACTCTGAAATGAGTACATAAACTAGAGACTCCGAAATGAGTGAATAAACTACAAACTCCAATGAGTACATAAACTAGTGACTCCGAAATGAGTATATAGACTACTTTATGCCAAATCAAGACATCAAAGGATATAGAGGCACAAGCATGAAATAAAATATGTCTTTTATTCATAAATCCAAATGAATACAAGATACAAAAAAGTGGAAAAGATAAGAAGAAAGAAAGATATACAGCGATAAGGTATTTAAGACGGTAGGCGGTTCAATAAGCCAGCCAGATCGTCATTTTTCCGCCGGGCTTCTACCTCAAGTTCTAGCAACGCCGCAAGCTGAGTCCCTTCCTGTGCCTGTTGTTTTTGGTATAAGGAAAACCAATTCTTAAGCTCTTTCTCGACAGTCTTGTGGGTCTCAACCATCTCGTGTGTAAAAATGATGGCTTTATCAAGAGCCACCACCTCCGTAATGGCCTCTTGACCCGCCAAATTTCATAGGCCCGGGTAGTCTTGGTGGTGAGCTAGGCTTGAAGTTCCCCCAAAGCCTTCGAAGCCAACTCTCTTGCTGAAAACTTCCGATTGAGCTTCTTCTCGCAGGACTAGAGATTGGCAGCGCACCGATCGATCCACCTACGCAAGCTGGCCTTTACGGATAAGATATCAAAAGGGAGGTGTAGCATTCAACTCCATACGGCAATACATGACCCAAGTATGCACCAGCGCCTCGTCGTGATAGGTGGCAAGAACAGACAAAGAAGCGTTGGCTTCAACAGTGAATTCTTCAGCCGTGATGTAAGTGCCAGTACGAAGATCTTTAATAAGAGTCGCCAGTGAATGAACACTCTGTTTTGCTATCCTCTCAGACACGCGTCGGGCGTAAGGGCCCGGCGGCATGAAAATCCGGGACTCTAATGGAATCAGGGTGGGCAAAACTGTGAAAATACATATATGGTTAGTCACCTTTCCGAACATTGAATAAGTAAAAGAATGCCAATGCTAAGGCGTCACTTACCCACGGCCATAGAGGGCGGATTTGAGAGATCCCCAGTCCCATCGAGAACTTCAATTTCGTCGTCAGCCTCTACAATTATGGTTTAAAATAAAACAAGGGCGCATCAGCATCATTATGAAAATATGATACGAAAAGAAAATGAATACTAACCTTGATAGGAGGAAAGGATGAGGCTCTGGGTGGATATCGCGTGCAGTGTTTCCATATTAAGTAGACGCTGGAAGGTTTCTTCTGGAGAACAATGTACAAAAGGGTTAGACATATGGAAGGCTCATTGGGCAATATATATATATATATATATATATATATATATATATATATATATATATATAGGATTACCTTCGATTCTTCATCCATTTTGGACTGGAGGGATAGCAGCTTTAGTAATTTCCTCCACACCCTCCGGTGCGTCACTGGAAATATTCACAGAGTCTATGGCCAGTCCGGTAACCTCCGTTGAAGGAATAAAGGCCGTCACCGGAGGCTCTGAGGCACGGTCTAGACTCGAAGCTGCGTCCGCCATAGAAGGCCCTACAAAGAAAAAAATCTGTAAAGATGAAAACGATATGAAAATAATCTGCTTTGAAGTATGTAAAAGATACATACCAATACGCCAGGGAGCCTGAAGTATGGCCTTTTCGAGCCGCTCCTCTTTTTTGTTTAATCATGCTCGTCGAGCTTCGATCGAAGGTAAATCCCTGCCTGCCTTCAGAGCAGCCTCGTCTTCAGAAGCGGCCGAGATTGGCTGTTTGAGGGCTCGTTCTTCTTCCAGCGTCAGAGGAACCACTGGTAACCTAGTTGGTACCGGATCAACATCACGGAATTCAACAGGGGGAAAGCATCCCTTCTTGAGGCGCACGTTTTCAGTTTCATCCTATGAACACTTCAAGGCCTCGGCCAGCTGAGCGGCTTCCTCGGCGGATGTGCTAGTAAAGAGGAGACCATCGTTCGGTTCATGCGCAGATATATACTAATCGTGAAGAGTCTCACACTCAAGCAAGGCATCGAGTAAACCAGCGACTGATTTCTTCCTCCTTTTAGGGCCCGAACTAGCACTAGAAGAAGGGCGCTTCCTCCCCTTTGGTAATTTTGCACGTCGCTACCTAACCTCGCCTTCGGTATCTGCTTTTAGTGATGCCATTGCCGGTATTTTCTCAGGAATCTCTTCCCCAGCCTTAGTGCGACCGGCATACAAGCAGTGCGGGTGATTGATTCCGCTCAAGCGGCTTTATGAATAAGCACTTAATCGCTATCCCTCAGAGGAGGGCAAACAACCAACTGTGGCCGCAATAGGGCATCGATGGCTTGAGCGAAAGCAGGGGCTTTACATTCAAAGAGCACCCTTCTCTCCTCTGCAATGATGGGACTAACCCGGTGGCGATACCAGCCTTTGAGGGGTCCCACGGGCCTCGAAAGATAGTCGGGCTCGGGAATCATGAAGAGGGAACCAGTGCTCAACCGCATGAAGTGGTGGATAACGTCGCGGGCGACTTCCAGCGAGAGAGTGGGATCAACTAAAAAGTCTTTGAGGGGGATGCCCTGGTTGTAACCTAACTGCTGGACGAAGCGATGCAGATTGTACCGCATGAAGAGAGCAGTATCGTTTAGGTGGAACACTAAGTACCCCGGCCTGCTCGAATATAAATGCATGATCTCTTTGGGCTTTAAAGCTGGAGCTCCATTCTTCGACAAATCAAACAACTGTTGAATGGGCCCCGCTAGAGCAGAAAGGACTCGATCACTAAAAACTATCCTGCCTTCATTCGATTACGGATTAAGCAATACCCGCAGAGCCTTTAACTGAGTCGGATCAGGAGTGGAAGCATTGACCAGCCTCATGACCCGTGGGAAGGTATATGCTTCATAGAAAGCAGGACGCCTGTGTGCAGCAATGTGCCTGACATATGCATCTCAATCCATGACGTGAAGCAGTGGAGGGAGAAATTCACGGTGTCCGCACCTGGGTTTGAAGTGTTGGCGGCAATACTTAAACCGTGGTATAAATGTGATAATCCTGCAACGCCAATAGCCAATCACGCTCCTTCAGCTATGCGATGGGTAGGATAGAAGACGGAGGCTCTCATGAAACGGTGATGCATCGGCATGGCGAACCAGCTAAGCCAGAGACTGATGAAGCCAACAAAGAAAGTTTCTTTGTCTATTCCAGGGGCAGCGATTGCGTCAAAAGTCATGGCCGACGAATTCGGAATATAAAGCTGCGGCAGGTCTTCTTTTTTGGCCAGAAATTTCTTCAAGCCGAATCCGAAGGGATCCTCGACCTTCGCGAATTTCGGAGCTTTCTTGGATAGAACATCTTCACAGAGAAAGCAAGCAATGAAAGTATCAAAAGTAACACCTTGCCCTTCCGATGCCACGAATAGTTTCTCAAAAATACCCAAGGCCTTGATTAGACTCGGGTGCTTGTGCCGAACAACATTCTCGGTCGTCAAGCCCTCAAGCATAGCTGGCACTGTAGCAAATATATACTCGTCAGGAGAAGTAATTCTTCGTAGTGTTCTCCCCTAATCTGCAGCCCTGAAATTTCTCGGAACTCCTCCAGCGAGATAGAGACTTCACTGTCCCCTAGCAGAAATGTATTCATGGGAAGATTCCACTGGTTCAAAAAAGCCGCGGCCCACCAGACGTGGGGAGCATGGTAGTAGAACAGTGATGCGTACACCGCTTGATACAACCCAACTTTCTGCAACCGTGAGCGTTGGGAAGAGAGAATGTACCGGGCCCAAAGAAGGTAGCCCACTGGATGCCGCGGGATAACACCTACCTTATAAACCTGCCCCTAGGGTCGAGCTTCACTCTGACATATTCGGCGTCCCAAAATATCAATGGCAACATGTGAAGAGATTTTCTTAACAAGTTGATCTTTTTTCTTCTTCTATAAATAAAAGTAAGAAGACAGAGAGAAAAAGAAAAGAGAACGGAGAGAAGAGAGAACTTCCCATAAGCTTCTGCAAAAAAGAATAAAGTGAGCTCTTGAGAGAAGAGAGAATTAATTCTCAAAGAAGAAGACTTTCCTCGTTGAAATCCTAGGTAAAGAAAAAAAAGAGATCATATTGTCTCTCCTTTGCCTATATAAGGGTTTAACCCTTTATTCAAGAACTTAGTTCTTCCTCTGGTTTGAGATTTGCAAGAGCAAATCTCTCCACAAGTTGAGAATTTAATTTTCATCGGGGAGATTCTGTTCTTCAGACTCAAAACTTAGAGAAAAAAGCTAAGTTAAAAAGAAAAAGAAAGAAAAAGAAAAAGAACATATGTTCTGGGAATTTAATTCCCCCAATATTAGGGTTTAACCCTACATAAAGAACTTAGTTCTTATAAAAGTAAAAGAGAACTTAGTTCTCCAATAATAACAATGATGATGATTCAAGATCTTCAAAACAGAAATCTTGATGATCATCAATGACTAAAATTGTCATTAACAGAGATCAATATCTCTGAAAATAAATAACAAGGATAACTTGGCGTCTCATTAATGCTTAGCACTGTTATGGAGTCTCACGTGTTTTGACCGGTACAAAGACCTTTCAGCTTCCTTCTGAACCCTTCTGGAAGTGCTTTGACCGGTACAAAGACCTTCTTGTTCAGTGTCCTCACCACGGTATAGAGAAATGGCAACTTTGCCAAACCTTATACGAGGGCCTGAACCCAGCAACGAAGCAGTTGTTGGAAACCATCTGTCAGGGCCACTTCCTATCGAAATCTGACGAGGAAGCGTGGCAGTTCTTCGAGATCAATATCTCTGAAAATAAATAACAAGGATAACTTGGCGTCTCATTAATGCTTAGCACTGTTATGGAGTCTCACGTGTTTCCCATGTGAGTGCTTAAAACAAGCAAAAGAAAAGCTAAAACTGCCTCACGTGTTTCCCACGTGGGCGCTTGAAGAGCAAAAAAAAAACCTTTGTCAATTAAGTAGCCACCAAATAAAACCCTAAAAGAAAGTAGTCACGTGTAATATACGTGAAATGCCCTTGGAAACCCAAATTGCTTAGCACTTCTGTAAAAAGAGGGGAAATGAACAAACGAAACCCAATGCTCACGTGCAACGGCAGTCCTTATGAGCTAATTGTGAGTACCATGCAAAGTGCTCAGCACTTTAAGATTAGTCAAAATGTCTAAAGTGCTTCGCACTGATTGGGGAAATGCTCATATATGAGTGTTTCACATGTTTCACACGTGAGCGCCACGGGACTCTAGTGCTTGGCACTAATTAAGCGCTTCACGTGTTTCACACGTGAGCGTTGTTTCCTTATAAAAAAAAGAGAAGAAAATGATGAGAGAGAGAAAGGGGGAAACTCCCCACTAAACAAGGCTCACATGTTAAACACGCGAGCGTCTATATGCAAGGCATATAGGCACTGCCATTAAAACTATAAGGAGGCTAAACAAGTCTCACGTGCCAACACGTGAGCGCCTATATGCAAGGCGTATATGCGCTGCCATTAAAACTATAAGGAGGCTAACAAGCTTCACGCGCTAACACGTGAGCGCCTATAAATAGGCGCTGTAATTAAACTACAAGTAGGCTAAACATGGCTCACATACCAACACGTGAGCGCCTATAAATAGGCGCTGTAATTAAACTACAAGTAGGCTAAACAAGCCTCACGTGCCAACACGTGAGCGCCTATAAATAGGCGTTGCAATTAAACAACAACTAGGCTAAACAAAGCCTCACGTGTTAAACACATGAGCGGCCTATATGTTAAGCATATAGGCGCTGCAATTAAACTACAGATAGGCTAAACAACGTCTCATGTGTTAAACACGTGAGCGCCTATATGCAAAGCATATAGGCGCTACAATCAAACAACAGATAGGCTAAACAAAGCCTTACATGCTAAACACGTGAGGACACCTCCTTACGTAGAATTAAATTCTACTTAATGAACCGTTGGATCAAGGATCCAACGGTGAATAAACATAGAATTAAATTCTATTGGGAAGATTATTTTCTATTAAACAGAGAGTTAATGGATCAAAGATCTAAAATATTTTCTATATCTTTCTAAACAGGGAAAGATTATACTCTATTAAACTAAGCACCCTTGGATTAAAAATCTAATGGTGATTAAAATGTCACCGCTCGATAGAATTTTATTCTATATATGGGAGAATATCCCCAATCTTGTTTAAAACAAGAACAATATATTCTGTAAAACAGAAGTCCTTGGATCAAAGATCCAACGGTAGATAAAATTCCCCAAATCAATTCTGAGACCAATTAAATCAATTGGGATATCTCAATGAGAGATTTTCTCATAATTAAACAAACTTCTCTCCACTATATAAAGAACCCGTGGCTTCAAGTATCAGAGAGAGATGCAGAGAGAGAGAGAGAGAGCTCTCCAGAGGCTTAAAAAAAGAATATACAGTGAGCTTTTGAGGAACAGGAGAATTTAATTCTCAAAGAGAAGACTTGCTTCCTTGAAACACTAGGTAAAAAAACATCTCTCCTTTGCCTCTCTAAGGGTTTAACCCTTCATATAAGAACTCGGTTCTTTCCTTTGGTTGAGATTTGCAGAGGAAAATCTCCCCACAAGTTGAGAATTTAATTCTTATCAGGGAGATTTTGCTCTGTAAGATTCAAAACCTAGGGGAAAAGAACTAAGTTACATAAAAAAAAGGGGAGAAGAAGAACGGGAACACATAGAAATTTAATTCCTCCAAAGATTAGGGTTTAACCCTATATAAAGAACTTAGTTTTTCAATAAAAAAAATAGTGATCCAAGATCTCCAAGGCCAAATCGTTGGTGCTTAGCACTATTTCGAAACCTCATGTGTTTCCCACGTGAGTGCTTCAAACGAACAAGGAAAATAACCAAAATATCCTCACGTGTTTACCACGTGATTTGTTTAAGAGGGAAACAAGTAAAATAAAGATGAAACTACAGTACCCTAGCATCAATAAAGGAAAAGGGGGACACCCACATGCTTTGCACGAGAACTCTAGCTAAGTGCTCAGCACTTATAAAATAGCGGGAGATAAAACACTAGTCCAGTGCCCATATTTGTAGTGCCTCACGTGTGTCACGTGAGCACCATAAAACTTTAGTGTTTAACACTAGGCTAGTGCCCATATTTGGGGTACCTCACCCGTGTCACGTGAGCGCCATAAAACTCTAGTGTTTAACACTAGTCCAGTGCCCACGTGAAACGCACGTGTGCACTGTATTTCTTAGTGTTTAGCACTGTTGGAGACTTAATCTTAGCCCAAATTGGCTAAGTTTTCTGAGGTTAGACCTCTTTGATACTAAAACAACCGAGTCTCTGTACTCATGTTTTCCCAAATTGACCTTAGTCTCAAAAATGACTAGTGGTCTCCCATTGATGATATCCCAAATGATACTCATCTTATATCTCCTAAGATAATTTTAGTTTCAAACATGACTAACATTTCTTAGGTCTACAGTAGCACCATCTTTTCCCTCAAATATAGGATTTGGTTTAAGTGTACATCTCTCCATACCTCTGATATATGTCGTTGTAATTCTTCAATGTCTTCAGAGAGGTGGCGGGTCCCGACAACCAACAACTCGTTGATGCACTTCCAAATTAACGTGCACACCTCAAATCAGACTGCACCCCAAATTAGGCACATTCCATATCAACATCTTTGTTCATCCCATCACGTAACAAATACACGTGCGCACAAGATGGATAACGGACCGAGATGTCCTTAAATGGTGATCAACGGACCGAGACATCCTTAAACTAAAATCTCACCTTCAAAATGGTGATCAACGGACCGAGATGTCCTTAAACTACAATCTCACCTCCAAAATGGTGATCAACAGACCGAGATGTCCTCAAACTAGAACTTCGCCTCTAAAATTGCAATAATGGACTGAAACATCCTTAAACTAAAACAATAGAGCCTAAATGCTCTTTTGTTGGATCTGAAATAAAAATGATCCTGAAATCTCGTTAAGTGGATCTTAGTCTCAAATTGGACTAATGTATCCTTAACAAAAACAAATCGAGCCCCAAATGGTCACATACATTTAAGTCGATCTTAATCTCAAAATAGATTAACGATCCTTAAATAAAAAACCCAAAATCTAAGATATATGGATTTGGACTAATCCACGCCCTACGGGAGACAATATAAATTAGTCTCCGTATACAATCAACGAGCAGCCTAAACAAATAAAAACACACACGACACGAAGTGAACTTTCGGAGCAGGAGAAAGTGGTTATCGCGATGCGATAACCTAATTAACTGCAGGGGCTTGCGCCTGCAGAGAAGAGCGTCCCTACAATAAACCCCCCCCGCAAACGAGGGGGAATCTGACGAAGTCTGCTACAATGGCTGCATCCGTCCAAACCTCCGATATACGGTGCCATAAATTAACTTGGCATCATCGGAGAGGTGGACAGATAAATCCAAATAGCATCTGCCCCCAAAATTCAGGCCAGACGTCCTAACGTCCCGGTCGGTCTTTCTGCGGTGGACAAATTCTTGCACGCCCTGTTGGACTCCTCATTCCACTCCATACTTCGTATGTCGTGTTTCGCGAACAAAAAATCGCGGTTTTCTATGCTTGCTATTAGATTCGAGGTGCTAAGATTTGGTGCCTTGTTCCTGTGCAGAAAGAAGAAGTGAACGTCAATGGCTTCCAGCTGCACAAAATGCAACAACAACTCCCGCTCCGGCCCAACTGAAGGATTGACATACGGGCCTTATGCGACCCCCATCTTTTCAATACCGGTGGGGCAGGTGACTAAAGCCACCACTGGATTGTTCTTCGGGACCATGCTCCCGCCAACGAGTTTTAGTGCCCCAGTGCCACTACAGGAAGCTCCAAAGAAGTCGGTCTTTGATCGAATTTCAACCACCACGGCTTCTCTCAATGGGTCGTCCAAGTCTTCCACCTCAGTCTTCAACAGGCTGAATCGAAGCTCAAGTGGGCTCGCAAAGAGGCTCGAGATACCCGAAGGGGCTATCCCAAAATGGATAGTCCTCCTAACTCCTCCGGCATATGAAGTCATCAAAAGTGCTTCCTCTACCAGAAAGTCGGCCTTCGAAAGATTGGTCATTCTCTCTTAAAAGACGTCAGTCTTCGATAGGCTGGCACCAGTAGCAGCCCCTCACCAAAGCAGGGGGAACGACGGAGCCGATTCCACAACTAAGGTGGTCCTATCTGCAAGGCACGCTCGACGTCACCACTGGCGCCGGGTGAGAAGAGCTGGGGGCAACTCCCCTTCCGGACTCATCCTACCAGCTCCAATGGTGGAAGTCGACGCTGCTGTTTCAACCGGGAACAGCTTTGAACCGCTTAGGAGGGTGCGAAAGAACTCGCCAACCGTGGTGTTTAAGAAATCTCCGCTTCCTACTGAAAACATGATGCAGGAAAAACCGGAGCAATGGCTGTCCTCCCAAATCCACAGGGTCTGGCAGAAAGTCCAGGAATTTGTGATCAACAAAGACTACCCTCGCTGGTTGAAGAAAATGAAGGCTCGGCAAGAGGAGGACCATCCATCCGCCATACCACGAAGGGCATTGTCCACATGGGTTACTATTACAATAGCCCTTTCAACTTCGACCTCCCACGAAAAGAGAAGGCCGGAGAATCTCCCACCGCCGGCAGCAAATTCCGAAGGCAATGGACCCAAATGTCCCAAGTCTGGAGGCATGATAGTGCACATGATTTACATAGCTTCCGGAAAGAAGGAAAGCCGTGCTTCCGTGGGTCATCGGCCGCAAACTTGGTCGTTGACAAAAGTTCAAGAGCAGCAAAAAAAGCTCCAGGAGATGCTGACGAAAATGGCAGCACTCACCGGGCAGAAAGAATGCCCGGAAGCGGCGTCTGAACAGCCCCAGGAGCAGGAGACTGATACAGAGTTCCTGCGAAGGGTGATGGAAAGAAAGGATAAGGAGGCCACGGAACAGGCTGCTAATATAAAACAGATGGCACTTTTGTTCCAAGATATGGTTGGAATGATGATCCAACCAGAACCTACAACTGAAGACCCGCCGATAATCATCAAGGATGACAGAGGGAAAACATCAAACCCTCTACCATCTTTATCAACAGCCAGGGAGGAAACGATCTCCAAAGCTTCCCTTGATGATTACATAGCTCAACAAATACGAGCTCATCAAGCAAGTGAAGCGGCTGGCCAAGTCGTCGGAACCGGGCGACCATATCCGGGCTGGTATGACCAAATCAAATACCACCAGGATATACGATCCCCAAGTTTCACATGTATAAGAGGACATGCAATCCTCATCAGCACATCGCTCAGTTTAGAACTCTATGTGGTAATGCTGGAGGCGACGACAAATTGCTGTTTCACCAGTTCATTGGCAGCCTGTTAGAAATGGCGTTTGAATGGTACTCAGAGCTCCCAAACGACTCCGTCAAAAAAGTCACGGAAATGGAATTGCTGTTCACGCAACGGTTCGCTAGCGCAAGCGAGCGCACCCCGATCATGGCATTAATCAACGCAGGGTGAAGCCAGGAGAGACCTGGGTTCAATACACAATCCGGTGGTGGAACCTATGGTCAAAATGCGAACAATGCATCGAAGAAGCTCCTGCTGTGGGCATGTTCATAAGGACTCTGGATCCTCAGGCGACTGTATCCCAGTTCATGACGTTCTTTAAGCCGACCACCTTCCAGACTCCGATTGACAAGTTATCCCAAATGGACCAGATGGGCCATGGACCTTCCTCTTAAAAAATGGACCCTCGGAATGTAAAGGGTAAAGGGAAAACGGCCATTGTTGCCAACACTCAACAACAACCGAATGACCCGAAACCGGTTGCTCTCCAAAACAACGCACGCCTGCGCCAATCTCTGGAAGAGAAGCTAGGACATACTTACTCGTTTCCCCGTGATAAAATGAGGAGACTGTTTGAACTGGAAGCGTGCAACAAACTCATCACTCTGCCAGACCCAAAACGTCCACCGAAGCCCGGTGACGTCAAAAATCCCAACTACTGCTCCTATCACCGAATGGTGAGCCACCCTATTGAGGATTGCTACATCTTCAAGAACCGGGTCGAGGACCAGTACCGTCAAGAGAAATTCGCGCTGTCAAAGAACTGGAGGGTGAACCCGCCACAGAGGCATGCTTCTAAAAAGGTGGATACACCGGGAGCATCATGTTCGTTTATAGAAGAAGCTCCGTGGAAAGTTGTCCTTTCATCTAAAATCAAAAGAATGCTGAAGGATCTTCAAGAATGTCCGTCGATCAAGTGGAAAAGCCCGCTGGAGCCCTAGATCATTGAAGGAATGTTGAAACCATGCCCCACACCGAAAACTGCTAACGATGGGCAAAACACCCAGGTCAAGCCTTCAAAGTCTTCGAAAGGAAAGAAGAAGACCAAGAAGCCCATGCAGCCTGACGACAAGTGCACGGACCTGCAAAAGCATATCGACGCACTGGAGGAGTACAACCAGAAGGCGCGGACCCTAGTCACCCTCGAAGAGTTTCTCAACCATATACTTGAGAACAGAGATATTGACGATGTTGTGGGAAATGGCTCGTCGGGAGAAACCGAAGATTATGTAGCAAGTTGCTACATGGTTTCTCATTCATCGTTAAATAACGAAGAAACTCCCTCGACGTCGGAAAGCAAAGCAGAGGAACTGGGGGCAGGATTGGTGCCAAAATCCCCGGAGCTGCTAGAAGGCCTAATTGATAGGCTACTAAACGAAGCTTTTCAAAAGAGCAGAGCTGACTGAGAATGTGAAACGGCTATATATGAAAAGGCCAAGCATCAGCGTCAGGATGAAGAAGACGCAGCGAGGAAGAGTCACAAAGTACTCCAACCAGACCGAAGCACACCTGCGGCAAAGAAAAACAGTTTTAAGACGGAGAAATGGTTCGCCAATGCCCTGTCAATGGCAATGAAGCTGCCATATTTCAAGGGAAATATTCCCAGGGCCACATAACTCAACAGAGAGATTTCATATCTGAACTATTGCCTATATCATTGGACGGTCACCCACCCCACCGAAGAGTGCAATGCCTTCAGGAAGTGGTGTCAAGGATACGTTGCTCACCGACAACACTTCAAGCGGATGAAGCGCAAAGCTCGTCGACAGCAAAGAAGCGTGACAGATGAGCGTGAAGGAATGGCTGGCAACTGTCATATGGTTGGTATTAGTTCGACAAAAGGAAAATCCCAAGTTCTTACATTCGAGAGCGATTTTGAGGAAGAAATAATCCTCGGCCCTCTCTTCAAAGAATCCGCCTCCAGAAAAGAGGAGGAGAAGAACTGTGAGAACATTTAGCTGCGTAATCGCACGCTGCCTGAGAAGAACCTCGGGCCTATAAACAAAGGTTTGAGCAAAAGAGACAAGGGGAAGGAAAAAGTCCCTGAGGAAATTTCCCTCGATGATAGAGTCATCGAAGAGCTCGTAGCTAAGGACCCGCCTAAGAAAAACAAGGTGGATTATAATGTCTTGGCATATATAAGGAAGATACCCTCATAAATGAGCATATTGGATGCTCTCCTTCTGTCCAAAGAAGCAAGATATTCTTTGATCAGGGCATTACAGGAGCCCGATCAGTTCCAAGCTTTCCTTGCAGAAGAAAAGATGAAGGACGGGCTGGCAGAGGTTCATACAGCTGACATTATATTCGGTGGTGAAGATCTCCTTCTCAGAACGTGTGAGCACAACCATCCTCTATATGTCACCGGGTACTGCCATGGCATCAAGATACGGAAGATCCTGGTCGACAACGGGTCCTCCGTCAACCTTCTCAACATGAAGGTGCTGAAGGAGATCTACATGAACGTTCAGCACCTTGCTCGGGATAAAATTACCATCTCTGGGTTTGACTCATAGTCATCACAGACTCTTGGGTCCATAATATTGACATTACACTTTGGGCTACTCATCACTGACATCAAATTTCATGCCGTTGACGCCATGACTTGCTACAACGCTTTGCTCGGCAGGCCTTGGTTGCACGAGTACAACGTCATCCTTTCTACACAACACCAGTGTATGAAGTATTTCAAAGATAGCCTTGAGTACACCGTTACGGGGGAGATAAATCCATCCTCCGTAAATGAAATCCGAAAACATGAAGATGCTAAGTACTTCCTATCAGACTTCAAAGACACGGAAAGATGTCATAATACGGAGAATAAATAAAAAGACGTCACCACTATCCCGATCTTTAGGAGCAATACCGAGGAGGATGAAGAGATAGTCTATTGGGGGCAACCCCAAGGCAACAGGCCCGGCCCATATGCTCCTATTTTGGTCTTCGGCAGTGAATCTGAGGACGAGGCCAACGTTGTGTTCTCCACTCGCCCATCAGCATAAACCGTTACTGGAGATGATCAGAGTTTACAAATCACCATAGTTCCGCCATGGGATTGCAAAGAACATGATACGCTTGATACATACAGCGTGCAAGAGCTGCGGACTTTCTACGTCCCTCTCAGGTGAAGAGGTGAAAAAGCAATCCTCTTCTACCAATCTACGGAGACTAAAGTAGAGAAAGAAGTCTGGCATGCTGCCAATCTTGTGCTTGACAGGTTTCAACCAATCTGTCTGCCCAGATATTACGCAGAGGGATTGAAAAAGCTATTAAAATGCCAAGGCATACCCTTCAAACAAACTGCTCGACAAGCCCAGTTCTACAACAAAATTTGGGATATTCCCGGGACTCAGCGAAAGATGCCTAACAGGAAGATGGAGACAACTGGGATCGGGTGCGTTCAGTTCAAGAAATAGGAGCGATTCCATGGCTGCCGTGTCATAAATAGCTCTGGTAAAGAAGTGAACGCTCTTTCAAATAGCTGTAACGTTGAAACAGAAAGAGATCCCGCTCTAAGAACATTAAGTCCATTGTTCGAAGAACAAGTTGACAAGCTAGCAAATGAAGCCTGTCAAAAGATTCGGGATAACCACAGTCGCGAAATGGCTATTTATGAAAAGGCAAGGACGTAACGCCTCAACCAGCAGTCCGCAGAGAAAGAAGACTACAACGCCCTCCATCCCCAGCTCGCTGTATGTCCTCGCAAGAAAGAAAAATCTCGAAATAGAGGAAAAAATAGGGCAACAACATGGTATATCTAAGAAGTCGCGCTATCAAGAAAAACGTGGTTGGAACCCGTCCTTTATCAAAAAGATGGGTCGGGAATACTCTTTCCCTCAAGAAAAGACAAAGAAAATATTCAACCTTGTTATGAAGCATCAAATGATGACACTTCCGGAATCTCGGCATCCCGAACAAATAAACGAGGTCTATCATCCGGATTATTGCTCCTATCACCGAGCAAGAGGTCATTCTCTTGAAGACTGTTTCACCTTCAAAGACTGGGTCGAAGACCATTATCAACAAGGCAAGTTCGTTTTGTCCGACAGCTGGAAGGTAACCCTACTGCCAAAGCATGAGCCAAAGAGGACATATACTGTGAGGACATAACTAGCTCAATGTCAAGAATGGAAGCAAACCCATACCTGCCATGTGGTAACAATCTCAAAGGATGGAGGGCATGAGACTATAGAAGACTCCTTCAGGTGCTTCATAAATGAAGACAAGAATGAGGTGATCTCAGAGTTTCCACCAGCACCAAAAAAGCTGCAAGATGAGATACACACTACGGCAGACAACCTGAGGAAAATCGACTTGGGCACAGAGAATGAGCTGAGACCCACGTTCGTCAGTGAGCTGTTGTCTAAAAAATAGGTGGCCATACTAAAGGACGTGCTTGTGCAATATAAAGACTGCTTCGCATGGAACTATTCCGAGATGCTGGGACTGGATCAAAAAATAGCGATGCATAAACTGGCTATATCGCCGGACGTCAAGCCAGTCATATAGGCGCCAAGAAGAATGCGGCTCGAACTCGAGATGTGTATCAATACCGAAGTCAAGAAACTAATTGACTCCAGCTTCATCTAAGAAGTTTAGTATCCCGACTGGATTGCCAACATTGTTCCAGTGATGAAGAAAAATGGGACAGTGTGCATCTGTGTAGACTTTCGGGAACTTAACAAAGCTGGTCCGAAGGATGACTTCCCAGTACCTGTTACTAAGCTGATGATCGATAACACGTCCACTCATGAAGTCTTCTCCTTTATGGATGGATCTTCATGCTACAATCAAATAAAAATGCATTGATTTGTATGAAAATATTAAATTTACCGCAATCAGAAACGGCGTCGCTTCGCAGCTAGCCGGTGAGTACGGGTCGATCCACAGAGACGGGTAAATTTTTTTTATGTGTTTTAACGAGTTGATTCAAAATGTCGTTTTGGTTAGTTTATAAAAATCTATAAAAACTGGATCTAATTAATCTAATTAAGAGTCTTGCTAGGGTTAGGCTTAGGGGAAGTTTTGGAGATTAACGTTTTCCTCACCGCTTTCAATGCCTTCTTTTTTAGATCTATTAGATGTTACGGTAATTATCAATAAAGTGGATCCGAATCTTTTGGGAAGATGTTCTTCCTCTAGATTCGTATCCTTCCTTTGTTGATAATTACCCTAACCCCTATGGAAAACGCACGCAACAGGCCCTTTATACTACGGTTCATCGTTACCTTGAGGGGCAGGATGCCGCAGGGAGTGGTTGTGCGCGTATGCATGGAGTTCTAATTCATTAGGTGAAGGTGGCATTGAAAGGGGTGAGAGATCTCATCTCTCAACCCTTTTCCTAAGGCTAACCCTAACAAGCGAGGAGATTACTCGCTCATTAGGGGATGAGAAAACATTTTAATTAAAGGAACAGAAATAAAATTACTTACTAAGGGTGACGGCTCCCTCCAAGAAATATAGACCAGATCTGAATATAGCTCCCAGTAATTCTGAATTTTTATTGATTGAAAAGAGGCATCGCTGTTTTACAGACCTGGGAATACAATTTATAGGAAAACATGAAAACTAGGGTTACAGACTCTCGCACATGTGAAATTACAGATTTGCCCATGGAAAATCCAAACCCCCGCACCGACGCACCATCTCAGAAATTTTGCACTGACGTGCGCTCTAGATGGCCGCGGAACCGCGGCGCCAGGCTGGGTTTGGCCGCGGTTCCGCGGCCAAGTTGAGGAGTTGGGACTCTGTAATTTTTGGGCTTTTTCTTGGCTTCTTGGGCTTCCTATTTCCATATGTATTTTCTCTGTTGGGCTTCTTATTCTCCTCCAGATGTTTCAGTGAATACTTGTAGCGATCTTTTAACCATTCACTTGACATTTTGGACCTTGCACTGTTCTTCGACTAGACTTGATTAGGATCCGTCTACTTGTTGGTCAAAAGTCCCTTTTCTGTATCAACTTTCGTCTTTTTCACTGTATTCGCATCCAAGCCCTGTATCCTGTAACATGCAACAAACGTGCGTCAAGAGTACATGTTTATTCATAAAAAGAATAAGAATAGGGGAATGAATAATGCAATATTATGGTCTGAACAAATACTCCCAAACTTATCTTTTGCTCGTCCTCGAGCAAACTTATTTTTTTATTCACTAAGATCCTAACCTCACTTTCGCAGGGGAACGCGATTGCACTGAGCTCGTGCAACAAGCCGTTAAACCTCTAGGTGTCCCTAGTAGGAGGAGTGTTGTCTCCTGAGGGTTTTCAGCGGATTACACCCACAAAATCCTATCAACTCAGCCCATTGACTTTTGTTTTCCAATTAGGTTTTCTAACAAGGAATTCTATTATCTTCACACTTCCTCATCATCTAACTTAAGATTATATATGTTCTATAGATTTACTTAGCTTTCGGCATCTCTTTAAGTTTTCCTTCTAGGGTTCAATCTCTACTTAGGAATTTCTATCAACTCTACTATAGATACAAGTTCTATTCTTCATTCCTCTCTCTTATCTAAACTCCAATCACATATCCCCACGTGTGTGTAAATATCACCCCTACACTTGGAAATTCAAATCAAGCAATCGTACTCTCGTACATTGTCCAAAGCACTTATTAATTAGTGAACTTTTAATTGAATTTCGCTTACACATCCTTCATGCGACCGTTAATTCTTCTTGAGGTACCAACAACCGATTACAAGATGCGTTAGCACTTTAAAGCGTATTTCCTAGTTTTGCAACACCCAAGGCTTTAGCAGTGACTCCCAAACCAGTTGGTCTAAGGCACTAGGTGATGAAGCACCCTCGCTAAATATTTTTCTATTTTTTTTGCAGCCTTTAGTAATCACAAAAACCAGTGTCCATTTTTTATTCTTTATTCACACTTATATATTTTTTTATTTTCATCATACTAAGGACTTTAGACAAGAGCATTTCAAGGTCTCTTCTACCATTCCAAGTTTCAACGTGCGTGATTGTGCAAATTGTAGGGTATACGTTTTCAGAATCTAGACTTAAGCTAGGAACTATTTTTCAAACTTATACTCTAATAAGAACATCAATACTCTTCCCTTGTTTTGACTTAGCCCAAAAAGTGAACCCAAAATTTGCCTATTTCTAAATAAACTACAAGGCATATACTTTCTACCGTTAAACTTTAAGGAAGGTTATCTTTAGGGTTTTTAATTTACTACGTCAAAGATCTAGTTGTTCCTAGCCAGTTAACCTATCTGTCAAACTCTAGTCAATTAGCCAAAATTGAATACATTAATTTTTATAATTTTTAAAAATTTTCAAATTTTTATGGGTTTTCAAATAAATATGCAAATGCAAAAATATGTACAAATGAATGCGAAGGAAGAAAACGTACCGAGCATACCCCCAAACTTGAACTTGACAGTGTCCTCACTGTCATGCTAAACCAAGAGGGTCGAAATACCGGCACTTCCCTGTTTATTTATTTATAATTTTTTATTGTTAAGAAAAACAAAATTATATACAAAAAGGCCCTCCCCCAAACTTCATTTAAACTATGTTAGACATTACTGCCAAACTTTGCATAGACCAACACCAACCAGTTGAAAATTTTATCAGTAAAGAGTATTGATTGGTGGAAGAATAAATTGTAGCGGTCCACAAAGAATTGGGGAAGATAGAAGTAGTGGTATGGGAGGTGTGGAGGTAAATATACAGGCGATGGTGATGCATGAAAATGAGAATGTAAATGATCAGCAATTAGTGGAGTGTTGGCATTCTCGTAGCTTATTAAAAGAAATGGGGGTATTTCAACTTCTGAAGGAGGTTGACTCACCACAATACCCCCAAGATGTTCCTGTGGGTCCTCTATTGATATGTCATCATCCATCAATTTCATATGATATTCAATTATAAGGGAACTGATCTCCTCGATGTCCGCCATAGTCCAACCGAAAACTTGCCGCCTATCTTGTAAGACCATCAAAAGGGCGTTCTCTTGCTCAAGAGCTAGAGAAGCTGATATTATAATGGGAAAGGTCTCATTTTTACCTATGTAAGCATATTTAAGGTGAGGCGGTAAGGACATGAATTCGAGTTTCGGAGGCGAAAGAATCATTGCGGAATCTACCTCAAACTCAAAGGACTCCAACACAGGTTTGAAATCACTGCAGACAACCGATTCGGGAGGCTCGACTAACTCATCCAAAAATTCAAAAGCCTCATATTCGGGCTGTGAGTCGTCATCATCCGAAAAAGTGAAACATTCATAATCAATATCAGTTGTGTGAACGGTGGTCGGCTCAAGGAGGGACGCACTAGTGGCGTCAAAACTGTTTTCATCAAATAGAAATCTTTCAAGCTCGCAGTCCTCCTGCGTGATTTCGTGAATAGAGCAAACTTCTCGTGTACTAGTTTTAGGCACGGGGGGCAGACTTCCCATCTTATAGATATTGAACTCACTAGACATCTTCCCAAAGGATAGTGTCATGGAGCCATTGCGACAGTTTATTACAGCATTGGAAGTGGCCAAAAATGGTCGACCAAGAATCACCGGAATTTGGTTTCTTGGGTTAGCAACAGGTTGTGTATCCATAACGATAAAATCAACGGGGAATATGAACTCCCCGACTTTGATCAACACATCCTCTAGTTGACCCCTTGGATGGGTGATTGATCGATCAGCTATTTGGTGAGTGCAATGAGTGGGTTTCAACTCTCCAACCCCTAATTGTTCGTACACGGAGTAGGGGATCAGGTTAACACTAGACCCAAGATCTAAAAGTGCTCGATTAATTTTCTTATCCCCAATTGTGATTGAAATAGTAGGACAGCCGGGGTCCTTTCGTTTTTGGGGTAAGGTTTGATGGTGGTTAATAGCATTGCTCACTGCACTAGCCACTAGCACTTTCTTGGGTACTTGAGATGCTTTTCTCTTCGAGGTGCATAAGCCCTTTAAGATTTTTGCGTATGAAGGGACTTGTTGGATTGCATCCAAGAGAGGTATATTTATGCTAACCTGCTTAAATATCTCCACAATCTTCTCCACTTGTGCATTTGGTTTATTAGGACTCAACCTGTTTGGGAATGGAGCATTTTGAAAATTCGTTGAGTCAAAAGTCTGTGGAGTAGAATGTGGAGTAGGAACGGATCCCGGTGTAGATGTGTTCATGTTGTGAGAAATGGGTCCGTTCAAGCTAGAAGGAGTAGAGCCGTGTGAAGGGTGGAGAATAGGCTCTAAAGAAAAAGGTGAAGAAGAAGGTGACGAAAATGAAGAAGGGAAAGATGACGATGGAGAAAAAGAAGAAGAAGAAGAAGAACCACCGGCGGGGATGTCATCACTAGTTCCCACATTATTTTGCAACACTCTTCCAGATCTCAACGTGGTCATCGCATTCACATTGTGATTGTGATATGCGTTTTGTGGGTGACCGGGATTTGGCAATGGTTGAGATGGAAGCTTTCCCTTTTCTCTCTCGCTCAACGCAGCAGTTAATTGTGCAATTTGTGCCTCAATAGATTTGATACTTTGATCGTGTGAGGCATTGTTATTCATTAAAGATTGAACATAACTTTCAAATCTTGCTGCGGATTCTGTAGATTGCTTGAGAAATGCTTCTAGACTTTTCTCGAGCGAGATAACCTTATCATCATTAGGTTGAACCAAATTGTTCGTTTGATTTGTATAAGGTTGTTGTTGGAAAGGTTGCTGGTTTTGAGTTTGTGAAGGTGCTTGTTGTTGTTGTGGAGGAGGAGGTCTTTGAAAATTGTTATTTCCTTGGACTTGTTGATTTTGGTTCCAAGCGAAATTTGGTTGACTCCTCCACCCCTGATTGTATGTCGAAGAGTACGGATCGTTTCTTTGTCGTTGCTGAAATGCAGCATTGACTTGATCTTGTCCTTGAATAGGTGCATTATAAGGACACTCTTCGGTTAGATGTGATGGATTAGAACAACAAGCACAAACAGTTCGTGTGGGTAAAGTAGGGGCAGGAGAAGACGATGAGATTTTTGTTTCAATGGCTTCTAGCTTTTTCATAAGTGAGGCCATCTCGGCCTTCATAGCAATCGACATATCTACTTGATGTATGCCTGCCCTAGATTGACCAACAGAAGAAGATGATGTGGTCTTGGTACTCTCCCACTGAATTGTTTGCTCACTAAGATCCTCAAGAAACTGCCACGCTTCGTCGCTAGATTTGGAGAGAAAATGACCTTGACATATTGTTTCTAGCAACTGCTTCGTTGCTGCGTTCAATCCCTCGTATAATGTTTGGCAAAGTTGCCAACTTTCGATCCCATGATGAGGGCATTGAACGAGTAGGTCCTTAAATCTCTCGAAGCACTTCCAGAATGGTTCGGAAGGAAGCTGTGAAAATTGTATAATCTCGTTTCGGATTCTAGCAGTTTTGTGATGAGGATAGAACTTTTTCAGAAAAGCTCTTACAAACTCGTCCCAATTTCTAATAGAATGTGATGCGGTGCTGTATAGCCACTTCTCGGCTAGGTCACATAAGGTAAAAGGAATGACCCTTAGCCTTATTGCGTCATCACTTAATTGGGTCGTTTTCATCATAGCGCACACATTTTGGAATTTATTAATAAAAATATACGCATCTTCAGATTCCAAACCATGAAATTTTGGCATTGATGAAATGTGGTTTTATTTCAAAGTTGTCCCCGTTTGCTGGTGGGGGTGAAAGACATGTAGGTAAAGAAGTGCGGACGGGGTAAAAGAGATCCTGGAGCGCAACTCGTGCGGGCGCTACAACAGGCGGAAGATTCGGGTTATTCGCACCTAATGGAGGTGGAATCATTCCCGTCGGTAAGGTATTGTTGGGGTCGTGTCCCGACATACCTTCAAAAGAAGAATTTGAAGGTGGAGGTAAGGAAATGGACGGAATGTCGACGAAGGGTTCGTCGAAGGGTTCGTCGGTCGGTACCAACGAAACACGGACTAATCGGGCGTTAGTATCCCTAGTCCAAAATGACATACACTAAAAGGGGTAGTGTAGTCAGAAAAAAATAGAAAAACAGAATGTGGGTGTAAGATAACGTCAATGAGAAGAAGTGAGTGGAAGTGGGTTGCAAGTTTTCTTAGCGGTAAGTAGCAAGTTTTGAAAAGATTTTTCTTTATTTTTTTTTATGTGAGAGTTTTGGAAAAAGGTTTTTGGAAAGGGACTCGTGACACAAATGTAATCAACCACACATGCACAATCAGGCCTAGATCTAGGGTCGCCTAGGTCTGCTAGACAGCTCCTAACTAGGGCTAGAAATAGGACCTCAAACCGCCTCTTCACGGACAAATACGGCCAGGTAAGTGGGAAGGAACCACCACTACAGTGGGCCTAATTAATAACCACTAGCCTAAACACCGCAAAGTCGGTTAGGATAAACGGCCGATGCCTATACTAGTCCTTTTCCTATTGAGCTCGATGTCTTTAGGTCTGAGTCTAATATTTTTTTTAATTAATTGTGGTCGATGCAAAATGCTTTAGGTGTTTTCTGGGGTCCTGGGAAGGGTGATGAAATCCCCACCCAATCTGAGTTTGGTCAATTAGCCCCTTAGAGTCCGGTTAAATTATGCAAAACAATAAAATTTCACTTGCAATCAATTTTTAGCGCGGCGCAAAGAAACCTGAAGAAAATCTGTTATTTAGAAGGGTGAGAAAGACTCTTTACGCAAAGAATTCCTGCAGAAATTTTTTTTACAGTGGAGATATGGAGGTTGCAGAGGGGAGGAAAAGAGAGCAAACCATATAAAAATGATGCGCTGACGTGGCCAAGGCGCGGCGGAACCGCGGCGTGGGGCCCACTTCTGCGGCGGAAACGCGGCAGGATGAAGGAATCAGGCTCTTAAAAATTTTGTGCTGCTCTGTACTGATAGTTCCTCTCTGTTCTTATGTACCAATTTTTGTTTTGCCCTCTGTAAATTTCCAGATCCTCAATTCTTCGCTGTTCCTGCAAGATTCAAAAGATACACCACCCTTCAAACAGATCAAAGTTGATAATTTTTGTATTTTTTTTATATTTTCAGATTTTTATAATTTTTAAAATTTATATCAACCCGAAAATTCACAAAAAGAAATATTACGCCGTCCCCGGCAACGGCGCCATTTGATTTGAATGAAAATATTAAATTTACCGCAATCAGAAACGGCGTCACTTCGCAGCTAGCCGGTGAGTACGGGTCGATCCACAGAGACGGGTAAATTTCTTTTATGTGTTTTAACGAGTTGGTTCAAAATGTCGTTTTGGTTGGTTTATAAAAATCTATAAAAACTGGATCTAATTAATCTAATTAAGAGTCTTGCTAGGGTTAGACTTAGGAGAAGTTTTGGAGATTAACGTTTTCCTCACCGCTTTCAATGCCTTCTTTTTTAGATCTATTAGATGTTACGGTAATTATCAATAAAGTGGATCCGAATCTTTTGGGAAGATGTTATTCCTCTAGATTCGTATCCTTCCTTTGTTGATAATTACCCTAACCCCCATGGAAAACGCACGCAACATGCCCTTTATACTACGGTTCATCGTTACCTCGAGGGGTAGGATGCTGCAGGGAGCGGTTGTGTGCGTATGCATGGAGTTCTAATTCATTAGATGAAGGTGGCATTGAAAGGGGTGAGAGATCTCATCTCTCAACCCTTTCCCTAAGGCTAACCCTAACAAACGAGGAGATTACTCGCTCATTAGGGGATGAGAAAACATTTTAATTAAAGGAACAGAAATAAAATTACTTACTAAGGGTGACGGCTCCCTCCAAGCAATATAGACCAGATCTGAATATAGCTCCCAGAAATTCTGAATTTTTATTGATTAAAAAGAGGCATCGCTGTTTTACAGACCTGGGAATACAATTTATAGGAAAACATGAAAACTAGGGTTACAGACTCTCGCACATGTGAAATTACAGATTTGCCCACGGAAAATCCAAACCCCCGCACCGACGCACCATCTCAGAAATTTTGCACCGATGTGTGCTCTAGATGGCCGCGGAACCGCGGCGCCAGGCTGGGTTTGGCCGCGGTTCCGCGGCCAAGTTGAGGAGTTGGGACTCTTTAATTTTTGGGCTTTTTCTTGGCTTCTTGGGCTTCCTATTTCCATATGTATTTTCTCTGTTGGGCTTCTTATTCTCCTCCAGATGTTTCAGTGAATACTTGTAGTGATCTTTTAACCATTCACTTGACATTTTGGACCTTGCACTGTTCTTCGACTAGACTTGATTAGGATCCGTCTACTTGTTGGTCAAAAGTCCCTTTTCTGTATCAACTTTCGTCTTTTTCACTGTATTCGCATCCAAGCCCTGTATCCTGTAACATGCAACAAACGTGCGTCAAGAGTACCTGTTTATTCATAAAAAGAATAAGAATAGGGGAATGAATAATGCAATATTATTGTCTGAACATGCATCATGAAGAACAAAATCACACCTCCTACTGAACTCCGCTAGGCATATTCTGCTATAAGGTGATGCCCTTTGGTTTGAAGGACGCAGGCGCTACCTACCAGAGGGCCATGATGAAGATATTCGATGACCTCATACATGAGATTGTCGAATGCTATATTGACGACCTTATGGTGAAAAGCAAATCGTATGAGGAGCACTGGGAACATATGAACATAGTGTTCCAGCGTCTTCGGAAATACAATCTAAAGATGAATCCTCTGAAATGCGCGTTTGGAGTCTCCTCATGAAAATTTCTAGGATTCATTATACGACACCGAGACATCGAAATAGACCCATCTAAGATCAAGGAGATTATGTAAATGCCCATGCCAAGAACTTTTAAACAACTGTGGTCTCTCCAAGGAAAGCTCACATATATCCAACGGTTCAGAGCCAACCTCTCAAGCAAATGCCGCCCCTACAGCCATCCAATAAAGAAGGGGACCCCGTTCATTTGGGATTATAAATGCCAAAGTGCACTGGATAAAATCAAGAAATACCTGCAGAACCTGCCGGTACTGACCGCTCCGGTCAAAGGAAAGCCTCTCATCTTGTACACAACGAACCTTGAAGGTTCTCGAGGCGCGCTATGGGCACAGGAGAACGATCAAGGAAAGGGGAGAGCTCTCTATTATTTGAGTCGAGTTCTCCGAAGGGCAGAAAACAACTACTTTCCTATCGAAAAGCATTGTTTGGCACTGATCTTCGCGATAACGAAGCTCCGACACTATGCCTTGGCACATGAGGTTCATCTCATATCAAAGCTGGATCCTCTCAAATATCTGATGTCAAGGGCCATACTAACAGGAATGCTTGCTAAATAGGCCCTCCTCTTGATGGAGTTCTCGATAACGTATCGACCCTTCAAGGCAGTGAAAGGTTAGGCTATCGCCGACTTTCTCACTGAGCATCCGATACCAGCCGATTCTCCCATAAATTGTGAATTGTAAGTGCACGGCGGCGCCCCGGCCGTCAATCCGACGGCCAAATGCGGAAGAGGTGATAAACTTTAAATTTTCTTGAACTGGCACCACCGCGCACTAAAACCCGGATCGAACCATTAACTAGTCCTAGCTAACTACAAGATGGGGAAGAGAGATATACCGACTGATCCGAGTCCTCCGGTCTTCTCGTCGTTGTCCCGATCTCATGCGGAAACTCTGGTCGTCGCCTCCTTGCCGGAAGGGCACCACATCGTCTGCATCTTTTACGGGCTCCCACCTCAATACCGAGGCAACTCGGGCACGAAGCTGGCTGGTCGACGTGCCCAAGGTTTGCTGTAGAATGTAGTGTAGAGGCTTGTGTCGGAGTGTAGCCCAGAACACCCTGAGATAGGTCCTCCCTCAATCATTACAATCACGTGCCTGTGATCCAATAATTGACTCTAAGGGCACTATCTCCAACAATCTCCCACTTGCACTCAAGGCTATTTATTGCGATGTCGCATACTCACAGCCCGTGTGATACCGAACACCCAACTCCTCTACTAATCAGCCTCACAAATCTCGTTTGCGAAACAATTGCGTTCGAGGAATAGCCTCAGTGAGTGGATCCGCTTTGATGTTTCTTTCTATGTCTCTCTATATCTCAAGTTCGCGGAGAAAGCCATCTCCCGAAATGAGAAATACCTGTCTTAGAATGTGTCTGGATGTCTGATGGGACCTAGCTCATAAATGAACTCCAAATCCAAACTTCTTAGACTGTATCGTCAACTGAACTTAATCAGTATCCTGCGCCATGCCTCCCTCAGTATTGCCTTGGACCATCTGTCCAAAATACCGCCCCTCGTTAGAAGAAAAAACTATAACTCTGACAACCTCCTTGTCGTCCATGTCACCTTGGAAGCCTGGAATGATAACTGTCTCCCGAATGAGGCTGTCGTTATCATATCCCTAGAACATCCACTTATGTTCTAAAACTGCTTCCGACTGTTTCTCCAGGATTGGATCAATGCCAACTTATTGCATCTAGTGCAAGAACAATATCTGGTGTGGTACTTGACATCTCATGATTGACTCAATTGCCTGAGCAAGCGATCTGCCAATCATGCACATCCCTCTCCCCTTTAGTCTGTAAGACACCTTTAGAGAGGGTGACTCCATCTTCTGCAGGTAGACTACCGTTCATGGAGTCGTCCATTCTAAATACTCTTAGAATGCTGTCTGAGTACCCTGATTGGGAAACCACCCAAATCTAGATCTAAAACCATAGATCTAGTAACCAGTATGTCAGATATAAAATCCATTTCCTTTGTGGAGAAACCACTGTGTGACGACCAAAGTATAACCGATCGTAGTATAGGAATATCACTTCCTACTCTGTGTATGTCATCCAAATACCAGGACATCACACCCTACTACCTTCTCAACAGATCCATCCGCTATTCTGATGAAGTCAAACCTATGACTGTCACGTCAGAAATAGATGATCTATCTCTTCTATAGCTGCTTTAGTCTATAAATAGACATAAGCCACTTGTCCACCAATGCTTCCGCTGCTCCCACTGACCATGACAACCCTCTGGCAGAGTCATATAGACGTACACTTCTAAAGCTAGTTTAGAATGACGCGATCTCGCAACCTGGAACAACAGCAATGGCAAGTGTGGGTAAACAAGAACTTCCCTGTCACCGTCCTTGAGGCTACCTGAGTACCTCTCGGGTGCCTGAAGTTACCCACCGTATCTGCGGAGTGGCTAATGGAATGTCAAACCAGATTGAATCTTTAGGTTCCTATCAAATCTTCAGTAATCGTTTGTGGTTCTGGAATCACTTCCAGTACTACCATACTCCCACTACTGTTTTCTGAAAAAATCCATTTTTAATAAAACTGTGGTGAGTCTAGAACAATATTGCTATTGTTCATCTAGATGGTAGAAAGTCAACCCTCGTCATAGCCTGGGTCAACCCACAAACAGCCATTACAGAAACGTGCCTTGAGTTGTCCAGTGTCTGGATTTAAGCATAAACCGGACAACTCCCCGTACCTTAACATCGTTAAGATATGAACTGTTCTATATCCAATATAGAAACAGAGGCACTGATTTAATTGAACCAGATCCAAATCATGCAACTGTCTCCAGTGCATGTCAACTAAATGGAAGAAGGCCGATCAGCGTTTCTCAACTTAGGAATGCTTCCAATTATGAGTAACCTGAAAGAGAATCAAGATCTCTTTATCATTACTATCAACTGAATACCATACACAAGTATCTACATCTTCGATCGCTTTGAAGAATCCCGATACTTGCTACACCTGGTTCTCTACTCTATTCAAATACCTATAACTTCTCAAAATTCGGACCTTGTGTTTTCACGAAACACCTGTCTAAAAACTAGAGAAGTCATAAGTAAACCGAATATAGTACGAGGACCAACCCCTCTGTCCTGATGGACCCTGGACAACATACAATACTCTGTATAAGTCCGTTGAGTCTGATAACTCATTCACTGTGTGTCGTAGGTTGAAAACTGTACTTATGGTTAAGAAGAATTACACCGCTGTTTAATGCTCCTTACCTAACCATCCACTGATATAGGTAAATGTCACAGACATAATTTCAAAAAGGTATATCTCACTCTATAAAAATAGACGTACAGATATATCGATTTGAAATTGGTGCACAACAGCGGATATTCAAAACCAAATATTTGCCGACCGGCAAACAGCCTAGGTGATTTCCTCAAATATCACCGATTACAACGAATCCCGATATAATGAGGATGATCACCCAATTCCCAACAACTTACTCCTACTCATTATCTGTAAAACCATACAGATGTGAGAATCATACCTGGTAAATACATACCCTGGAGTAAGTATCAAATCGGGAAATCAGTTTTCCTTTAACAGTACACAGTGAGACTGAAACATTGAAATGTTTCGATGGGGTATCCCGGTATTCCTAGTAATGCCTCTTCTAGATTCACGACTGTAACCGTATATCTCTTCGCCACCTCCCCAAATCCCTTCATATGTCTTTAGTCATTACCTTCTGCACACCCCTTAGGCCAAATGGTTTTCTTCCTTCCCTACCGTTCGGCACCAGCCTATGGTTTGGAAGAAGACTATCCAATAAGCATAATGGGTGTACTGTCCTAATCCTAGGAGCACTCGCAATGCGAGAGAAGGTGAGGATAAAAGACAACCGAATAAACCTTATTCCTATTTCTCCTGAACCACAATCCATCCCCGAACTGGAACAAGTTCCTTTCGAGTTCGTATATAACCATACGATGGAATATCCAATAAACTGTGGATCTTCGTAGTGATACGGAGTGTCCTGGAGAAATACAAAGGTGATGTGGGAGTGGTAACGAAATACCTGGTTTGGTCGTGAATATCAGTTGCAATTTACTTTGCCCTCTTATTAATCCCTTATTTTGTCTGAACTTAATACCTTCTGTACACCATCGTTAGGCTAATTGGTTTTCTTCATTCCCTACTGGTCGGCACCAGCCTAAGGTTTGGAAGAAGACTATCCAATTTGCGTAATAGGTGTACTATCTCCAAAACCAAGGAGTACTCGCAACCTGAGAGAAGGTAAAAGGAAAAGACAACTGAATAATCCTATCCGTTTTCTCCAGAACCGGAAACCATCCTCGAATAAATTCCTTCGAGTTCGTATCTAACCATACGATGGTTTTGTCCAATGGAAGTGGACGTTCGTAGTAATACGGGGTGTCCTGGAGAAAAGGGTAAAAGTAGGAGTGGCAATGAGGTTTGCAACTCTGACAATCCAAAAGCCAGTGTTAAGAAGGTTCGGTCAACTTGGTCACTGAGTCATAGTCTTAGGGTCGGGTCAATGGTCGCTGCCAAAGAGAGAGAGAAAAGAAACACTCAGCGTGCACTCTAACCTAGATCAGAATGGTTACCAATTTATCTAATCTGGAAACCTCCCACTGTACCTCAAATTCTTCTCCAAACCCTAAAGAAGAATTAGTCGGGGTCACCCGAGGAGTAAACTAACTCATCAGTGGGAATCGGGATCCAACTATCATCGCATGATAACGTGACGGAATCCGCTCACGGTGTCACACTCCAGAAGGTATGCGCATATCTGGCAAGTTTCAGTTCTTTTGAAACTCCCGATGAGATTTTTGCCCCATGCTCTTATGACCTTGGCGTGAGGTCAAAATATCATAAGTCACATGTCAAGTTCTGCCCATCATTATCCAGGTTAATTTGAATCCACCCGTACATACCCTTGACGTAGGCCAAAATAGTAGTATGACTGTCCCAAACCAACGCATCTATCTATGCAACAGCTAAATACCCGGCAGCTACCAAACACTATGCCTTGGCGTGAGGTCAAAATACATAGCTTGAATACTACCGAATATTTAACTGAAATGATGGAGGGCTACGAATGGTTTCTGGCGAAAACCTTTAACGTAATGAACTTGATATCGTTGAAGGAACTGATAGCTTTTAAAAATATAGTGACGAAAACCTTTGCTAAAGAGGTCACTCCCGGTGAAGGGATCTCGGCTCTTTCGCCGTAGAATGAGGTGCAGGATATTCCAACTGAATACCACGATGCAAAGCAAAAGTAATCGGCTATAGTGAAGTTATTGCCCTGACGCAAACTTTTTGTCCAAGGGGTCACTCCCGGTGAAGGGATCTCGGCCCTTGCCTCGTCGACTGAGGAGCAAGATATTCTAACTGAATATCACGATGCAAAACAAAAGTGAACGTCCTTGCAATAACAGCTTTTTGAAAAGTGTTCCAACAACATCAGATTAGATTTGTTTTGACTTGCATTGATCCGAATCAACGCAGTCCCATCAAAGGATCACACCACAAAGAACGAAAATAATATGACGTACGTATATGCCATCCGCATTCACCACTGGGTCCCGTCATTACCCGTTAGGTTAGCTAACTAACGACAGAGCGGGGACTGGACTAGCGCGGATGCAAAACATATACAACATCTACAAATATATATACCAATATATTATATTCACTCAAGGCGTGATAAAAGGAAACATCACAGAAATGTACAGCATCACAGAAACAATACAGATATCTGGGATCCCCGGGTTTCACAGAGCCGCTGAAACCCGACGTTCCCCTGGTCGTGTGGATAGCCTGTGCAATGAAATCCTAGACCCCTACGGGCGCGGCAAGTCACCCGCCAAAACCTGAAGCGAGGCAGCCCCCTTCAGCAACGTGAATGTACCACCCAACACTTCACGGAATCCGGTAACTTGGGCACCCCTCCTGGGTCAACCTGTACCCCCTACGAGTGCGGCGAATAGCCCGCCAATTCTAGAGTGAAGCCCCCTCCGTCTCAATGCCATGAGATGCGGGCTTGTTGCCCTCCAGAACCCGGCTATCCGTGCACCCCTCCGCGGGGTAATCCTCGTACAGAAAGTAAAATATACATACAACGGGTACATCGACCGCAACCTGGCCGTGCCCCAAAATAATAATACAAACAGGCAGTGACGACAGTCCACATGTCGGACGCTCGCCCCGCAATATCAAATGTACATAATACAACAAAACTGTACTAGCATTGCATCCAGGCTATCCCACACGACCGATCCGCAACATCACAGCAAAATCACAAAACATCAACGTGAAAGTCACGTTCGCAAATCCGTCTAACCGGGCTATAGCAGTTAGACTGGATTTACCGATCGAGTGACATTCACAGTCGCAGATATAATGTAAATACTGTGAAATAATGTGTTTAAAATATCCGATCGATCAAATTTAACAAGTGGGCCCCCAAGTACTACTGTAGCACATCAAGAAATTCTGGGCCCAAAATTAATATTCCAGAAACCCTAAAATCCACTCAGGAGGCAACTGTAGAAATTTGACACAGTGATATCAACATAGTGCGGCGGAACCGCGGCCCAAAGGGGTGTTTGGCCGCGGTTCCGCGCTCTTGCAGTCGAGTTAGTGTGTCGAATTTTTACAGAACTCTTATAACTTCCAGTACATCACTTTTCTGCAACCTGAAAAAATTTTCGACTCCAAAAAATTTCAAAAGAAAACTGATGTGAACAAAAACGCGGATTTTGGAATTTTGGTCGATCGGAAATTTAAACACATTAAACAAAGCTAGACTAAGTTAATGGCGAGGCTCTGATACCACTGTAAGTGCACGGCGGCGCCCCGGCCGTCAATCCGACGGTCAAATGCGGAAGCGGTGATAAACTTTAAATTTTCTTGAACTGGCACCACCGCACACTAAAACCCGGATCGAACCATTAACTAGTCCTAGCTAACTACAAGATGGGGAAGGGAGATATACCGACTGATCCGAGTCCTCCGGTCTTCTCGTCATCGTCCCGATCTCATGCGGAAACTCCGGTCGTCGCCTCCTTGCCGGAAGGGCACCACATCGTCTGCATCTTTTACGGGCTCCCACCTCAATACCGAGGCAACTTGGGCATGAAGCTGGCTGATCGACGTGCCCAAGGTTTGCTGTAGAATGTAGTGTAGAGGCTTGTGTCTCATTTGGGGTTTATGGAGGTTGCCATTGGTGGAGGAGAATGAAGTAGTGGAGATATGAACTTTTAGTGACCAACTTGGGGATTATTGCAAGCCTCAAGAGAGTGAAAAATCCCACACCAATAATGAAAACCCCCCTCCCCTCAAGTGGCCGGCCCATGCATGGAATGAGAGAGGGAAAAAGTCAAGGGGGAGGTGACCAAAAGAATAATGCAAGAGAGAGAGAGAGGAATGGTTATCATATGGAAAAATGATCACAAAGAAACACCAACACTCAACAACCATATCATGCAAAGAAATGATCACCAAAAGAGAACCTCACTCCACCACAACCATCATGAAAACCATGTCATATAAAAGTCAAGCCATGATGGGTGAAGAAGTCAAATGGTCAAGGGATGGTTCATCATCATGATACAAGGAAATATGCAAAGACCCCCTCCATAAATACTTATTTGCACAAATGCAAATAAGCCCTCCTCCACCAATCTTCGGCCAATGAACGATACAAAGGAAATTGGCCGAAACGGAAAGCAAACTGGCAACTCCAGAAAACTGGTCCCGTAATAAATTACAGGAAAACCCCGATACTGTGCATACACACCCGCATTTGTATTCCGACCGAAATACAAATGCAATGAGACAAAATCTACACTGTACTATACTAGGATCCGGCTTAAACCAAAGCCGGCTAGTAAAATCTGTTCGATCCTGATCCGTGCAATACCGCACGTATCTGATTGAACCCTGCCATATATCCATACGGCCAGTAGTACTAACCGTCCGATCCTGATCCGTGCAATACCGCACGTATCTGATCGGACTTTGCCATATCTCCATACGGCCTCTACAGCTTTTCGCCCGAAAGCATGAGTAACTGAATGTGGGGGACTCTAAAGACTCGTCAACACCTTTGTTGTAGATTTAACCACTAGCACGTCAGAGGTATAAGCCAATACGTAACAGGCTACCAGGTATTGACTAAAAGGGACGTCTGTGAGCGAACTCAGCCTGACAACCCTACTGAGCCTGTCAGTGACAATATCCGTACAGTCCGGTCCGTTCGATTATGAGCATCGCATGGCGGGCCTAGGGGGTTGGTAAAAGTCAGACCCCCAAAAGCGGGACAAGTCATGTCGGAGTGTAGCCCAGAATACCATGAGATACTACTGGAATACCTACCAGTAAATCTCTTTGCCTCGGCCGAGGGCTTCATGTAATGGCTCTCCTAGACACAGCGCGACCTCACCCCCAATACCGGGAGAGACGAACCCCTGAAGTTGCGCTCACTGCCTCCATGTGGCTCGGGACTGTACCCAACTAAAACCTGTTTGAACGTCTCCTTTGAGCGTGGTAGGGTAGTAATCAAAGTACAGTGGGAACTCACTTGAGACAAATGACGATCCCCAGGTCGATGAACTAACCTGTACACATGTCACCAGGGAACTGCCATCTGACGCCTGGTATAAGACCAACTAGCATGTTCCCGGCGAGTCCTGTCCGGTGTACTCATAACCCAATGAGCACCTGTATACATCTTAGGTGAACCAACTGACACCAGTGGCTTGTGAGACCGGCCACCGCCCCTCGTCGGGGTCTCGACTGTATACACTAGTCTACTCTGGAGTATCGATGCCCTGTCTCGAAACTCCCATGACTAGGGACCTTTTAAGGATGTGCTTATAGACCCCAGCTCCCACTTATATGATCGCCCTCATACTGCTGGTGGTCAAGCAAGAATCCTAGGGGCTCTACCAACGTGTAATAGAGACCTGTAAGGTCACCTAAAGCAGTACACGATGATAAAGGTAAACCAGATAGCATACTATCATCTCAAGTAAGACTGTCCTATCGGGATAGGTCTTCCCTCAATCATTACAATCACGTGCCTGTGATCCAATAATTGACTCTGAGGGCACTATCTCCAACATGAATTACCATACGAACACGCGTTTGACACAATCGAAGGGGAGGAGGAAGGAAATAATGTCCAATATGAACTTTACATCAATGGAGCATCTTGCATGAAGAAGCGGAAGCATAACACCCCTATAATCAAAGCCAGGGTGGGCCTCATCTTCGTGACTCCGCAAGGAGGGATTATGCGTTTCGCCCTTTTCTTTAACGGAACCAAGAACAAACAACGAGGCTGAATATGAAGCTTTGATTGCGGGTCTTGAGATCGCCGTCGATATGGGAATAAAAAACCTCCTCATATATGGAGAACTCCCAGCTGGTCGTTAGCCAAGTAAATGGCGACAATATAGGGTGTTTTTAGTCACCCCATTGAGATAGGAATACGCGTCGCTTGTCAGGCATACTACAGATTCCCCCTGCTTAGGGTAGGAGGGGTTTATTGATTGTGAGGATCCGAATCTCCGGCAGCCGCAGACTAAGCTGCCGTTAATTACCCCTCGCCTTTGGAGCAAGAGAACCTCCAATTGACGAGTCAAACTGGTCATACGAACTCAATGTGCAGTGTGTGTATACGTGTCTTGAGGGGTTTTGGATATATTAGAGGTCCCGCTACCCAGATAGCGGGCTGGGGGTCAAGGGGGCTAGCAGCCCCCTTGCGGGGTTTTAGGAAGCGCCCCGTTAGAAATTTTTTCTAGTGGGGGATGTATATTTAGTGGGGAGTGCATGGGAAAAAGTAGGGTGAGGAGCTTCTTAAAGACTCTAGGGAGCTAGGTGTTGGGCGTTAGCGCCTCACGTGCTTGGCATGTGGGCGCTGGACGCTAGCGCCTTATGTACCCGGCACGTGGGCACTGGGCGCTAGCGCCTCATGTGCCCGGCACGTAGGCGCTGGGAGCTTGGTCGCTAGTGCTTCACGCGTCCGGCACATGGGCGCTGGGTGCTAGCGCCTCACGTGACCGCCACGTAGATGCTGGGCACCGGCGGAAAGAAGGGGGCTTTTAGCCCTGGAAATAGGAGTTAAACTCTGAAAGAGGGTTTTTATTTACGGAGTTACACTCCGACAGATGTTGAATGGAGTTGAACTCCTATAAAAAAGGATTTGATTTACGGAGTTAAACTCTAATAGATCTTGAATGGAGTTAGACTCCTAGAAATCCTTGGGGATGATCAAAGGGGACCCCTTTCTTCACCCCTTTAGCCCTGGATCTTCTTCAGAGCTTTAGATCTTCCCAATGTGGGACTTCTGGAGATGGGTCTCATACTTCCTCCTCTTCTGTTGGCCGGATCTTGAAGAAAAGGGATGTGAGATTTAAAAATCTCCAATTTTTAAGATCTGAGCTCCCCTTCAAGGGTTTGATGGTGGAAAACTGTTTATTTTTGGAAAAGGAAGAGTGAAACTCTTGATTTAATTCAAAAATGAAAAGAAGGTTTCGAACCTTGAGGAAGGAGAAGGAAGCAAAGAAACCCTAATTTTTTAGAGAGAGAAAAAAGTTATCATTGATTTTTTTATCATGTTGCCTTTATAGGATACACATTTTACATATAGCCCCTTGGCCTTTGCCAAATGGCACTTGTGCCACCTCATGCCTTATGTGCTTATTTCTTTTTTGCACATAAACCATGGGGTTTACAAAATTTTGGCTTTCTGCCCACTTTACATATATTTATTTTCTAAAAATTACATTTAGACTAATTTATTGCCTCCTTTTTGGCATGGAGCCGGGCCCTTCCATGCTTGGTCATGACTTGGGCTTGGGCTCGGGCCCACTTGACTTGGGGTTTACCTTGGTTTTGACTTGGTCAACCGAGGTGTAATTTTTGACCCCAACAAAGTGCCCTCTATCAATAAATGCACACCACATATGTAGGTTGTGTGCATGAAATTGATGGATCTTCTTTCGCGTGGAGATTGACTTGATTTGGTTCCCATTTTGACGACGTGGAGGTCGATGCTGCCCTTTTTGCGATGTGGACGGTCGGTGCTGCCAACTTTGGGATGTGGACAGTCGGTTCTGCCATTTTAGCGACATGGACGGTCGGTTCTGCCCTTATTGTGACTTGGACGGTCGGTGCTGCCATTTTTGCGATGTGGACGGTCGGTTCTACCATTTTAGCGACGTGAACAGTCGGTACTTCCCTTTTTGTGACTTGGATGGTCGGTGCTACCATTTTTGCGACGTGGACGGTTAGTTCTGCCATTTTAGAGACGTGGATGGTCAGTTCTTCCCTTTTTCCGACTTGGATGGTCGGTGCTGCCATTTTTTCTATGTGGACAGTCGGTTCTGCCAGTTTAGCAACGTGGACAGTCGGTCCTGCCATTTTTGTGACTTGGACGGTCGGTGCTGCCATTTTTGCGACATGGACGGTCGGTGCTGCCCTTTTTGCGACTTAAACGGTCGGCACAGCCATTTTTGTGACTTGGACGGTCGGTTCTTCCATTTTAGCGATGTGGACGGTCGGTTCTACACTTTTTGCGACTTGGACAGTCGGTGCTGCCATTTTTATGATGTGGACGGTCGATTCCGCCATTTTAGTGATGTGGACGGTCGGTTTTGCCCTTTTTGCGACTTGGACGGTCTGTGCTGCCATTTTTGCGACATGGACGGTCGGTTCTGCCGTTTTAGCAACGTGTGTTACTGTATATACCCTAGGAGCCATTATTGTATCATATTAGTTTGTATATTACTTAATGGAAGCTTGGGATATTCACAATTATATAACAGTCTTGCTAAACATGATAGTATGCTACTTGGTTTTATCTATCTTAATATGTATGTTCGTATTGATAGAGCCCTTAGGATCTTGCTTGACTACCAGCGTTGTGATGGCAGTCACACTAGTGGGGGCAGGGTAGTCTACAAGCACATCCTTTTCCAGGTCCCTAGTCGTAGGATTATCGAGACAGGGCATCGATACTCCGGAGTAGACTAGTGTGTACGCTTTTCATTCCAGTTGGGGAGATGGTCTGTCCCACAGCCATCAGTACGTCATACTGGTGATAGTATACAGGTGCTCATTGGGTTACGGGTACACCGGACATGACTCGCAGGGAACTGTTGGTTGGTATTATACCCGTCGTCAGTTAACAGTTCCTAGGTGACATGAGTACAGCATAGTCCCCAGACTTGACACTGCTACTTCGCCTCGAGTGTGTCCCACTATTCTTAGATTGCTACCCTACCATGGCTCAAAGGAGTCGTGCAAACAGGTAGCAGTTGGGTGCAGTCCCGAGCACTTGGAGGCAGTGGCGGTTAGACAGGATTCGTCTCTCCCGGTATTGGGAGTTGATATCGCGCTGTGTCAGAGAGCCATTACGCAAAGTCCCTGGCCAGGGCAACCGAGATTTACTGGTAGGTTCCATTAGTTTCTCAAGGTGTAATAGGCTACGCTCCAACACGACTTATACCGCTATTAGGGGACTGACGCTTGCCGCCCCCTAGGCCTGATATGTGATAGTCTTAGACGAACAGACCGGACTGTACGGAGATTGTCACATCAGGCTCAGTAGGAGTTCGGATGGGTTTCCTCATCGGCCTTCTTATCGACATTAATTGGTTTGGAAAAATGTTTTTGTAGAATAACCGCAATCAATAACGGTGTCACGTGTAGCTAGACCGAGATGAGTAGGGGTCGTCCTCAGGGAAACGTTGAATCTGTTGGAGATAGTGCCCTCAGAGTCAATTATTGGATCACAGGCACGTGATTGCAATGATTGATGGAGGACCCATCCCGGTAGAACAGTCTCACTCGAGATGATAGTATGCTATCTGGTTTACCTTTATCATCGTGTACTGTTTTAGGTGACCTTACAGGTCGCTATTACACGTTGGTAGAGCCCCTAGGATTCTTGCTTGACCACCAGCAGTATGAGGGCGATCATATACGTGGGAGCTGGCAGTCTATAAGCATATCCTTAAATGGTCCCTAGTCGTGAGTGTTTCGAGACAGGGCATCGATACTCCAGAGTAGACTAGTGTATACAGTCGAGACCCCGACGAGGGGCGGTGGCCGGTCTCACAAGCCACTAGTGTTAGTTGGTTCACCTAAGATGTATACAGGTGCTCATTGGGTTATGAGTACACCGGACAGGACTCGCCGGGAACATGCTAGTTGGTCTTATACCAGACGTCAGATAGCAGTTCCCTGGTGACATGTGTACAGGTTAGTTCATCGACCTGGGGATCGTCATTTGTCTCGTGTGAGTTCCCACTGTATTTTGATTACTACCCTACCACGGCTCAAAGGAGTCGTGCAAACAGGTTTTAGTTGGGTACAGTCCCGAGCCACATGGAGGCAGTGAGCGTATCTTCAGGGGTTCGTCTCTCCCGGTATTGGGGGTGAGGTCGTGCTGTGTCTAGGAGAGCCGGAACATGAAAAGTCCTTGGCCAAGGCAGGAGATTTACTGGTAGGTATTCCGGTAGTATCTCAGGGTGTTCTGGGCTACAATCCGACACGACTTGTACTGCTTTTGGGGGTCTGACTTTTACCAACCCCCTAGGCCCGCCATGCGATGCTCATAGACGAACGGACCGGACTGTACGGATATTGTCACTGACAGGCTCAGTAGGGTTGTCAGGCTGAGTTCGCTCACAGACGTCCCTTTTAGCCAATACCTGGTAGCCCGTTACGTATTGGCTTATACCTCTGACGTGCTAGTGGTTAAATCCACAACCAAGGTGTTGACGAGTCTTTAGAGTCCCCCACATTCAGTTACTCAGCTTTCGGGCGAAAGGTTGTAGAGGCCGTATGGAGATATGGCAAGGTCCGATCAGATACGTGCGGTATTGCACGGATCAGGATCGGACAGTTTGTACTATAGGCCGTATGGATATATGGCAGGGTTCGATCAGATACGTGCGGTATTGCACGGATCAGGATCGAACGGATATTACTAGCCGGCTTTGGTTTAAGCCGGATCCTAGTATAGTACAGTGTAGATTTTGTCTCATTGCATTTGTATTTCGGTCGGAATACAAATGAGGGTGTGTATGCACAGTATCGGGGTTTTCCTGTAATTTATTACGGGACCAATTTTCTGGAGTTGCCAGTTTGCTTTCCGTTTCGGCCATTTTCATTTGTATCGTTCATTGGCCGAAGATTGGTGGAGGAGGGCTTATTTGCATTTGTGCAAATAAGCAATTGTGGAGGGGGTCTTTGCATTTTTGTTGTATCATAATGGTGCACCATCCTTTGACCTTGTTTGACTTCATAACCTCATCATGGCTTGACTTTTGTATGATGATGGAGGGACATGATGTTAGGTTGGAGTGTTAGATTTGTTATGTGATCATTCCTTCTCATGATCACTTCACACTCTAGTATGATTTCCACCCACCCCCTTTTGTCTTGGCTTCTTCTTCTCCCCATTCACATGATATGAGTCCGGCCACTTTATGTGTGGGGTTGATTGGTTTTTGAAAAGGGTTGATGCTCTCATATTTGTTTGAAAAATACTCTCTAGTTAATCACAAAAATCCTACAACCATTTCCTCCACCAATAAGGCAATTCCACAACCCCAAAGTGAGACTTGAGTACTACACATTCTACAGTAAATCTTGGGCACGTCGACTAGCCAGCTTCGTGCCCGAGTTGCCTCGGCATTGAGGTGGGAGCCCGTAAAAGATGTAGGCGATGTGGTGCACTTCCGGCGACGAGGTGGAGACAGGACATTCCGCGGGAGATCGGGACAACGACGAGAAGACCGGAGGACTTGGATCAGTCGGTATATCTCTCTTCCCCATCTTGTAGTTAGCTAGGACTAGTTAATGGTTCGATCTGGGTATTAGTGCGCGGCGGTTTGCCAGTTCAGTAAAATTTAAAGTTTATCACCGCTTCCGCATTTGGCCGTCGGATTGACGGCCGGGGCACCGCCGTGCACTTAAAGAATCTTTTACTCTTACTTTAGATGTGTTGAAAAAGAGAGGAGGGATAAAGAATTTTGTGGAAAGGTTTCTAGATCTACGTTAAGCACTAATGCAAAAATATAGATCTAGATTATTTTTGGGATGTAGTTAATATAATAAGGGAGCTTGTAGGGTTCGTTAGGATTTAGTAGTTATGGACGATTAATTAAAAGTTACCCTTTTTATCCTTTAATAGATTTAAAACTAGAACGACGGTGATGCATGTAGATTAGGGTTTCTGGAGGGAAAAGGAATCCCACTCTTAACCCTTATCTCGACACGGAACTCCGTTCATATCTAGCCTTTACCAAAACAATTATTAATCTAATCTCTAATCGCGGTCGGGACTAACAAAGAATTGTTAGCGCGCCCGATTAGGATGTTAATGATTCTTTTGATAAAGTTCATAAACTTTATAGGACTTAAAAAGGGTTTAGAGATGTTCATCATCCATTAGCCTACCCTAATCTTACGAACCCTAACAAGCGGAGAATTACTCGCGCATGTTGGGAGAAAAAGAGATGGAAAGAAATTGCATAATTAAACTACGAAGAAATAGAATAAGAAAAAGAAAGCTACCTTTATTAATCAACAATATTCATTACACTTTGATTCTTTAGAAAATGATTACAAGTACTAGTTGCTTCTCGATTTCTTCTTAGGAGGTAGACGAACAGTTGATGATCAGCCTGTATGCGTGAGCCGTCTGTGACTTCATGATCGCCTCGGCATGATAATTTTTCCAAGAGGCTCTTGGTCCCTATTTATTGTCCAAAGCCAGAAACCTTTGCTTCCAAATTTAGAAGTTAACAGAAAAGATTATCCCTAAAAATTCTTAGCCTCTATCTCCACAATCATGCCGCGGATCCGCGGCCCAAGGGGGTATGGCCGTGGATCCGTGACCATTTAATCTCGTCCCTTCATCAAACTTCAGGGTCTCTGTCCTTGTGACATTTGGCGATCCTTGGAACCTTTGTATCATGGAAATCTTCTCGTTGTTGCTGCCAGACTTGGTCTTCAAGTTTTGCTTTCTTAATTAGGCAAGTTTTCTTTAACAACTTGATTTCCTTGATTTTAGTCTTGAAAAATTCTGCACAACTTGGAAAGATTCTGTAGAACAACTCAAATAATATTTAGTAGACTTTGTTCTACTAGGATTTGGTCAATGATATTATTTGCATACATTTTCCTACCAAATGCTAATTATAATATATCAACACATGGAAAATATTATTTTTACAGATAAACCCTCATATGTATGATATATTATAATAAAGACCTTTTTTAATATGGAAATGGTAGGAAAAATGTAATAACAAATGTGCAGTTTTATCAACTGAACAAATACCCCCAAACTTATCTTTGATCGTCCTGAGCAAACTAGGTTATTCAAGAGGAGGAGAAAAAGAAAGGAGAAAACTAAGCACACTTTCGTAGGCAGACACGATTGCACTGAGCATGTGCAACAAGCCGTTAAACCTCTAGGTGTCCCTAGTAGGAGGAGTGTTGTCTCCTGAGGGTTTTCAGCGGATTACACCCACAAAATTCTATAATAAAAGAGAGATGGTGAAATTTACATATAAAGATAAGAACCATAAAAGAAAGACTTTGAAAATAAGAGTTTCCAACTACACTAGCTTTTCAGTTGTTATGAGCCCTATCTTAATAGTCATGAAAAAATGTTAGAAATCACATCATCCCTCAATAAAACATCGTCTTTATTCTTCATTCCTACCTTTCATCCAAATATCGATCATATACCCCTACGTGTGTGTAATGGACATCCCTACACTCGGAGAATTCAATTCAAGTTATCATACTCTTGTCCATCTACCTCAGTACTTTTTAACTTGATGAATATTTAGATTTGCTCACACATTTTCATGCGACCGTTAATACTTCTTGAGGTACTAATCGACCGATTACTCATTTGCTTGCTGATTAGGTGATAGTATTTTCCTAGTCTTGCACCACCTAAGGCTTAGCAGTGACTCCCAGACCAGTTGGCTTTAGGGCACTAGGTGAAGAGGCACCCTCGCTATATTTTTTTATTGTTGCCTTGGCGATAACAAAACCAGTGATCATTTTTCTTTTCACCATTTTTATATTTTCTTCATTTTTTTATTTCCTTCATACTTTGGCTTTTAGACAAGAGCATTTCAAGGTATCCTCTACTATCCCGAGTTTCCAGACGTGTGTCAGTGCATATAGTAGGATATCAATATTCAAATGTTTGGCTTCCAGAATAGAAACTATTTTTCAGACTTATTTTTATCCTCAGATTAGTGACTTCCTTCATCTTACTAACCCTTGGGACAAAGCTCATAACTACTTATTACTAGTTCGTTTAAGAAAACTTCTAATTTTCTTGGTTTTCTTAAACTATTCCTATCTTTTGGATGCAATTTTTCACTTTCTACTCTTTTGGTTTAAAAAAAAATTTAATGCCCAGTGTTAAAGATAATTCAGTGAACACAAACCTCCCCCCCAAACCTGTTTTCAGCAGTGTCCTCACTGATGTAGCCTTTTGAGAACATGGACCTGTATACTAGGGAGAGATACAAGGGGTAAAATAATAGTTAAATGAAAAATTCCCCCAAACTTGTTCTTTGACACGCACAGATATTCAATTAAATCCATTTTTACTCACCTCCATTCTTAAAATGAGAAAATGTTATAAAAACATGGAGGTGAGGTAGAGGAATTTTAGTTTTGATAAAGCGGCTCCTGTAAAAACAGGAGCTCCTCCACGGGGTCAGCAGAAAAATACGGTTTTAATCTATGCCCATTTACTTTAAAAATTGCACCGTTTTTCAAATTTTCAACTTCAACTGCCCCGTGCGGGTGTACATACCGCACCACAAAAGGTCATTTCCAACGAGATTTAAGCTTATCCGGATGAAGATGGAGACGGGAATCGTAAAGAAGGACTTGTTGCCCCGATGTGAAGATTTTTCTAAAAAGATTTTTATCATGGAACACTTTAGTCCTGTTCTTTACTATCACTGCATTATCGTAAGTTTCATCGCGGAGTTCGCTTAGCTCATTCAATTGCAGCTTCCGATAGCTGCCTGCATGATCAAGATCAAAATTAAGCTCTTTAATTGCCCACATTGCTTTATGTTTGATCTCGACAGGAAGATGGCATGCCTTCCCAAACACTAGGCGGTATGGAGATATACCAAGATCGGTCTTATAAGCAGTGCGGAATACCCAAAGAGCATCCGTCAATTTGGTTGACCAATCTTTACGGTTTTTCGAAACCGTCTTCTCCAATATTTGTTTGATCTGCCTATTTGAGATCTCAGCCTGCCCGCTTGTTTGGGGATAATAGGGCGTAGAAAGCTTGTGAGTGATTGAATATTTCCGCATGAAGGCCTCGAAAGACCGATTGCAGAAATGTGTCCCGTTGTCGCTAATTATAGCGCGAGGGTGTCCGAATCGCGAAAAGATATTTTCTTTAAGGAACTTAATGATAACTTTGTTGTTATTAGTGCGACACGGTATAACTTCCACCCATTTCAAGACATAATCAACCGCTAACAAGATATATAGATTCCCAAAGGAGTTGGGAAAAGGGCCCATAAAATCAATACCCCAAACATCAAATATTTCCACAACCAATATAGGTTGGAGCGGCATCTCGTTCCTTCGTGAAATCCGACCCAAAAGCTGACATTGCGGACAAGTTTTGCAATGTTCATATGTATTTTTAAATAATGTTGGCCAATAAAAGCCACATTGCAAAACTTTCTCCGCCGTTTTTCGAGGACCAAAATGACCGCCGCATGCCTGATCATGACAAAATGATAACACGCTCTTGAATTCATCGTTAGGGACACACATGCGAATGATTTGATCGGAACAATACTTGAATAGATAAGGTTCATCCCAGTAAAAATATTTTACTTGGGATAGAAATCGAAGTTTTTCTTGTTTCGACCAATCGCAAGGAATAAGTCCCGTTGCAAGATAGTTCACGATATCCACGAACCAAGGTTCGTAGGATACAGTCAAGAGCTGTTCGTCAGGAAATGAGTCATTTATCGGCACGGTCAAAGTTGGTGAAGAAGTGATGCGTGAAAGATGGTCGGCTACAACGTTTTCACATCCACTCTTGTCTCGGATGACAAGATCAAATTCTTGTAACAATAGGATCCAACGTATTAGCCTGGCCTTCGCATCCTTCTTCGATAAAAGATGTCGTAGGGCGGAGTGATCTGTGTAAACCACAATAGGCGAGCCAATCAAGTAGGGCCTGAATTTCTCTAATGCAAATACAACTGCCAAGATTTCTTTCTCGGTAGTTGTGTAATTTATTTGTGCATCATTCAAGGTCCTACTTGCATAGTAAATTACATGTGGCATCTTATCAATGTGCTGTCCTAAGACTGCACCAATAGCAAAATTTGATGCATCACACATAAGCTCGAACGGGTGGTTCCAATCCGGAGATGATAGAATGGGGGCTGTAGTGAGTGATTCTTTAAGCGATTCAAAAGCAGCCTCACAATTCGAATCGAAGTGAAAAGTAGTGTCCTTGGCCAATAAAAGGGTTAAGGGTCTAGCAATTTTGCTAAAGTCCTTAATAAATCTCCTATAAAATCCTGCATGACCAAGGAAGGATCGTATATCTTTGATGCAGTTGAGATGGGGGAGGTTTTGAATGACATCTATTTTAGCTCTGTCAACCTCAATGCCTTTTCGTGAAATTATTTGTCCAAGTACAATACCTTCTTGGACCATAAAATGACATTTTCCCCAATTCAAAGTCAAGTTCTTATCCTTACAGCGGGTAAGAACCGCGTCAAGATTACGAAGGCTGTTAGTTATATGTATGCCCTAGAGGCCATTACTGTACATATGATGTATATTGTAGTGGATGCTGGGACATATATAGGGAGGACTTTCTTGCTCGACATGATAGTATGCTATCTGGTTACTCTTTACCATAACGTGTATACTGATTGTCTCTCTGTTACATGTTGGTAAAGCCCTTAGGATGTGTACTTGACTACCTGGACTATGATGCGGATCATACTAGTGGGGACATGGTAATCCATAAGTACATCCTTGAAAGTCCCTAGTCGTGGGTGTATCGAGACGGGGAATCGATATACCAGAGTAGACTAGCGTATACCTTCTCGACCCATACAGATGGGCGATGGATGATCCTATATCCATTGGTGTTTGACATCGGAGATGATATACGGGAGCTCAGTGGAGACTGGGTACACTGGACGGACTCGCCGAGAACTCCCAGATGGTATTATACCTTACGTCAGATGGCAGTTCTCTGGTGACACTGGTACAGAGTAGTCTGTTGACCCGAGATCGTCATAGAGTCTTGTGTGGTTCCCACTGTGCTTTGATTTCCATCTTACCACGTCCAAGAGGGCGTGCAAAACGGTGGTTTTTGGGTACAGTCCCGAATCACATGAAGGCAATGAGCGATAGGAGGGGATTCGTCTCTCCCGGTATAAGGAGTTGATGTTGCACTGTGTTCGATTGGCTATAACCGGAAATCCCTGGCCAGGGTTGCTGAGATATACTGGTAAGTGTTACCAGTAGTTTCTCGAATTGTTATAGACCTCATATCGACACGACTTATCGAGCTATTGGGGTCTGACGTTTACCACCCCTAGGCAAGATATGCGACATATCAGACGACGGGACCGGACTGTACGGTAGTGTTGCTGGTTGGATTCACTGGAGTGTGAGCGGGCTTGCTCGTCGATCTTCTGATCGCTCAATACCCGGGTGGCCGTTACGTTTAGCAGACCGCTTGCGGCTTGTGGCTGCTTGATATGATCATCATCTGCTACTGGCGTATTGACGAGTCTTTAGAGTCCTACACAGAGGTTTCCTGGCTCAAGCAAAACGAAATAGGAGCGCATATGAGATATGTGCGGGACCGAGAATAATGCGTGTATGTGATACCGTATTCTATTCTCGGGATGAATGTATCGAATGGTTGTATGCGATATAACCTAGTTATCGATTCAAGCGTTGATTCGATAAGTCGATACATTGTATACTAGTCGGTTATGTTCGACATGACCGGTTCATTGAATCAAGTGTTGATTTAATGATTTAATGTATAATTATATATTTGATATATTACTTTGCATTAACTAGTATTGGTTCACTTTAAAAGGATTTTCTCACTTGGTTGTACAAGTTGTATATGTGATATACTTTTTGTGCAAATGATTGTATCATGTTTGATGATACATGTTAACTTGGTTAAGTGTAAAGATTAAACCATGGTTATGTTAATGATTAGGGTTTTGATTATCTTATTTATTAGTTATTTATTTATTTATTTGTTTTGGAAAAGATAAAGAAAGAATGGTGGCTTTGTTTGTTTGTTTGTTGAAGATTCATGAAGCTTTGACTTAGTCACCATTCTTGTCTTCATACTTAACCCTAACCATTTAAACAAACCATGGTCTATTCTCTACACTTAACTTGGGTTAGGTTATGATAAGTATTCATATCATTTATCCTTTTTTAAAAAGTCTTATGATAATATTCATCATCTTCTTCTTCTTCATCACTTGAAGAAAGCTTGCTTCATCAATGGTGATTGATGGAAAAGAGTGAGAAATCCAATTCTAAAGTGAACCCACTTCCTATTTCTTCATCCTCTACCTCTTGCCAAGTAGTATAGGGTGTTTCCTTCACAAGTTTTCATGGCTTGGTGAAGGTGGAGCTTGATCTAGTGATGCCTCGACGTAGATCATCTTCGGCACGTCGTCGATGACCTAGCCCGCTTTTTCTCCGATGAAGCCGACGCTAGAGCCCGGGATTTGATATGGACAGCGAGGAGACTTCATTACGGAGCTATGGAGGTGGAAAAACGGATCTACAAAGGTTGTATGTTCGTTTACTTTTAGTTAAGATGTTAACTAGCTCGTTTTGTCGCCTAAAATCTAGCCAACGATCTTGTTAGGGTTTCTCGGCACCGTTAAAATTTGAAATTGGCATGGTTGATGCCTTGTGAGACCTCATTAGTGTGCCTAGGAACCTTTCATTGGTATCAGAGCCTAGCTTGAGTCTTAGGCGAAGTCTAGACGATGTTTGAAACCCGATCGAACCCGAAACCCCATTTTTCCACGCTCTCTGGACTTTTTCTGAAAACGTGGATTTTTCCAAATTAAAAATTGCTAAAAAATTCAGCAGGGAATTCTAAGAATTACGATGCAAAATTTTTCGAGTGAAGCTTCCAGAGTGCGGCGGAACCGCGGCATAAGCCCTGCTTATGCGGCGGTTCCGCGGCCATATTATTAGATTGTCCTATAATTTTTGTACAGTAATTCATGATTTCTGGTGCTGGATTTTCTGGGATTTTTTAATATTTATTCAAGAGTTGAATTTTCTGGGGTTGTTTTGGGGATTCGGTGTTTCGATCGGAGTATCAAATTTTGTCTATGTGGCTTTCCGGATAATTTTTGAATATGTTAAAAAGTTCGACCGGATATAAATACCCAATTTTTCCCCTGTCGGGAAATTTCCAAGTGTTGGATTTTTCCGTGGTTTAAAGACGTTCTAAGTAGTGCAAGTAACTCGATGGACCCTTTAGAAGACAACAAACCTTAACTCGATTATGTGACCGTCTTGAACTGCCCTTTGAACGTTCGGGTTTGGGGCAGTACGGCGTGCCACATGTGAGGCGTTGGCTTGACCCTTCTACGGCTGGACCGTTGGTACTGAGGCACGAACTGAATGTTTTTAGACTTGTTTCATGTGTTGATCTGTATTGGGAAAACTTGGGTGTTTAAATGTTCGACCGGAAAGTTTAGCATTTTCTAATTATCTGGAATGTGATACAATAATTGGAATTCACAAACAGTTATGAGATAACTGAATGAATGTTATAAACATAGCAGTTTAGTCTCACTTGATCGGTTGCCACGGAATTTTGATGTGATCAAAAGTCCGTCGCAATCACGTAGCGTACGCGGATACTCGCTGGGTAAACTTAATAGACAGCCTCACTCTATAGCCCCGACCAAGTGACTGTAGGAGAACCCCGTCGCCGAAAGCATCCGTTCGGGTGCTCCCGGTAGCGGTGTTCTGCCTTGGTGCACTTTGTCGACGGTATCGGGGGTGCGACCGTCTACTGAAGTTTGCGACGAGCATTCGATCAGGATGTCGGGAATCTTGTTGAATTGCCCGACTTGATATTGAAAAGTGTTTTCGATTTTGAGACTAAAATGCGGGGTTTATAATTGTTAGGCATGCGATGTCTAAGTAATTCATTTGGTCAGGCATGCGATGTCTGAGGTGATTGCGGATTCCAACTGTTGTAGTTTTACACTTCCTTTTCTGTGACCGTAAGTGTAATATGTGATATCGCCGGTTTCGTTGCTATATGTCAACGACAATTAGGATGCGCATATTTACTTACGTTGATGACATGTGATGTTATGTGTTGCTGGATATGTTATATTGGATTGTCGTGTTTGAATAGCCGGGGTTTTTTTATGTGAGATGAGTGTTTTTCATTTTCATTCATGTAAAATCTTGTATGTAATATTCTTTTATTGGGGCACTTCCAGGTTGCGGAAGTTGTCACCTCTTGTATATTATTTACTTTTCTGCACTAGGATAGACCCAAGGAGGAGGGCACAAGTAACCGGGTTCTGGAGTCCAGTAGGAGACCAACTCGAGAAGTCGAGTCCGGGTCTCCTAACTCTAGAATTGGTAGGGTTGCTTGCCGCTCTCGTAGGGGTCTAGGGGTGTGGGTTTGGCTATTCATCGCGACCGTGGAATCCGTGTTTTATACTGGCTCGTATTGAAAACACGGACGTCCTAGTATATCCAATATTTCATATGATTCTTTTGCTGCGATATCTGTGATGTAATCATGTGATGTTCTGTGATAGATACAGTATATAGTATATATGATATATTATATTGACGTTACTTATGTTTTACACTCGTGCTAGCCCTGCCCCGCTCTGTCGTTAGTTACCTAACCTAACGGTGCACGAGGGGACATCGAGGCGAATGCGGATGGCATAAGTGTACGTCGTATTTATCTGTGATGTTTAGGTACTTAAATGATGGGACTTCATTAATGAGATTAATGAAATAAAAGAAATCTAAGATGTTGTAGAATCGAATTTCAAAATAAAACAGGTAGCTACAGTTCTTGCTTTGCACAGAGGTATATGTGATATATCCTGCACCTTATTCGATAAGGAAAGGACCGAGATCCCTTCACCGGGAGTGACTTCTTTAGCAATAACTGGCAGATGCTACAACCCTCGGTTTGTCTTTTGATTGCTTTTAAGTGTTTTTGCTTTGCACAGTAATATATATGATATATCCCGCACCTCATTCGACGAGGAAAGGACCGACGATCCCTTCACCGGGAGTGACTCCTTTAGCAAAACTAGAAAAGCCTCAAAAGCACTCCATTTCAAAATCATTTGATTCTACAACGATATCAAGTTCATTACGCAATAGGTTTTCAGAAAAACCTGTCGTAGCCCTCCGTCATTTCAGATAAGTTGTATATAGTATTCGTGCTGCATTTGTTGGCTTTCGTCAAGGTGCAGTGTGCGGTAGCTATATGCTGCTTATCTGCCAGCATACGATGCGATTGGATTAGGGTAGTCGTGCGGTTTTGTTGGCTTTCGTCAAGGGTCGTGCTGGTGGGTTTAATTCAATCAAGAAATGTACGGGTTGAACTTGACTAGCGGGCTATGGTTTGTTGGCTTTCGTCAAGGTCATAGCACGTTAGGGGAAAAATATTATCGGGAATTTCAAGTGTTGAAATTTGCAATGAGATTGCATACCTTCTATGAGATAGTTGGATCCCGATACCCGCTGTGAGTAAGAGTTACTCCTGGGAGAGTTTTATACATTACAATTAGCCGATCAAGTAGGTGTCTAGAAAGGTGTCAACGAGGTTACGCCTCTGGGAAAACGTGGTTTACATTAATTAGGTTCGTGCGAAAGCACGGGGGACCTCCCTCAAAGTACCGACACTGGCCTGGCTGAAAGATTGGCGAACTTGTAGTGTGTAATTAATCCCGGCTAGTCTTTCCTTTTAGGGTTTGAAGGAAGATTTGACAAAAAGGAGTGGGAGCCATCCTGATTAGATAAAATAATAACCAATCTATTCTTGCAAGAGCGCACGCTGAGTGTTTTCTTCTCTCTCTCCTGGTAGCGACCATATCACGCCTTAATCAAGATAATAATACGGATGAATTGACCGAACCCGCTTGTTATACTGAGCTGGGGAACGTTGGTCCCACTCCAACTTATAATTGTTATAAGACAGAGCAGGAAATTGGGGATTACCAGAATTCCCGTGCCGCCCAAACGAAGAGAGTGCATGATGATGCATCATTTTCGGGTGTGGTCATTATAAAGAACTGTTTCTCAGTATCCTCTGCATCCTGGGTATATGATACCGGATCAGGATCCCAGATATGTAATCTGTTACATAGGGCTACAGATAGGTATAGAACTGAGAACGGGTGATAAGTTTCATGAGGCAGAAAACGGGGCAAGTGTTGCATCCAAGTCTGTTGGTCACTGTCACCCTGTATTACCAATACATTGATTCTGAACGAATGTTATTAGATACCGAACCTGATATACAAAATCATATCAGTCTCTTTATTAGTAAAGAAAGGATATAATTTTGTATTGTTGGATAATGTTTTGAACATTTCCTATATCAAAAGTTGATCGGTTCAGGCACGTTATCTAAAAGCGTTTGTTCCCCCAATCTGAGCAAGGCTCATTTGAATTTTGAAAATTCAAATTTTCTGAAGCAACGTTTCGAATTCCGTGCGTTGCGCAATGCGCAAGCGGTCCACAGTGTGACATGTGTCTGCGCAGTTGCACAAGCGCACCGCTGCGCGACACGTGTCTGCGCAGCTGCGCAAACACTGTTGCGCAAGTGCACCGCTGCGCGACACGTGTCTGCGCAGCTGCGCAAGCACTGTTGCGCAAGCCTTCCACTGCGCGACACGTGTCATTCATTGGGGAGTTGCGCAGAAACAGAATGAAAATTTAATGAAATCTTTTCTGTTCTTTCCAAAACCAGAAGATTTTCTTCTGCCTTTGGATCAAAGATCCAGCGGTGGGAAAATTCCCAAAATCACTCAGAAAAGATCTTGTTAACAAATTCAACAAATTTGTGAGCACTATAAATAGGACCCCAGACCTCATTCGAGGGGCATCAACTGGAATAAGCGACTTCTAGCAAAAAAAAAGAAGAAAAGAGAACTCTTAGAGATTATTCAAGAACAAGAAAAAGAAGAAAGGTAAAAACCTTTTTTTTAAGAGAAAAATCTCTGAAGAACAAAGGATTTAAAAAAAGAAAAAAAGAAAAGGGAAATAAATGAAAATAAATAAATAGTGCCTTGCACTTGTTATGAACCCTTGGTTCTGTGAAATCAGGGAAAACAGGAAGAAAAACTTGTTTTCCTTTGATCCAAATTTAGATCAAAAGTGCTATGCACTTTTGTTCTTAAATCTGAAAAAATTCTTGATGTTCTGCACAAATGCAACCCATTATTTAAAAGGGCCTGGCCTAAATTAAATTGCAAAATAATAAAGGGGCAGAGCCCTATTTGGATTGATTTTCTAGTCGGGCAAAGCCCAAAATAGATAAAAAATTTTGGACTTAACGTGTCTGCGCAGTTGCGCAAGCACTGTTGCGCAAGTGCACAACTGCGCGACACGTGTCTGCGCAGTTGCGCAAGCACTGTTGCGCAAGCCTTCCACTGCATGACACATGTCACCTCCACGAGCGCTTGCGCTCTTTAATTGCGCAAAGCACCTGACAAGCCGTGTGGGGGCATTGTCAGAGTATTAAATGCAATGCATTATTAAGGGGCAGAGCCCAATCAAAGGTCAAATTGACCAAATAGAAGTACTGCACATTATTTTGAAAAGGCAGAGCCTAATCAAAAAGTCTAAACAGACCAAAAATAATGCTATGCATTGTTTAAAGGACAGAGCCCAATTGAGAGGTCCAATAGACCAAAAACAATTCTCTGCATTATTCTAAAAAGGGCAGAGCCCAGTCAATGGCCTGAAGTAATGCTATGCATTATTCTAAAAAGGGGGAAAGCCCAAACAAAGGCCTAATAGGCCAAATGCAAACAAAATGTGAACATTTTCAACTGGACTTAGCCCAATTCTGGCCGTAAGTCCTTAAATTAAATTGACTGAGCACAGCTGCTCTCCTAAATCAATTCACGACCGGTTCGAGGGTACATCTCCGAACTCCTTTGACATCCCTCGTTGTAATTCCTCAACGACGTCAAAGAGGTGACGGGTCCCAACGACCACACATCCAAATGGACTGCGGGGTCCTTAAACTCGTGGACCGAGACGTCCCTAAACTAATATTGGACCGAGACGTCCCTAAACTAATATCGGACCGAGACGTCCCTAAACTAATATTGGACCGAGACGTCCCTAAACTAATATTGGACCGAGACGTCCCTAAACTAACATCGGACCGAGACGTCCCTAAACTAACATTGGACCACCACGTCCCTAAACTGGAAAACGGACCACCACGTCCCTAAACTGGAGCAATAGAGCCTCCAAACGCTCTTTTGCCGGATCTAAACGGTCCCGTTTAAATTGATCTTAGCCCCAAACACGGCTAACGTATCCTTAAACATTCAAATGGATTATAAAACTCCCAATCAACTCTGGTTTGAGGGTACATCTCCGAGCTCCTCTGATACATGTCGTTGTAATCCTTCAACGACGTCAGAGAGGTGACGAGTCCCGATGGCCATACATTAAATTAATTACTACGTTAAGTTGATCTTAGTCTAAAACAAGACTAACGTATCCTTAACGAACGTTTAAGTTGATCTTAGCCGCAACGCGACTAATGCATCCTTAAACTGAAAACACCAAACCCAAATCTAAGTAAATATGGATTTGGACTAATCCACGTCCTACGGGCGACGACATTACTCAGTCTCCGTATACAATCCACGGGCAACCACAAACAAAACAAACACACACGACACGAAGTGAAATTCTGGAGAAGGAGAAAGTTGTTACCGCGATGCAGTAGCGTAATTAACTGCAGGGGCTTGCGCCTGCAGGGAAGAGCGTCCCCACAATCAAAAACCCCTCACCCTGAGGGGGAATCTGACGAAGTATGCTACATCGGCCGCATCCGTCTAAACCTCCGATACACGGTGCCATAAATCAACTTGGCATCTTCGGAGAGATAAACGGATAAAACCAAATAGCATCTGCCCCGAACCCCAGGCACGGACGCGAAAGTCCGGGCCGCCGTTCGGAGGGGAACAGATTCTGGCACGCCCGGTGGGACCTTTTCCTCTTTCCACTCCACACTTCGTGTGTCGTCTTCGCGAACCAATCACGGTTTGTTAAATGGTCACCTTTGGATTTCAAGTTGCTAAGATTTGGTCTTTTGTCTGGCGCAGAACTCAAGATTCAATGGCCTTCAACTGCGCCAACTGCGCGAAGTGCCGCTGCAACGGACGCTCCACCTCACCAGGAGGTGTGGCATATGGGCCCCAAGCAGCTTCCTTCCTTACTCTGCCGGTAGATCAGGTGACCCAAGCCACCACCGGCTTGTTTTTCGGGACCATGGTCCCACCTACAAGCTTCTCTATGCCGATATCCGCACCGGAAGCGAACAAGAAGTCGGTGTTCGACCGGCTCACTGCTACCACGACCCCTGTCAACGGGTCGCCCGCTACTAAACCGACAGCCTCCGTTTTCACCAGGCTAGGTCAGAACTATAAAGTGGCCGTCCTAAAGAGGGCAACGGCCGCTGCTTTGGAAGTCGTTAAAGCGGCTTCTCCTATCAGAGAGTCGGTCTTCACAAGATTGACGGTTCCCACTCCTCCCCCAGCTGGTCAAAAGGCATCAGTCTTCGATAGGCTGATATCGGCAGTTACCCCACACTCAAACAGGGGGCAACAAGAAACCATCTCGATTTCCGAGCCAGTCCCAACGGCTCGTCGTGCGCGACGTCGCCATTGGCGACGAGTGAGAAAAGCAGGGGGCAACTCTCCCTCAGGGCTAACCCCACCTGCTCCAGTGGTGGAGGTCAACGCTGCTGTTCCAACTGGGAACAGCTTTGAATTGCTGAGGAAGGTGAGAAAGAACTCTCCAATTGCTACGTTGAAAAGATCTCCTCCGCCTATGGAAAAAGCTCCGGAGACAAAGCAGGAACAGCCCCCTCAACGGCTGTCGTCAAAAATTTATAAAGTTTGGCGGAGGGTTCAAGACTCTGTGATTGACCCAGATCACTTTCATCGCCAGAAAAAGGCAAAGGTGGAAAAGGACAAAAACCGCCACATTAAACGGCAGGGGGCAACAAATGCTAGGATGCCCACTTCAACGGCTCCTTCAACCTCAATGGTCCACAAAAGAAAAAGGCCAGAGAAAGCTCCCGTGACACTGACAAAGTTTAAAAGCGGTGAATTTAAACGCCCCAAGTCAGGGGGCATAACAGTTCATACGGTTTATATGGCTTCTGGAAAGGAGGAAAGCCGCACTTCTACGGGTCACCGACCGCTTACCCGATCAGTGACCAAGGCGCAGGAGCAGCAACAAAAGCTCCAGGAGATGATGACTACAACGGCTGCACTCACGGAGCCAAAAGAGAACCCTGGGACGTCCTTAGATGAACGCCAAGAGGAAGAGACCGACGCCGAGTTCCTCCGCCGAGTACTGGAAAAGAGAGACAAAGAGGCTGCTGAACAAGCAGCCAATATACAGCGTATGGGCATCCTCTTCCAGGACATGATAGGGATGATGATACAACAAGATCCCCCGACTGAAGAACCCCCGATCGTCCTTGGAGATGATAGGGGAAAGACATCAAACCCTCAGCCCGTTCTATCAACAGCTAAAGAGGATACAATCTCTAAGACTGATCTGGACGAATACATAGCCTAGCAAATAAAGGTTCATCACGCGGCAGAAGCAGCCGGACACGTCGTGAAAACGGGGCGACCGTATCCAGGCTGGTATGACCAAATCAAGTACCCGCCGGGTTACACAATTCCCAAGTTTCATGTCTACAAAGGGACCGGCAATCCCCATCAACATGTTGCCCAGTTCAGGGCGCTTTGCGGTAACACTGGCGACGACGACAAGCTTTTGCTTCGCCAGTTCATTGGAAGCCTATCAGATACGGCGTTCGAATGGTATTCTGAGCTTCCCAACGACTCTATTAAAACCTTTGCGGAGATGGAGCTGCTCTTCACCCAACGTTTTGCAAGTGCCAGTGAGCGTACCCCGATGACGGCGCTGATTAACGCCACGGTAAAACCCGGCGAGACATGGGTTCAGTACGCTATACGGTGGCGAAATCTATGGTCGAAGTGTGAACAGCGCATAGAAGAAGCCCCTGTGGTAGGAATGTTTGTTGGAACCCTCGATCCACAAGCAACCATTTCACAGTTTATGATGTTCTTCAAGCCGACTTCCTTCCAGGCTTTGATCGACAAATTAGTGCAGATGGACCAGATGGGCCATAAACCCCCTCTCCCGAAACCGGACTCCCGAAACGATAAAGGAAAGGGAAAAGCGATCATTGTCGCTAACGCCCAACAACAACCGAGCGACTCGAAGCCGGTTGCTCGTCCAAACAATACACGCCCATACGTACCCCTTGAGGACAGGATGGGACGCCCTTACTCTTTCCCCCATGATAAAACGAGGAGGCTATTCGAGCTGGCGCTACGCAACAGACTCATAAATCTGCCAGATCCAAAACGTCCGTTGCAACAGAACGACGCCAACGAGCCCAATTACTGCCTTTATCATCGAGTGCTAGGCCATCCGATTGAGGATTGCTACGTTTTCAAGAATTGGCTTGAGAACCAGTACCGTCAGGGCAAATTTGCGCTATCTGACAAATGGAAGGTGAATCCTCCGCAGCCCCACACCTCTAAGGGGACGAATACGCCGGGGGCAACATGCTCCGTTATTGAAGAAACTCCCTGGGAGGTTGTATTATCCGCCAAAACGAGGAGGATGCTAAATGATCTTCAGACCTGTCCAGCGGTCAAGTGGAAGAACCCCTTGGAACCGCAGGTTATTGAGGGGATGTTGAAGCCACGACCGACTCCGAAGACCGATGTTGGTAGTTCAAGCGCTCATAGTCAGCCGTCAAAATCTTCGAAAAAGAAGAAGAAGAAATCTAAGAAGCCCGTGAAGCCTGGCGACAAGCGCACGGACTTACAAAAGCAAATCGACGCACTGGATGAGTATAACCAAAAGGCGCAGACTCCCATTACGCTCCAAGATTTCCTTGATCACGTCTTTCAAAAAGAAGATGAGGGAGAAAGTTCATCGGATGAATCCGAGGAATATGTGGCGAGCTGTCATATGATCTCCCATTCGACCACGAACGATGAAGGGACTTCTGGCACTAAAACGCTGGGGGCAAATACTGAGTCAAGGGTTTCGGAGTTATCAATCGAAATGATTGACGCGTTTCTTAGTGAAGCTCGATTGAAAAGTAAAGCTGATCGAGAACGCGAGACGGCTATATTCGAAAGGGCCAAGCGCCAGCGACTTGAGGAAGGAGCTGAAATGATCCCGCTGGAGCAAAATGCCTCCACCGCTGACAAAAGCCAATTCAAGATAAAAAAGAAGTTTGCTAAGGCCATATCGATGGGCATGAATCTACCACCCTCTGAGAAAAAAGTTACTGGCGTGGTGGAAATGCACCCCTCTTATTGCTTATATCATCAGAAGGTCTCGCATTCCACCCAAGATTGCAAAGCTTTCGATAAGTGGTGGCAATGATACGTCGCTAATCGACAACGCTTTAAACGGGAAAAGCGTAAAATTCGTCGGGAGCAAAGAAACACGACCAAAGAGCTTGAAAGAACTGCCAACAATTGTTACATGATTAACACCGCCGGGTCACAAGTGCCTACATTTGGGAGCGATTCCGATGAGGAGCTAGAGCTTGGCCCCCTCTTCAAAGAATCCATTTCGGGAAAAGAAAAAGAACCGAAGGCTTGCGAAAATATACAGCTACGCAATCGGACGCTACCTGAAAAGAATCTCAGACCCTTAAACAAGAAAAACAAAAGGAAAGAGAAGGTCTCTGAAGACATTGCTTTGGATGACCAAGTCGCGGAAGAGTTAACCGCCAAGAACCCGCCAAAGAGGAGTAAAGTGGATTACAATGTCTTGGCGCATCTGAGAAAGCTACCCTCACAACTCAGCATTCTCGATGCCCTATTACTATCAAAAGAAGCGAGGGATTCTTTGATTAAGGCCCTACAAGATCCGGACCAGTTCCAAGCCTTCCTAGCCGAACAAAAGATGAAGGATGAATTGGAAGAGGTGCACACAGCCGACGTTGCGTTTAGTGATGAAGACCTTCTCCTCGGGACGTGTGAACACAATCGCCCCCTTTATGTCTCAGGATACTGCCATGACATAAAGATAGGTAAAATCTTGGTCGATAACGGATCGTCTGTTAATTTACTCAATGTGCGAGTGTTAAAGGAGATTTGCATGAGTGTCCAACACCTCGCCCGGGACAAAATCACTATCTCCGGATTCGACTCTCAATCATCAAAAACACTTGGATCTGTGATATTGACGCTATGCTTCGGGTTGCTTGTCACAGACATCAAATTCCATGTTATAGACGCCAAGACGTGCTACAACGCCCTGCTCGGCCGACCATGGCTACACGAGTACAATATCATCCCTTCTATACAGCATCAGTGCATGAAGTATTCTAGGGATGGCCTTGAGTACACTGTGGCGGGAGAGTTGAATCCGTTTTCCGTGAACGAAGTTCGCAAGTATGAAGATGCCAAGTACTTCTTACCGAGTTTCGAAGACACGGAAAGGTGTCACAAACCGGAGAACAAAACTAACGCCACCATCCCTGTCTTCGGCAGTGACACCGAGGAGGAGGAGGATATAAATTATTCAGGTCCATCCCAGTCCACTAGGCCAGGACCATCCGTTCCTTCATTAATCTTCGGCAGTGATTCAGAGGATGAAGTTCACGCTGTATTCCCTGCTCGGCTGTCAATACGAGCTTCTGCTGATGAAGAGCGAAGTCTGCAGATAACCATGGTGCCGCTTGAACATTACAAAGAACTGGATGCACTCAACGCCAACAGCGTAGAAGAATTGCACACATTCTATATTCCTCCCGGACGAAAAGGCGAGAAGGCAATCCTATTCTACCGTTCTGAAGAAAACAAGGTGGAAAAAGAAATTTGGCTTGGCGCGGATCCCACGCTCGACAGGCTTCAGCCTATCCGTCTTCCCAGATATTATACCGAAGGTTTGAAAAAACTGCTGAAACGCCAGGGGATATCCTTCACACAGACCGTTAGAAAAGCCAAATTCTATGACAAGGTCTGGAACATTCCCGGGACTCAATGCAAATTGCCTAACGGGAGAATAGAAACAAAAGGGCTTGGGTACATCCGGTCAAAGAAACGGGAACTAGTAAACAGCTGTTATGTCATGTATGACTTCGATGAAGAGGCGGATGCTCAATGGGAGGACGCTAATCCTGAGCCAGCAAAAGTTCCTGATGCAAAACCGCCCAGTCCATCATTTGAAGACCAGAGGGGCAAACTTATAAGGAATGCGGGTCAAAAAGCCCGAGATGATCACAATCGTGAAATGGCAATCTATGAGAAAGCCAAGACACAGCGCCTCCTTCAACAGGCGGTGAGGGATGAAAATGCCGCTCCTTGTCAACCTGCTACAAAAAAGGTTCGACGCGAAAGCAAAAACAAGTCAAAAGGCAAGAAAGGCGCTCGACAACCACAAAGCAGAGCTAAGAAGCCACGCATCCGAGAGTCGAGCGTTATTGACTTAGCCCTCATGAAGAAAATGGGTCGAGCATACTCATTTCCTCAGAACAAAACAAGGAAAATACTTGATCTTGCTCTAAAACATCAAATGCTTACACTGCCAGAGTCTAAACACCCTGAGCAAGCAGGCGAAGTCTCCAACCCAAATTATTGCTCTTACCATCGAGCAATAGGGCATCTGCTTGAAGATTGCTTCACTTTTAAGAATTGGGTTGAGGACCAATATCAGCTTGGAAAATTCGCGTTGTCTGACAACTGGAGGGTAGCACCACCGCAAAAGCACGAGCCCAAGGCCACGAAAGAAGAACCAGTTCTGCATTGGGATTGGAAGCGAATTCGTACTTGTCACGTGATAATGATATCAAGGGAAGAGCCCGAGAACATGGATGACCTTCCCTGGTGCTTTGAAAACGGCAGCGATGAGGTAATCTCAGAATTTCCACCAGCACCAAAAGAGCTGGAAGATGGAATCCATACTACTGCAGATAACCTCAAGAAAATTGAGTTGGGGACAATAAATGATCCGCGACCGACATTCGTCAGCGAGCTGCTGTCTGAAGAGAGGGTGGCTGCATTAAAAGACGTCCTTGTGCAGCATAAAGATTGCTTCGCATGGAACTATTCCGAGATGCCGGGACTAGATCCAGAAGTTGCTGTACATAGACTAGCAATATCCCCGAACATCAAGCCAGTCAAACAGGCGCCGAGAAGAATGCGACTTGAGCTTGAGATGAGCATAAATACCGAAGTCAAAAAGTTAATCGACTCTGGCTTCATCCAGGAAGTTCAGTACCCTGAATGGATCGCCAATATCGTCCCAGTGATGAAGAAAAATGGGACGGTGCGCATATGCGTAGACTTCCGGGATCTTAATAAAGCTTTCCCGAAGGATGATTTCCCAGTGCCAGTCACTGAACTGATGATAGACAATACATCCACTCATGAAGTTTTCTCCTTCATGGACGGCTCATCGGGGTATAACCAGATAAAAATGCATCCAGAAGACCAGAAGCACACAGCCTTCAGGACTCCTCTTGGTATATTTTGTTATAAAGTGATGCCCTTCGGTTTGAAGAACGCCGGTGCTACTTATCAGAGGGCCATGACAAAGATCTTCGACGACCTTATACACGAAATCGTTGAATGCTATATCGACGATCTCGTGGTTAAAAGCAAATCATACGAGGAACACCTCGAGCATCTGAAGACTGTATTTCAACGCCTTCGGCAATACAACTTGAAGATGAATCCTCTTAAATGTGCGTTCGGGGTTTCCTCGGGAAAATTCCTTGGATTCGTTGTTCGACACCGAGGTATTGAAATAGATCCGTCAAAGATTAAAGCGATCATGGAAATGCCTCCGCCAAGGACTCTCAAACAGCTGCGGTCTCTCCAAGGGAAACTCGCATACATACGGCGATTTATAGCCAACCTTTCAGGAAAGTGCCGTCCTTATAGTCACCTGATGAAGAAGGGAACCCCATTCGTTTGGGATCAAAAATGCCAAGACGCACTGGATGAGATCAAGCAATACCTGCAGAACCCGCCAGTGTTGGCTGCTCCGGTTAAGGGGAAGCCTCTCATTCTTTATACAACCGCCCTCGAAGGTTCCTTAGGCGCATTATGGGCACAAGAGAACGACCAAGGGAAAGAAAGAGCACTTTACTACTTAAGTCGAGTTCTGCTGGGAGCAGAAAGCAACTACTCTCCTATTGAAAAACACTGCCTGGCGTTGATCTTCGCAATAACAAAGCTTAGGCACTATGCGTTGGCGCACGAAGTCCGTCTTATTTCAAAAGTGGACCCTCTCAAATATCTAATGTCAAAAGCCATATTGACAGGGCGACTCGCTAAATGGGCCCTGCTCTTGATGGAATTTTCGATAACGTATCAACCTCTCAGGGCAGTAAAAGGCCAGGCCATCGCCGACTTCCTTGCTGAGCATCCCATATCTGCCGATTCTCCTTTAAATTGCGATTTGCCAGACAGACATGCGTTTGACGCAATCGACAGTGGTGATACCAGTTGGGAGCTTTATTTCGATGGAGCATCTTCCATGAAAAAGCACAAACAAAGTACGCCAATGATCAAATCGGGGGTAGGACTCATCTTCGTGACCCCACAAGGAGGAATAATGCGCTTCGCCTTCTCCTTAACAGAGCCGAGAACGAATAATGAAGCTGAATATGAAGCTTTGATAGCAGGCCTCGAGATCGCCATTGATATGGGAATTGAAAGCCTCCTCATATATGGGGACTCCCAACTGGTCGTCAGTCAAGTGAACGGCGATTACCAAACGTGCAAACCGGAATTGGTAAAATACGGTGAAAAAGTGCAGCAACTGCTAACCCAAATTCCCTCCTACACGTTGGAAAGTATACCGCGCGCGGAAAACAGCAAAGCGGACGCACTGGCCAAACTTGCTAAAGAATTGGCTGACGAGAACCTCGACGACGTTAGAATCGTGATACAAAGCCGTCGAGTGCTCGCCCCAGCAGAAATACATCCAGAATCATATAAATAAAAGGGAGCAACTGAGCAGGCGACCCTACAAATAAAAGACCATGAGAAGACCGGAGACTGGAGAGAAGTCTTCATAGATTACTTCAAGTTCCACCGAATGCCTGAAGAAGCGTCCATAAGACACCAACTCGTGAAACGAGCTCTGTCTTTCGCCTTCGTCAACAATACTCTATACAAGAGGACATTCGATTCTCTATGGCTGAGATGCCTAGGACCTGACGAAGCGAGAAGGGTCGTCTAAGAGGTTCACGACGGACTCTGCGGTTCCCACCAAGCAGGCCCTAAGATGAAGTTGAAGATAAAACGGATGGGCTACTACTGGCCCACGATGATGCAGGATTTCTTGGAATACGCGAGGCAATGTCATTCATGCCAAATTCATGGGGACTTCATCCATCAGCATCCCAATCCACTGCATCCAACAGTGGCTAGTTGGCCATTCGAAATGTGGGGAACTGACATAGTCGGCCCCATCGAACCAGCATCGTCAAAGGGACATCGTTTCATCTTGGCGACGACTGATTACTTCTCCAAATGGGCAGAGGCGGTACCGTTGAGGGAAGTGAAGACGGAGAATATTCTCCATTTCTTCAAAACGCATGTCATATACCGGTTTGGAACCCCGAGAAGGATCATCTCTGATAATGGGCTAGCCTACCGAAGTCATAAAATTAGTCGCTTCGCACAGCAGCACAATATAGACTGGAGATATTCCTCAGTTTATAATCCGCGAGCTAACGGTTTAGCTGAGGCCTTCAACAAGACCTTGACGAAGATCATGAAGAAAACAGTGTCACGAAATAAGAGAGATTGGCACGAAAGATTGCAAGAGGCTCTTTGGGCATATCGAACTACATTTAAAACGGCCACAAACACAACGCCATACGCGTTGGTGTTCGGTACGAAAGCAGTACTCCCCCTCGAGATAGAGCTACCCTCTCTACGAGTGGCAGTCCACTACGAGCTGACAGACGAAGAAAATGCTCACCTTCGGTTTGAAGAGCTTGACGCCCTTGATGAAATCCGGCTTCTAGCACAACAAAATCTGGAAGCTTATAAAACAAAGATGACGCGCTCATACGAAAGATTGACCCGACAGAGGACATTTCGTCAAGGCGAACTCATGCTAGTGGTCAAAAGGCCTATGATCCCCAATCGCGCCAAGCGGGGAAAGTTTGAGCCAAACTATGAAGGCCCGTACATCATAGATAAAGTTTACCAGGGTGGGGCCTATCTACTTATGGACATGCATGGTGAAAGGCCTTTCAGGCTGATAAACGGTCGCTTCCTAAAGAAATACTACGCTTAATGAGCCACAGCCTAGGTCAACGATAGATGACGACGATTGTGTCCGCTCGCTATCTCCCTAAGCTCAAACTCTATCAGCAGTAGCCCGCCTTCTCAAGTGATGGACCGAAATGTCCTTAAACTAATAGCAGACCGAAACGTCTTTAAACTACTACCGCAGCATCCTTAGGCTGACGAAAAAAAACGGTATGTCCATAAGCAAAAAAAAGGGCACGGATTAAAACCCGAAAGGGCTCCGTGAGTAAAAACAGCAGGGCTACCGGCGAGTGTTCGTGAAAACCTGGAAGGGCGCGACCTCGTTAAAAAAAAAAAAAGAAGAAAGATTTCCATGTATTATCAGACATGATACAATCAAGTGCACAAAAGTATGTGGGGTATGGGATTCGAACGCTGGCGGCTTGGTTCAGCAATGCAAGATATTACCAATGAGTATGCTGCTAACACCATATGATATATGGAGTGGGATTTGGTAAAACCATATATACTTGTTATAAATATCGTAATTATTATTAATATGGGGAGTTGAAAAGTCAGGATCTCAATAACAAAGGGTGAAAAGATCTCAATAACAAAGGGTAAAAAATAAAAAAAAAACGGTATGTCCATAAGCAAAAAGGGCACGGATGAAAACCTGCAAGGGCTCCGTGAGTAAAAACAGCAGGGCTACCGGCGAGTGTTTGTGAAAACCCGACAGGGCGCAACCTCGTTAAAAGACACTTATAGGGTCCTCTCGACCTTATAAGGAGAAACCACCCGCGTGAGATCCTTACGACTCACAAGGGAGCAACACACTTGGGAATCCCCACGATTCCTAAGGAGAAAATACACTTGCGAGATCCTCACGACTCGTAAGGAGAACTCTCTTATGGGACCCTCACGGCTCATAGGATTTGAAAGTCTTAAGTCACAGAGACCTAAACCTGTGCTTAAGCAAACCCCCACAAAACTCCCAATATTGCCCTACAAGTGGTTCTATATTGACCCTTGTATACAATCCACGGGCGCGAATAAACATTTCCCTAACCAAGGTCCATCCGTAACTGGGAATACGTTCGCATGGTAAACAACCCTTATAAATCCCTTCGATTTATGAGGAGAAAACCCTCCTGTAGGATCCTTACGACTTACAGAAGAACAAAACACTTAGGAACCCTCACGGTTCCTAAGGAGAAAATACACCTACAAGATCCTCACGACTTGTAGGGAGAAATACCTTCACGAGACCCTTACGGCTCATGAAATCAAAAGCCTTAGTCGACAGGACCCTAACCCTGGTCGCTAAGCCTCCTTTGTTCGACAACGACAGAGGCAAATGATGATTCGCTCCTGGTAATATCCCAGTTGTAGCGGTGCTGATGCCGAAATCGGTGTCGATGCCGAAATCGGTGTCCAATTTCAGGTTTACGGCGAAAGCCAGTAGGCCGCTCATGCATACGAAATAGCCGAAATGATAGGGCAGCTTGCAATAAAAAACAGCAAGTAAAATGTATGCGTGCAAGATAGCCGAAATGATTGGGCAACTCGTAATAAAAAGCGACGGGTAAAAATGAAACAAATAGCCGAAATGATTGGGCACCGCGAAAAATAGCCGAAATGATTGGGCAATCGCGACCTTCGCGATATAAAGCTGAAATGATAGAGCATCGCGGAAATAAAACAAAAAAAAATGATGATGAAGCTTTGGCCCTACAGTTAAGATCACATCGATCCCTGTATACAATCCAAGGGCGTAAACAAAAAGGAAACCGTACTTTCCCAACAGACTCCGTCAGATGACGAAGCCAGACCTCGACGGTTCATTTCAACCGAAGAAGCCAGTGTCACCAGCAAAATCCTCGATTCACGGATACAAACACTCCTTGACGAGAGCCTCCTGATCCGCGTCGACCCGCAGAGCCACCAGAGCCCCCGTGGGAACCCTCGACTCGTTTCAAACCCCAAGGAAACAAATAATCCTTGGCCCATGGGAAATAAATAATCCCAGCAAATTCCTCGACTCACGGATACAAACACTCCTTGACGAGAGCTTCCTGATCCGCGTCGACTCGTAGAGCCACCAGCGCCTCCGTGGGAACCCTCGACTCGTTTCAAACCCCAAGGACACAAATAATCCTTGGCGCTCGGGAAACAAATAATCCCGGCAAACTCCTCGACTCACGGATACAAACACTCCTTGACGAGAGCTTCCTGATCCGCGTCGACCCGCAGAGCCACCAGAGCCCCCGTGGGAACCCTCGACTCGTTTCAAACCCCAAGGAAACAAATAATCCTTGGCGCATGGGAAACAAATAATCCCAGCAAATTCCTCGACTCACGGATACAAACACTCCTTGACGAGAGCTTCCTGATCCGCGTCGACTCGCAGAGCCACCAGCGCCTCCGTGGGAACCCTCGACTCGTTTCAAACCCCAAGGACACAAATAATCCTTGGCGCTCGGGAAACAAATAATCCCGGCAAAATCCTCAACTCACGGATACAAACACTCCTTGACGAGAGCCTTCTGATCCGCGTCGACTCGCAGAGCCACCAGCGCCTCCGTGGGAACCATCGACTCGTTTCAAACCCCAAGGACACAAATAATTCTTGGCGCTTGGGAAACAAATAATCCCTCGCAAAATTTCTCAACTCACGGATACAAACACTCCGTGACGAGATCCTCTTTGACTCACATCTCGGGCAGTAAGGATTCAGAAACTTGCTTCCTGAACAATGGGACCCTGCAAGTCAATCCTAAATGGTCTCTTGCATACTATTCACGGGTCTCACTCTCTGAAGTCGATTCTCGACAAAGAGGGAAACAACCGCTTACGAGCCCTCTCAACTCGTAAGAGGGAGAAATTCTCTTATAGGATCCTTTCGACTTATGAGAGAAAACCACACTTGGGAATCCTCACGATTCCTAAGGAGAAAATCCACTTACGAGATCCTCTCGATCCGTAGGGAGAAAAGTCTCTATGAGACCCTCACGGCTTATAGAGTTGAAAAGTCTTAGACAGCAGATCTGAACTTGCGGCCTAAGCCATCGCTATCTCTCGGAAAAAAAAAACTAAGTTATCTGCCAATTATGTTTATCAAAGACAACATGCTGATAATAAAAGAATGCAGAAAGAAAAAGTGCATACAAGACATTGCAAAAGAAAATGTGTATCTTTATTCATTGACTTCAATCAAATACAAGATGAATCGTACAAAAGAATAAAGAATGGATACATATTATTTTAAAGGAAAATTTTACAAATACATTGATACAAAGGCAGCTACTGGGAAGGAAGCGTCTTAAGTAGCTTTATCAGTTGTTCGCACACTTCCTTCCAGGCCTTTTCCCGATCGGCTACCACCGCCAGCTCTGCCTCCACTTGGGCTCGTTGCTGCAAGACCGACGCAAGCTGCTCCCTCACGACTTGATAGGCAGCTTCCCGACTTGGGATAGTGCGCTCAGCCACGTCAAGCTTCCGCTTCAAGTTTAGCCCGTGGGAGATGCGTTCCAAGAGACCCTCAAAGATAGTCTTCACTTAGGCGGCATTTGCCTCAACCTCAGCGCGCAGATGGGCCATTTCGTTCGAGGTCTTCTGGCATTCCCTTAGTCTTAAAGCTGCTTCTTGCTCCAAGTGGCGGGAGTGCGAAGTACTTTGCTCGAGCCAAGCTGTACGTTGGGTGCTCAGGGCTAAAACTTCGGAAGAAGGGCGCGTCGACTCCAGCCGGTATAGACAGGCCTCGATCTCCCTGCAGTGATTAACCCAAGATCCGACGACGCCTTCGTTATGAAAATTTACGAGCGCCGCCAACATTGGATTAACCTCCACAGCGAAATCTACGGCAGAAGGGAGAGTGTCCATGTTGAGCTCTTCGATGTACCCGCTCAGCATGCCCAAACTCTTCACAGCACCCTTTGAAGACGGGCGTTTCAAGAAAGGGCCCGCCGGTGGAAGGACGCGAGATTCAAAAGAGACCGGAGCCGGAACAATAGCTGCAAAACAAAACATGGTTATACAATGGTTCAAGAGATGTTTAAAGGTTACCAAAAAAGGAATTTGCTATACCAGTAGCAACAGACGGTAAAGCCGGAAGGGCCGGTAGCGCGGCAGGTCTTGCATCCCCTCCTTCGATTTGTGGCACTGCGATAAAGAAAGGAAAAAGTCAGAAATCATTCAATTACTAGAAAAAAGAGGATGAACAAAGATATTGTAGTGAACGTACACTCACCAGCGCCACTAGAGGGAGAAGCAAGTTCTAATGGGAAGGGGAAGTGTGGGAGCAACACTTGATATAGATGATCGAAGAGCACTCCTGAAAAGATGCGGTGGTATGGCGTTAGTCCATGAACTACATGTTTAAAAGATTAACTTGTGAGTCGCAAATCCATACCTTCCAACATCCGCGATGGCACGAGGGAAGACGGGGAAGTGACCACCGCCAAAGCAGTAGTTGATGGTGCTCCTTCAAGCAATGGAGCGTCGGCACTGGCCGCACCTGCAAAGACAAGCTTGTTAGAAGAGATCGCAAGATATATAAAAAGGGGGGGAACGATAGTAACCCGAAACTTACCCGACGAACTGCCAGCCGAGACTGAGGCAACTCCTTCCTCCATTGACATCAGGCCACCGCCCGTAGCTTCGTCACCCGACTCAATAGGGACCGTTGTTACACTTGCAGGCCCTAGAGAAGGCGGGGGAATATAGGCGGAGAGGGTCATGATTGGAGCGTTGCCAGATTCCTGAGAAAGAGCAGCTGGCTCGTCCTCAGGAATCGTGGCGATCTCAGCCGCCACTCCTACGGATCCTGCGGTCATGGTTGTATCATCCACCGTCACCGCGAGGTCTCCAGCCTCGAGCGCCTCGACTTCTACTGCCTTCGGCTCGACAGTCATCTCGTCTACCGCCACTTCAGACGCGGCATCAATGACTTTCTCGGCGGCGGATCCTTCAACTTCTGTTTCAGGCACCGTGGCCCCGACGACGGTGCCCACCGTCGGCTCAGGTTCGGCAGGCGCCGCTTCCGCCGTTTCTTGGGGTCCGACGGTCTCCGCCTCCCCCTCAGTCGGACTTGGTCCTGCAAGATGGAATGCATATGAGCCAATGGCTTTATAATAATTCTTACAACAAGGTTCTGAAAGAGATGTTACCTGAAGGGGATTTATTATTTGCGCTTCGGGCCGCGCGCGCCACTTGCCTATAAGCAGTAGACAGGGCGACGGGGGCCACTCCAGAAGGAGTGTCAGCGCGAAGAATGGTACTGGGACCCGCTCCCACGGCCAAAGCAGTTCTACGCGCCTTTGCTTCGCGTCTCAACCGCTTCCGCTCCTCCCGAGCCGTTGAGAAGGATGCCACTAGAGCTTCCCTAATTGAGGTGTCCTCGTCCGTAAATAGGGAAGCCTCTAAGGTTTTTAGGGCATCCCTCGTCGTTTTGTCAAGCCGAGGCTCTTGCGGCAACTTTGACGAAGCCGGGACTTCAGTAACAGGCTCGGGAAGGATCCCCGCATCAACTGATATAACCCCTGCTAAGAAACGAAAGAAGGTTAGGTTGACCATCATAAAAAGACAACAAACTTTTCTTATAAAAGAGAAAGGGGTGAAACATACCAGCGCCTGCTAAGGCACGCTTCTCCTCCTCCTCCTGGAAGGTTTTCAGGGAGGCAGCAATAGCCTCTTCAGTAGAGACACCTGTTGAAAATAGAGCAAATGTTAGTTAAAAATAATAATACAGGGTGCAATAAAATGACAAATGAAGCGTCTGATGATTACCGGACTCAGCGAGTTTGCTTAGCATCGCTTCGAGCCTAGCCGATCGCTCCGAAGCTGCAATGGCGGCAGCCGGATTGGTGTCCGCAGGATCTACCACGAAACCCTCATTGCTGCCGTATTCACATATGGCCTCGGCGGGAGAAGCCACAGGCTTTAAGCCGAGGATCGCGTCGAGGGATAGGGTGGACTTCTTCTTCTTCTGTCCGCCAGCTTTAGATCCACCCGGAGCAGCTTTGCGCTTAGCAGCCACTTTAGGGCGGCGGGTCCCGATCTCTGCTCCTGCGCCGGACCCTGGTGATACCACATTAACCGTCTTCAGGGGAACACGGGACGCTGGCGGTGCATCCACCGTAGTAGGCAGTGGCAATCCCCATGGGGGACTCAACACGCGCGGTCGGTCAGCCCTGGCATCTTTTATCGGGGGGATGACCTGGATCCTTGGCTGCAAAGGAGCCTTGAGATCACCACCAGGAGGCGCACCCCTACGGTCAACCAGCAGGCGTTTCTCCATTAAAATGATTGGGCCCATAGCATGCGCATACCAGGCTACATACGGATGGATTATTTTAGGGGCACAGCTAGGCTCACTGATAAAAAAATAGGAGCCTGTATTGAGCCGGGTGAAATGATGCATAGCATTCCTCATTCCCTCTGGGCCGACCGCGGGTGTTTCCAGAAAGGCCTCCATCGGGATCCCTTGATTGTAACTCGATTGTCGGGCAAATCGATGTGGGTTATACCTCATAAAAAGAGCTGTCTTATTCTGCCTAAATACTAGGTAGCCTGGCCGAATGGAGTAAAGGTGAAGGATTTCCCGAGCCTTCAGTACAGAAACCCCGCCCTTAAAGTCGTCACGCAGCGACACCACTGACTTAGCGGTCTCGGAGCCTATGGTGATGACCTTATCCACAAAAGAAGTCTTCGCTCCGACTAGATGCGAACGCAGGAGCAGTCCCCTAGACTCCCGCGGAGGTGCAACCACAATTGAAGCCCCGACCAACCGCATAATTCTTGGGAGTTTGAATTTATTAAAGAATGGAGGAGTCTTATGAGCACCAAACACCCCTCGCACATGCAGCTCCATCCAAGAAGTGAAGTAGTGCATCGGAAAGTTAGCAGGCTGTACCCCAGGCTCATTAGCGTCCGCCGCTACGCTAAGTCCATTATAAAGGTAAGCCAGCCCGGCAATCCCTACCGATAGCTGCAAACCAGCCGCCATTCGATGCGCCGGGTAAAAGACAGAGGACCGCATGAGGCGTGGGTGCATGGGAAGCGCGAAGCTGCATAGCCATAGACCCAAGAACCCTATGAAAAAAGTCTCCTCGTCTATGCCAGGAATGGCGATCTCTGAGAAAGGGACGCTGGCAGTGCCGGGGAAATAAAAATCCCGCTGGTCATTTTCCGATGAAGGTCGGCGGTCCAAGCCAAAACCAAAGGGGTCAGCAAGATGAGCGAACTTCTCGCCCTGCTCTGATAGGAACTCCGGGCGGATAAAACGAGCAATGAAATCCATGAAACTGACGCCCCGGTCGCCCGATTCCAAATGGAGTTCCTCATAAATCTCCAACACCTTCACCAGGCCCGGGTGTTGATGCTGAATGGCATTTTCTGGAGTTAAGTCAAATACAAGCTGCTTGGTGGCGAAGACATACTCGTCAGGAGGAAGCAGCTCCTCGTAGTGTTCTCCCCTCATTGGCAAACCTGAAATCTCGGCAAACTCCTCCAGAGAGATGGAGACTTCCCTATCCGCTGTCAGGAAGGTATGGGTGGGGATATTCCATTGTTCGATGAAGGCCTTTATCCACCACGTCGGAGGAGAGGGATACTCGAAGAGCGAGACGTAAATAGCTGAGTATAAACCAATCGTCGTCAGGAGAGCCCTCTTCGTCGCCAAAATGTAACGGGCCCATTGCAAATATCCGGCGAGCGGCCGCGGGATCAATCCAATGTTATAAGCCTGTCCCCAAGGGCGTGCTTCACCCTGACAGATTCGCCTCCCCAAGATATCTATAGCCGGCGGCGACTGCACCGGAATGGCACCGATTGCAGGCTGAAGGAGGTCGTCGGCATTCCAATTTTTAACCTCCACGGCATACTCCACCGGGGGCTTATCCGCATAAGGGATCGTAACTATGGGCTCAGAGGGCGAAGCGGAGCTGAAGCTGCGACGGCCTTGGATGATTTGGCTGTACCCTTCCCGATAAGTGAAGTCTCTTGCACTCAGGATCGTGATTTTTGATCAGAGCAAACACCACCCGGTCCACTGGTGCATGTGGGAACCCTCCTTCTGAGCGAACAAAAGGGAAAGACAAATCTTCAGACATGTTCCCTGTAGAAAAAGAAAAAAATATATAACCGTTAGCGTTCCAATGCTTCACATGTCAAAGTCCTACATCACACTAAAGTGTAGTGAGTAAGGGGCCAAAGGGGGACCCACAAAATCTAGATGACGGCGCATCATTTGATAAGACAGTCCCATCATTGGATGAGACTGTCAGTCAATAAAAGAGACCCCCAAAAGAATATCCCTACTGGGAGGAAATCCCTAGAGACAAGGAGAAAATCTCCTCTTTTTAGAGCAAAGCTCTATCACAGAGTGACATTTGTCAAACTCTGGTCTCAAAGGAATAAAACTTCTTAAAAAAAAAAAGCCTAGCTCTGTAGTAGTAATAAAAAATTATAACTCCTAGGAATTAAAATTTTTGGGATCTTAAAGATCCATGAAAACTTTTAGGAGTTCTCTATTTGATCTATGAGCAGGGCTCTGTTCATGGGTTAAAACCCAGGAACCAGATCTCTGTAAATTTTTGAGAGCAAGGCTCTGTGGATGAAACCCCAAAGGGGTTTTCTTTAGATCAAAGATCTATGAGAGCAAGGCTCTGTTGAAGAAACCCCAAAGGGGTTTTCTTTAGATCAAAGATCTACAAGAGCAAGGCTCTGTTAATTAAAATTAATTTAAATTAATTTAAATTTTTATCTAAGAGTGATTCTAAGTTCTGAACTTCAAAGTTCTTGGGAAAGTACAAGAGCAAGGCTCTGAAAGTTCCTAGGCAAGAGCAAGGCTCTGAAATTCAAATTCTTGAAATTGGTAAAGAATTACCAAGGACCAAGGGTCCTATTTATAGACGCCTGCGTCTTTTCAACTGACCCCCAAGATCCAACGGTTGGGGTCTTGCCACCGCTGCACTCACGTGCGCGCCACGTGAGCGCAACGGTGGGGGGGCATTTGTTCCCCCAATCTGAGCAAGGCTCATTTGAATTTTGAAAATTCAAATTTTCTGAAGCAACGCTTCGAATTCCGTGCGTTGCGCAATGCGCAAGCGGTCCACAGTGCGACACGTGTCTGCGCAGTTGCGCAAGTTCACCGCTGCGCGACACGTGTCTGCGCAGCTGCGCAAGCACTGTTGCGCAAGTGCACCGCTGCGCGACACGTGTCTGCGCAGTTGCGCAAGCACTGTTGCGCAAGCCTTCCACTGCGCGACACGTGTCATTCATTGGGGAGTTGCGCAGAAACAGAATGAAAATTTAATGAAATCTTTTCTGTTCTTTCCAAAACCAGAAGATTTTCTTCTGCCTTTGGATCAAAGATCCAGCGGTGGGAAAATTCCCAAAATCACTCAGAAAAGATCTTGTTAACAAATTCAACAAATTTGTGAGCACTATAAATAGGACCCCAGACCTCATTCGAGGGGCATCAACTGGAATAAGCGACTTCTACCAAAAAAAAAGAAGAAAAGAGAACTCTTGGAGATTATTCAAGAACAAGAAAAAGAAGAAAGGTAAAAACCTTTTTTTTTAAGAGAAAAAAACTCTGAAGAACAAAGGATTTAAAAAAGAAAAAAGAAAAGGGAAATAAATGAAAATAAATAAATAGTGCCTTGCACTTGTTATGAACCCTTGGTTCTGTGAAATCAGGGAAAACAGGAAGAAAAACTTGTTTTCCTTTGATCCAAATTTAGATCAAAAGTGCTATGCACTTTTGTTCTTAAATCTGAAAAAATTCTTGATGTTCTGCACAAATGCAACCCATTATTTAAAAGGGCCTGGCCCAAATCAAATTGCAAAATAATAAAGGGGCAGAGCCCTATTTGGATTGATTTTCTAGTCGGGCAAAGCCCAAAATAGATAAAAAATTTTGGACTTAACGTGTCTGCGCAGTTGCTCAAGAACTGTTGCGCAAGTGCACAACTGCGCGACACGTGTCTGCGCAATTGTCAAGCACTGTTGCGCAAGCCTTCCACTGCGCGACACGTGTCACCTCCACGAGCGCTTGCGCTCTTTAATTGCGCAAAGCACCTGACAAGCCGTGTGGGGCATTGTCAGAGTATTAAATGCAATGCATTATTAAGGGGCAGAGCCCAATCAAAGGTCAAATTGACCAAATAGAAGTACTGCACATTATTTTGAAAAGGCAGAGCCTAATCAAAAAGTCTAAACAGACCAAAAATAATGCTATGCATTGTTTAAAGGGCAGAGCCCAATTGAGAGGTCCAATAGACCAAAAACAATGCTCTGCATTATTCTAAAAAGGGCAGAGCCCAGTCAATGGCCTGAAGTAATGCTATGCATTATTCTAAAAAGGGGGAAAGCCCAAACAAAGGCCTAATAGGCCAAATGCAAACAAAATGTGAACATTTTCAACTGGACTTAGCCCAATTCTGGCCGTAAGTCCTTAAATTAAATTGACTGAGCACAGCTGCTCTCCTAAATCAATTCACGACCGGTTCGAGGGTACATCTCCGAACTCCTTTGACATCCCTCGTTGTAATTCCTCAACGACGTCAAAGAGGTGACGGGTCCCAACGACCACACATCCAAATGGACTGTGGGGTCCTTAAACTCGTGGACCGAGACGTCCCTAAACTAATATTGGACCGAGACGTCCCTAAACTAATATTGGACCGAGACGTCCCTAAACTAACATCGGACCGAGACGTCCCTAAACTAACATTGGACCACCACGTCCCTAAACTGGAAAACGGACCACCACGTCTCTAAACTGGAGCAATAGAGCCTCCAAACGCTTTTTTGCCGGATCTAAACGGTCCCGTTTAAGTTGATCTTAGCCCCAAACACGGCTAACGTATCCTTAAACATTCAAATGGATTATAAAACTCCCAATCAACTCTGGTTTGAGGGTACATCTCCGAGCTCCTCTGATACATGTCGTTGTAATCCTTCAACGACGTCAGAGAGGTGACGAGTCCCGATGGCCATACATTAAATTAATTACTACGTTAAGTTGATCTTAGTCTAAAACAAGACTAACGTATCCTTAACGAACGTTTAAGTTGATCTTAGCCGCAACGCGACTAATGCATCCTTAAACTGAAAACACCAAACCCAAATCTAAGTAAATACGGATTTGGACTAATCCACGTCCTACGGGCGACGGCATTACTCAGTCTCCGTATACAATCTACGGGCAACCACAAACAAAACAAACACACACGACACGAAGTGAAATTCTGGAGAAGGAGAAAGTTGTTACCGCGATGCAGTAGCGTAATTAACTGCAGGGGCTTGCGCCTGCAGGGAAGAGCGTCCCCACAATCAAAAACCCCTCATCCTGAGGGGGAATCTGACGAAGTCTGCTACATCGGCCGCATCCGTCTAAACCTCCGATACACGGTGCCATAAATCAACTTGGCATCTTCGGAGAGATAAACGGATAAAACCAAATAGCATCTGCCCCGAACCCCAGGCATGGACGCGAAAGTCCGGGCCGCCGTTCGGAGGGGAACATCGTTGATGTTCTAAATCAAACTACAGTTCTTAGTATATGGAACACACACAAGAGGAAGAGTTCAGAAATGAACAAATTCTTCTTGAGGCATTGTAAACTAGGTCATATCAATGCGACCCGACTAGCTGAAGTTACATGTAGATGCATATTTAAATCAGTTTGAATTTACATCTTGTGAAACTTGCCAGTCATGTCACAAAGATAAGATGACCATAGCTCCGTTTACTGGAAACAGAGAAAGAGTTAGATGAACTCTTGGGACTGATACATGATGATGTATGTAAGTTCTCCTGTCTACACATGCCAGGACTGATTCTTTATACTTCATTATATTTTGATAATCTCTCAAGATTCAGTCATATATTCCTGTTGAAACATGAGTCCGAACCTTTTGAGATATTCACAGAATATAAGCGAGAAGTAGAGAACCAAAATACGGGTAAAAGTATTATGTCCTTTGATGAGATTAACGAGGAGAATACTTGTGCATAGAATTTCTGGACTATTCTAAAGGAGAATGAGATTCTCTCTCAGCATTACTCCTCCGTATACACCATTGCACGATGGTATGTCAGGGCGGAGCAGATACACCCTATTTGATATGGTGTGCTCTATGATGAGTACTACTGAGTTACCTTTTTCCTTAGGGGGGTTATGCACTTGAGAAGTTGCATACCTATTGAATAGGGTTCCAATCAAATCAGTTGCCTACCGCTTCATATGTGATATGGAATGGGAAGAGCCCATGTCTTAAGTTAGTTAAGATTTGGGGTTGTCCGGCCTATGTCTAAAAGCAAAATCCGGACACGCTCGAGGCAAGGTCTGTTAAGTAGAACTGGAAAGGTTCCAGCTATACAAACTGCAGCTGATGATTTGATAGAACCAAAGGATTCAATAGATTCAAACGAACCTCAGCCTCTCCGCCGATCTAGTAGGGTTCCTCACCCACCTGAGAAATACTTCGGTTTCTCTATGACAGTGGGAGCGAGGATTGCATCATGAGATGATGACCCAACTAGTTTCGAGCTGGCCATCAGGAGTGTGACTCTGTAAGAATGGCTGGATGCTTATCGATCTGAGATGGAATCCTTATACACCAACAAAGTATGGACTTTGGTTGCTATATCTGAAGGGTTAAATCCCCATCAGGAGCAAGTATATCTTGAGAAGATTACTTGGTGTAGATGGAAAAGTTGAGACTTTCAAAGATAGAGTTGTTAAAAGTTTTTGTCATCGACCAGGCATGGATAATGATGAAACCTTTTGCAGTGGCTATGCTTAAGTCCATCCAGATCCTACTTGCCACGGCTACATACCATGACTACGAAATCTGGTGGTTGGGTGTCATGACAGCTTTTCTAAATGATGTTTTAGAAGAGAGCGTCTATAAGTACACAGCCAGAGGGCCTCGTAGACAGTGGGAGCAGCGGAAACGTGTGCAAGATGTTTTATGTAATAAAGCAGGCATCGCGGAGTTGGAACATCTGTTTTGATGAGTTAGTTAAACAGTTTGACATCATCAAAATGGTAGATGAACCTTGTATAAACAAAAGGTAGTAGGGAGTATGGTAGTTATTCTCGTAGAGTACGTGGATGACATACTCTTGATAGGGAAAGAGCTTCCTATGCTACGCTCGATCAATCTCCGCTTATCACAATGATTCTCCGTGTGGGATCAAAATGATACCTCCTAAATCCTGAGTTTTGGATCTATGAGATAGATTTAATTGGATGTTAGGATTCTCACTAGTTGTAGTGAGATGATATCAAATGATTCTGGGGAGAATCACTGGAAGGGTTCCAGGGTGATAAAGACGACCGAATGTCAGTCGCAGGCATTGTCTTTACCCTCAGTAAAGGGACGGTATGTTGGAAGAGTTCCAAGCTAAATACCGTGGCATACTAGACGATAAAGGCACGATACATCGCTACTTAAGATGCTACCAAAGAGGATGTTTGGGTGTATATTAGTTCATGAGATGAACTACGTTCCTACCATTGTGAGACAATGGAGTTGTGGCTTATGCCAAGGAACGCCGGTCCCATCAGTGATCTAGACTTATTCTAAGGCAGTATCGCCTGATCATGGAGATGGTTGATCTCCAGGGTGATCGATATTAGGAGAGTAGGCTCAGAGGACGACACGGCGGATCCACTCACGAAGGCCTATTCCCAGAGAGAGACTTTTATGGGATGGTTGAGTATGAGATACTGCAACCACTGCTACAGATGGCCCTAGTGCAAGTGGGAGATTGTCAGTTATATGTATGCCCTAGAGGCCATTACTGTACATATGATGTATATTGTAGTGGATGCTGGGACATATATAGGGAGGACTTTCTTGCTCGACATGATAGTATGCTATCTGGTTACTCTTTACCTTAACGTGTATACTGATTGTCTCTCTGTTACATGTTGGTAAAGCCCTTAGGATGTTTACTTGACTACTTGGACTATGATGCGGATCATACTAGTGGGGACATGGTAGTCCATAAGTACATCCTTGAAAGTCCCTAGTCGTGGGTGTATCGAGACGGGGCATCGATATACCAGAGGAGACTAGCGTATACCTTCTCGACCCATACAGATGGGCGATGGATGATCCCATATCCATTGGTGTTTGACATCGGAGATAATATACGGGTGCTCAGTGGAGACTGGGTACACTGGACGAACTCGCCGAGAACTCCCAGATGGTATTATACCTTACGTCAGATGGCAGTTCTCTGGTGACACTGGTACAGTGTAGTCTGTTGACCCGAGATCGTCATAGAGTCTTGTGTGGTTCCCACTGTGCTTTGATTTCCATCTTACCACGTCCAAGAGAGCGTGCAAAATGGTGGTTTTTGGGTACAGTCCCGAATCACATGAAGGCAATGAGTGATAGGAGGGGATTCGTCTCTCCCGGTATAGGGAGTTGATGTTGCACTGTGTTCGATTGGCTATATTCGGAAATCCCTGGCCAGGGTTGCTGAGATATACTGGTAAGTGTTACCAGTAGTTTCTCGAATTGTTATAGACCTCATATCGACACGACTTATCGAGCTATTGGGGTCTGACGTTTACCACCCCTAGGCAAGATATGCGACATATCAGACGACGAGACCGGACTGTACGGTAGTGTTGCTGGTTGGATTCACTGGAGTGTGAGCGGGCTTGCTCGTCGATCTTCTGATCGCTCAATACCCGGGTGGCCGTTACGTTTAGCAGACCGCTTGTGGCTTGTGGGTGCTTGATATGATCATCATCTGCTACCGGCGTATTGACGAGTCTTTAGAGTCCTACACAGAGGTTTCCTGGCTCAAGCAAAACGAAATAGGAGAGCATATGAGATATGTGCGGGACCGAGAATAATGCATGTATGTGATACCGTATTCTATTCTCGGGATGAATGTATCGAATGGTTGTATGCGATATAACCTAGTTATCGATTCAAGCGTTGATTCGATAAGTCGATACATTGTATACTAGTCGGTTATGTTCGACATGACCGGATCATTGAATCAAGTGTTGATTTAATGATTTAATGTATAATTATATATTTGATATATTACTTTGCATTAACTAGTATTGGTTCACTTTAAAAGGATTTTCTCACTTGGTTGTACAAGTTGTATATGTGATATACTTTTTGTGCAAATGATTGTATCATGTTTGATGATACATGTTAACTTGGTTAAGTGTAAAGATTAAACCATGGTTATGTTAATGATTAGGGTTTTGATTATCTTATTTATTTATTTATTTATTTATTTGTTTTGGAAAAGATAAAGAAAGAATGGTGGCTTTGTTTGTTTGTTTGTTGAAGATTCATGAAGCTTTGACTTAGTCACCATTCTTGTCTTCATACTTAACCCTAACCATTTAAACAAACCATGATCTATTCTCTACAGTTAACTAGGGTTAGGTTATGATAAGTATTCATATCATTTATTATTTTTTAAAAAGTCTTATGATAATATTCATCTTCTTCTTCTTCTTCATCACTTGAAGAAAGCTTGCTTCATCAATGGTGATTGATGGAAAAGAGTGAGAAATCCAATTCTAAAGTGAACCCACTTCCTATTTCTTCATCCTCTACCTCTTGCCAAGTAGTATAGGGTGTTTCCTTCACAAGTTTTCATGGCTTGGTGAAGGTGGAGCTTGATCTAGTGATGCCTCGACGTAGATCATCTTCGGCCCGTCGTCGATGACCTAGCCCGCTTTTTCTCCGATGAAGCCGACGCTAGAGCCCGGGATTTGATATGGACAGCGAGGAGACTTCATTGCGGAGCTATGGAGGTGGAAAAACGGATCTACAAAGGTTGTATGTTCGTTTACTTTTAGTTAAGATGTTAACTAGCTCGTTTTGTCGCCTAAAATCTAGCCAACGATCTTGTTAGGGTTTCTCGGCACCGTTAAAATTTGAAATTGGCATGGTTGATGCCTTATGGACCTCATTAGTGTGCCTAGGAACCTTTCAAAGGCAGTCCTTAAAGGAGTCCCCAAAAATGGAGAAATCGTCCATAAAAATTTCCAGAAAATTTTCCACCATATCTGAAAATATCCCCATCATGCACCGCTGAAATGTAGCGGTTGCGTTGCATAACCCAAAGGGCATGCGTCTATAAGCAAAAGTTCTGAAAGGACAAGTAAATGTGGTTTTATCTTGATCCTTTTCGGCGATGGGGACCTGGTTATAGCCGGAGTATCCGTCCAAGAAACAGTAGTATTCATGTCCCACTAATCGTTCTAACATCTGGTCAATGAAAGGTAGAGGGAAATGATCTTTCCTCGTTGCGGCATTGAGTTTTTTGTAATCAATACATACGCGCCACCCAGTTTGGGTACGTGTTTGGATTAACTCATTAGCCTCATTAGTGATGACCGTGATGCCAGACTTTTTAGGGACCACATGAATTGGACTTACCCATTGGCTATCAGATATGGGGTAAATTATTCCACTATCAAGGCACTTGACGATTTCTTTCTTTACCGCCTCCTTCATGATGGGATTTAACCGTCTTTATGGGTCTCGGGTTGGTTTGGCTTCATCCATCAGATGTATATAATGTTCAACAATTAAGGGACTAGTCCCTTTGATGTCGGCCATTGTCCAACCAAATGCTTGCCGATTCGATCTCAACACTGCCAAAAGTGCATTCTCTTGCTCTGAGGCTAGAGAAGCGGAAATAATTACTTTCAAAGTCTCATTCTCTCCTAAATATGCATATTTAAGATGAGAAGGTAGCGGTTTGAGATCAAGAATTGGCGGAGAGACAATAGAAGGTGGGGTAAGGGAATGATATTCGGACTCCCTAAGAGGTTCAAAACTTGCATAAGATACTGACTCGAAAAGTGCTGCTGACTTTTGCAACGAGTCAACGGGTTCAATCTCAAGGTCAGACTCATTGAACATATTCTCACTGTGAAGTGGTGCAAGATCAAACGATGTCTTATTAGTGTTGTCGAGAACATCAAAGCAAAGTTTCTCATCCATGCAGCTTTCGGAAGCTATCTCGTGGATGGAACAAACATCCAGCAAATGAGCAGAAGGTTCTGATGGCTGACTTCCTAGCTTGTAAATATTAAGCTCAATTGTCATTTTCCCGAAGGATAAGTTTATAGAACTTTTACGACAATTAATTACAGCGTTAGAAGTTGCTAGGAAGGGTCGACCAAGTATCACCGGGATTTGATTGCGTGGGTTTGCCACAGATTGTGTATCTAAAACAATAAAGTCCACGGGAAATATGAATTCCCCGACTTTAATTAACACATCCTCTAGTTCACCCTGAGGTTTGGTGATAGATCGGTCTGCCATCTGGAGAGTACAATGGGCAGGTTTTAACTCTCCAATTCCTAACTGCTCGTATACTGAATAAGGAAGCAAGTTAACGCTAGCGCTAAGATCGAGTAAAGCACGATTAATATTTTTACCCCCAATAGAAATAGAGATTGTAGGACAGCCGGGGTCCTTACGTTTCTTTGGTATTTGTTGGGTAAAAGCGGTGCTAACATTACTCGTCATGAAAACCTTCTTAGGCACTTGAGTTTTTCTCTTCCTAGTGCACAAGTCTTTAAAGATTCTTGCATAAGACGTGACTTGTTGAATAGCATCTAGGAGAGGAATATTCACACTAACTTGCTTAAACATTTCCACAATCTTCTCCATTTGCGGGTTAGGTCTGTTGGCCCTTAATCTGTTTGGAAATGGAGCTTGATCAATAAGTTTTGGGTCCAACGTTTGTGGAGAAGATTGTGGGGACGGATTCGATCCCAAAATTGGAGTGGGAATCGACTTAGATAGATTTGACGAAATGTTCGAGCCTTGGGGAAAACGGAGAATAGGCTCGGATGAAGGTGGGAGAATAGACGAATTAGGGGAAGAAGAAGAAGAAGCTGGGGTATCAATGGTGTCACTAACATCAAATTGCTCACCCACTCGGTTATTCAGTACTCTCCCCGATCTCAACGTAGTAATGGCATTCACATTATGATTTTGTGAATGGCCAGGATTCGGTAGGGGTTGAGATGGGAGTTTCCCTTTCTCTCTCGCACTCATTGCGGCGTTTAACTGTGCGAGTTGGTTTTCTATCGATTTAATACTCTCACCATGGGAGGTGGAGTCTTTCTTTATGGTATCAATAGAAGACTTCATCTCAGCAGACAATTGCATGGAATGTTTCATGAACAAATCCAAAGTTTGTGCATGTGAAGAGTTGTCAGTACTGGCCACTTGTGGTGGAGAAATGTTGGCCGGATTTTGAAAGTTTTGTGACTGAAAGGGGGGCTGATTCTGTGGTTGTGGTTGCTGTGGAGGAGGTCTTTGATAATTACTTTGTTGGTTTTGGTTCCAAACAAAGTTAGGATATTCCTCCATCCTTGATTGTACGTGGAAGAATAAGGATCATTTCCAGGTCGCTGCTGAAAAGTAGCATTATCTTGAAACGATGCATTCATAGGACATTCTTCTGTTAAGTGTGAAGGATCCAAATAGCAACCACAGACAGTCTTAGGAAGTGTGACCTGATTTAGGGAGAATGATGAGAATTTGTTCTCAATAGCGTCGAGTTTCTTCTGTATCGCTGCCATTTCAGCTTTTACTGCGATAGAAACATCGAGCTGGTGAATACCTCCTTTAGATGTAGGTGGTCATACGCTTTCCCACTACAAAGTGTTTTCTGCGAGATCTTCCAGATATTTCCATGCTTCACCGTCATCTTTAGACATGAAATTGCATTGACACATTGTTTCAAGCATCTGCTTTGTCGCTGGATTAATGCCCTCATATATAATCTGACATAAATCCCATCTTTGTATTCCATGATGAGGACATTGGACAAGCAGATCCTTGAAACATTCAAAGCACTTCCAAAATGGTTCATTGGGAAGCTGGGTGAACTGGTTGATCTCGCTCCTAATATGGGCAGTTTTATGGTTTGGGTAAAACTTCTTAAGAAATGCTATGACGAATTCATCCCAATTAGTGATAGAGTGTGCGGCAGTATTATAAAGCCATTTTTCTGCCAAGTCGCACAGTGTGAATGGGAGAAGACGCAAGCGCATAGCATCGACAGTCAACTGTGAAGTACCCATCATTGCGCATACGTTTTCGAATTTGGTGATGAAAACGTACGCGTCTTTCGACTCAAGCCCGTGAAATTTGAGCAGCAGGTTGATATAGTGGGGTTTAATTTCGAAATTATCCCCGTTAGCTGGTGGAAGAGATAGACAAGTGGGAAGAGGGCCACGGATAGGATAGCATCTCTCTTGGAGAGAGATGCGCGGTGGATTTTGCGCATCTACGGGTGGTGGCAGCGTGGTGTTATATTCTGATGGAGTGCCGTCCATCTCGGTCGTAGTGTGTGGTGGTGGGGGAAAAGAAGATGAAGAAGTACCGACTTCGGCGTCGATAGCAGGAACGCGGACAAGACGGGCACTAGGATCCCGTGTCCAGCCGAGCATGCACTAAGCGGGTTTAGTGCAAGTGGCAGCGTGTGTGTGATTTAAAATTGGTCTGTTTTGAAAAGAGTGGGACTCAAGACAAATCACTCTAAAATGCACAATCAACCCTAGTACTAAGGTTACCTAGGTCCAGTATCTAGACCACTCCTAGACTTCCAAAGGACAAGCCGCAGGATCAATTCTCTACCGCCTCCGTACTACCCTTGTAGCCAGGTAAGTGCCAGGTAAGTGGGAAGGAACCACAGTCGTGGTCCTAATTAAAAACCACTAGCCTTTGACACACTTGCCTAGGCACTACAAAGGTAATGCGGATAAACGATAGATTACCCACGACCTTGCTCTGTCCTTATTGAGCGCGACAGTCCTTAGAGTTTGGTCTAGATATTTTTTAAATTAATGAAGGGTTGATACAGATGCTCAGTTTGTGATTTGTGGGGCTTAGGAAGGGTGATGAAATCCCCACCTAATCTTGATTTGGTCTTTGCCCCTTAAAGTCCGTATTAAAATATGCAAAACAAAACCAATCACAAAACTTTTGCAAAAAGATTTTTTTTGAGCGGCGCTATTTTGCAAAGAATCCTATAGAAAATAGATTTTATTGGATTTGAGAGGAGAGAGAAGGAGTTGAAAAAGATACCAGAGAAGTGTGAACCCTAGATCTCTTAGTTAAGACGTGTTTCCGCCGCCTAAAGTACCTTCTTGCCGCGGTTCCGCCGCGGGGTAGAGGAATCAAGTGATGAAAATTTTTCTTTAGCCTCCTGTACTCCTCTGGATCTCGATGAATGTCTCTGTCTTCTGTTTTCCTCAATTCTGTGACTCCAGATCTTCTTGCATAATTCACGCACAAATCGTTAAATATGCAATTTGCAGTTTTTGTTAATAATGATATGAATCGTCTAAGAATTCAACACAAATAGTAAGAATAAAAAATTATGCATGTAGCCCCGGCAACGGCGCCATTTGATTGGTTTGGAAAAATGTTTTTGTAGAATAACCGCAATCAATAACGGTGTCGCGTGTAGCTAGACCGAGATGAGTACGGCGTCCTCAGGGAAACATTGAATTTTTTACTCTTACTTTAGATGTGTTGAAAAAGAGAGGAGGGATAAAGAATTTTGTGGAAAGATTTCTAGACCTACGTTAAGCACTAATGCAAAAATATAGATCTAGATTATTTTTGGGATATAGTTAATATAATAAGGGAGCTCGTAGGGTTCGTTAGGATTTAGTAGTTATGGATGATTAATTAAAAGTTACCCTTTTTATCCTTTAATAGATTTAAAACTAGAACGACGGTGATGCGTGTAGATTAGGATTTCTGGAGGGAAAACGAATCCCACTCTTAACCCTTATCTTGACACGGAACTCCGTTCATATCTAGCCTTTACCAAAAGAATTATTAATCTAATCTCTAATCGCGGTCGGGACTAACAAAGAATTGTTAGCGTGCCCGATTAGGATGTTAATGATTCTTTTGATAAAGTTCATAAACTTTATAGGACTTAAAAAGGGTTTAGGGATGTTCATCATCCATTAGCCTACCCTAATCCTACGAACCCTAACAAGCGGAGAATTACTCGCGCATGTTGGGAGAAAAAGAGATGGAAAGAAATTGCATAATTAAACTACGAAGAAATAGAATAAGAAAAAAAAGCTACCTTTATTAATCAACAATATTCATTACACTTTGATTCCTTAGAAAATTATTACAAGTACTAGTTGCTTCTCGATCTCTTCTAAAGAGGTAGACGAACAGTTGATGATCAGCCTGGATGCATGAGCCGTCTGGGACTTTGTGATTGCGTCAGCTCTATAATTTTTCCAAGAGGCTCTCGGTCCTTATTTATAGTCCAAAGCCAGAAACCTTTGCTTCCAAATTTAGAAGTTAACAGAAAAGATTATCCCCAAAAATTCTCAGCCTCTATCTCCACAATCATGCTGCGGATCCGCGGCCCAAGGGGAGGTATGCCCGCGGATCCGCGGCCATTTAATCTCGTCCCTTCATCAAACTTCAGGGTCTCTGTCCTTGTGACATTTGGCGATCCTTGGAACCTTTGTATCATGGAAATATTCTCGAGGTTGCTGCCAGAGCAGTTTTATCAACTGAACAGACATCTACCTGGGAACCGTTACGTACAGCTAGTGCCGCTTGCGGTCTGTGGTTAAACCCACTGCTAGCGTAGTAGTCGAGTCTTTAGAGTCCCACACAGAGAGTTTCCCTGCTCCAGGCGAAACGATATAGAGATCGTATGGTTTTACGACAAGGGTTCGGACGCATACGTGTGTTTATGCACGTATGACATTCGGACAGTTTTTACTAGCCGGCTTTGGTTTAAGCCAGATTCTAGTATCGGGTTATTGGATTTATACAGTCTAAAGTTTTTTCGTGTTTTCACGGATAGGAGGGGCGTTCTCGTAATTTCGCGAGAAGTTTCTAGAAGGATGGTGACTTGGGGGTTTAGGTGGCATTTGCATTTATTGTTTTAATGACTCATTTGTGTGATTCATCCATGGAGTTAATGCTTCATTAATTATTCTAATGACTCATGAGATGAATCACTTATATGAATAAATGAAGCATGGTTGTTAAATCATTTATTTATTTATTTGATAAAAGATAATTCTTCATATATATTCAAATGAGTTCATTATCTCTTCTCATTCTCATGCTCACCTTCTCTCTCCTCAAGCTCTCTCTCTTCAAACCCTAATCCTCCCCTCTCATGTGTTGAGATCAAGAATTAGATAGACTAATTAACCCATAACCTCACTCTATATCACCTAGGTACCTTTGATTAGAAACTAAAGAAACCTAGTTACCTCAAGTTTATAGGTGAAGCTTGGAATAGAAGCTCTCGGGTGGATCGTCTATTACGTAGAGGAGGCCGAGGAGGAGGTGGATAACGAAAAGAAGAAGGACTAGGTTCACTAGGTATAATCTCTTTTCATAGTAGTTAAGAACTCCTATGCATGTGTTAGTTATAGTTTAGCAAAGATTCTTCGGTTAGTCGATGTTAACTCATAGAACAAGATTGTTTTTCATATTTCCGCCTCCCCGCAACTCGTGAAGTGTTGTACATCGACTTACAATGGTATCAGAGCCTCGCTAAACAATAATTAACTTATTAGAAAAGTCGTATGAATTTCGAACGCAAAACAAACCGGAAAAAACATCGATATCACTAAGTTTCTGTCGAATTTAAAACGAGGCCTGAAAATTTTTCAGGGACCTCTAAAATAACCAGCAGGGAATTATAAGGCTACAGGAGAAAAATGGGTTCATGAATCAGCCAAACTGCCGCGGAACCGCGGCCGATCCCACCGATCCGCCGCGGAGCCGCGGCCGAGTTGAAGCCGATTCAACCCATTTTGCTCCAGTAACTCTTTTGTGATGTTTTTGTATTTTCTGGAATGTTTATTTTCTGCTCAAGTCTCAGGTGCACAGAGAAGTTTTGGAGTAGAATCTAATGTGTTTGCTCGATCGAAATTATACGATGTTTGGCTAATTAGATTATATCTGTGAACTGTATAATGTGTTCGTAAACCTCCCCTAACTGCTAGTATGTCGGTTGGCAGGGGGTTGCACATTTCTGTAATGGATTTTACTGTTTGTGGTTATGAACTGTATTGGATTGTTGTGATGATTAGCCGGGGTTTGTGATGGGTTATTATATTCATTCATTCAATGTAATTGTAATATGTTGTAATATTATTTTGCGGGGCACATCCAGGTTGCGGTTGTAGCGTCTGTTGTATTATTTCATTTTACTGTTTTTGCTCCTAGGATAGACCCAAGGTGGGGTGCATAAACTACCGGGTACTTTGAAGTGTTTAGTGGCCTACTCACGTTGTTGAGGGAGACCGCTTCACTTCGAGTACTTGGCGGGTAGTTTACCGTACTCGTAGGGGTCTAGGATGGGGTAATGGCTATTCATCACAACTGTGTAATCCGTCTTTCGTTGCAGGCTCAAAAGAAACGCGGATTGCTTGCATATCCAATAATGTTCATCTGTGATCTGGAATGCCTATTATTGCGTCTGACGAATGTACAATATCTATATATGATAGCTATTTAGATGTTACTTATGCTTTACACCCGCGCTAGCCCAGCCCCCGCTCTGCCGTTAGTTAAGTAACCTAACGGGTGATGACGGGACCCAGTGGCGAATGCGGATGGCATAACAGGACGTTGTATTTTCGTTGTTTTCTACAATGATAGGTTAATGATGGGACGCATTATTATTAATGCAAAGAAAATAAACCAAAGTTTAATCATTGGAACAATTTAAAAGAATTAAAAGAAACCACTCGGTTAATTTTAAAACAGAAGATACTTTTAATTGCGGAGCTTTAACCACTCCTTTTTAAAAAGCTATCAGGTTCCTTCGGTTATATCAAGTTCACTACGTTCACGGTTTCGCCAAAACCATTCGTAGCCCTCCGTCATTTCATTTGAGTATTCAGTAGTATTCAAGCTATGTATTTTGACCTAACGCCAAGGCATAGTGTTTGGTAGCTGCTGGATATTCATTTGTTACATAGATAGATGAGTTAGTTTGGGACAGTCGTATTATCATTTTGGCCGAACGTCAAGGATATATACGGATGGGTTCAAATTAACAAGATAATGATGGGTAGAACTTGACATGTGACTTATGACATTTTGACCTAATGCCAAGGTAATAAGAGTATGGGGCAAAAATTTATATCGGGAATTTCTAAAGAAACTGAAATTTGCAAAGAAATGCATACCATTTAGAGTTTGATGAATGTTGGTAGGATTCCTTTAACATTATCATACGATGATATTTGGATCCCGATCCTACTGTGAGTATATGCTACTCATCAGGAGATTCGTCACTTAACGATCAATGCTATAAACCAAGTAGGTGTCGAGAAAGGTGTCAGTGGGGCTACGCCCCCAGAGAAAAGAGGTTATTTAATTAAGGAACTTCGCGAAAGCGTTGGAAAACCTCCCTCGAAGTATCGACACTGGCCTGGCTGAACGGTTAAGCAAGTATTGTACGGTGAGAATAGTCCTGGCTAGTTCTTCCTTTTTGGTTTGAGGAGGGATTCGAGAAACAGTGGGAGCCATCCAGTTTAGATAAACTAAAAACCACTCTAAACTTGCATGAGCATCATGCTAAAGTATTTCTTCTTTCTCTCCTACTTGCAGCGACCCTGAAAATGACTGGACTTAAGTTACTTTTAGAAAAAAAATATACTGACATGGTCAAACTATAAAGATTGGCTGCGGAATGTCAAAATGGCTTTGACTTATGACAGATTGGGGTATGTCCTCACCACTAAGGCACCGCAGTCCCAGGTCCCAAATCCAGTAATGCGGATAAGGAAATCCGCAAAACCTGGGAGTTAGATTGCGCGAAGGCCAAGTGCATCGTGTTTTCCTCGATGAACAATGAACATCAGAGGAGGCACGAGGATATGGATCTAGATGCCATATTTCTCCATACAAAGGAACTTTATGGAGAGCAATCTCGTATAGCAAGATACGAGACCTCAAAGAACTTGTTTCGAGCGAGGTTAGCCGTCAGATCATCGGTAGGAGAACATGTCCTAAAGATGATAGGCTATATTGAAGAGCTCGCAGACCTTGGGACGACTTTAGATAATGAGCTCTATACAGACTTAATTCTCCAGTCCCTTCCTTCCACCTACACCCAGTTTATTCTGAATTTCAACATTCAAAGAAAAGAAGTTGAACTTCCAGAACTCCTTAACATGTTGAGGAGTGCAGAGGGCACCTTGCAGAAGGCAAGGGAAACACCCGCTATGTTTGTTAGCGGTGCTTCTTCTTCCAGCTCCAAGGCTAGGGCCAAAGGAAAGAAGAAGAAGGCCGCCACCAAACCTAGAGGAGGTGTTAGTACGGTGGGAACGAAGGGAAAGAAAAAGATTGCGGTGCCAGTAATGGCCCAGGATGAGTGCTTCCATTATCATAGGAAAGGGCACTGGAAGAAAGACTGCAAGGCGTGGAACGCCAAGAACCAGGAACCGAAGTAAGCTGTGGCTTCGACTTCAGGTATGTTTGTAATTGAGAATTTTCTGTCAATCAACTCTACTTCCTGGGTATTGAATACCGGATCAGGATCTCATATATGCAATTCATTGCATGCACTGAGAAACCGTAGGGTGCTGAAGGAAAGTGATATGACCCTAAAGGTTGCTAACGGAGCTAGCGTGGGAGCTGTGTCCGTCGGGGATTATCACCTGAGATTGACAAGTGGACACATTTTGGTTTTACATAACTGTTTTTGTGTACCTAGCTTAACGTGTAATATCATATTAGTTTCCTTGTTATCAAATAAAGGTTATGATTTCACGTTTGTAAGTGATGTTGTTAACATCCACCTTAATCATGGTTTGATTGGGTCCGGTACACTGGATAACGGTATATATGTCTTAAACCAACTACAGATTTTCAATGTCCAGAACACACTAAAAAGAAAGTCTCCAGATTTAAATAAGGCTTTCTTATGGCATTGTAGACTGGGTCACATTAATGAGACAAGGTTAACTAAGTTACATAAAGAAGGATATTTGGATCCGTTCGAATATCAATCTTATGACACTTGTCAATCATGTCTCAAAGGAAAGATGACAAAGACTCCATTCACTGGACATAGAGTAAGAGCGAGCGAGCTCTTAGGACTCATACACAGCGATGTATGTGGTCCAATATCTACACATGCAAGAGGTGGTTTTTCCTATTTCATTACTTTTACGGATGATTACTCTAGGTACGGATTCATTTATCTGATGAAATATAAATCCGAGGCTTTTGAGAAATTCCAGGAGTATAAGAATGAAGTAGAAAACCAAACCGGCAAAAGTATCAAGACACTAAGATCTGATCGAGGTGGTGAATACTTAAATGCCGAGTTCCTAGGTTACTTAAAAGAGAAAGGAATTCTCTTTCAGCTTACTCCTCCATACACTCCACAGCATAATGGTGTATCGGAGAGACGGAATTGAACCCTATTGGATATGGTACGTTCCATGATGAGTAATGCTGAGTTACCGCGATCTTTCTGGGGATATGCGCTAGAATCAGCGGCATATATTTTGAACATGGTTCCTACCAAGACTGTGCCTATCACTCCATATCAGATTTGGAGTGGGAAGAAACCCCATCTTCAGTACATGAAGATATGGGGATGTCCAGCTTTTGTTAAAAAGCAGCATGTGGACAAGCTCGAGGCACGATCAGTACTATGTAAGTTTGTGGGATATCCAAAGAACTCCAGGGGTATCTATTCTATTACGCAGAGGAACAAAAGATTTTTGTTTCTCGTAATGCCCATTTTCTAGAACATCAGTTTTTAGAAAAGGAAACAAGTGGGAGCGAAATAGAACTGGAAGAAATTCCAGAACCACAAACTACTACTGAAAGTTTGGAAGAACCAGTAGTTCAAGAAGAACAGGACATTACCGCACCCCTCCGCAGAAGTAGTAGGCCATCTCATCCGCCTGAGAGATACTACGGTTTTCTCATAGATGGGGATGGAGAGGATTGCATCATTGATAATAATGAACCTACTAGCTTCCAGCAAGCCATCCAGAGCGGCGACTCGGTACGATGGTTAGATGCAATGCGGACCGAAATGGAGTCCATGTACACCAACAAAGTATGGACTTTGGACTTTGCTCCAGATGAGGTAAAACCCATTGGATGCAAATGGATCTTCAAGAAAAAGATTGGTGTAGATGGACTGGTAGAAACCTATAAGGCTAGACTTGTTGCAAAGGGTTTTCGTCAAAGACCTGGTTTGGAATATGACGAAACTTTTTCTCTAGTGGCTATGCTCAAATCCATTCGGGTCCTTCTTGCTATTGCTGCCTTCCATGATTATGAAATCTGGCAGATGGACGTAAAGACGGCTTTTCTGAATGGTAATTTAGAAGAGTACGTTTATATGGATCAGCCAGAAGGTTTCAATCAGAGTGGGAGCAGCGGGAAAGTATGCAAGTTGCTTAAGTCCATTTATGGACTAAAGCAGGCATCGCGGAGTTGGAACATCTGTTTTGATGAAACAGTCAAAGAATATGACTTTATCAAAAATCCAGATGAACCATGTATATATAGTAAAGTTGTAGCACGAAGTGTCGTGTTCCTCGTCTTGTATGTGGATGACATTTTATTGATAGGAAATGACATTCCTATGCTACAATTTGTCAAGGGATTCTTGTCACACAGGTTCTCCATGAAAGACCTGGGTGATGCCTCTTGCATTCTGGGGATCCGGATCTATCGTGATAGATCCAAAAGGATGTTGGGACTTTCACAGTCCAGGTATATCAACACTATACTGAAAAGATTCAGTATGGAAGATTCTAAGCGCGGTAATCTACCAGCTTGTCACGGAATCACCTTTTCCAAAAAGATGTCTCCTAAGACTGATTTGGAAAGGGATCGCATGTCCATTATACCCTACGCTTCTGCGGTAGGCTCTATAATGTATGCGATGTTGTGCACCAGACCAGATGTAGTTTACGCACTCAGCGTGGTAAGCCGGTATCAGTCAGACCCAGGGGAGAATCACTGGATAGCAGTAAAGAACATTCTCAAGTACCTGAGAAGGACTAAGGAGATGTTATTGGTTTACGGCAGAAAAGACCTCAAGATCGAGGCCTTTGCTGATTCCGGCTTTCAGAGTAATAAGGACGATTCCAAGTCCATGTCTGGTTATGTCTTTACCCTCAATGGAGGGGCGGTATGCTGGAAGAGTTCCAAGCAGGACACCGTTGCTGATTCGACTATGGAAGCGAAGTATATTGCTGCTTGTGATGCCGCAAAAGGAACGGTCTAGATGAAGAAGTTCCTAACAGAACTTCAGGTGGTTCCTACCATAGTTGATCCAATACCTCTGTTTTGCGACAACAACGGAGCTATAGCTTTAGCGAAGGAACCAAGGTCCCATCAGAAGTCCAGACACATCTTAAGTCGGTATCACCTGATCATGGAGATCATAGATCGCCGGGAGATCGAGGTCCGGAGAGTTGCTACTGAAGAGAACATTGCTGATCCATTCACAAAGGCCCTACCTCAGATTCAGTTCGAGAGGATACTCGAGATCATCGGTCTTCGATATGCCAGTACATGGCCCTAGTTCAAGTGGGAGATTGTTAGTGTATATGTCCTAGGGGCCATTATTGTATCATACTAGTTTGTATATTACTTAATGGAAGCTTGGGATATTCACAGTTATATAACATTCTTGCTAAACATGGTAGTATGCTATTTGGTTTTATCTATCTTAATATGTATGTTCGTATTGATAGAGCCCTTAGGATCTTGCTTGACTACCAGCGTTGTGATGGCAGTCATACTAGTGGGGGCAGGGTAGTCTACAAGCACATCCTTTTCCAGGTCCCTAGTCGTAGGATTATCGAGACAGGGCATCGATACTCCGGAGTAGACTAGTGTGTACGCTTCTCATTCCAGTTGGGGAGATGGTCTGTCCCACAGCCATCAGTACGTCATACTGGTGATAGTATACAGGTGCTCATTGGGTTACGGGTACACCGGACATGACTCGCAGGGAACTGTTGGTTGGTATTATACCCGTCGTCAGTTAACAGTTCCCAGGTGACATGAGTACAGCATAGTCCGTAGACTTGACACTGCTACTTCGCCTCGAGTGTGTCCCACTATTCTTAGATTGCTACCCTACCATGGCTCAAAGGAGTCGTGCAAACAGGTAGCAGTTGGGTGCAGTCCCGAGCACTTGGAGGCAGTGGCGGTTAGACAGGATTCGTCTCTCCCGGTATTGGGAGTTGATATCGCGCTGTGTCAGAGAGCCATTACGCAAAGTCCCTGGCCAGGACAACCGAGATTTACTGGTAGGTTCCATTAGTTTCTCAAGGTGTAATAGGATACGCTCCAACACGACTTAACTGCCCTTTTTTTCAAAGGAAAGAAACCGTGGAGCTGAAATAACTCACTGAGAACACCTTTTTTGCGACTTGGACGGTCGATGCTGCCATTTTTGCGACGTGGACGGTCGGTTCTGCCATTTTAGCGACGTGGATGGTCTGTTTTTCCCTTTATGCGACTTGGACGGTCGATGCTGCCATTTTTTCATTGTGGACAGTCGGTTATACCATTTTAGCGACGTGGATGGTCGGTTCTGCCCTTTTTGAGACTTAGACGGTCGGTGCTGCCATTTTTATGACGTAGACGGTCGGTTTTGCTATTTTAGCAATATAGACGGTCGGTTCTGCCCTTTTTATGACTTAGACGGTCGATGCTGCCATTTTTGCAACGTGGACGGTCGATGACTTGCTTCGCTTCTTATGGTGTCGGGATTTGATTTAAGTTGCTCCGCTTTCTGCGGTGTCGGGGTTGAAGTTGTAAGTGCACGGCGGCGCCTCGGCCGTCAATCCGACGCCGGAATGCGGAAGCGATGCTTTACTTTAATTTTTCAAACCGGCACCACCGCGCACTAAAAACCCAGATCGTGCCATTAAGCTAGTCCTAGCTAACTACGAGATGGGAAGAGAAATATACCGAGTGATCCGTGTCCTCCGGTCTTCTCATCGTCGTCCCGATCTCCCGCGGAATGTCCGGTCTCCACCAAGTCGCCGGAAGGGCACCACGTAGCCGGCTTCTTTTACAGGCTCTCTCCTCTATACCGAGGCAACTCGGGCATGAAGTTGGCGAGTCGACGTGCCCAAGGTTTGCTGTAGAATCGTGTAGAGAACTATGTGTCTCATGGGGTTCATGGAGGTTGCCATTTGGTGGAGGAAATGAAGTGAGCTTGTGGAGATTGAACTTGTGGGATTTTACAAAGCTAGAAGAACAAAAATCCCACACCAAACTTTTGGGATAGCCCCTCCCTCTCTTTGGCCGGCCTTGGCATGGTGGTCGGGTGAGAATGAGAGAGAGGATGTGTATAACAAAGGAGTGAGCCAATAATGCAAGAGAAAATCATATGTGATCATGAAAAGAAATCATTATAAACAAAGCCACACTCCACCAACCATCATCATCATAACAAAGGTCAAGCCATCATGAAAGAAGAAGTCAAATGGTCAAGGGATGGTGCAACCATCATGACACTACAAGATGCAAATAACACCATCCATAAATTCTTATTTGCACAAATGCAAATAAGCCCTTCTCCACCAATCTTCGGCCAATGAAAGATACAAAGAAATATGGCCGAAACGGAAAACAAACTGGCAACTCCAAAAACCTGATCCCGTAATAAATTACAGGAAATCCCCGCTACTGTGTATACACACCCGCATTTGTATTCCGACCGAAATACAAATGCAATGAGACAAAATCTACACTGTACAATACTAGGATCCGGCTTAAACCAAAGCCTGCTAGTATTAACCGTCCGATCCTGATCCGTGCAATGCCGCACGTATCTGATCGAACTCTGCCATATCTCCATACGACCTCTACAGCGTTTCGCCCGAAAACTTGAGCAACTGAATGTGGGGGGCTCTAAAGACTCGTCAATACTATAGCTGTGGATTTAACCACTAGCACGTCAGAGGTATTAGCCATACGTGACGGGCTACCAGCTATTGACCAAAAGGGACGTCGATGAGCGAACTCATCCTGACACCCTACTGAGCCTGTCAGTGACAATATCCGTACAGTCCGGTTCGTTCGTCTATAAGCATTGCATGGCGGGCCTAGGGGGTTGGTAAAAGTCAGACCCCCAAAAGCGGTACAAGTCGTGTCGGAGTGTAGCCCAGAACACGCTGAGATACTACTGAAATACCTACCAGTAAATCTCCTGCCTTGGCCAAGGACTTTCATGTAAGGGCTCTCCTAGACACAGCGCGACCTCACCACGATACCGGGAGAGACGAACCCCCGAAGATCCTCTCACTGCCTCCATGTGGCTCGGGACTGCACCCAATTAAAACCTGTTTGCACGTCTCCTTTGAGCGTGGTAGGGTAGTAATCAAAGTACAGTGGGAACTCATACAAGACAAATAACGATCCTCAGGTCGATGAACTAACCTGTACACATGTCACCAGGGAACTGCTATCTGACGTCAAGTATAAGACCAACTAGCGTGTTCCCGGCGAGTCCTGTCCGGTGTACTCATAACCCAATGAGCACCTGTATACATCTTAGGTGAACCAACTGACACCAGTGGCTTGAGAGACCGGCCACCGCCCCTCGTCAGGGTCTCGACTGTATACACTAGTCTACTTTGGAGTATCGATGCGCTGTCTCGAAACTCCCACGACTAGGGACCTTTTAAGGATGTGCTTATAGACTACCAGCTCTCACGTATATGATCGCCCTCATACTGCTGGCAGTCAAGCAAGAATCCTAGGGGCTCTATCAACGTGTAATAGTGATCTGTCAGGTCACCTAAAGCAGTACACGATGATAAAGGTAAACCAGATAGCATACTATCATCTTGAGTAAGACTGTCCTACCGGGATAGGTCCTCCCTCAATCATTGCAATCACGTGCCTGTGATCCAATAATTGACTTTGAGGGCACTATCTCCAACAATCTCCCATTTGCACTCAAGGCTAATTATTGCGATGTCGCATACTCACAGCCCGTGTGATACCGAACACCCAACTCCTCTACTAGTCAGTCTCACAAATTCCGTTTGCGAAACTATTGCGTTCGAGGAATAGCCTCAGTGAGTGGATCCGTTTTGATGTTTCTTTCTATGTCTCTCTATATCTCAAGTTCGCGAAGAAAGCCATCTCCCGAAATGAGCAATACCTGTCTTAGAATATGTCTGGATGTCTGATGGGACCTAGCTCATAAATGAACTCCAAATCCAAACTTCTTAGACTGTATCGTCAACTGAACTTAATCAGTATCCTGCGCCATGCCTCCCTCAGTATTGCCTTGGACCACCTGTCCAAAATACTGCCCCTCGTCAGAAGGAAAACTATAACTCTGACAACCTCCCTATCGTCCAAGTCACCTTGGAAGCCTGGAATGATAACTGTCTCCCGAATGAGGCTGTCGTTATCATATCCCTAGAACATCCACTTATGTTCTAAAACTACTTCCGACTGTTTCTCCAGGATTGGATCAATATCAACTTATTGCATCTACTGCAAGAACAACATCTGGTGTGGTACTTGACATCTCATGATTGATTCAATTGCCTAAGCAAGTGATCTGCCAATCATGCACATCCCTCTCCCCTTTAGTCTGTAAGACACCTTTAGAGAGGGTGACTCCATCACCTGCAGGTACACTACCGTGCCAGGAGTCGTCCATTCTAAATACTCTTAGAATGCTGTTTAAGTACCCTTAATTGGGAAACCACCCAAATCTAGATCTAAAACCATAGATCTAGTAACCAGTATGTCTGATATAATGTCCAAGTCCCATGTGGAGAAACCACTGTGTGACGACCAAAGTATAACCGATCGTAGTATAGGAATATCACTTTCTACTCTGTGTATGTTATCCAAATACCAGGACATCACACCCTACTACCTTCTTAACAGATCCATCCCCTATTCTGATGAAGTCAAACCTATGACTGTCACATCAGAAATTGATGATCTATCTCCGCTATATCTGCTTTAGTCTATAAATAGACATAAGCCACTTGTCCACCAATGCTTCCGCTGCTCCCACTGACTACGACAACTCTCTGGCAGAGTCATATAGACGTGCACTTCTAAAGCTAGTTTAGAACGATGCTATACTCATCCTCCTGCCGGGTCTCACGGTCTGGAACAACAGCAATGGCAAGTCAGGGTAAACAATAACCTCCCTGTCACCGTCCTTGAGGCTACCGGAGTACCTCTCGGGTGCCTGAGGTTACCCACCGTATCTGCGGAGTGGCCAATGGATAGTCAAACCAGATTGAATCTTTAGGTTCCTATCAAATCCTCAGTAATCGTTTGTGGTTCTGGAATCATTTCCAGTTCTACCATACTCCCACTACTGCTTTCTGAAAAAATCCATTTTTATTAAAACTGTGGCGAGTCTAGAACAATATCACTATTGATCTTCCAGATGATAGAAAGTCAACCCTCGTCATAGCCTGGGTCAACCCACAAACAGCCATTACAGAAACATGCCTTGAGTTATCCAGAGTCTGGTTTTAAGCATAGGCCGGACAACTCCCCGTACCTTAACATCGTTGAGATATGAACTGTTCTATATCCAATATAGAACTAGAGGCACTGATTTAATTGAACCAGATTCAAACCATGCAGCTGTCTCCAGTGCATGTCTACTAAATGGAAAGAGGCTGATCAGCGTTACTCAACTTAGGAGTACTTCCAATTATGAGTAACCTGAAAGAGAAGCAAGTTCTCTTAATCATTACTATCAACTGAATACCGTACACAAGTATCTACATCTTCAATCTCCTTGAAGAATCCCGATACTTGCAACACCTGGTTCTCTACTTTATTCATATACCTATAACTTCTCAAAATTCAGACCATGTGTTTCCACGAAACACCTGTCTAAAAACTAGAGAAGTCATAAGTAAACCGAATATAGTACGAGGACCAACCCCTCTGTCCTAATGGACACTGGACAATATACAATACTCTGTACAAGTCCCTTGAGATTGGTGCATTATAACGGATATTCAAAACCAAATATTCGCCGTCCGGCAAACAACCCAGGTGACTTCCTCAAATATCACCAATTACAACGAATTCCGATATAATGAGGACGATCACCTAATTCCCAATAACTTACTCCCACTCATCATCTGTAAAACCATACAGATGTGAGAATCAAACTTGGTAAATACATACCCTGGAGCAAGTGTCTAATTGGGAAATCAGTTTTCTTTTAACAGTACACAGTGAAACTGAAACATTGAAATGTTTCGATGGGGTATCCTGGTATTCCTAGTAATGCCTCTTCCAGATTCACAACTGTAACCGTATAAATCTCTGCCACCTCTCTAAATCCCTTCATATGTCTTTAGTCATTACCTTCTGTACACCCTTTTAGGCCAAATGGTTTTCTTCCTTCCCTACCGTTCGGCACCAGCCTATGGTTTGGAAGAAGACTATCCAATAAGCATAATGGGTGTACTGTCCTAATCCTAGGAGCACTCGCAATGCGATAGAAGGTGAAGATAAAAGACAACCGAATAAACCTTATTCCTATTTCTCCTGAACCAGAATCCATCCCCGAACTGGAACAAGTTCCTTTCGAGTTCGTATATAACCATACGATGGAATATCCAATAAACTGTGGATCTTCGTAGTGATACGGAGTGTCCTGGAGAAATACAAAGGTGATGTAGGAGTGGTAATGAAATATTTGGTTTGCTCATGAATATCAGTAGCAATTTACTTTGCCCTCTTACTAATCCCTTTCTTTGTCTTTACATAATAGCTTCTGTACACCATCGATAGGCTAATTGGTTTTCTTCCTTCCCTACCGGTCGGCACTTGCCTATGGTTTGGAAGAAGACTATCCAATTTGCGTAATAGGTGTACTATCTCCTAAGCCAAGGAGTACTGATAACTTGAGAGAAGGTAAAAAGAAAAGACAACTGAATAATCCTATCCGTTTTCTCCAGAATGGGAAACCATCCTCGAATAAATCCCTTTGAGTTCGTATATAACCATACGATGGTTTTGTCCAATGGAAGTGGACGTTCGTAATAATACGGGATGTCCTGGAGAAAAGGGTAAAAGTAGGAGTGGCAATGAGGTGTGCAACTCTGACAATCCAAAAGCAAGTGTTTAAGAAGGTTCGGTCAACTTGGTCTCTGAGTCATAGTCTAAGGTCGGGTGAATGGTCGCTGCCAAAGAGAGAGAGAAAAGAAACACTCAGCGTGCGCTCTAACCTAGATTAGAATGGTTACCAATTTATCTAATCTGGAAACCTCCCACTGTACCGTCAAATTCTCCTCCAAACCTGAAAGAAGAATTAGTCGGGATGACCCGAGAAGTAAACCAACTCATCAGTGGGAATCGGGATCCAACTATCATCGCATGATAACGTGACGGAATCCGCTCACACTATCATACTCCAGAAGGTATGCGCATATCTGGCAAGTTTTAGTTTCTTTTGAAACTCCCGATGTGATTTTTGCCCTATGCTCTTATGACCTTGGCGTGAGGTCAAAATATCATAAGTCACATGTCAAGTTCTACCCATCATTGTCCAGGTTAATTTGAACCCACCCGTACATACCCTTGACGTAGGCCAAAATAGTAGTACGACTATCCCAAACCAACGCATCTATCTATGCAACAGCTAAATATCCGGCAGCTACCAATCACTATGCTTTGGCGTGAGGTCAAAATACATAGCTTAAATACTACCGAATATTTAACCGAAATGATGGAGGGCTACGAATGGTTTCTGCCGAAAACCTTTAACGTAATGAACTTGATATCGTTGAAGGAACGGATAGCTTTATAAAAATATAGTGACGAAAACCTTTGCTAAAGAGGTCACTCCCGGTGAAGGGATCTCAGCTCTTTCCCCGTAGAATGAGGTACAGGATATTCCAACTGAATACCACGATGCAAAGCAAAAGTAATCGGCTATAGTGAAGTTATTGCCCTGACGCAAACTTTTATCCAAGGGGCCACTCCCGGTGAAGGGATCTCTGCCCTTGTCTCGTCGACTGAGGAGCAGGATATTCCAACTGAATACCACTGTGCAAAACAAAAGTGAACGTCCTTGCAAATAACAGCTTTTTGAAAAATGTTCCAACAACATCAGATTAGGTTTGTTTTTAACTTGCATTGATCCGAATCAACGCAGTCCCATCAATTGATCACACCACAAAGAACGAAAATATACTGATATACGTATATGCCATCCGCATTCGCCACTGGGTCCCGTCATTACCCTTTAGGTTAGCTAACTAACGACAGAGCGGGGACTGGACTAGCGCGGATGCAAAACATATACAACATCTACTAGTATATATATCAATATATAATATTTCGCTCAAGGCGTGATAAAATGCAACATCACAGAAATGTACAGCATCACAGAACAATACAGATATCTGGGATCCCCGGGTTCCACAGAGCCGCTGAAACCTGACGTTCCCCTGGTCGTGTGGATATCCTGTGCAATGAAATCCGAGACCCCTACGGGCGGGCAAGTTACCCGCCAAAACCTGAAGCGAGGCAGCCCCCTTCAGCAACGTGAATGGACCACCCGGCACTTCACGGAATCCGGTAACTTGGGCACCCCTCCTGGGTCAACCTGTACCCCCTACGAGTGCGGCGAATAGCCCGCTAATTCTAGAGTGAAGCCCCCTCCGTCTCAATGCCATGAGATGCGGGCTTGTTTCCCTCTAGAACCCGGCTATCCGTGCACCCCTCCGCGGGGCAATCCTAGTACAGAAAGTAAAATATACATACAATGGGTACATCGACCGCAACCTGGTCGTGCCCTAAAATAATAATACAAACAGGCAGTGATGGCAGTCCACATGTCGGACGCTCACCCCGTAATATCAAATGTACATAATACAACAAAACTGTACTAGCATTGCATCCAGGCTATCCCCACGACCAATCCGCAACATCACAGCACAATCACAGAATATCAACGTGAATGTCACGTTCGCAAATCTGTCTAACCAGGCTATAGCAGTTAGACTGGATTTACCGATCAAGTGACATTCACGGTCGCAGATATAATGTAAAAACTGTGAACTAACATGTTTAAAATATCCGATCGATCAAATTTTACCAAGTGGGCCCCAAGCATTACTGTAGCAGTAAAAGAAATCCTGGGCCCAAAAATAATATTCCAAAACCCCAATTTCACTGTTTAAAGATCATTGTGCAAAATTGGTGCACTGAAGGCACTAAACTGTGGCGGAACCGCGGCCAGAAGTGGGGTTTGGCCGCGGTTCCGCGGTCATCCTACACCATCAGTTCACCAAATTTTCACAGAATTCTTATCTGTCTCTGCACATCACTCTGCAACATACTGAAAAATTTTTGGAGCCAAAAAAATTTCGACAGAAAACTGATATGCATGAAAACGTGATTTTGGGATTTTTGCTCGATCGAAACTTTAAACACGTTAAACAAAGCTAGACTAGGTTAATGGCGAGGCTCTGATACCACTGTAAGTGCACGGCGGTGCCCCGGCCGTCAATCCGACGCTGGAATGCGGAAGCGATGCTTTACTTTAATTTTTCAAACCGGCACCACCGCGCACTAAAAACCCGGATCGTGCCATTAAGCTAGTCCTAGGTAACTACGAGATGGGAAGAGAAATATACCGAGTGATCCGTGTCCTCCGGTCTTCTCGTCGTCGTCCCGATCTCCCGCGGAATGTTCGGTCTCCACCAAGTCGCAGGAAGGGCACCACGTCGCCGGCTTCTTTTACGAGCTCCCACCTCTATACCGAGGCAACTCGGGCACGAAGTTGGTGAGTCAACGTGCCCAAGGTTTGCTGTAGAATCATGTAGAGAACTATGTGTCTCATGGGGTTCATGGAGGTTGCCATTTGGTGGAGGAAATGAAGTGAGCTTGTGGAGATTGAACTTGTGGGATTTTAAAAAGCTAGAAGAACAAAAATCCCACACCAAACTTTTGGGATAGCCCCTCCCTCTCTTTGGCCGGCCTTGGCATGGTGGTCGGGTGAGAATGAGAGAGAGGATGTGTATCATAAAGGAGTGAGCCAATAATGCAAGAGAAAATCATATGTGATCTTGAAAAGAAATTATTATAAACAAAGTCACACTCCACCAACCATCATCATCATTACAAAGGTCAAGCCATCATGAAAGAAGAAGTCAAATGGTCAAGGGATGGTGCAACCATCATGACACTACAAGATGCAAATAACACTCTCCATAAATGCTTATTTGCACAAATGCAAATAAGCCCTCCTCCACCAATCTTCGGCCAATGAAAGATACAAAGAAATATGGCCGAAACGGAAAACAAACTGGCAACTCCAAAAACCTGATCCCGTAATAAATTACAGGAAAACCCCCCTACTGTGTATACACACCCGCATTTGTATTCCGACCGAAATACAAATGCAATGAGACAAAATCTACACTGTACAATACTAGGATCCGGCTTAAACCAAAGCCTGCTAGTATTAACGGTCCGATCCTGATCCATGCAATGCCGCACGTATCTGATCAAACCCTGCCATATCTCCATACGGCCTCTACAGCGTTTCGCCCGAAAACTTGAGCAACTGAATGTGGGGGACTCTAAAGACTCGTCAATACTATGGCTGTGGATTTAACCACTAGCACGTCAGAGGTATTAGCCATACGTGACGGGCTACCAGCTATTGACCAAAAGGGACGTCGATGAGCGAACTCATCCTGACACCCTACTGAGCCTGTCAGTGACAATATCCGTACAGTCCGGTCCGTTCGTCAATGAGCATCGCATGGCGGGCCTAGGGGGTTGGTAAAAGTCAGACCCCCAAAAGCGGTACAAGTCGTGTCGGAGTGTAGCCCAGAACACGCTGAGATACTACTGGAATACCTACCAGTAAATCTCCTGCCTTGGCCAAGGACTTTCATGTAAGGGCTCTCCTAGACACAGCACGCCCTCACCCCCAATACCGAGAGAGACGAACCCCCGAAGATCCGCTTACTGCCTCCATGTGGCTCGGGACTGTACCTAACTAAAACCTGTTTGCACGTCTCCTTTGAGCGTGGTAGGGTAGTAATCAAAGCACAGTGGGAACTCACACGAGACAAATGACGATCCTCAGGTCGATGAACTAACCTGTACACATATCACCAGGGAACTGCTATCTGACGTCAAGTATAAGACCAACTAGCGTGTTCCCGGCGAGTCCTGTCCGGTGTACTCATAACCCAATGAGCACCTGTATACATCTTAGGTGAACCAACTGACACCAGTGGCTTGTGAGACCGGCCACCACCCCTCGTCGGGGTCTCGACTGTATACACTAGTCTACTCTGGAGTATCGATGCCCTATCTCGAAACTCCCACGACTAGGGACCTTTTAAGGATGTGCTTATAGACTACCAGCTCTCACGTATATGATCGCTCTCATACTGCTGGCAGTCAAGCAAGAATCCTAGGGGCTCTATCAACGTGTAATAGTGACCTGTCAGGTCACCTAAAGCAGTACATGATGATAAAGGTAAACCAGATAGCATACTATCATCTTGAGTAAGACTGTCCTACCGGGATAGGTCCTCCCTCAATCATTGCAATCATGTGCCTGTGATCCAATAATTGACTCTGAGGGCACTATCTCCAACAGAAGTTGACTTGCTCCGCTTCTTGCAATGTCGGGGTTGAATTATTTGATTTGATTTGTTTTAGAAGTTCCCTACATATCCAGCGGGACTTTTGAGCTTAAAGTGCTGCTGGGTGGGACTTTGATTTGATCTGTTTAATTTCTGCCTTATTTTGCGGGATTTTTAAATTTAAGAGGAACTTAGAATTTGGATTTTGTGTGGCTTCAGCATTGCTGCATTGGAATAATGCCAGGAGCAACTCATCATTTGCCCCGGGAGGACTTGCGATTTGGTTTTTGGGTCGGCATCAGCTTTACTGCACTGGAATAATGCCAGGAGCAACTCATCATTTGCCCCGGGAGGATTTCGGATTTGGTTTTTGGGTCGGCATTAGCGCCGCTAACACTGAAGCAATGCCAGGAGTGACTCATCATTTGTCGTTAGGAAAACATGGGATTTAGGTTTTGGGTTGGCATCAGCACCGCTAACACTGAAGCAATGCCAGGAGCGACTCATCATTTGCCGTTAGGAAAACTTGGGATTTAGGTTTTGGGTCGGCATCAGCACCGCTAACACTGAAGCAATGCCAGGAGCGACTCATCATTTGCCGTTGCCCGTTGGGTAGCGATGGCTTAGGAGACAGGTTTAGATCTCTATCATCTAAGGCTTTTCAATTTTATGAGCTGTAAGGGTCTCATAAAAGCATTTTCTCCCTACGAGTCGAGAGGATCTCGCAGGTGTATGTTCTCTTTAGGAATCATGAGGATTCCTAAGTGTGTTGCTCTTTTGTGAGTCGTAAGGATCTCACGTAGGGATTTTCTCCTCACAAGGTCGAGAGAACTTTGTGAGTATATTTTATCTCTTTTCACGAGTTTACACCCATTCGGGTTTTCACAAACTCGCCGGCAATCCTGCTGTTTTTACTCACAGAGCCCTTTCGGGATTTCATCCGTGCCCGTTTTTCTTATGGACATACCATTTTTTTTGTTTTTTTATCGCTGGTGGAACTTTAAAAGTAGTCTCGCCTCCAGGACTTAGGAGATATAGGGGTTGTTTACGCCCATGAATTGTATACGGTTTTACAGGATGTATGATCCAAACCGTAGGGCCGGTGTGCTCAATTCGTCTGCGACTTGGAGCATTCACGTATAGTATTTTTTGAGATATCAGCCATTGATGGGTAGCATGTGCCTTTCTCCCTCAGCACTTATTAGTTGGTACGATCCTCCATCGAACACTTTCTCGATGACGCATGGTCCTTTCCAGTTTAGCTCGAATTTTCCTTTGGCATGTCAATTGGGGATGATCAGCCTTTTGAGGACCAACACCAATTCACCTTTCTTGAAAGCGCAGAGATGGGTCATCTTGTCATAGGCCCATGACATTTAGACTTGGTATAGCTCCAGATTTTGCTGCACCGCGAGCCTCCTTTCTTCGAGAGCGTCAAGCTCTTCGAGCCGAAGGAGGACGTTTTCCCCCTCCATCAACTCGTGTTGGACGACCATTCGTAGGCTTGGAACTTCAACTTCGAGCGGGAGGATTGCTTCCACTCCAAAGAGTAGTGAGTATGGAGTGGACTGAGTTTGAGTGCGGTGTGTGGTACGATATGCCCACAACACCTCATTAAGTTTGAGATTCTAGTCTCTTTTGTTGACTGAAGCATTTTTCCTCAGGAGCTTGCATAGAGTTTTATTGAAGGCTTCGGCTAGCCCATTGGCCCTTGGGTTATAGATGGAGGAATATCACCAGTCTATCTTATGCTGAGTAGCAAACCTTGAGATTTTGAAGCTCTTGAAAGAAGGCCCGTTGTCAGAAATGATTCTTTTTGGTGTATCGAAGCGGTATAGAATATTATGTCTAAAGAACGTCAAAATATCTTCTGTTTTGACTTCTTTTAGCGAGACAGATTCAGCCCATCTGGAGAAGTAGTCTGTCGCAGCCAATATGAACCGGTGGCCTTTAGATGATGGAGGATCAATTGGGCCAATTATGTCGGTGCCCCAAACTTCGAATGGCCACGACGCCACCGTAGGATGCAACAGATTGGGATGCTTGTGAATGAAATCACCGTGAATTTAGCAGAGATGGCATTTCTTTGCATGCTCTTCGCAATCCCTTATTATTGTGGGCCAGTAATATCCAAGCCGTTTGATCTGAAGCTGCATTTTGGGGCCGGAATGGTGAGCCCCGCGGACGCCCGAGTGAACTTCTTTCATGACTTTTTAGGCTTCGGCCGATGACAGACATCTGAGCTAGAGTTGGTCATATGATCTGCGGTATAGCATATTATTTACAAACACGGATCCGAAAGCTCTCTTCTTCAGCTGAATCCTCATAAATTTTTCTTCGGGCAGCTTGTCGTATCGGAGGTACTCTATGAAGGGTTCTCTCCAATCGGGCTCGTCTTGAATGATCGAAGCTTCTTCGGCAGGATTGTTCTCTTAATCTACGATTTTTTCTTCTCGCAAAGAGACTGGAGGCAGAATTTGCCAGCTTCTGACTGTGATTAGAATTTCATCCATGTCAGGATCAGTTACCTCTTTAGCTAGGCGAGCGAGTATGTCGGCTTTTCTGTTCAACACTCTAGGGACTCTCATTAGTTCAATGTGAGTGAACCATTTTATGAGTTCCACCACTCGGCTTCTATATCGAGCTAAATCGGGTTTGTATATCTTATAGTCACCGCTTACTTGGTTGACGGCAAGCTGGGAGTCACCGTAAACCCATAGCCAAAGGATTTCCATTTCTATAGCGAGCTCTAGACCAGCTATCAGAGCTTCGTACTCAGCCTCGTTGTTTGTGCGAGGCTCGGTGAGAGAAAAAGAACGTCATAGGGTTCCCATCGATGGCGTGATGAACACCAATCATATCCCTACTTTTATCTGCGGGATGCTTGATTTGCCGGAGCTCCTTATTCATGAGGCTCTATCGAAGTAGAGCTCCCAACATGGCTTATTTTTCTTGAGGTGCAGCACTTGTTCGTCAGGTAACTTGCAATTGAGTGGTGAACCTTCTAGTACGGGATGGGTATCAAGGAAGTCTGCAAGAGATTGCCCTTTTACTGCTTTCTGAGGAATATAACTATGTCAAATTCAAGTAGCATGACAGCCCATCTTTCCATTCTACCGGGTAGGCTTGCTTTGGTCATTAAGTGTTTGAGTGGGTCGACCTTAGAGCTCAGCATAACCCGATGAGCGAGCAGATAGTGCCTCACCTTTTTCACAGTGAACATCAGAGCCAAGCATTGCTTTTCAATTGGGGAATAGTTGTGTTCTGCCCCGACTAAAGTTCGATTGAGGTAGTAGAGTGCATATCCTTTTCCCTCCCATTATTCTGGGCAGGAGCGCACCGAGTGACTCATCTAGCATGGTAGTATAGAGAATCAACGATTTATTTGAAATAGGAGTAGCAAGCACTGGAGGGTGAAACAGGTACCGTTTGATGCTTTCGAACGCTTCTTGATATTCAGCATCCCAGACAAAAAGAGCTCCTTTCTTTATGATCTTTGAGAAGGGTCTACATCTCCCCAATAAATTTGAGATAAACCTTCGTATATAGGCAAGCTTGCCTTGAAAAGATCTTAGCCGCGTCAGATTCTTCGGAGGGGGCATCTCCATGATGGCCTTTATCTTGGATGGGTCAATTCGATCCCTTGATGTCGGACTATGAAGCCCAGGAATTTTCCCGATGACACGCCAAAAGTGCACTTCAAAGGATTCATCTTTAGATCATATTCCCTCAGTCTAGTGAGAACGGTCCTAAGATCTTGGAAGTGATCGGCCTTGGCTTTAGTCTTGGCGACCAGATCATCAACATAACATCGACGACTTTATGGATTAGGTCATTAAAGATATTGGTCACTGCCCTTTGATATGTAGCACCTGCGTTCTTCAGTCCGAACGACATCACTTTGTTACAGTATATGCCGATCGGGGTTCGAAATGCTGTATGCCTCTTATCTTCAGGCGACATTTTTATCTGATTGTACCTAGACGAACCGTCCATGAAGGTGAACAGCTCGTAATTTTAGGTGTCATCGACCATCATTTCCATGACCGGAAGCGGGAAATCATTTTTATGGCATGCCTTGTTAAGGTCCCTGAAATCGACACAAACCTGTATATGCCCATTTTCTTCTTTACTGGGACAATGCATACGATCCAGTCTGCGTATCTCTCTTCCCTGATGAAGCCAGCATCGATAAGTTTCTTAGTTTCCTCTATGGCCTTTTCTTCCAGCTCCCTTTTCATTCTTCGATGAGCTTGTTTGACAGGCTTGGCATCAGGAGATATAGCCAGCTTATGCACAGCCACATCAGGGGAGAGGCCAGACATTTCTTTGTACGTCCACGCAAAGCAGTCGGCGAACTCATGCAGCAGGGAAATTATTTGCTCTTTTATTTTCTCTGAAAATAGTGAGCTGATGTAGATCGACCTTGGATTATCAGGCATTCCCAAATCGATGTCAGTTATCTCATCGAAGGTTACTTGTCCGCCATCTTCGAGCTCTTGAGGAGCTTCTTCTGGCTTGGCTATCTCGTCATCATCATTTGACCTTTCACTGGTTTCACTAACATAGATCATGTAGAATGCCTTTGAATCAGGATGGATGAAACCTATGCCCCGCCTATCTGGAATTCATCCATCGATGAGTGCTCGGACCTGAGGCGGATGTGATAGCCCTTCATAAAACTTTGCTTCAGGCTCCGTTTGATATAACCGGCTTCCGTACCTTTTGAAATATTCCCGCATCTCGGGCGCATAGTATCTGAGATTGAGGACGGCTCTTATGCCTCTCTCATAGGGAAGGCACGCGATAGAAAAATCGTCCGGGTGCACAACAGGATTTAACCCATAAAACAGGATGCCCTTCTGTCCACTTTTCCTTTCGGGAACGTAGAAAGTTTTCAGCTGGACCATGGTTGAGACTGACAATGCATCGAGCTCTTTGCACATATGCTCCAGCACCCTTGTGACGTCTAGGGACCCTTCTGCAGCTTCGAAGGTCTCTTGTAGCTTTTCTTATTACGTGGGGGCCCAATCTGTATAGCTGTTGAAAGGCAGGTTCTCCTCCTCCGACTCTTCAGTGTCGCTGCCTAAACGAGGGTGAATTTTGCTGTCGGATGGGCCTTCGATATCAGACTCGTTCGTAACACTATCGAAAAGAGGGCGGTTTTTATGGACGGACGGACTTCCAACGTCGGACTCATCAGTGTCATTGCCGAAATGCGGACGCACTTGGGGGTTTTTGCTTTTGAAAGTGACAGCCGGCTCAAACTTTCTTTTGAATTTCGGGGCCGTTCTGTCTTTGGTCAGCTGTGGCTCAGCACTTTGGAGGTTCACAAAGTACCGAGAATCTTCATATCGGACTTCATGCACACCGAACGGCTGGATGTCTCCGTCAATGTGTCTTTCTTTGCCATTTTTAGTAAACTTCATGCATTGATAGAGAGTTGATGGAATGATGTCGTAATCGTGGAGCCACGACCGTCCCAAGAGAATTTTATAAGACGTTTCACCATTGATCACGTATATCTTAGCTTCGGTATGTAGATCCCCAAATTTTATTGGCAGAGCTATAGACCCCAGAACTTGCTGGCAGTTTTGATTGAAACCTTGAATGACAATCCTTTCCCTTGACAGGTGTCAGACGTCCATTGACAAACTCTTTAGAGTCTCCAAGTTCATGATCTTCACTGAGGATCCCGGATCAATCCGATCTCTGTCGCTGTACCCTGTCACGTAAAGCGGATGGTTATGCTCAACTGTTTCCGGTAGCAGGTCTTCGTCCTTAAACATGACTGCGGCGATATGCAGGGTGTACTGGGATTCTTTCATATTAATTTCCGCAAAGCAAGCCTGGTACCGCTTGGGGTTTTATAGAGCATGAATGAGAATATCTCTGAGATCCTTGGACAGGACCAGAGCATCTGATCGCACGCTTTTGGCGTGTCCGAAGTTCAAAGTTCTAAAGTCATAACCGCGATCAGGACGGTGTCGCTATGCAGCTAGCCGGTTGAGCATGGGTCGATCAACAGGGAGATGGTTGTATGTCCGTTCGAGTTTTAGACGAGTCAATAAAGAATGTGTATATGTATGTCCAAATCTAACCTATGTGTTTTATATGCAAGTATAAAGTTGTTAAGAAAAAGATACGAAAGTGTAAGCTAAAGAAATCCGCACTCAAAACCTTTGAGCCGAGTCTTGACCAATTGAAGCTAGAGCAATCGGCAACAACGTGGATTAGGGAATTTAAGCACGGTATTCATGGAATCTGGCTTATTGACCCTTGTCCTTCCGTTCTTGTCTGTTGCTTTCGCCTCCGGCCAAACCGAACGCAACCGGTCGCGATTAGGAATCACCATTACCTTGGTAGGGTAATGTGCCTAACGGAGTGCTTGCGTAACGTTTGGGCGGAGTTCAAAGGAAAATAACGGGAAAAGGAAATGAGCAATGAAACATTAACTTACAATATTGTATTTATTCTTAACAACAACATATTAACAACCATTCACAAAACGAACCAAAAAGAGCAAAAGAAAAGATAAACAAAGAAAAGAAAAGATTACAAGCAAGTAATTAAAAGTTCATGGAATTTAAGTGCATGAAAGTAAAGCATGAATGTAAAGCATGAATGTAAAGCAAGTAATAAAAAGTAAGAAAGAAATAAGCAAGAAAGAGAACTAGAAACCATGGAACAAGTTACACACCATGGGTTTAATAACCCAAACTTAAAGTTGCAAGCTCAATCAAGAGGTTGCAAGATCAAGAGAGAGCTAAAAACCCAAGGAAAAATGAAGCACAAAAGTGACTTTATTCCTTCCAAAATGATACAACCCTTGAGATCAAATACCAACCCTTAAACCTTCAAGCTCAATGAAGAGGTTGAAAGATCAAGAGAAAGCAAGGATCTCAAGGGGAAGCTAAGCAAAAGAATGATACAAAATAACTCTCATCTTCATTTCATCATCCACTCAAAAAGCTCTCGCTACAATTTTCATGGAGGAAAGAATGAAGAAGAAGAAGATGCTAAACTAAATCCTAACAAAAAGTGGGCATAAGAATTGATCCCTTACAATGGCTCAGAACCGGGGTATTTATAGGAGGAGAGTTGAAACCCTAGGGCAATATTCTGGCCCCAAATGAAATGACAAAGCTACCCCCAAAATTTGGTCAGATGATGACACAAAACCGTGGCGGATCCGCCGCGGAAACCCACATCTGGCGACGGTTCCGCCGCGCTTTTGTGGAATTGTGGTCTCGAATTTTCTGGGTTTCCTTATGTTGCCATCTTATGTTGTTCTACATGTACCAAATTGCAAATTTCTTCCACAATTGTTTTAGATCTGCAACGGTCCAAAATGGCATCAAAAATAATACTTTTGACCTTTTCTCCCTCGAGCTCCGCGCACCTATTGATTCTTGTGCTGCCCCCCTCGTGCTCTGTGCTTGTCCGAGACACGAATGCCCACTGTCATATGTTTTGTCTCTGGAACCGGTACGCGGCACTGGACGGATACGGATGACCGGAACCCGGCTTTTATCTGCTGTCAACAGATATTTTGTATTTTGGCGTAACAGTGAAGATTTTGTATCAATTGCGTTATTTTGGACTAGGAACCTGTAGCCTGTAAATATGTAGCAAACACGGATTAAAAGCACCTACGTATAAACAAACGAGCATAAGAATGGGCGATATTAAATGCAATATTCTGGTATGAACAAATACCCCCAAACTTAACTTTTGCTCGTCCCGAGCAAAACCAATTATTCACAAAAATGAATCCTAACCGCACTTTCGCAGGGAACGCGATTGCACTGAGCTCGTGCAACAAGCCGTTAAACCTCTAGGTGTCCCTAGTAGGAGGAGTGTTGTCTCCTGAGGGTTTTCAGCGGATTACACCCACAAAATCCCGTCAAACTAGTGTCATAAGTTAACATCGATTCTACTCCTACAGTTTAGTATTTACGTTAGAAATTCTATCATCCTAAATTAGAAACATCCAACCCTTATTTTTCACACCTCCTATCTATTTAACCTCAGATCTTATACGTTCCAAAAAAGTTTAGAAAGATGTTGGTATCTCCTGAGATTTCCTTCTAAAGTGCGGTCTTAATTTCGGGATTTTTATCAACTTTACAGAAAGCATAAGTCTTATTCTTTATTTCTATCTTTTATCCAAACATCGATTGTATACCCGTACATGTGTGTATATTTGCACCCCTACACTCAAGAATTCAATTCAAGCTATAATACCCTTGCCCTAATACCTAATACTACTTCTTTTCGTTAAGGATGGATGGATTTGCTCACACACCTTTCATGCGACTATTAATGCTACTTGAGGCACTAACGGCCGATTACTGAATGTGTGAGCTTAAAGCGTAAATAGCAGTTTTCAGGTCTTGACTTTATTCTATTTTTCTTTTTCTTTTTTTCTTTTTCTTTTTCATGACCGGATATATTTTTCAATAATGCTCTTTTGGTGTTTAGCTTTAAATACCATTTTTTTCTTTCATACTAGGTTTTCAGGCAAGAGTATTTCTAGGTATCCTCTATTATCCCAAGTTTCAAGGTGTGTGTAAGTGCAATTTGTAGGCTATATACTTTCTAAATTTGAACTCAAGAAAAGAAATTATTTTTCAGACTTATCCTTCAGTAAAGCTTCAATACTTTCCCCTCATCTTGACTTAACTCAAGAACTGAACTCAAGATTACCTACTTCTATAAAAAAAAACTGTAAGGATGTATAATCACCAAGTTTAAACAGAATGAGAGTTATTTTTAGTATTTTCAATTCCTAAGCCTAGAATTTAGTTATTTCTAACATATCAACTAAACTTTCAGAATAAAAATCTAAGTTACCCTATTAGCTAACTTGACGACAAAGTTTTTATATTTTTGGAAATTTTTTCGATTTTTATGGGTTTTTAATAAGGTATGCAAATGCAAAATATACAAATGAATGCGAAGGAAGAAAGCTTACCGAGCACACCCCCAAACTTAAACTTGACAGTGCCTTCACTGTTAGGCTACACCAAGAGGGTCAAAATTGTCGGCGCTCCCTAAAAACAAATTATATACATAATAAAAAAGGAAAACAAAAAATATATACAAAAAGGTTCCCCCCTAAACTTAAGTAAAACAGTGTTTCCACTGTTAAGCGTTGAAGTTCAGGATCGGGGGGAAAGAACAGTATCAAGCTATACAAGGCCTTATACAGGCCAAAAGTGAGCACCACCCATTCAAAGATTTTATCACTATAATGTACAGGTTGGTGGAAGAAGGCGTAGAGAAAAGAGATGGAGAATACGCGAGACCGTATGGAGATAGAAGTGGTATACGGTCTCGGTATATAAGAAGACGAATGGCGGAAGGGAGAAAGAAGTGGAATACGAACTTGAGGGTGAAAATGGAGTGAAAAGATTAGCACAATATGTGATGAATGATGTGTAAAAAGTGATTGTGCTAATCTATCAACTCGTCGAGAAATGGGGTCAAATCCCTCAAGATTCGTGAGAAAACATGGGTACGCCGAACTTAGTAAACTAGACACAGGAAGTGAAAATGATACGGTTTCTTGCAAGGTCGGAACGATGGAAAGGATGGAGGTAGGTGATTGAGGAAGGTTATCGGTTAAAGGTTCAGGAGGGTGTACACAGTCAATGAAGGGAACGGAATGAATTAGAAAATCCGACTCATCAATTAAAACTGGTTCATCCTCAGTACTATCCTCAATAGTCCCCTCAAAATTCAGCTTATCCATGCAAATTTCATCAAAATCAAGACGCATATGAAGTTCGGGAAAAGCATTTAATGACTCGGGATGATGAATTGGAGAGAAAAACTCAGCCAAATCTACGGGTTCATCATCCAAAATATTCCCAGCGTCAATATCCTCAATCAAGTGAAAATCTATATTCTCAGACACCTCAACAAAAGCATGTATATCAATCAATTCAGGTTCTAAAGTGGAGGTGTAGAGGTCAAAAGGTTTAGGATTGGTTCCACTTGGAAGGGACCGTTCACAATCAGGTAAATCAAACACTATAAAGTCGCACAACTCATTAATCATTCTATCTTCAATCGGTGAATCATTGGGAACACTAGATAGACATTTAAAACTGGAGTTGTAGGACTGAAATTGAAACGGGTAGGTCGGATTTGGAAGGGTGTACAGCTCACTCTCTCCGCTCAAATTCTACCGCCTCTTCATACATTGGAAAATTTGGAGCTAGTTGGAAACTAGTTACCGGGTCACTAGGTTGTATGAGGGCGGCCATGGACGCATTCAAATTCATCATCTGTTGGTTCGACGCTACCATAAAGTCTTCCAATGACTGTTCCAGACTAGACATAGGTTGTGAAGGGGTTTCAGTAAAAGATTTAAAGTTATTTTGATACTGAAAACTCTCAAATGGCGGTTCAGAAGCAATGTCTAGGGAAGGTGCAAAAGTCGGGTAGGACTGGTAGGAATTGAATGGTTGGACAGGAGTAGGATCAACATTTGGATAAGAAGGTGGGTGAAATTGTTGACCCCAAGAATTTGAAGTGGTGAAAGGAGTGAAAGATCGCCTACGGGATTGTTCAATATGTTCAGCAAGAGACATAGGTCTTGTGGTTACAACTGGACTTTCAAAAGGGGTATCAACGCAAGAAGGGGTGAATGTTTGAAATGGTTGATACGAAGTGGATTGTGGGGTCCAGTTATTCGTCCTAGACGCGTCTATCCGATCTTTCAAAGAGATTTTGGGCATGGAGGGGTCGTTCGAAGTTCGGCCAAAGCAAGAACCGTAAGAAGAAATGACTGGTTGTGGGTACCAAAGTTCGGCAAGAGTTTTGCGAGGTGGGGTACCCATGATATGAAGAGAGAAAGAAAGAAAGACAGAGAAAGGGGGGGAAAGAATGTGATTTTTTTTTAATTTTTTAGTTAGTTATTAACAAAAGAATGAAATATACACACAAAAAGAATCTGGACAAAAAAAAACAATCACGACATAAAAATACTACACACCTAATTGGTCTAGGGTTCACCTAGGTCAACTAGACCTGCTTAAGAACTTGATTGTCGAAGTAAAACTGTGTCGAGAAACGACCTCAAGATATACTAATCACGAGGCCAGGTAAGTGCAGAGATAAGGGGAGGTTTTCCGACGCTTTCGCGAAGGTCCTTAATTAAATAACCACTTCTCTTTTGGCGGTTTCGCCGTGAACACTTTCCTAGACACCCCGTAAACAATATACCGTTAAGCGGTATTCTAAACACAGTTAACTTCTCCTAGTGAGCGCGGAGTCCTTAAGGCTTAAAGTCTAATTTCTTTTAAAATTTGTGCGGGTAAACGTTATGCTCAAGTTCGTGATTTGTGGGCCACGAAAAAGGTGATGAAATTCTTTACCGTATGTTGTGGGGTTCGCTTGCCGTTAAGTTCGTATTAATGTATGCAATGCGCAATTCAATAAAAATTCTATAAAGAATCAAACAATCGTTTTTTTTTGTTTAAGCACGGCACTGCAACAAATACGGGTTAGTCAATTTTTAGCATTTGCTAGCGAACTTGCAAAGAATCCTGCAAAGAATAGTATATTGGATACGTCGGATTTGAGAAGAAGGTGTTTAAGAAATACGTACCGTTAAGTTTTCGGGTTTAGAAAACCCCCATTGAATCAAATCCGGTAAGCTTGAAAAGTTCGCTTGCGCGGGGCAAACTACCCGGATCTTTGGCAATGTACTTTGCAATCACCTTAGCCTTGAACGTACACTTTGCTCCCCACAATCGCAGTTTGCAAATCCGCAAAAATCTGCAGAAAATACAGTATGGTGGAATTCACAGAGAAGATAAAAGAAAAGAAAAAGGGGTGGAGAAAAAATTGGGCACAGAGGCCTCAATGGGACCGCGGAACCACCGCTCAAGGCACCTTTTGACCGCGGTTCCGCGGTCAAAAATGTTGACTTGGGGATTTGTTTTTGGTCAACGAACTCCACTTCTTCTCTTCTCCAAAATAAAAACCTCTGTTTTCTTTTTGGATTACTGTACTTGCTCCAGATTAGCCTGCACACTTGCACACAAAAATTATCAAAAATAACAAAAAGATTTTATTTTTTTATTTATAAATGTATACAAAAAGAATATTAACCCGAATAACAAGAAAAAAAATATGCTACCGTCTCCCCGGCAACGACGCCATTTGATCGCATGCTTTTGGCATGTCGGATGTTCAAAGTTCTAAAGTCATAACCGCGATCAGGACGGTGTCGCTATGCAGCTAGCCGGTTGAGCACGGGTCGATCCACAGGGAGATGGTTGTATGTCCGTTCGAGTTTTAGACGAGTCAATAAAGAATGTGTATATGTATGTCCAAATATAACCTATGTGTTTTATATGCAAGTATAAAGTTGTTAAGAAAAAGATACAAAAGTGTAAGCTAAAGAAATCCGCACTCAAAACCTTTGAGCCGAGTCTTGACTAATTGAAGCTAGAGCAATCGGCAACAACGTGGATTAGGGTATTTAAGCACGGTATTCGTAGAATCCGGCTTATTGACCCTTGTCCTTCCGTTCTTGTCTCTTGCTTTCGCCTCCGGCCAAACCGAACGCAACCGGTCGCGATTAGGAATCACCGTTACCTTGGTAGGGTAGTGTGCCTAACGGAGCGGTTGCATAACGTTTGGGCGGAGTTCAAAGGAAAATAACGGGAAAAGGAAATGAGCAAAGAAACATTAACTTACAATATTGTATTTATTCTTAACAACAACATATTAACAACCATTCACAAAACGAACCAAAAAGAGCAAAAGAAAAGATAAACAAAGAAAAGAAAAGATTACAAGCAAGTAATTAGAAGTGCATGGAATTTAAGTGCATGAAAGTAAAGCATGAATGTAAAGCAAGTAATAAAAAGTAAGAAAGAAATAAGAAAGAAAGAGAACTAGAAACCATGGAACAAGTTACACACCATGGGTTTAATAACCCAAACATAAAGTTGCAAGCTCAATCAAGAGGTTGCAAGATCAAGAGAGAGCTAAAAAACCCAAGGAAAAATGAAGCACAAAAGAGACTTTATTCCTTCCAAAATGATACAACCCTTGAGATCAAATACCAACCCTTAAACCTTCAAGCTCAATGAAGAGGTTGAAAGATCAAGAGAAAGCAATGATCTCAAGGGGAAGCTAAGCAAAAGAATGATACAAAATAAACCTCATCTTCATTTCATCATCCACTCAAAAAGCTCTCGCTACAATTTTCATGGAGGAAAGAATGAAGAAGAAGAAGATGCTAAACTAAATCCTAACAAAAAGTGGGCATAAGAATTGATCCCTTACAATGGCTCAGAACCGGGGTATTTATAGGAGGAGAGTTGAAACCCTAGAGCAATATTCTGGCCTCAAATGAAATGACAAAGCTACCCCCAAAATTTGGTCAGATGATGACACAAAACCGCGGCGGATCCGCCGCGGAAACCCACATCTGGCGACGGTTCCGCCGCGCTTTTGTAGAATTGTGGTCTCGAATTTTCTGGGTTTCCTTGTGTTGCCATCTTATGTTGTTCTACATGTACCAAATTGCAAATTTCTTCCACAATTGTTTCAGATCTGCAACGGTCCAAAATGGCATCAAAAATAATACTTTTGACCTTTTCTCCCTCGAGCTCCGCGCACCCATTGATTCTTGTGCTGCCCCCCTCGTGCTCTGTGCTTGTCCGAGACACGAATGACCACTGTCATATGTTTTGTCTCTGGAACCGGTACGCGGCACTGGACGGATACGGATGACCGGAACCCGTCTTTTATCTGCTGTCAACAGATGTTTTGTATTTTGGCGTAACAGTGAAGATTTTGTATCAATTGCGTTATTTTGGACTAGGAACCTGTAGCCTGTAAATATGTAGCAAACACGGATTAAAAGCACCTACCTATAAACAAACGAGCGTAAGAATGAGCGATATTAAATGCAATATTCTGGTATGAACAGCATCATAGATGCTTAAGAGAGACGGAAGTTTCCGAAGATGAGCCAAGACATTATAGTCCACTGGGGAAGGACTCGAATCTTCATGAGCAAGTTCTCTGACATCTTCTTCATTAACGACTTGTTTTTCCTTTTCTTTTGGGGCGTCGACCTGATTTGGTGGTAGAGCCCTGTCACTTCTAAGCTGGATTTGGTTAGCCTTTATGGCGAGCTCCTCGTCCTCTTCAGGAAAACATAGCTCTTCCTCAGAGTCTCTACCAAGGTGGACGACGTAGCAAGTCACTATTGGGATCTCTTCATTGGAGTCTTCTTCTAGCTCCTCCAGAATCTCAGTTGCTTCTACAGGGAAGAACTCCTTCAATTGAATTAGAATCCTTTCCTTTTGTTCATATTCTTCGAGGGAATCGATATATTTTTGAATGGTCGATCTTCCTGCAGACTCCTTTCGCGTCGAGCTGCACTTTTTTTCTTCTTTAGCTTTTTCGATTTTAAGCCCGATTGAGCCGAATTGGTAGCTGGAATGGTGGGCTTCTTCTGCTCTTTCCATTCTGTTCAGTGCTCTTTCCGAAGTAACTTTAGCACCTTCTTCGTCTTATTAGATATGTGCGTACTCCACGGAGGCTGCGGTGAGTCAGTTTCATTTCCCAGGGCAGCGGGTTCAGCTGTATGCTCCCAGAAGATTTCAACTTTTGTCTGTATAAAGTTGGTGGTTGCAACTTGATTGTTCACCAACGCACTCTTAGACAGCTCGATCTTTCCAGCTTTGTACTGCTTCTCGACCCAGTCTCTGAAGATATAGCAATCCTCGATCGCATGTCTCACTACTCGGTGGTACGGGCAATATAGGGGATTGTCGGTCATTTTTGCTTCGTGGGGTCTCTTCGACTCCAGCAATTGTAGACTATTATTCAAGGCATCTTTGAATATCTTGCGGTCCTTGTCCCTTCTGAAAGAGTAAACCTTGTTCTTTTTCTCCTTTAGGGAAGGCCCTTCTCTTCCCAGCAATGGCTTTCGAGACCGGTTGGTTTTGGAATCGCCTGCCTTTCACTTGTCTTCATTGTCGGACGCATTGAAGACATTGGTACTGCTAGAATTCCCGCTTCTACGATTGTCGTCCCTCTTGCTCTTCCAAGTCTTGTCTCTCTGAGAGTCCGGGGTAGACTCTTGCTTCGAGCGTTCCAACATTTGAACTTTCTTGGTCAGCTCCTGAAACGGCTTGAGGCCTTCTATACACAAGAATGGGGCTATCCAATTGCTGAGGTTCCCAATGAGAAGGCTGATGGACTGGTCCTGCTCTAGCGACGGTTCGCACTTGACCGTGAGATTACGCCATCGGGCGATAAAGTCGGTGTTGCTTTCATTCTACCCCGGCTTGGTCCTCACAAGGTCCGCAATGGAGATTTTATCACTGATACTCATGAACCTTTGCCGAAATGGAGACTCCATTTGGGCAAAGGTAATGACGGACCCGTCTGGTCTACTCGTGTACCAGTCGTAAGCGACATCGGTCAGGCTATTAACAAACTGACGAAGAAGGAGCGCATCATTGCCCTATGTATTTTCGCACGATGCTTTAAAGTGGGCGATGTGCTGATTTGCGTTTCCCGTCCCGTCAAATCTTCCGACCTTAGGAATGACGTAGCCGCTCGAGAACTCGATCAGATCGTACTGTGCAGGATATGGCCGCCCACTACTGCCAATTTCTTTCTGAGCTTCGGCTTTGGCTACCAATGTTCTAACCTTGCTAGTGACGAAATCCATTATCTGATCTTGTGTTAGCGGGATAGTGCTATCTGGGGCCAAGGCATCCCTAGAAGCGGAATGTGGCCGGCTTTCGTGTGGCTCACCCAATCTTGGACCCAAGGGGACATGCATCGGTTGCTTCGGGTTGTCATCACCCAGCCTATTAGTAGAGACATGTTCCTGATTGGAAGGTGCTCGAGCAATTTGAGCTATGAGCCGCTTCACATCATTCGTCAGGTCATCGATTTTTGAGTAAAGCTTGGCCATTTCTTTATCTTTGCTCCTGAGCTGTTTTCGATGATCTTGGAGCAGCTCTTGCTCTTCGGTCTTGGGGCGGAAAGCCGGCTCTTCCTCGCTGTCCGTGCTTGACTCTACATGGATTGAAGGGTCTTTTTGCCTATCATCCTCATCGAGAGGGTTTTCATCATCCAGCGGAGGCGGCTGTTCTTGGGAAGCGGCAGCCACATTCAAGCCAGATTGGGCTTGGGATGTAGTGGCCCCATCCTTGCTTTTGCTGCGAAGGTTGTCGCTGGGGCACGTGCCAGCCATATAGACCGTGTGGACAACATATTCGACCATCATTTCATTATTGGTAGCTGACTTTTTGGACCACCGCCTTAGTCCTTTTGTTTTGGTAGCGGACAATCGATTGAAGATGGCTGGCCTGACCGGATTCATGAGTCGTGCTGGCGCCTCTTTTCAGGATCTGCCTCGCTGCTTTTGTTAGTTGTATGTATGCCCTAGAGGCCAGTATTGTACATATGATATATATTATATTGGATACTTGTACATATATAGAGAGGACTTTCTTGCTCGATATGATAGTATGCTATCTGGTTGCTCTTTATCTTAACATGTATATTTGTCTCTTAATACTGTCTTATGGTTATATGTTGATAAAGCCCTTAGGATGTGTACTTGACTACCAGGACTATGATGCAGATCATACTAGTAGGGCCATGGTAGTCCATAAGTTCATCTTTTAATGTTCCTAGTCGTAGGTGTATCTAGACGGGGCATCGATATACCAGTGTAGACTAGCGTATACGCTTCTCGACCCATGAGATGGGCGATGGATGATCCCATATCTATTGGTGTTTGACATCAGAGATGGTATACGGGTGCTCAGTGAAGACTGGGTACACTGGACGGACTCGCCGAGAACTCCCAGATGGTATTATACCTCACGTCAGATGGCAGTTCTCTGGTGACACTTGTACAGCTTAGTCTATAGACCCTAGATCGTCATAGAGTCTTGTGTGATTCCCACCGTGCTTTGATTTCCACCTTACCACGTCCAAGAGGACGTGCAAAACGGTGGTTTTTAGGTGTAGTCCCGAGTCACATGGAGGCAATGAGCGATAGGAGGGGTTTCGTCTCTCCCGGTATTGGGAGTTGATGTTGCTCTGTGCTCGATTGGCCATGACAGGGAAGTCCCTGGCCAGGGCTGATTTAGAGATTTACTGGTAAGTGTTACCAGTAGTTTCTCGACCCATTATGAGCCTCACATCGGCATGATTTATCGGTTATTGGGGTCTGACGTTTACCACCCCTAGACTTGGTATGCTACATATCAGACGAGGAGACCGGACTGTACGGCAAGTGTTACCGTCAGGCTTTTGCAGGAGTTGGACCGGGTTTGCTTGCCGATCTTCTGATCGTTCAATACCCGGGTAGCCGTTACGTCCAGCTAGTACCGCTGACGGCTTGTGAGTGCTTGATGTGATCATCACCTACTGCCGGCGTATTGACGAGTCTTTAGAGTCCTACATAAAGGTTTTACTGGCTCAGGCAAAACGGAATAGGGACATATATGTGATATGTGTGGGACCGAGAATAATGCGTGTATGTGATACCGTATACTATTCTCGCGACTTATTGTATCACTCGGTTATATGTGATATAGCCGGGCTATCGAATCAAGTGTTGATTCGATAAGTCGATACATTGGATGTTAGTCGGTTATATGTGATATAACCGAATTATTAAGTCAAGTGTTGATTTAATAATTTAGTGTATAATTGTATATTTGATATACTAATATACATTAACTAACATTTGCTCACTTAAGGATTTTTCTCACATGTGCACATTTAATATATATATATATATATATATATATATTAAAATGTGTTTTCTTTTTGTATCATGGTTGTTGATACAACATACATGGGTGTGTAATGAAGGGTTACCCTAGTGCCCCGGCCATCTTTCATGGCCAAATGCGAAACAAAAATTTCAAAACGAACAAAAACTTGGCACTAGACTAAACCCTAACCAGATCTTTCCATAAAACCTATATAGCAAAAGAAGAAGCTAACTACTATGAAAGATGGTATATCAAAAGAATCGAGTCCTTCGGTTTTCGTTCTTCATCCTTAGCTCCTACTAGCCACCTTGAACTTGCTTGATCTTCTTTCTTTGCTCCGTCGGTTCTCCGGGATCGAGCTAGTTCTCCGGTCTTTCTTGGTCCTTGATGATCCACCCAGGGAGTATGATCCATGGCTCTAGCTCCTAACTATGTAACAAAAGGAGCAACTAGAAAACTTGGTTTGCTAAACCAAGTAGTCTAGGATGTAGTGAGGGTGTCTAAGTATTTTCTATCTCTTTTCTAAGCTCTTCACTTGTTTCTTAACTCATGAGAATGTTAGTGAAGAGGAAGAAGATGAAGGTGGATCAAAGCAAGAGGAGGGAGGAGATGAGAGAAAAAGAGAGCTCAAAGAAAATAATGAATCAACCATGAAAGAGAAAATATACACAATGGTTTTGTAAATTAATTCTTTCATTAAACAATTAGCAACCATGCTTCAATAGCAGACCCAAAAAGAAGTATAAATTCATTTGAATACTATTAAAGCATGGTCACCTCTTTTCCTCCCATACTCTTACTTTACACCTCATTTCCATTTATGAAATAAATGGAAAATATAAAATGAGGTGGCCACCTTGTAGAAGGAAAACTGTAGTAAATACGGATTTCCAACTACTGTACAAATATACCGGCAATCAGATAAAAATCCGAATGCCCAAAAGAGATAGAATAACACGAAGAACGTAATACTAGAATATATATCGAAATACATATATGTAAATTATTAAATCAATACCTGATTTAATAATCCGGCTCAAACCCGAGCCGGCTAGTATTACAAACTGTCCGATCGAAAATCCGAGTACCAAGTACATCAATCGATTGAACCCTGCACGTATCCAATACGGCTACTACATCGTTTTGCCTAGATCAGGGAAACCCTCTGTGTGGGACTTTAAAGACTCGACAGTACTCTGGCAGTGGGTTTAACAACAAGCACGTCAGCGGCACTAGCTGTACGTAACGGCTACCCAGGTACCTGTCGAAAAGGAAGGCCGACGAGCAAACTCATCCGGATCTCCTACTGAGCCTATCCATGACAATATCCGTACAGTCCGATCTCTTCGTCAAAGAGTATCGCATACCGGGTCTAGGGGATGGTGAACGTCAGACCCTAACAACTTGATAAGTCGTGCTGATGTGGCTCAGGACCAATCCGGGAAACTACTGATCAATCTATCAGTAAATCCTAAGTGCCTTGGCCAAGGTCTTATGGTCCTGACCAATCGAATCACAGTGCGATATCAACTCCCTATACCAGGAGAGACGAATCCCTGACAATCGCTCACTGCCTCCATGTGGCTCGGGACTGAACCCAACCAAAACCTGTTTGCACGACTCAGTAGAGCCGTGGTAGGGTAGTGATCAAAGTTCAGTGGGAACTCACACGAGACAAATGCCGATCTCGAGTCTAAAGACTAACCTGTACACATGTCACCTGAGAACTTCCATCTGACGATAGGTATAGTACCATATGGAAGTTCTCGGCGAGTCCGTCCAGTGTACTCACACCCAGTGAGCACCTGCATACGTCTTAGGTGCATCAGACCAATGGCTGCGGGACCAACCATCCCCCGACGGGGTTAGAAACGTACACACCAGTCTACTCTGGAATATTAGTGCCCAGTCTCGATACTCACGCTACTAGGGACCATTTAAGGATGTGCTTATGGACTACCCTGCTCCCACAAGTATGATCACCATCACAACGCAGGTAGTCAAGCAAGATCCTAGGGGCTTTATCAACATGTAACCGCAATATGTAATAACGAGTATGACATATGCCATGTTAAGATAAAGACAAACCACAATAGTATACAACCGTATCGAGTCTTTATCAATATGTGCAAACCAGATAACAATAAATACACATATCCCGATAAAAATAAAACTGAGCAAGATTGTTCTGTACATACATATCCCTAGTATCCATATATATACATATACAATACTGGCCTCTAAGGCATATACATCCAACAATCTCCCACTTGCACTAAAGGCCAGTAATTGGTGTACCGAATACCCAACATCTGCACTAAGGCCAGCTGCTGGCGTACCGCATATCCAAGATCCTAAAAAGTCGCTCGAACTGTGCTTGAGGGAGGGCCTTTGTAAATGGATCCGCCGTGTTGTCCTTCGTATCCACTCTCCAGACCTCGATCTCCTGGCGATCTACGATCTCCCTGATCAGGTGATACCGCCTTAAGATGTGCTTGGATTTCTGATAGGACCGTGGTTTCTTCGCTAAAGCTATAGCCCTATTGTTATCGCAATACACAGGTATTGGGTCAACAATGGACGGAACTACCTGAAGTTCAGCTATGAACTTCTTCATCCAGACCGCTTCTTTTGCGGCATCGCTTGCAGCAATGTATTCAGCCTCCATCGTCGAGTCTGCGACGGTATCCTGTTTGGAACTCTTCCAACATACCGCCCCTCCGTTGATGGTAAACACGAAACCCGAGACAGACTTGCTGTCATCCTTGTCACTCTGGAAGCTTGAGTCGGTAAAGGACTCGACCCTGAGGTCTCCATCACCGTAAATCAGGAACATCTCCTTAATCCTTCTCAGGTACTTGAGAATGTTCTTTACTGCTGTCCAGTGGTCCTCACCTGGGTCCGACTGATACCGGCTCACCATGCTTAGCGCGTAAGCTACATCTGGTCTTGTACATAGCATCGCATATATTATAGATCCTACCGCCGAAGCGTAGGGTATAGTGTTCATGCGAACCCTTTTCTCGTCAGTCTTGGGAGACATCTCCTTGGAGAGGGTGATTCCGTGCAATGCGGGTATGTTACCGCGCTTGGAATCTTCCATACTAAATCTCTTTAGTACGGTCTCTATGTACCTGGACTGTGAAAGTCCCAGTAGTCTCTTGGATCTATCTCTGTAGATCTTGATCCACAGAATGTACGAGGCATCACCTAGGTCTTTCATAGAGAACCTTTGTGATAAGAATAGCTTGACCGATTGTAGCATAGGAATATCATTTCCTATCAAAAGAATGTCGTCCACGTACAAGACTAGGAATACGACAGTTCGTCCTACAATATTCTTATAAATACATGGCTTATCTTCGTTCTTGATGAAGTCAAAGTCCTTGACTGTCTCATCAAAACAGATATTCCAGCTCCGCGATGCTTGCTTCAATCCATAAATGGATTTGAGCAGCTTGCACACCTTTCCGCTGCTCCCACTGTTTACAAAACCTTCTGGCTGATCCATGTAAACACACTCTTCTAAACTTCCGTTTAGAAAAGCCGATTTTACGTCCATCTGCCAGATCTCATAGTCATGGAAGGTAGCAATGGCAAGCAGGATCCTAATGGATTTGAGCATAGCCACTGGAGAAAAGGTTTCGTCATAGTCCACTCCTGGTCTTTGACGAAAACCTTTTGCAACGAGTCTAGCCTTATAGGTTTCCACCTGCCCATCTACACCAAGTTTCGTCTTGTAGATCCATTTGCATCCAACGGGTTTTACCCCAGGTGGAGCAACTTCCAGGGTCCACACTTTATTGGTGTACATGGACTCCATTTCAGATTGCATAGCATCCAGCCACTTATCAGAGTCCCTACTGATAATGGCCTATCTGAAATTAGTAGGATCATCTTCTTCCAAGATGCAATCCTCTCGATCCCCGTCTATGAGAAAACCGTAGTATCTCTCGGGAGGATGAGAAATCCTACTAGATCTGGGGAGTGGCTGAGGTTCGTCCTGGATTATTGAATCCTGAGGTTCGACTAAATCTTCAGTTATAGTTTGTTCCTATGGAATTGTTAGTTATATGTATGCCCTAGAGGCCTGTCACGACCCGAAAGTACGGAACGTGACTGGCACTTAGATTACGAGACGTCTAAAGGCGTACCGTAACCTAAGTCAGCCAAAGCCCAGAAATCTAACACAAAATCAAAAGAGAGTGAAGGAAAACCTTAAATGAAAACGGTTTTTAAATCAATTAAGTTGCATAGAATCCCTTTTTAAAAACATCAAAAATTCCCGAAAATTTCGGCAGAGTCTCCCCTGTATTTTCTATCCCCCAAAATGGGTACAACAAGATAATAAACCTGTAATTATAAAAATGGCATCCCCAAGCGGGAGCTAGCTCTTCGCCCAAGGCGGATCACAACCACATGCAATATAATAGTAATATCAAGAAAAAAGGGCATAAAAGAGATGCAAATACCAGAAAACACACGTCGGCTCAAGTGAGCTCGACCCAAAAGAAACCATAAATATACAAATCTCTCAGTCTCATCACTAGGTCGCATATACAATACAAGTGGTAGATGGAGAATACTAGATACAATGATAAAGCAAAAAGAAATAAAGTATACTCGCAACCCACCTATGGGCGATGTCGCGAGTCTGAGCAAAAGGAACTGATGACAAGGTAGCCCGCCGCTACAAGACTGACGGGTCCGACCTGCAAGACACTGTGGCACAATGAGGGTGAGTTGCCAGCTCGTGAGTAGAATATAACATCTAGTAAGGCAATCGTAAGAATGCACGCGATGCGGAACAACATGTATGTCCATATGTGATATAATAACTCTAGTATGCATGCACATGTATATAATATCTTTTCTAACTCTTTAAGTGTTTTAAATGTTAATGTTACTGCATTCTTAACTTTTAGAAAAATGAATGTCTGCATAATAGCTAAATATCATCAAGAAATCCTCTGAAAACCCGTGTCAAGCATCGACACCAAATAGGAATCACATCTGTCTCAATATCGGGCTCCGTCAGTCCGGATCGGCCCATATCATAAATCTCACGACAACGGTCGGTATCCTTCGGATATCCGCCGCGCCAGACATCACCGGTAGGTAGTCTTTCCCTGCCAGGCTCATCGTCTACAACTCGATCCTCTTGCCCCGGGGTACCATACCGGGCCCACCATGTACCCGAGACGGTTCATCCACTCCTCGAATCGGGTCTCGAAATCCAACAGAAAACATGAAAACTCATGGTGGACGACACATACATCACGAGAAAACCGCAACTTTGTTTTGAAAATGATAAAGATAAGGTTTTGTTAAATTCTTGCGGTTTTCCCAAAAAATCCAGAAATCGCAGCAAAACTGAAATCCTCAAGAAAATCATAATGTCCACATGTTATATATATGATAAATGTCTATGATATCAATGTGTATGATGTGAATTTTGGCTAGAGTTCTATGTAAATATGATGATGATGCGAGACATGTGCATGCGATGCAGTTTCATATATCAAGTATGAATGCAGGTGACGATATTAAGATAAACAGGTTCTATCGTGCACATGGCATGTCAATTACCAAAGGCGTGTGTGTCACACGGATAGTGCGCGTGCAACAGATGCCAATGGTAAGGTGTTCGTGTCCTACGAAATGATATCGCATAGGTAGAGATGAATGTCTATGCAATTTAACATACTGTTCGCTATAAGGGTATGCAGTGTACATGAATGGATAAGCTAGCTGACAATATAAATCTTGCAAGGGATAAGGAAATCCTAACTAGGGGGGGCGCCTCGCGCCATTCAGACGATTTCCCCCATAGATGAATACATCTACTCACCTGAAATCCCCGCTAATCTGATCCGGCCACCGCTTTGCCTTTTCGCGCCGTATCTGAAGTTTCCCCGACCGATCCTATATTTGCACAATATTAAGCATAAGATTACAAAACCTAACACAATGCAATTCACAACATACAATTATCCACGCTCTGAAATTAATCGTAGCATGCACTCAGTGCGCGGAAAAACGCACGAAAATCGCAATCCTTTCACTAAAATCGTCATTTCGGGGAAATCGACAAAACTACAACCCGACTAGACGAAACCCCGCGTTCGCGCATTCTAATAATCCTATACGAAGCTAATAATATTGCTAACCTAACGCAAATTGACCGCATTCTATTTTCTACAAAAATCTAGTAAGCGAATTTCTAGCCGATTTGATACAAACATCGAAATTTATCGATTTAGCAAGCATATAATTTCACCATTAACCATTCTAATCAATTAGATAACCATCCCTAACATAATCCAACCATTATGCTACAAACATTAATTTTTAAAAATCAAAACCTTCTCTTGATTTTTCATGAACAAAGATTTACACTAAATTAATACTTAAAAATTAGATTTTAGCACAAATAAACTACAAGTTAGCAAACTAGTTTAGAATTTTCACCTCTCAAGCTTGAACCCTAGCTTGATCAAGTCACCAAGAAGCCTCCTTTCATCATGTTTTTGAACAAATTTGGGTTGAAGAGAGAAGGGATTAGGGTTTTGCTTTGAATGGAGATGGAAAAATGTGAATTTTTATTGATTTTTAGCAAGAAAAAGAAGCAAGAATGAAGTGGGAAGTGGGGAAATTCTGCAGGTGAGGGGTCGGCTGCAGCAAGAGGAGGAGGTGGGGAAATTTTGGGGAAGTTTCTAGCTAATTACAACATCATATGATATCATATCATGCTTTCATATCAACCTTTTTCCAAAAAAACCCCTTTTTAAGCCATTTTTTTCATAATTTTCCCACCAAAAATCTAAAAGTTTGCAAGACATGATATAATTTTATTAACACCATATTTTAGCTTATAAAGACTTCTAATTAAGAAATTTACCTAATTAAATTTGTATTTATCCCTAATTAAATGTATTTAAAAAGGCTTAAAATAATAAAAAAAAATAATTAATTACGAAATTTTTTTTTATTTAACTAGATAATTATAAGTGACATTTTAGTGACAAAATTATAGTAATATCTTATCTAAATTTTGTATAATTAGGTCTACAATGAAAATTATCAATCTTGACTTTTTACGGAAAAAGCCGAAAAATTTGCCGATTACCGAAAAACTGCCTAAACGATTTTCGAAGGGTTACAATCTTCCCCCCTTAAAGAAATTCGGTCCCCGAATTTAGAATTTAACTACGCGTACCTTCAAAAAGTTGGGGATATCTCTTCCTCATCTCGACCTCGGTCTCCCAGGTGACCTCCTCGCTGTTCGGGCCACGCCAAAGAACCTTGACAGACGGTATGACCTTCGACCTCAATTTCTTCACCTGCCGATCCAAGATGACAACCGGCTGCTCGGTGAAAGAAAGATCACGCTCTAACTGGATCGTCTGGTGCTGAATCGCCTGGGAAGGATCATGAAGGTACTTGCGGAGCATCGAGACATGGAATACGGGGTGAACATCGGGGAAGCTGGGCGGAAGAGCTAACCGATAAGTGACTGGACCAACACGCTCTAGGATCTCGAAAGGACCAACATATCTAGGACTCAGCTTCCCTTTCCGCCCAAATCTCATCACACCCTTCATCGGAGAGACCTTCAGGAAAACATGATCGCCAACAGGAACTCGAGTCGGCGACGACGCCTGTCAGCATAAGATTTCTGCCTGCTCTGTGCCGCTCTCATCCTGTCCCGAATCAGCTGTATTTTCTCGGTCGTCTCCTGCACAATCTGCGGCCCCAAAATACTGCTCTCCCTGAGCTCTGTCCAACATACTGGCGATCGACATCTCCTCCCATATAAAGCCTCGAAAGGTGCCATCTGAATCGTCTCCTGGAAGCTATTATTGTAGGAAAACTCGATCAAAGGCAAAGGACGATCCCAGCTACCACCGAAATCTAAAACACAAGCTCTGAGCATGTCCTCAAGAGTCTGAATAGTACGCTCCGACTGACCGTCAGTCTGAGGATGAAAGGCTGTGCTAAAACTCAATCGGGTGCCCAAAGCTTCCTGTAGTTTCTGCCACAATCGGCTGGTAAACTGGGTGCCACGGTCGGACACGATGCAAGTCGGAACACCATGCAGTCGCACAATCTCATCAATATAAACCTGGGCGTACTGAGAAAATCCAAAAGTGGTCTTCACTGGCAGAAAGTGAGCCGCTTTCGTCAGTCGATCCACAATCACCCAAATAGAGTCATACCCTCGACTGGTCCTGGGTAGACCCACAACGAAGTCCATGGAGACCTGCTCCCACTTCCACTCAGGGATGGGCAAAGGCTGTAACTCGCCGGCTGGCCTCTGGTGCTCGGCCTTGACTTGCTGACAAGTCAGGCATCTCGACACAAAATCTGTAATATCCTTCTTCATCCCGTCCCACCAGTAAACCTCTCTCAAATCACGATACATCTTGGTGGAACCTGGGTGAACACTGTATACTGATCTATGTGCCTCCTCGAGAATATCACGCCTTAGTCCCTCTGAATCTGGCACACACAGTCGAGTCCCAAATCGAAGTATCCCCTGATCATCAATCACGAACTCAGAAACTCTGCCCTGTCGAATCTGCTCAATGATCTCTAATGTACGGGCATCGCCGGACTGTGCCTCGTGGATACGGTCAAGTAACTGTGGGCGTGCTCTGAAATGGGCCAGCTGTCCCCCTGTAGGAGTAAACTCGAACTGCACTCTGCTATCACATAAAACCTGCCAATCCGCCGTCGACTGCATCTGTACTGCGCTCAAACAAGATAAACTACCTCCGGGCCTCCTACTCAAAGCATCTGCCACCACATTCGCCTTGCCCGGATGGTATAGAATCTCGCAGTCATAATCTTTCACCAACTCTATCCAACGGCGCTGTCTCAGGTTCAGGTCTCGCTGCTGGAAGATATACTTCAAACTCTTATGGTCAGTGAATATCTGGCACGACTCGCCGTATAGGTAATGTCTCCAGATCTTGAGTGCAAACACCACTGCAGCCATCTCTAAATCATGGGTGGGGTAGTTCTGCTCGTGTTTCCTCAGCTGCCGAGAATCATACGCGATAACTCTGTCGTGCTGCACCAATACACATCCCAGCCCCACTCTAGAAGCATCACAATATACCACGAACCCGCCTGATCCTGAAGGCAATGCTAACACTGGTGCAGTAGTCAGACGAGTCTTCAACTGCTGGAAGCTATCCTCACATGCCTGGGTCCAATCAAAAGGAACCCCCTTCCGGGTCAACTCGGTCAAAGGTGCAGCAATGCGGGAGAAATCCTGGACGAAACGTCGATAATAGCCGGCCAGACCTAGAAAACTGCGAACCTCTGTAACTGATACTGGTCTAGGCCAACGCTGAACTGCCTCGATCTTCTTCGGGTCCACGCAAATACCATCTCTCGTCACCACATGACCCAAGAAGTCGACACTGTCTAACTAGAATGCGCACTTGGAGAATTTGGCGAACAGTTGATGCTCCCTCAAAGTCTGCAATGTGATACGTAAGTGCTGCTCATGCTCCTCCCGGCTCCGAGAATAAACCAAGATGTCATCAATGAACACAATGATGAACTGATCGAGATACGGCCTGAATACGCGGTTCATCAAATCCATAAAAGCTGCCGGGGCATTGGTGAGCCCGAACGACATCACCAAGAACTCGTAATGACCATAACGAGTACGGAAGGCGGTCTTCGGAATATCCTCCTTCCGAACCCGCAACTGGTGATAACCTGACCGTAAATCAACCTTCGAGAAAAACCCTGCACCCTGGAGCTGATCAAATAAGTCATCAATGCGGGGTAGGGGATACCTGTTCCGCACAGTAACCCGGTTCAGCTGACGATAATCAATGCATAAATGCATACTTCCGTCATTCTTCTTAACAAACAGGACGGGAGCACCCCAAGGTGACACACTCGGTCGGATAAGCCCCTTGTCCAGCAAGTCCTGTAACTGATCCTTTAGCTCTCTCAGCTCCGCCGGGGCCATCCGATAAGGAGGTATAGAAATAGGCCCCGTGCCAGGGATCAAGTCAATACAGAACTCAATCTCGCGCTCTGGTGGCAGACCAGGCAGCTCATCAGGGAATACATCAGGAAACTCTCTCACAACAGGGACCTGGTCCAACGGAACCTCTGTGGAGCGAGTATCACAAATATAGGCTAAGAATCCCTGACACCCTTTCCTTAAGAGCTGACCAGCGCGAAGAGAAGAAATCAAGCTGGGAAGGGTAGCGCTACGATCTCCCTGAATAATAAGAACCGGCTCACCAGGAAAACTGAATCTGACTGCTTTTTTACGGCAGTCCACGGATGCATAACAGGTGGCTAGCCAGTCCATACCAAGAAGAACGTCAAAGTCAAGCATATCGAGGAGAATCAAATCAACTGAAGAATCTCTCTCCCCGATACGAACGAAACACGATCGGTACACAAAACGGGCAACAAAAGACTCACCTACCGGGGTAATAACGACAAGCGGCTAATCTAACGGAGAAGACTCTCGGCCCAACCTCGGTGCAAAATACGTGGAAACATAGGAATGTGTGGAGCCTGGATCAAATAATACCCGTGCATCAAAAGAACATACTGGCAGAGTACCTGTCACGACGGCATTGGATGCCTGTGCATCCTGAGGAGTCAATGCGAACACTCGGGCCTGTCCACCACTAATAGCTGGCTGTGCTCTGCCTCTACCTCGGCCTCTGCCTCTGCCTCTGTCGCCTCGTCCTCTCTGAACCGGACCGCCACGCCCACGGCCTCTAGAAGCATCTGGCTGGCGTGAAGCATCATCAGGAGTAGGAAGTAAAGCTCTCTGCGAAGGTGGTGAGGGTGGTAAAGTCACATGCGGGACTGTCGCCGCGCCCTGGCGTCCCATGGTACAGTCTCTGACACGGTGATACTGACTCCCGCACCGAAAACATCCTGGAGACGACTGCTGGGTCTGTGGATATGAACCAAATAACTGACCTCGTCTCAATCCTCTGCCTCCGCCATCTGCCGGAAATAATCTATCACGATGTCTGCCCATCTGCCGCTGAGCTGGCGTATCAGTACGGATCCTCTTCGGCCGAGAAGCGACCGGAGTCTCAGAAATACGCTCCTCCAAAAGTAAGGCTGCATCCATCGCGGCTGCGTATATATCAAAGTGCTGGGTGCCGATGGCAAGGAATAGCTGTGTATCAAGCCCTCGCACAAACCTCTTTATTCTCTTCTCTTCTGTGTCGACTAGGTACGGAGCATATCGAGACAACTGGGTAAACTGTATATCATACTCCGACACTGTCATCCCAGGAGTCTTGCGCAAAGACTCAAAACTGCGGGCTCGAGCATCTCGGACACTCTCCGGAAGAAAACGGGCAAGAAATGCAGCTGTAAACTCATCCCAGGTCATAGAAGGCAGACCTGCAGCTCGGCCTCTCTCTACTGAATCGTACCATGTCTGGGCAAGACCCTCCAGACGAAAACTCGCAAACTCCACCAATCTATCCTCAGAACACCTCAACGAACGACAAATCCGAGCCATCCTATCAAGAAATGCCTGTGGGTCCTCTGTCGCATCTGTACCGGTAAAAGCTGGAGGTCTCAATCTCATGAACTCCTGTAGTGAAACAGGGATAGTCTCCGTAGTAGCAGCAGGAGTGACCATCTGTGCAGCAGGTACGATCGTGGTCTGTGCGGTGGAAGGAACGTCCTCGGATCTCTGTGCCCGGCTGGACTTAACTAAAGATCCCATCATCTGCCGCAACTCTTGCATGCCGGCCTCTAATCTGGCAATACGGTCAGGATAAGGCGGATCAGTATGACCCTGAGGGGTAGGCGTATCCTCCCGCTCGATCCTCGCCTCAGACGGGCCCGCCCGAATCTCATCCCTAGCGGCAGCCCGCTGAGCTCTCGTAGTCTTTGGCGGCATCGAAGCTGGAATAAGAAACAGGACCGATAAGGACATTGCAATTGAATCAAGGAATGCAAGGAATCAAGAAAGGAAATACAAGCAATTATGTCCTAAGGTTACCTAGGCGGAGTACCGTATCGTAAATATGCCGCGGATCATACCCACGCTACGCCACTCTGCTTAAGTCACCTACTCCATCAACCAAGGTCGTCCTTCAATCAGAAAGGTAAAACCTACGCTCTGATACCAACTTTATCACGACCTGAAAGTACGGAACGTGACTGGCACTTAGATTACGAGACGTCTAAAGGCGTACCGTAACCTAAGTCAGCCAAAGTCCAGAAATCTAACCCAAAATCAAAAGAGAGTGAAGGAAAACCTTAAATGAAAACGGTTTTTAAATCAATTAAGTTGCATAGAATCCCTTTTTAAAAACATCAAAAATTCCCGAAAATTTCGGCAGAGTCTCCCCTGTATTTTCTATCCCCCAAAATGGGTACAACAAGATAATAAACCTGTAATTATAAAAATGGCATCCCCAAGCGGGAGCTAGCTCTTCGCCCAAGGCGGATCACAACCACATGCAATATAATAGTAATATCAAGAAAAAGAGCATAAAAGAGATGCAAATACCAGAAAACACACGTCGGCTCAAGTGAGCTCGACCCAAAAGAAACCACAAATATACAAATCTCTCAGTCTCATCACTAGGTCGCATATACAATACAAGTGGTAGATGGAGAATACTAGATACAATGATAAAGCAAAAAGAAATAAAGTATACTCGCAACCCACCTACGGGCGATGTCGCGAGTCTGAGCAAAAGGAACTGATGACAAGGTAGCCCGCCGCTACAAGACTGACGGGTCCGACCTGCAAGACACTGTGGCACAACGGGGGTGAGTTGCCAGCTCGTGAGTAGAATATAACATCTAGTAAGGCAATCGTAAGAATGCACGCAATGCGGAACAACATGTATGTCCATATGTGATATAATAACTCTAGTATGCATGCACATGTATACAATATCTTTTCTAACTCTTTAAGTGTTTTAAATGTTAATGTTACTGCATTCTTAACTTTTAGAAAAATGAATGTCTGCATAATAGCTAAATATCATCAAGAAATCCTCTGAAAACCCGTGTCAAGCATCGACACCAAATAAGAATCACATCTGTCTCAATATCGGGCTCCGTCAGTCCGGATCGGCCTATATCATAAATCTCACGACAACGGTCGGTATCCTCCGGATATCCGCCGCGCCAGACATCACCGGTAGGTAGTCTTCCCCTGCCAGGCTCATCGTCTACAACTCGATCTTCTTGTCCCGGGGTACCATACCGGGCCCACCATGTACCCGAGACGGTTCATCCACTCCTCGAATCGGGTCTCGAAATCCAACAGAAAACATGAAAACTCATGGTGGACGACACATACATCACGAGAAAACCGCAACTTTGTTTTGAAAATGATAAAGATAAGGTTTTGTTAAATTCTTGCGGTTTTCCCCAAAAATCCAGAAATCGCAGCAAAACTGAAATCCTCAAGAAAATCATAATGTCCACATGTTATATATATGATAAATGTCTATGATATCAATGTGTATGATGTGAATTTTGGCTAGAGTTCTATGTAAATATGATGATGATGCGAGACATGTGCATGCGATGCAGTTTCATATATCAAGTATGAATGCAGGTGACGATATTAAGATAAACAGGTTCTATCGTGCACGTGGCATGTCAATTACCAAAGGCGTGTGTGTCACACGAATAGTGCGCGTGCAACAGATGCCAATGGTAAGGTGTTCGTGTCCTACGAAATGATATCGCATAGGTAGAGATGAATGTCCATGCAATTTAACATACTGTTCGCTATAAGGGTATGCAGTGTACATGAATGGATAAGCTAGCTGACAATATAAATCTTGCAAGGGATAAGGAAATCCTAACTAGGGGGGGCGCCTCGCGCCATTCAGACGATTTCCCCCATAGATGAATACATCTACTCACCTGAAATCCCCGCTAATCTGATCCGGCCACCGCTTTGCCTTTTCGCGCCGTATCTGAAGTTTCCCCGACCGATCCTATATTTGCACAATATTAAGCATAAGATTACAAAACCTAACACAATGCAATTCACAACATACAATTATCCACGCTCTGAAATTAATCGTAGCATGCACTCAGTGCGCGGAAAAACGCACGAAAATCGCAATCCTTTCACTAAAATCGTCATTTCGGGGAAATCGACAAAACTACAACCCGACTAGACGAAACCCCGCGTTCGCGCATTCTAATAATCCTATACGAAGCTAATAATATTGCTAACCTAACGCAAATTGACCGCATTCTATTTTCTACAAAAATCTAGTAAGCGAATTTCTAGCCGATTTGATACAAACATCGAAATTTGTCGATTTAGCAAGCATATAATTTCACCATTAACCATTCTAATCAATTAGATAACCATCCCTAACATAATCCAACCATTATGCTACAAACCCTAATTTTTAAAAATCAAAACCTTCTCTTGATTTTTCATGAACAAAGATTTACACTAAATTAATACTTAAAAATTAGATTTTAGCACAAATAAACTACAAGTTAGCAAACTAGTTTAGAATTTTCACCTCTCAAGCTTGAACCCTAGCTTGATCAAGTCACCAAGAAGCCTCCTTTCATCATGTTTTTGAACAAATTTGGGTTGAAGAGAGAAGGGATTAGGGTTTTGCTTTGAATGGAGATGGAAAAATGTGAATTTTTATTGATTTTTAGCAAGAAAAAGAAGCAAGAATGAAGTGGGAAGTGGGGAAATTCTGCAGGTGAGGGGTCGGCTGCAGCAAGAGGAGGAGGTGGGGAAATTTTGGGGAAGTTTCTAGCTAATTACAACATCATATGATATCATATCTGCTTTCATATCAACCTTTTTCCAAAAAAACCTCTTTTTAAGCCATTTTTTTCATAATTTTCCCACCAAAAATCTAAAAGTTTGCAAGACATGATATAATTTTATTAACACCATATTTTAGCTTATAAAGACTCCTAATTAAGAAATTTACCTAATTAAATTTGTATTTATCCCTAATTAAATGTATTTAAAAAGGCTTAAAATAATAAAAAAAATAATTAATTACGAAATTTTTTTTTATTTAACTAGATAATTATAAGTGACATTTTAGTGACAAAATTATAGTAATATCTTATCTAAATTTTGTATAATTAGGTCTACAATAAAAATTATCAATCTTGACTTTTTACGGAAAAAGCCGAAAAATTTGCCGATTACCGAAAAACTGCCTAAACGATTTTCGAAGGGTTACAATTGTAACCCTTCGAAAATCGTTTAGGCAGTTTTTCGGTAATCGGCAAAATTTTCGGGAATTTTTGATGTTTTTAAAAAGGGATTCTATGCAACTTAATTGATTTAAAAACCGTTTTCATTTAAGGTTTTCCTTCACTCTCTTTTGATTTTGGGTTAGATTTCTGGGCTTTGGCTGACTTAGGTTACGGTACGCCTTTAGACGTCTCGTAATCTAAGTGACAGTCACGTTCCGTACTTTCGGGTCGTGACAAGGCCATTGCTATACATAGGATGTATATTGTAGTGGATGCAGGGACATATATAGGGAGAACTTTCTTGCTCGACATGATAGTATGCTATCTGGTTACTCTTTACCTTAACGTGTACACTGATTGTCTCTCTGTTACATGTTGGTAAAGCCCTTAGGATGTGTACTTGACTACCTGGACTATGATGCAGATCATACTAGTAGGGATATCGTAGTCCATAAGTACATCATTCAAGGTCCCTAGTCGTGGGTGTATCGAGACGGGGCATCGATATACCAGAGTAGACTAGCGTATACCTTCTCGACCCATACAGATAGGCGATGGATGATCCCATATCCATTGGTGTTTGACATCAGAGATGATATACGGGTGCTCAGTGGAGACTGGGTACACTGGACGGACTCGCCGAGAACTCCCAGATGGTATTATACCTTACGTCAGATGGCAGTTCTCTGGTGACACTGGTACAGAGTAGTCTGTTGACCCGAGATCGTCATAGAGTCTTGTGTGGTTCCCACTGTGCTTTGATTTCCACCTTACCACGTCCAAGAGGGCGTGTAAAACGGTGGTTTTTGGATACAGTCCCGAATCACATGGAGGCAATGAACGATAGGAGGGGATTCGTCTCTCCCGGTATAGGGAGTTGATGTTGCGCTGTGTTCGATTGGCTATAACCGGAAATCCCTGGCCAGGGTTGCAGAGATTTGCTGGTAAGTGTTACCAATAGTTTCTCGAACTGTTATAGACCTCATATCGACACGACTTATCGAGCTATTGGGGTCTGACGTTTACCACCCCTAGGCGAGATATGCGACATATCGGACGACGAGACCGGACTGTACGGTAAGTGTTACTGGTTGGATTCACAGGAGTATGAGCGGGCTTGCTCGTCAATCTTCTGATCGCTCAATACCCGGGTGGCCGTTACGTTTAGCAGACCGCTTACAGCTTGTGGGTGTTTGATATGATCATCATCTGCTGCCGGCGTATTGACGAGTCTTTAGAGTCCTACACAGAGGTTTTCTGGATCAAGCGAAACGAAATAGGAGCGCATATGGGATATTTGCGGGACCGAGTATAATGCGTGTATGTGATACCGTATTCTATTCTCACGATGAATGTATTGATTGGTTGTATGCGATATAACCTAGTTATCGAATCAAAGATTGATTCGATAAGCCGATACATTGGATACTAGTCGGTTATATGCGATATGACCGAATCGTTAAATCAAGTATTGATTTAATGATTTAATGCATAATTATATATTTGATATATTACTTTGCATTAACTAGTATTGGTTCACTTTAGATGGATTTTCTCACTTGGAGTTCACAAGTTGTATATGTGATATACTTTTGTGCACTTGTATGTATCATGTTTGATGATACATGCTCACTTGAGTTTGTGTAAAGATTAAACCATGGTTATTTAAATGGTTAGGGTTTTGATTTTCATATCTATTTATTTATTTATTTCTTTTGGCAAAAGATAAAGAGAAAATGGTGGCTTTCTTTGTTTCTTATTGAAGCTTCATGAAGCTTTGACTAAGTGACCATTTTGTCTTCATGCTTAACCCTAACCATTCCCACTAACCTTAGTTTATTCTCTACATCTAACCATGGTTGATATTATGATAAGAATGATCTATTTTCTATTTTCATTATATTCTTATCATAATCCTTTTCTTCTTCTTCTTCATATTCAAAGATGAAGAAAGCTTGCCTCCATCAATGGCAACTTGAGAAAAAGAGTGAGAAATCCAATTCTAAAGTGAACCCACTTCCTATTTCTTCATCCGCTACCTCTTGCCAAGAAGTATAGGGTGTTTTCTTCACAAGTTTCATGGCTTGGTGAAGTGGGAGCTTGATCTTGTGTTGCCTCGACGTAGATCATCTTCGGCATCGAAGTCGACGACCTAGCCCGTCCTTTTCTCCGATGAAGCCGATGCTAGAGTCCGGGATCCGATGATCGCAGCGAGGGTACACCGTCACGGAGCTATAGAGATGGAGGACCGGATCTACAAAGGTTGTATTTCCGTTTACCCTTTAGTTAAGTTGTTAACTAGCTTCTAGTTTCGCCTAAAATTCTAGTCAATGATCCGTATTAGGGTTTCTCGGCACCGTAAAATTTAAAATTGGCATGGTTGATGCCTTGTGAGACCTCATTAGTGTGTCTGGGAACCCTACAGTGGTATCAGAGCCTAGCTAGAGCCTTAGGCGATGCGTAGACGAAGTTAGAAGTCCGATCGAACCGAAACCCTAATTCAAACTTGCTCTCTGTACATTTTCTGAAATCGTGGATTTTTGAGAATTAAAAATATGCAGAAAACCCAGCAGGAGATTCTAAGAATTACTGAGAAGCCCGTACTCCTAAGTCCATCAAAGCGCGGCGGAACCGCGGCATTAGCATGTTAATGCGGCGGTTCCGCGGCCCTTTAGTCTCCTCTTGCATTGATTTTTACACAGTAATTCTTAATTTGCAGTGCTGGTTTTCCTGGGAATTTTTAATATGAGCTCAAGAGTTGAGTTTTCTGGGTTGTATTGGGGACTCGGTGTTTCGATCGGATTGTCTAATTTTGTCTGTGTGCTTTTCCGGATATTTTTAGAATATGTTAAAAAGTTCGACCGGATATAAATACCCACCTTTTCCCCTGTCGGGAAATTTCCAAGTGTTGGATCTTTCCGTAGTTTAACGACGTTCTAAGTAGTGCAAGTAACGCGATGGTCTCTCTAGAAGACAACAAACCTTAACTCGATTATGTGACCGTCTTGAACTGCCCTTTGTACCTTAGGGTTTGGGGCAGTACGACGTGCCACATGTGAGGCGTTGGCTTGACCCTTCTACGGCTGGACCGTTGGTACTGAGGCATGAAGTGAATGTTTTAAAACTTGTTTCATGTGTTGAGCTGTATCGGGAAAACGTGGGTGTTTGGTTGTTCGATCGGAAAGTTTAACATTTTCTGTTTATCTGGAATGTGATACAATACTTGGAATCCACAAGTAGTTATGAGATAACTGAATGAATGTTGTAAACATAGCAGTTTAGTCTCACTTGATCGGTTGCTACGGAATTTTGATGTGATCAAAAGTCCGTCGCAATCACGTAGCGTACGCGGATACTCGCCGGATAAACTTAATAGATAGCTACACCCCTTAGCCCCGACCAAGTGACTGTAGGAAAACCCCGTCGCCGAAAGCATCCGTCCGGGTGCTCGCGGTAGCGGTGTTCCGCCTTGGTGCACTTCGTCGACGGTATCGGGGGTGCGGCCGCCTACTAAAGTTTGCGACGAGCATTCGATCAGAATGTCGGGAATCCTGTTGAATTGCCCGACTTTATATTGAAAAGTGTTTTCGATTTTGAGACTAAAATGCGGGGTTTATAATTGTTAGGCATGTGATGTCTAAGGAATTCATTTGATTAGGCATGTGATGTCTATGGAGGTTGCGGATTCCAACTGTTGTAGTTTTACACTTTCTTTTCTGTGACCGTAAGTGTAATATGTGATATCGCCGGTTTCTTTGCTATATGTCAACGACAATTGGGATGCGCATATTTACTTACGTTGATGACATGTGATGTTATGTATTGCTGGATATGTTATATTGGATAGTCGTGTTTGAATAGCCGGGGGTTTTTTTTATGTGAGATGAGTGTTTTTCATTTTCATTCATGTAAAAACTTGTATGTAATATTCTTTTATTGGGGCACTTCCAGGTTGCGGAAGATGTCACCTTTTGTATATTATTTACTTTTTCCGCACTAGGATAGACCCAAGGAGGAGAGCACAAGTAACCGGGCTCTGGAGTCCAGTGGGAGACCAACTCGAGGAGTCGAGTCCGGGTCTCCTAACTCCAGAATTGGTAGGGTTGCTTGCCGCTCTCGTAGGGGTCTAAGGGTGTGGGTTTGGCTATTCATCGCGACCGTGGAATCCGTGTTTTATACTGGCTCGTATTGAAAACACGGACGTCCTAGTATATCCAATGTTTCATATGCTTCTTCTGCTGCGATATCTGTGATGTGATCATGTGATATTCTGTGATAGATACAGTATATAGTATATATGATATATTATATAGACGTTACTTATGTTTTACACCCGCGCTAGCACTGCCCCGTTCTGCCGTTAGTTACCTAACCTAACGGTGCACGAGGGGACATCGAGGCGAACACGGATGGCATAAGTGTACGTCGTATTTATCTGTGATGTTTAGATGACTTAAATGATGGGACTTCATTAATGTGATTAATGAAAGAAAAGAAACCTAAGATGTTGTGGAATCGAATTTCAAAATAAAATAGGTAGCTACAGTTCTTGCTTTGCACAGCGGTATATATGATATATCCTGCACCTTATTCGATAAGGAAAGGACCGAGATCCCTTCACCGGGAGTGACTCCTTTAGCAATAACTGGCAGATGCTACACACTCGGTTTGTTTTTTGATTGCTTTTAAGAGTTCTGCTTTGCACAGTGATATATATGATATATCCCGCACCTCATTCGACGAGGAAAGGACCGACGATCCCTTCACCGGGAGTGACTCCTTTAGCAAAACTAGAAAAGCCTCAAAGACACTCCATTTCAAAATTCATTCGATCCTACAACGATATCAAGTTCATTACGCAATAGGTTTTCAGAAAAACCTGTCGTAGCCCTCCGTCATTTCAGATAAGTAGTAGTTAGTATTCGTGCTGCGTTTGTTGGCCTTTGTCAAGGCGTAGTGTGCGGTAGCTAACTGGTGCTTATCTGCTTATGCATATGATGCAGATTGGGTTAGGGTAGTCGTGCGACCTTGTTGGCCTTTGTCAAGGGCCGTGCGGGTGTGTTTAATTCAATCAGGAAATGACAGGTTGAACTTGACTAGCATCCTATGGTTTGTTGGCCTTTGTCAAGGTCATAGGAGGTTAGGGGCAAAATTATCGGGAATTTCAAGTGTTAAAATTTGCAATGAGATTGTATACCTTCTATGAGATAGTTGGATCCCGATACCCGCTGCGAGTAAGAGTTACTCCTGGGATAATTTTATACATTACAATTAGCCGATCAAGTAGGTGTCTAGAAAGGTGTCAACGGGGTTACGCCTCTGGGAAAACGAGGTTTATATTAATTAGGTTCGTGCGAAAGCACGGGGGACCTCCCTCAAAGTACCGACACTGGCCTGGCTGAAAGATTGGCGAACTTGTAGTGTGTAATTAATCTCGGCTAGTCTTTCCTTTTAGGGTTTGAAGGAAGATTTGATAAAAACAGTGGGAGCCATCCTGATTAGATAAAATAATAACCAATCTGATCTTGCTAGAGCGCACGCAGAGTGTTTTCTTCTCTCTCTCTCCTGGTAGCGACCATGTCACGCCTTAATCAAGATAATAATACGGATTATTGACCGAACCCGCTTGTTATACTGAGCTGGGGAACGTTGGTCCCGCTCCAACTTATAATTGTTATAAGACAGAGCAGGAAATTAGGGAATACCAGATTTCCCGTGCTGCCCAAACGAAGAAAGTGCATATGATGCATCTTCTTTGGGTGTGTTCATTATAAAGAATTGTTTTTCAGTATCCTCTACGTCCTGGGTATTAAATACCGGATCAGGATCCCGCATATGTAATTTGTTACATGAGCTACAGATAGGTAAAGAACTGAGAGCGGGTGATAAGTTTCATGAGACAGAAAACGGGGCAAGTGTTGCAGCCAAGTCTGTTGGTCACTGTCACCCTATACTACCAGTACATTGATTCTGAACAAATGCTATTAGATACCGTACCTGATATACAAAATCATATCAATCTCTTTATTTAGTAAAGAAGGGATATAATTTTGTATTGTTGGATAATGTTTTGAACATTTCCTATATCAAAAGTTGATCGGTTCAGGCACGTTATCTAAAAGCATTGATGTTCTGAATCAAACTACAGTTTTTGTATACAGAACAAACACAAGAGGAAGAGTTCAGAAATGAACGGATCCTTCTTGAGGTATTGTAGACTAGGTCATATTAATGCGACCCGACTAGCTAAGTTGCACATAGATGCATATTTAAATCTGTTTGAATTTACATCTTGTGAAACTTGCCAGTCATGTCACAAAGATAAGATGACCATAGCTCCGTTTACTGGAAACAGAGAAAGAGTTATTGAACTCTTGGGACTGATACATGATGATGTATGTAAGGTCCCCTGTCTACACATGCCAGGACTGGTTCTTTATACTTCATTACATTCTCTGATGATCTTTCGAGATTCAGACCTATGTTCCTGTTGAAACACAAGTCCGAACCTTTTGAGATATTCACAGAATATAAGTTAGAAGTAGAGAACCAAAATACGGGTATAATTATTATGTCCTATGATGAGATCAGGGAGGAGAATACTTGTGCATGGAATTCCTGGACTATTCTAAAGGAGAATGAGATTCTCTCTCAGCATTACTCCTCCGAATACACCACAGCACAACGTTGTATCGGGGCAGAGCGATCACACCCTATATGATAAGGTGTGCGCTATGATGAGTACTACTGAGTTACCTTTTTCCTATTGGGTGTTATGCACTTGAGAAGCTGCATACCTATTGAATAGGGTTCCAATCGAATCAGTTGCCTACTGCTTCATATGTGATATGGTATGGGAAGAGCCTATCTCTTAAGTAAGTTAAGATTTAGGGTTGTCCGGCCTATGTCTAAAAGCAAAATCTGGACAAGCTCGAGGCAAGATCTGTTATGTAGAACTGGAAATGTTCCAGCTATGCAAACTACAGCAGATGATTTGGTACAACCAAAGGATTCAGTAGATACCAACGAACCTCAGCCTCTCCGCCGATCTAGTAGGGTTCCTCATCCACCTGAGAGATAATTCTGTTTCTCTATTACAGTGGGAGCGAGGATTGCATCATGAGATGATGACCCAATTAGCTTCGAACTGGCCATCAGGAGTAAGACTCTGTAAGAATGGCTGGATGCTTAGTGATCTGAGATGGAATCCATGTACACCAACAAAGTATGGACTTTGGTTGCTATATCTGAAGGGTTAAATCCCCATCAGGAGCAAGTATATCTTGAGAAGATTACTTGGTGTAAATGGAAAAGTTGAGACTTTCAAAGCTAGACTTGTTAAAGGTTTTTCGTCATCGACCAGGCGTGGATAATGATGAAACCTTTTTCCAGTGGCTATGCTTAAGTCCATCCAGATCCTACTTGTCACGGCTACATACCATGACTACGATATCTGGTGGTTGGGTGTCATGACAGCTTTTCTAAATGATGTTTTTGAAGAGAGCGTCTATAAGTACACAGCCAGAGGGCTTCGTAGACAGTGGGAGCAGCGGAAACGTGTGCAAGATGCTTTACAGGATAAAGCAGGCATCGCGGAGTTGGAACATCTGTTTTGATGTAGTAGTCAAATAGTTTGACTTCATCAAAATGGTAGATGAACCTTGTATATACAAAAAGGTAGTAAGGAGTATGGTGGTGATCCTCGTAGAGTACGTGGATGACATACTCTTGATAGGGAAGAAGTTTCCTATGCTACGCTCTATCAATCTCCGCTTATCACAATGATTCTCCACATAGGATCAAAGTGATACCTACTAAATCCTGGGTTTTGGATCTATGAGATAGATCTAAATGGATGTTAGGATTCTCACTAGTTGAAGTGAGATGGTATCAGTTGATCCTGGGGAAAATCACTGGAAGTGTTCCAAGGTGATAAAGACGACTGAATGTCAGTCACAGGCATTGTCTTTACCCTCTATCGAGAGACGGTATGTTGGAAGAGTTCCAAGCTAGATACCGTGGCATACTAGACGATAAAGGCAGGATACATCGCTACTTAAGATGCTACCAAAGAGGCTGTTTGGGTGTATATTTGTTCATGAGATGAACTTAGTTCCTCCTATTGTGTGACAATGGAGTTGTGGCTTATGCCAAGGAACGTCCGTCCCATCAGTGATCCAGACATATTCTAAGGCAGTATCACCTGATCAGGGAGATGGATGATCTCCAGGGTGATCAAGGTTAGGAGAACAGACTCAGAGGACAACACGGCGGATCCACTCACAAAGGCCTTTTCCCAGAGAGAGATTTTTAAGGGATGGTTGAGTATGAGATACTACAACCACTGCTATCAGATGGCCCTAGTGCAAGTGGGAGATTGTTAGTTATATGTATGCCCTAGAGGCCATTGCTATACATAGGATGTATATTGTAGTGGATGCTGGGACATATATAGGGAGGACTTTCTTGCTCGACATGATAGTATGCTATCTGGTTACTCTTTACATTAACGTGTACACTGATTGTCTCTCTGTTACATGTTGGTAAGCCCTTAGGATGTGTACTTGACTACCTGGACTATGATGCAGATCATACTAGTGGGGACATGGTAGTCCATAAGTACGTCCTTCAAGGTCCCTAGTCGTGGGTGTATCGAGACGGGGCATCGATATACCAGAGTAGACTAGCGTATACCTTCTCGACCCATACAGATGGGCGATGGATGATCCCATATCCATTGGTGTTTGACATCAGAGATGATATACGGGTGCTCAGTGGAGACTGGGTATACTGGACGGACTCGCCGAGAACTCCCAGATGGTATTATACCTTACATCAGATGGCAGTTCTCTGGTGACACTGGTACAGAGTAGTCTGTTGACCTGAGATCGTCATAGAGTCTTGTGTGGTTCCCACTGTGCTTTGATTTACCTTACCACGTCTAAGAGGGCGTGCAAAACGGTGGTTTTTGGGTACAGTCCCGAATCACATGGAGGCAATGAGCGATAGGAGGGGATTCGTCTCTCCCGGTATAGGGAGTTGATGTTGCGCTGTGTTCGATTGGCTATAACCGGAAATCCCTGGCCAGGGTTGCAGAGATTTGCTGGTAAGTGTTACCAGTAGTTTCTCGAACTGTTATAGACCTCATATCGACACGACTTATCGAGCTATTAGGGTCTGACGTTTGCCACCCCTAGGCGAGATATGCGACATATCGGAGACGAGACCGGACTGTACGGTAAGTGTTACTGGTTGGATTCACAGGAGTATGAGCGGGCTTGCTCGTCGATCTTCTGATCGCTCAATACCCGGGTGGCCGTTACGTTTAGCAGACCGCTTGCGGCTTGTGGGTGTTTGATATGATCATCATCTGCTGCTGCGTATTGACGAGTCTTTAGAGTCCTACATAGAGGTTTCCTGGCTCAAGCGAAACGAAATAGGAGCGCATATGGGATATGTGCGAGACCGAGAATAATGCGTGTATGTGATACCGTATTCTATTCTCGCGATAAATGTATCGATTGGTTGTATGCGATATAACCTAGTTATCGAATCAAAGATTGATTCGATAAGCCTATACATTGGATACTAGTCGGTTATATACGATATGACCGAATCGTTAAATCTAGTATTGATTTAATGATTTAATGCATAATTATATATTTGATATATTACTTTGCATTAACTAGTATTGGTTCACTTTAGATGGATTTTCTCACTTGGAGTTCACAAGTTGTATATGTGATATACTTTTGTGCACTTATATGTATCATGTTTGATGATACATGCTCACTTGAGTTTGTGTAAAGATTAAACCATGGTTATTTAAATGGTTAGGGTTTTGATTTTCATATCTATTTATTTATTTATTTCTTTTGGCAAAAGATAAAGAGAAAATGGTGGCTTTCTTTGTTTCTTATTGAAGCTTCATGAAGCTTTGACTAAGTGACCATTTTGTCTTCATGCTTAACCCTAACCATTCCCACTAACCTTAGTTTATTCTCTACATCTAACCATGGTTGATATTATGATAAGAATGATCTATTTTCTATTTTCATTATATTCTTATCATAATCCTTTTCTTCTTCTTCTTTATATTCAAAGATGAAGAAAGCTTGCCTCCATCAATGGCAACTTGAGAAAAAGAGTGAGAAATCCAATTCTAAAGTGAACCCACTTCCTATTTCTTCATCCTCTACCTCTTGCCAAGAAGTACAGGGTGTTTTCTTCACAAGTTTCATGGCTTGGTGAAGTGGGAGCTTGATCTTGTGTTGCCTCGACGTAGATCATCTTCGGCATCGAAGTCGACGACCTAGCCCGCCCTTTTCTCCGATAAAGCCGATGCTAGAGTCCGGGATCCCGATGATCGCAGCGAGGGTACACCGTCACGGAGCTATGGAGATGGAGGACCGGATCTACAAAGGTTGTATTTCCGTTTACCCTTTAGTTAAGTTGTTAACTAGCTTCTAGTTTCGCCTAAAATTCTAGTCAACGATCCGTATTAGGGTTTCTCGGCACCGTAAAATTTGAAATTGGCATGGTTGATGCCTTGTGAGACCTCATTAGTGTGCCTGGGAACCCTACAGGAATTTCTTCCAGTTCTACCGCGCTCCCACTTGTTTCTTTTGCAAGAAATTGCCATTCTAAAAAAGTGGCGTGGCGAGTGACTAACACCTTCTGTTCCTCGGTGTGGTAGAACAGATAACCCTTTGAATGTTTTGGATATCCTACAAACTTACATAAAACTGATCGTGCCTCTAGTTTGTCCGGCTTCTGTGTTTTCACGTAGGCCGGACAACCCCATATCTTAATGAATTTAAGACATGGTTTCTTTCCACTCCATACTTCATATGGAGTCTTAGGCACAGATTTAGACGGAACCTGATTCAATAAGTAGGCTGCCGTTTCAAGCGCAAATCCCCAAAATGAAAGAGGCAACTCTGCACTACTCATTATGGAGCGGACCATATCCAATAGGGTACGATTCCTCCGCTCCGATACACCGTTGTGTTGTGGAGTATGTGGAGGAGTAAGCTGAGAGAGAATACCATTCTCTTTTAGAAAGTCCCTGAATTCCGTACTTAAGTACTCCCCCCTCTATCAGATCGGAGGATCTTAATACTTTTGCCAATTTGGTTCTCTACTTCCTTTCTGAATTCTTTGAATTTCTCAAAAGCTTCAGATTTGTGTTTCATGAGATACACATATCCGAACCTAGAGAGATCGTCAGTGAATGTGATGAAGTACGAGAACCCACCCCTTGCATGTATAGACATCGGACCACACACATCACTGTGTATGAGTCCTAAGAGCTCTGCTGCTCTTTCTCCATGTCCGGTGAACGGAGATTTGGTCATCTTTCTTTTGAGACAAGACTGACAAGTTTCATAAGATGAAAATTTGAACGTATTCAAGAGTCCATCTTTATGCAACTTACTTAGTCTTTTCTCTTCGATATGACCAAGTCTATAATGCCACAAGTAGGATTCGTTTGTATCTGAACTCTTCCTCTTGCGTGTGTTTTGTACATTGAGAACTGTGTTCTGATTTAGAACATAGATACCATTACACAGTGTACCTTCTGCAACCAGTACCTTATCTAGGTAAATGTTCATGATATTTCTATCAAGAACAAAGTTATATCCATCTTTATCAAGTAAAGAAACTGATATGATGTTGCAAAGCATGGAAGGCACATAGTAGCAATTGTTCAAAATCATAGTATTGCCATTTGGCAATACTAGGTGATATTCACCGACGACCGCAGCATTAACTTGTGCTCCGTTCCCTACTATGAGGGACATATCACCAGGTCCAACTATCCTACTTTTTCTCAGTCCCTGTAATAAATTACAAATATGAGATCCTGATCCGGTATCGAGTACCCAGGAGGTAGGACTGACCGAAAAACAGTTCTCAATAATAAGAACACCTGAAGAAGATGCAACAGTATGTTTCTTCTTCGATGGGTTTATCAAGGAATTCAAACTTTCCTCTTTCCCTTGCTCATACTTATGACAGTTGTCGTAAGTTAGAGCCGAACCGACATTCCCCAGTCCTGAATAAGAATTCGGATCGGTCAAGCGATACATTTTATTATCTTGATTAGGGCGTGAAATGGTTGCTACCTGGAGAGAGAGAGGGAAAAAACTCAGCGTGCGCTCTTGCAAGATTAGATTGGTTTATTAATTTATCTAATCAGGATGGCTCCCACTGTTTCCTCAAATTCTTCTTCAAACCCTAAAAGAAGAACTAGTCAGGATTAATCGCACGTCACAATACTTGCTTAACCTTTCAGCTAGGCCGGTGTTGGTACTTCGAGGGAGGTTTTCCAACGCTTTCACGAAGTTCCTTAATTACATAACCTCTTTTCCCTGGAGGCGTAGCCCCACTAACACCTTTCTAGACACCTACTTGGTTTATAGCATTGATTGTTAAGTGTGATAATCTCCCGAGAGTAATCCTACTCATCAGTGGGATCGGGATCCAACTATCATTGTGTGATGCACTAGATGGAATCCACTCTAGTCACCACACTCCAGATGGTATGCTAAATCTGCAAGTTTCCTGTATATTTGAAACTCCCGATGTGATTTCTGCCCCTAGGACCCAAGTGACCTTGACTAAAGATCAAAATGTCAAAGAGCCCTAGTCAAGTTCTACCTGTCATTATCTGGATTGCATTAGACCCACCCGTACGAGCCTTGACTAAAGAACAAAATGATCGCACAACTGTCCTAACCAATCGCATAAGCAACGGAAAAGCATTATATAGCTACCGAACACTATGCCTCGACTAAAGATCGAAATGCGTTGCACGAATACTAAGCAATACCAATCCGAAATGACGGAGGGCTACGGCTGGGTTTTTGGCAAAAAACCCGTTAACGTAATGAACTTGATATTTTTGAAGGAACCTGAGTGGTTTTATAAATATATAGTGGCGAAAACCTTTGCTAAAGAGGTCACTCCCTGTGAAGAGATCTCGGTTCTTTCCTCGTCAAATGAGGTGCAGGATATTCCAAACTGAATACCACTGTGCAAAGCAAAAATAATCGACTATAGTGAAGTTATTACCCTGACGCAAACTTTTGCTCAAGGGGTCACTCCCGGTGAAGGGATCTCGGCCCTTGCCTCGTCGAATGAGGTGCTGGATATTCCAAACTGAATACCACTGTGCAAAGCAAAAGAGAACATCTGTAATGTCAGTTTTTAAAATCTGGTTCCAACAACATCTTTTTAGGTTTTTATCCTGCATTAATTAAAATTAATGCGGCCCCATCAAATTTGTAACCTATCACACCAGAAAAGAACGAAAATAAAATGTACGTATATGCCATCCGCATTCGCCACGGGGCCCCGTCATCACCCGTTAGGTTACTTAACTAATGACAGAGCGGGGGCTGGACTAGCGCAGGTACAAAACATATACAACATCTACCGGTATATATATAAGTATATATAACATTCGTCCCAGGCATGATAATAAACAACATCACAGATAACATTACAGAATGGAGGATTATCTTGGAGCCCCGAGTTTCATTTGAGCCGCAAATAAAACCCGACGTTCCCTGTCATGTGGATAGCCTGTGCAATGAAAACCTGTACCCCCTACGAGTGCGGCAAATAGCCCGCCAGTTCTAGAACGAAGCCCCCTCCGTCTCAGCGCCATGAGATGCGGGCTTGTTGCCTTCCAGAACCTGGCTATCCGTGCACTCCTCCATGGGGTAATCCTAGTACAGAATATTAAAAAAATATATACAACCGGTGACATCGACCTCAGCCCGGTCGTGCCCCAAAAATAATATACAAACGGCAAAGACGGCAGTCCACATGTCGGACGCTCGCCCCGCAATAACAAATGTACAAATGAATTATAAACTGTATTCTAACATTGCACCACTTGCTATCCACCACGACTATCCAACCACAATCACAGCACAAGCACACAATATCAACGCGAATGTCACGTTCGCAAAACCCATCTAAAAGAATATATAGCAATCAGATGAGTTTTACCGATTGAGTGACATTCCCGGTCGCAGATAAAAGTGAATGTACTGATAACAAAATACGTGTTTTAAAATTACGATCGACTAAACTTTCCAAGTGGGCCCCAAGTATTAAACCAACACTGTAACAAATCTGGGCCCCAAAAATAATCATTCCGGAAACCAAAATTTCCAACAAATGAGGCCCAGAAGAAAATTCGACCACGTGGGCCCCAAAACGGCCGCAGATCCGCCGCCAATAGGGGGTTTACGCGGCAGATCCGCGGCAGTTTAGATGGATCACGTGACAATTTTTCTTCTGTGGTCTTAGAAAAGCCTGCATAATTTTCTGAGAGCAAAAAATTGATTTTTCGAGCACTTTAAAAATCGACAGAAACATCATGATTTGAAACGCAGTTTTTGAAATTTTCGGTCGATCGTTATTCTAAACACGTTTGAACTAGCTAGTGTAAGTTTTATGGGTGGCTCTGATACCATGAAGGGTTACCCTAGTGCCCCGGCCATCTTTCGTGGCCAAATGCGGAACAAAAATTTCAAAACGAACAAAAACTTGGCACTAGACTAAACCCTAACCGGATCTTTCCATAAAACCTACATAGCAAAAGAAGAAGCTAACTACTATGAAAGATGGTATACCAAAAGAATCGAGTCCTTCGGTCTTCGTTCTTCATCCTTAGCTCCTACTAGCCACCTTGAACTTGCTTGATCTTCTTTCTTTGCTCCGTCGGTTCTCCGGGATCGAGCTTGTTCTCCGGTCTTTCTTGGTCCTTGATGATCCACCCGGGGAGTATGATCCATGGCTCTAGCTCCTAACTATGTAACAAAAGGAGCAACTAGAAAACTTGGTTTGCTAAACCAAGTAGTCTAGGATGTAGTGAGGTTGTCTAAGTATTTTCTATCTCTTTTCTAAGCTCTTCACTTGTTTCTCAACTCATGAGAATGTTAGTGAAGAGGAAGAAGATGAAGGTGGATCAAAGCAAGAGGAGGGAGGAGATGAGAGCAAAAGAGAGCTCAAAGAAAATAATGAATCAACCATGAAAGAGAAAATATACACAATGGTTTTGTATATCAATTCTTTCATTAAACAATTAGCAACCATGCTTCAATAGCAGACCCAAAAAGAATTATAAATTCATTTGAATACTATTGAACCATGGTCACCTCTTTTCCTCCCATACTCTTACTTTACACCTCATTTCCATTTATGAAATAAATGGAAAATACAAAATGAGGTGGCCACCTTCTAGAAGGAAAACTGTAGTAAATACGGATTTCCAACTACTGTACAAATATACCGGCAATCAGATAAAAATCCGAATGCCCAAAAGAGATAGAATAACACGAAGAACGTAATACTAGAATATATATAGAAATACATATATGTAAATTATTAAATCAATACCTGATTTAATAATCCGGCTCAAACCCGAGCCGGCTAGTATTACAAACTGTCCGATCGAAAATCCGAGTACCAAGTACATCAATCGATCGAACCCTGCACGTATCCAATACGGCTACTACATCGTTTTGCCTGGATCAGGGAAACCCTCTGTGTGGGACTCTGAAGACTCGACAGTACTCTGGCAGTGAGTTTAACCATAACCACGTCAGTGGCACTAGCTGTACGTAACGGCTACCCAGGTACCTGTCGAAAAGGAAGGCCGACGAGCAAACTCATCCGGATCTCCTACTGAGCCTATCCATGATAATATCCGTACAGTCCGATCTCTTCGTCAAAGAGTATCGCATACCGGGTCTAGGGGATGGTGAACGCCAGACCCTGACAACCTGATAAGTCGTGCCGATGTGACTCAGGACCAATCCGGGAAACTACTGATCAACCTATCAGTAAATCCCAAGTGCCTTGGCCAAGGTCTTATGGTCCTGACCAATCGAATCACATTGCGATATCAACTCCCTATACTGGGAGAGACGAATCCCCGACAATCGCTCACTGCCTCCATGTGGCTCGGGATTGAACCCAACCAAAACCTGTTTGCATGACTCAGTAGAGCCGTGGTAGGGTAGTGATCAAAGTTCAGTGGGAACTCACACGAGACAAATGCCGATCTCAAGTCCAAAGACTAACCTGTACACATGTCACCTGAGAACTTCCATCTGACGATAGGTATAGTACCATATGGAAGTTCTCGGCGAGTCCGTCCAGTGTACTCACACCCAGTGAGCACCTGCATACGATCTTAGGTGCATCAGACCAATGGCTGCGGGACCAACCATCCCCCGACGGGGTTAGAAACATACACACCAGTCTACTCTGGAGTATCAGTGCCCAGTCTCGATACTCACGCGACTAGGGACCATTTAAGGATGTGCTTATGGACTACCCTGCTCCCACAAGTATGATCGCCATCACAACGCAGGTAGTCAAGCAAGATCCTAGGGGCTTTATCAACATGTAACCGCAATATGTAATAAAGAGTATGACATATGCCATGTTAAGATAAAGACAAACCACAATAGTATACTACCGTATCGAGTCTTTATCAATATGTGTAAACAAGATAACAATAAATACACATATCCCGATAAAAACAAGTCAAATAATATACTATAAAACTGAGTAAGATTGTTCTGTACATACATATCCCTAGTATCCATATATATACATATACAATACTGGCCTCTAGGGCATATACATCCAACATGTAAGACATACACCATTCTATTTTAAATGGTGGGTTATAATTATTTAAAGTAATTACAAATTAGTGGAGCTTTTGTCACAAGCATGATGCTTATAGAAGCTTGTGGATTGCTTTGACAAAGTCCACTCACTTTGTTTTTACTTTAGATTTTTATTAACCTAACCATTTTGGATTAGCCATGGTTATGTCTCTACATGAGTTAGTATATGATACTCACTCACCATGGTTCACTCTCTCACTTCATCATTATTCTCATCTCATTTTAGTTCATCTTCTTCCTCAAGCTCAAAAAGCTTGCTAGGGTTTTGATTAAGTGAGAAAGTAAAGTGAGAAAAGAAATTCTAAAGTGAGCCCAATTCCTATTTCATCATTCTCTACTAGACTAGCACTTTAGTTTATGGTGTTTGCTTCACTGATTCTCTAGTTAGCGAAGTAGAAGTTTAAGTTAGTATTCCCTCGACGTAGATTATCTTCGGCCTCGAAGACTTCAAGCAAGATCGCTCATTTCTCTACGTGAAACCATGCAAGAGTCGGGGAGTGCGACGATCGCAGCGAAGGGACAACTACAAGGAGCTTATGAAGTGAAGGACCGATCTACAAAGGTTGCATTTCCTTTTTCACTTAGATAGTAAATGGTTTACTATGTTTCCGTATTATATTCTAATTAACGATTCTAGTTTAGAGTTCCTTTTAACAGCAAAATTTTTAAAATGGCATGGATGATGCCTCCCGAAACCTTGCTGCCGTCGATAGGAACCCTACAGTGGTATGAGAGCCTATCTAGGAAATTATACGGAGAATGTTAGATTACAAATACGAAACAAACTCCGAAACTTGAAACCCTAATTCCATGTTTCTGTCGATTTTAAAACGAGCTCCAAAATGTTTTCAAACATGTGCAGAATCATCTTTGAGCAATCATAGGAGAATGGAAGAAGTTTAGGACCCAGTGCTCAGATTTGGACCGAGCACATGGGGGTAAAAACTGGGGAGGCCGGCCTAGGCATGTCCTCAGGGTCCCAAAATTTTTCCATGGTCTGTTCTCTGGGATTTGGGGTTTCAGGTGTTGTTTATTTTTTCTACTTTTTCATGTGATGATTAACTCAATGCAAAGGCAACTCGGAGTGTTTCGTAATCATAATTTTAACTGTTTTTGGGATACTTTAGACGATATTAAAAAGTTAAATAGGATGTCAAATACCCACTTTTTCCGTTGTCGGAAAATTTTCCAAGTGTTGGATTTTTCCCGTAGTTAAAAAGTTTTCAAAGATCATGCAAGTTATGCGATGGACCCTCTAGAAGAACAAAAACCTAACTCGATTATGTGATCGTCAGAACCGCCACTGAACCCTCGGGTTTGTGGTGGTTCAGCAGTGTCACATGTGAGGCGTTGGTTTGGCCCTTCTACTACTGGTTCATTGGTACTGTGGCGTGTGCTGAATAACTTTAAACTACGCTTAAGTGTTGAGCTTTTTGGGTAATCTTGGGTGTTCGTTGATTCGATTGGAATGTTTAACATCGTCTAGGCTTTTCTCTATGATGTCATGACATGTGATGTTTTATGATGCTGGATATGTTTTATTGGATCGTCGCGTTTTGAATAGCCGAGGGTTTTATGTGAGATGAGAGTTTTTATTTTCATTCATGTAAAATTAAATGTATGTAATATTCTTTTATTGGGGCACTTCCGGGTTGAGGTTGATGTCACCATATGTATATTATTTACTTTTCCGCACTAGGATAGACCCAAGGAGGAGAGCACAAGTAATCGGGTTTTAGAGTCCAGTAGGAGACCAACTCGAGGAGTCGAGTCCGGGTCTCCTAACTCTAGAATTGGTAGGGTTACTTGCCGCTCTCGTAGGGGTCTAGGGGTATGGGTTTGGTTATTCATCACGACCGTGGAATCCGTGTTTTATAGAGGCTCAAAATAAAACACGGACCTCCTAATATATTCAATATTTCATATGTTTCTTCTGCTGCGATATCTGTGATGTGATCATTTGAAATGTTGAGATGGATACTGTATATAGTATATATGATATATTATATAGACGTTACTTATGTTTTACACCCGCGCTAGCCCTGCCCTGCTCTGTCGTTAGTTACCTAACCTAACGGTACAAGACGGGACATCGAGACGAATGCGGATGGCATAAGTGTACGCTATATTTATCTGTGATGTTTAGGTGACTTAAATGATGGGACTTCATTAATATGATTAATGAAAGAAAAGAAACCTAAAAGATGTTGTAGAATCAAATTTTTCAAAAAGCTTAGCTACAGTTTTGCTTTGCATAGTGATATATATGATATATCCCGCACCTTATTCGATGAGGAAAGAGCCGAGATCCCTTCACCGGGGATGGCCTATTTAGCAAAACTGGCAGATGTTACAACACTCGGTTTGCTTTTTGATTGCTTTTGGAGTTTTGCTTTGTATAGTGATATATATGATATACCCCGTACCTTATTCGATGAGGAAAGAGCCGAGATCCCTTCACCGGGAATGACCTCTTTAGCAAAACTAGTAAAAACCTCAAAAACACACCTTTTCAAAATTCACTTGTTCCTACAATGATATCAAGTTCATTACGCAATAGGTTTTCAGAAAAACCTGTCGTAGCCCTCCGTCATTTCAGATAAGTCCTACTTAGTATTCGTGCTACGTTTGTTGGCCTGCGTCAAGACGTAGTGTGCGGTAGCTAACTAGTATTTATCTGCTTATGCATATGATGCAGATTGGATTAGGATAGCCGTGCGACTTTGTTGGCCTGCGTCAAGGGTCGTGCGGGTAGGTTTAATTCAATCAAGAAATGACGGGTTGAACTTGACTAGCGCACTATGGTTTGTTGGCCTGCGTCAAGCTCATGGGATGCTAGGGGCAAAATATTATCGGGAATTTCAAGTGTTGAAATTTGCAATGAGATTGCATACCTTCTATGAGATAGTTGGATCCCGATACCCACTTCGAGTAATTGTTACTCCTGGGAGAGTTTTACACAGAACAATTAGCCGATCAAGTAGGTGTCTAGAAAGGTGTCAACGGGGTTATGCCTCTGGGAAAACGAGTTTTATTTTAATTAGGTCCGTGCGAAAAGACGGGGAACCTCCCTCAAAGTACCGACACTGGCCCGGCTGAAAGATTGGCGAAGTTGTAAGGTGTAATTAATCTCGGCTAGTCTTTCCTTTTAGGGTTTAAAGGAAGATTTGATAAAAACAGTGGGGGTCATCCTGATTAGATAAAATAATAAGCAATCTGATCTTGCAAGAGCATACGCTAAAGTATTTTCTTCTCTCTCTCTCTAGGTAGCGACCATATCATATCTTAATCAAGATAATAATATGGGTGTATTGACCGAACCCACATGTTATACTGTGCTGGGGAACGTTGGTTCTATTCTTTCTTATAAAAGTTATAAGACTGAACAGGATATAGGGAAATACCAGGATTCCCATGCCACCCGAATGAAGAAAGTACATGTTGATGCAGTTTCTTCGGGTGTGTTCGTTACAGAGAACTGTTTCTCCATTTTCTCTACGTCCTGGGTATTAGATACCGGGTCAGGATCCCATATATGTAATCAGTTACATGGGCTGAGAAAAGGTAGAGAACTTGGAGAAGGTGATAAACACATAAGGGTTGGAAATTGTGCAATTGTTGCAGCTAAAACCGTTGGGGAATATCACCTTGTATTACCAACTGGTAATACATTGATTCTGAACGAATGCTATTACATACCGAACCTGATATGCAACATTATATCGGTTTCTTTGTTGAGTAAAGAGGGATATAATTTTGTATTACAGGATAATATTATGAACATTTTCCTGAACCAAAAGTTGGTTGGATCAGGCACGTTGTGCAATGGCATTTATGTTCTAAATCAATCAACAATTCTGAGCAAACATATACAAGAGGAAGAGTTCAAAAATGAACGAATCCTTCTGTGGCATTGTAGACTTGGCCATATCAATGCAACACGACTAGCTAAGTTGCATAAGGATGGATATTTGAATCCATTAGAATTTTCATCTTATGACACTTACCAGTCATGTCTCAAATGAAAGATGACCAAAACTCCGTTTACAAGACATGGAGAAAGAGTTACGGAACTCTTGGGGCTGGTATATAGTGATGTATGCGGTCCGATGTCTATACATGTCAGGAATGGTTCTGCGTACTTCATTACCTTCACCGGCGATCTCTCTAGATTCAGATATGTGTTCCTGATGAAACACAAATCAGAAGCTTTTGAGAAATTTAGAGAATATAAAAAAGAAGTCGAGAACCAAGCCGGGAAAAGTATTAAAATCCTTCGATCTGATCGAGGAGGTGAATACTTAAGCAATGACTTCCTGGACTTCCTAAAAGAGAATGGGATTCTCTCTCAGCTAACTCTTCCATATACACCATAGCACAACGGTGTATCGGAACGGAGGAACCACACCCTATTGATATGGTGCGCTCTATGATGAGCACAGCTGAGTTACCTATTTCCTTTTCGGGGTATGCACTGGAAACAGCTGCAGACCTATTGAATATGGTTCCCATAAAATCTGTGCCAACCACTCCATATGAGATATGGAAAGGAAAGAGACCATATCTTAATTATGTTAAGATATGGGGTTGTCCGGCATATGTAAAAACGCAAAATCCGGACAAACTCGGGGCAAGGTCCATTCTGTATAAGTTTATTGGATATCCCAAACATTCGCGCGGGTATATCTTCTACCACACCGAGGAACAAAAGGTGTTTGTTTCTCGAAATGCCACCTTTTTAGAAAAGGGATTTCTTGAAAAAGAGATTAGTGGCAAGGAGGTAGAACTGGAAGAGATTCCAGCAATACAAATTACGACAGAAGATTTGATGGAACCGGAGGATTCAGTAGTTCTCGATGAACCCCAGCTACTCCACCGATCTAGTAGGGTTCCTCACCCATCTGAGAGATACTACAGTTTTCTCATGGATGGTGGGAGCGAGGATTGCATCATGGAGGATGATGAACCAACTAGCTTCGAGCAGGCCATCACGAGTGGTGACTCGGTGAAATGGATGGATGCAATGCGGTCCGAGATGGAATCCATGTACACCAACAAAGTATGGACTTTGGAAGATGCTCCTGAGAGGGTAAAACCCATTGAGAGCAAGTGGATCTTCAAGAAAAAACTTGGTGTAGATGGGAAAGTGGAGACTTTCAAAGCTAGACTTGTTGCAAAGGGTTTTCGTCAAAGACTAGGTGTGGACTATGATGAAACCTTTTCTCCAGTGGCTATGATTAAATCCATCCGAATCATGCTTGCCATTGCTGCATATCATGAATACGAAATCTGGCAAATGGATGTTAAGATCGCCTTTCTAAACGGTGATTTAGAAGAGAACGTGTACATGACTCAGCCAGAGGGCTTCGTAGCTAGTGGGAGCAGCGGGAAGGTGTGCAAGCTGCTTAAATCCATTTATTGATTAAAGCAAGCATCGCGGAGTTGGAACTTTGATGTCGTTATCAAAGAGTTTGATTTCGTCAAAAACGTAGATGAACCTTGTATATACCAGAAGGTGGCAGAGAGTAAGGTTGTCTTCCTCGTATTGTACGTGGACGACATACTCTTGATAGGAAATGGCATTCCTATGCTGCAATTGGTCAAGCTCTTCTTATCACAAAGATTCTCAATGAAAGATCTAGGGGATGCCTCCAACATCTTAGGGATTAAGATCTATAAAGATAGATCTAAACGGATACTGGGATTGTCCCAATCCAGGTACATTGACACCATACTAAAGAGGTTTAGTATGGAAGAGTCCAAGCATGGGTTTTTACCCACGATCTCAAGCCCCACACTCTCCAAAGTGATGTCTCCCAAGACTGATTTAGAGAGAGCTCGCATGCAAGAGATACCCTATGCTTCGGCTGTAGGCTCAATCATGTACGCGATGCTATGTACCAGACTCGATGTAGTACACTCACTAAGTGTAGTGAGTAGGTATCAAGCAGATTCTGGAGAGAGTCACTGGATAGCTGTGAAGAGCATTCTCAAGTACTTACGAAGGACTAAAGAGATGCTCTTGGTATATGGTAACGGAGAACACCAAGTGGAGTCCTTTATCGATTCGAGCTTCCATAGTGATAAGGACGACTCTAAGTCGCACTCAGGATTTGTCTTTACCCTCTACGGAGGGGCGGTATGCTAGCAGAGTTCCAAGCAGGAGACCGTGGCAGACTCGACGATGGAAGCTAAATACATCGCTGCCAACGATGCTGCCAAAGAGGCTGTCTGGATCAAGAAGTTCATTACTGAACTTCGAGTGGTTCCATCCATTGAGCGTCCAATACCTTTGTATTGTGATAAAAATGGAGCGGTGGCTTTGGCCAAGGAACTCAGGTCCCATCAGCGATCCAGGCATATTCTGAGACGGTATCACCTGATCGCCGGGAGATCGAGGTCAGGAGGGTTGACACAAAGAACAACACAGCGGATCCACTCACGAAGGCCATTCCCCAGATACAGTTCAAGATACTCTTCGGGATGCTCGGTATGCGATACTACAGCAGCTGGCCCTAGTGCAAGTGGGAGATTGTTAGTTGTATGTATTCCCTAGAGGCCAGTATTGTACATATGATATATATTATACTGGATGCTTGGACATATATAGAGAGGACTTTCTTGCTCGATATGATAGTATGCTATCTGGTTGCTCTTTATCTTAACATGTATACTTGTCTCTTGATACTGTCTTTTGGTTACATGTTGATAAAGCCCTTAGGATGTGTACTTGACTACCAGGACTATGATGCAGATCATACTAGTGGGGCCATGGTAGTCCATAAGTTCATCTTTTAATGTTCCTAGTCGTAGGTGTATCGAGACGGGGCATCGATATACCAGTGTAGACTAGCGTATACGCTTCTCGACCCATAAGATGGGCGATGGATGATCCCATATCCATTGGTGTTTGACATGAGAGATGGTATAGGGTGCTCAGTGGAGACTGGGTACACTGGACGGGCTCGCCGAGAACTCCCAGATGGTATTATACCTCATGTCAGATGGCAGTTCTCTGGTGACACTTATACAGCTTAGTCTGTAGACCCGAGATCGTCATAGAGTCTTGTGTGATTCCCACTGTGCTTTGATGTCCAACTTACCACGTCCAAGAGGGCGTGCAAAACGGTGGTTTTTGGGTGCAGTCCCGAGTCACATGGAGGCAATGAGCGATAGGAGGGGTTTCGTCTCTCCCGGTATTGGGAGTTGATGTTGCGCTGTACTCGATTGGCCATGACAGGAAAGTCCCTGGCCAGGGCTGATTTAGAGATTTACCGGTAAGTGTTACCAGTAGTTTCTCGACCCGTTATGAGCCTCACATCTGCATGATTTATCGGTTATTGGGGTCTGACGTTTACCACCCCTAAACTTGATATGAGACATATCAGACGAGGAGACCGGACTGTACGGCAAGTGTTACCATCAGGCTTTTGCAGGAGTTGGAGCGGGCTTGCTTGCTGATATTCCGATCGTTCAATATCCGGGTAGCCGTTACGTCCAGCTAGTACCGCTGACGGCTTGTGGGTGCTTGATGTGATCATCACCTACTGCCGGCGTATTGACGAGTCTTTAGAGTCCTACATAGAGGTTTTACTGGCTCAGGCAAAACGGAATAGGGGCGCATATGTGATATGTGCGGGACTAAGAATAATGCGTGTATATGATACCGTATACTATTCTCGCGACTTATTGTATCGCTCGGTTATATGTGATATAGCCGGGCTATCGAATCAAGTGTTGATTCGATAAGTCGATATATTGGATGTTAGTCGGTTATATGTGATATAACCGGATTAGTAGGTCAAGTGTTGATTTAATAATTTAGTGTATAATTGTATATTTGATATACTAATTTACATTAACTAACATTTGCTCACTTAAGGATTTTTCTCACATGTGCACATTTAATATATATATATATATATATATATGATATATATTAAAATGTGTTTTCTTTTTGTATCATGGTTGTTGATACAACATACATGGGTGTGTAAGACATACACCATTCTATTTAAATGGTGGGTTATAATTATTTAAGGTAATTATAAATTAGTAGAGCTTTTGTCACAAGCATGAAGCTTGTGGATTGCTTTGACAAAGTCCACTCATTTTGTTTTTACTTTAGATTTTTATTAACCTAACCATTTTGGATTAGCCATGGTTATATCTCTACATGAGTTAGTATATGATACTCACTCACCATGGTTCACTCTCTCACTTCATCATTATTCTCATCTCATTTTATTTCATCTTCTTCCTCAAGCTCAAAAAGCTTGCTAGGATTTAGATTAAATGAGAAAGTAAAGTGAGAAAAGAAATTCTAAAATGAGCTCACTTCCTATTTCATCATCCTCTACTAGACTAGCACTTTAGTTTAGGGTGTTTGCTTTACTGATTCTCTAGTTAGCGAAGTAGAAGCTTGACCTAGTATTCCCTCGACGTAGATCATCTTCGGCCTCGAAGACTTCAAGCAAGATCGCTCATTTCTTTACGCGAAGCCATGCAAGAGTCCGGGAGTTCGACGATCGCAGCGAAGGGACTACTAAAAGGAGCTTATGAAGTGAAGGACCGATCTACAAAGGTTGCATTTCCTTTTTCACTTAGATAGTAAATGGTTTACTATGTTTCCGTATTATATTCTAGTTAACGATTCTAGTTTAGAGTTCCTTTTAACGGCAAAATTTTTAAAATGGCATGGACGATGCCTCCTGAAACCTTGCTTCCATCGATAGGAACCCTACAGCTTTCACGCGGCATAGAGCACCTAATAGACTCTTGAAGAGACAATGTCATGCTTTCTCTGTTGGGGCTGGGACACGTCCCTTTGTAGCATTGTTCGAACCGATGTCTTCTTGATTCCGGTGGTCATGGCATTTTTCTGAACCCACTTTAGAGCTTTGAAAGAATTGCTGACTTTTACGGCCGACTCAACCGTCTTCACGGGGCGACCCTGCTCTTGGAACCTCACAAGATTCCACTTGGCCGAAGTCTTGGCCCTTTTGATGGCTCGATAACTGAGCCGCTTTTGTCTCAACCTTTTTGTTTTAAGTACTTGGCAGGCTTCGGCCTTCCAAGAAGACGTTGTAGACCAACTGACAGAGAGTCTATAGAATATGCCTGGTCGCTCGATCGTTAAAAGCAACGTCTGAGCTTGCTGGAGCTGCTTTGTGGCCCCATTGGTGTCGACGGCCTTGCTCCCAATAGGAACAGTGGAGAACCGTTCGAATATGGATTTGCATTTGGGGTGGGATGCCCTGGCGACCACGACGTTGGGCCTCCTGCCCCTTGAGGTCGGTTTGGCCATTTGGTCTATTGGGACCTCCCCCAGATGAGCGCTTCTAGCAGGGTAGATGATGACCGAACCAAATTGATAGGGTGGCTCCTCCTATTGCCGGCTGAGACTGACAGGGAGAACCACACGAGCATTGATCTTGACCACATACGAGATTTGGGTCACGTCAGCAGCTGAATTCATCTTGGGTAAAATCGTCGTTGAAAGTTGATTGATGCATGAAAGGAACATTACTTCAGTACAAATGTCCGTATATATGCTAAATGAGTTCGCATGAACGCTTGACCCGAGATATGGGCGGAAAGAAAGGTCCCACCGGATATGCCAGAATCTGTAGGGTGTTTTTCGTCACCCCATCGAGATGGGAATACGCGTCGCTTGTCAGGCATCCTACAGATTTCCCCTGCCTAGGGTAGGCAGGGTTTATTGATTATGGGGATCCGAATCTCCGGCAGCTGTGGACTAAGCTGCCGTTAATTACTCCTCGCCTTTGGAGCAAGAGAACCTCCGATTGATGAGTCAAACTGGTCATACGAACTCAATGTGCAGTGTGTGTATGTGTGTCTTGAGGGGTTTTGGATATATCGGGGGCCCTGCAGAGTTTACGGTGGCCCCGCTACCCAGATAGCGGGCTGAGGGTCAAAGGGGCTAGCAGCCCCCTTGTGGGGTTTGGGGCAGCGCTCCGTTAGAAATTTTTTCTAGCAGGGGATGTATATTTAGTGTGGAGTGCATGGGAAAAAGTAGGGTGAGGAGCGTCTTAAAGGCACTAAGGAGCTAGGCGTTGGGCGTTAACGCCTCACGTGCTTAGCACGTGGACGTTGGGCGCTAGCACCTTACATACCCAGCACGTGGGAGCTGGGTCGCTAGCGCCTCACACGGCCGGCACATGGGCGCTGGGCGCTAGCGCCTCATGTGCCCGGCACGTAGGCGCTGGGCTCTTGGGCGCCGGCGGAAAGAAGGGGGCTTTTAGCCCTGGAAATAAGAGTTAAACTCTGAAAGTAGGTTTTTATTTATGGAGTACACTCCGACAGATATTGAATGGAGTTGAACTCCTATAAAAAAGGGTTTGATTTATGGAATTAAACTCCAGAAGATTTTAAATGGAGTTAGACTCCTAGAAATCTTTGGGGATGATCAAAGGGGACCTCTTTCTTCTCCCCTTTAGCCCTGGATCTTCTTCTGAGCCTTGGATCTTCCCAAGGTGGGACTTTTGGAGATGGTTCTCCTTCTTCCTCCTTTTCTGTTGGCTGGATCTTGGAGAAAAGGGAGGTTAGATTTAAAAATCTCCCATTTTTGAGATCTGATGGAAGATCTGAGCGCCCCTTTAAGGGTTTGATGGTGAAAAACTGTTTATTTTTGGAAAAGGAAGAGTGAAACTCTTGATTTAATACAAAAAGGGGAAGAAGGTTTAGAACCTTGAGGAAGGAGAAGGAGGCACAGAAACCCTAATTTTTTAGAGAGAGAAAAAAGTTATCATTGATTTTTTTCATCATGTTGTCTTTATAGGCTATGCATTTTATATATAGCCCCTTGGGCTTTGTCAAATGGCACTTGTGCCACCCCATGCCTTATGTGCTTATTTGTTTTTTGCACATAAGCTATGGGGTTTACAAAATTTTGGCTTTCTGCCTACTTTACATATATTTATTTCTAAAAATTACATTTAAACTAATTTATTGCCTTCTTTTTGGTATGGAGTCGACCCCTTCCATGCTTGGTCTTGACTTGGGTTTGGACTCGGGCCCACTTGACTTGGGGTTGACCTTGGTTTTGACTTGGTCAACTAGGGTGTAATTTTTGACCCCAACAGACTATCAGACGTGTAAACCAGAGTTGATAAAATATGGTAGGACAGTGCGGCAACTGCTGACACAAATCACTTCCCACATCCATGAAAGCATACCACGTGCGGAAAATAGCAAGGCAGATGCATTAGCCAAGCTTTCTAAGGAGCTGGCTGACGAAAACCTCGATAATGTAAGGATCGTTGTGCAAAGCCGCCGGGTTCTCACGCCAGCAGAAATATCTTCAGAAGATTCAATGGAGCCATCAAAAGGAAAATAAACGACCAAATAAGTGGTCCTCCAAATAGAAGACGAAGAAAAGGTCAAGGATTGGAGGCAGGTCTTCATAGACTACTTCAAATCCCATCGAACGCCCAAAAATGCGTCGTCAAGACATCAGCTCATGAAACGGGCTCTGTCTTTCGCTTTCGTCAATGATACTCTATATAAGAGATCGCTTGACGGTTTATGGCTAAGGTGCTTGGGGCCAGGGGAAGAAAGGAGAGTCGTTCAAGAAATTCACGATGGACTCTGCAGTTCTCATCAGGCTGGGCCAAGGATGAAGCTGAAGATCAAGAAAATGGGTTACTATTGGCCGACAAAGATTCAGGACTGTCTCGAATATGCGAAGTAATGTCACTTGTACCATGTTCACGAGGAATTCATCCACCAACATCCAAATCTGCTACACCTAACGGTAGCTAGCTGGCCGTTCGAAATGTAGGGAACTGATATAATCGGCCCCATTGAGCCAGCATCATCTAAAGGACACAGGTTCATACTGGCAGCAACTGACTACTTTTCTAAGTTGGCGGAAGCAGTACCACTAAGGGAAGTGAAGAGAAAGAATATTCTCCATTTCTTCAAGGCACGTGTCATTTACTGGTTCAGCACTCCATGACGGATAATCTTGGATAATAGGCCAGCCTACAGGAGCCATAAAATCAGCCGCTTCGCAGAACAACATAAAATAGACTGGAGATACTCTTCAGTCTATAATCCTCATGCCAACGGTCTAGCTGAAGCTTTCAACAAGACCTTGACCAAGATTATAAAGAAATGGTGTCCAGAAACAAAAAGGACTGGCACGAGAGACTGCATGAAACTCTCTGGGCGTACCGAACGACGTTCAAAACGGCTATGAATACAACACCAAACGCGTTGGTATTTGGCATTGAAGCAGTCCTTCCTTTGGAAGTAGAATTCCCTTCTCTCCAAGTAGCGGTTCGATACGAGCTAAAAGATGACGAAAATGCCCATCTTCGGCTTGAGTAACTCGACACCCTCGATGAAACTCGCTTCATGGAGCAGGAAAACCTAGAAGCTTACAAGGTAAGGATGACGTGCTCATACGAAAAAATGACTAGGCCGAGAACATTCCGCCAATGCGAACTCATGCTAGTCGTCAAAAGACCTATGATCCCCAATCTTGCAAAACGGAGGAAATTCGAGCCAAACTATGAAGGCCCGTACATCATAGACAAGGTCTACTAAGGTGGGGCCTATTTGCTCATGGATATGCATGGCGAAAGACCTTTCCGGCCAATAAACGAACAATTCCTTAAGAAATACCACGCTTGACGAGTCACGACTTAGGTCAATGATGGATAGCGACGCTCGTGTCCGCTCGCTATCTTCCCGAGTCGAAACTCTAAGTGGTATTCGGGAAAATTTCACCTCAAACATGGCGACAACGGACCGTAATGTCCTTAAACTAAAGCTTCACTTCAAAAATGCTGATAATGGACCACTACGTCCTTAAACTGGCAACGGACCGAGATGTCCCTAAACTATCAATGGACTGAAATGTCCTTAAACTAGTGCTCCACCTCAAACATGGCGCATCGCCCCAAATACGGCGATATCATCTCTTGAGATCTATATTGCAATAAAATCTCCAACGGCGAAGACTGCAACCCAAGTCCCATTGGCAAACCGATGGGTAAATAAAAAAAATGGTATGTCCATAAGCAAAATCGGTATGGATGAAAACCCTAAAGGGCGCCGTGAGTAAAAACAGCAGGGCTACCGGCGAGCTTGTGAAAACTTGAAAGGGCGCAATCTCGGTTAACGAAAACGGTATGTACACAAGCAAAATGAGCACGAATGAAAACCGAAAGGGCGCCGTGAGTAAAAGCAGCAGGGCTACCGGCGAGCTTGTGAAAACCTGAAAAGGAGCAATCTCGGTTAAAAAAATGGTATGTCCACAAGAAAAATGGGCACGGATGAAAACCCGAAAGGGCGTCGTAAGTAAAAATAGCAGGGCTACCGGCGAGCTTGTGAAAACTCGAAAGGGCGCAATGTCGTAAATTTTCACTTACGAAATCCTCTCGACTCATAAGGAGAACTCCCCCTATGAGACCCTAACGGCTCATAGGATTCAATGTCTTAAACTACAGGGACCTGGACCTATTTTTAAGCCGTCGTATCCCCCAGGTTGCTCTACAGGCGGTCCAATATTGACCCCTGTATACAATCCACGGGCACAAATAAACGATTTCCTCCATCATTCCACCAATGACGAGGAATGTCATATGGTGAACGACACTTATAAGTTTGTAGGGTTAGCATAGCACCTTGTGAAGGTTTTGGCAAGCATCAATCATGCTACTTTAAAATTTTTGGGGTGCTAAACAAACCCTAACCAAGATCTTAACTAGAGACATAGGGTTAACATAGCAAGTAAACAACTTTACTTCTAAGAGTTAGGGATTACAACCTTTGTAGTCCGTTCCTTCACTTCATAAGCTCCGTGTTGAGGTCCCTTCGCTGCGATCATCAAGTATTCGGACTCTAGAGAGGCTCCATGAAGAGAAAGATGCAAGCTTGCTATCAATCTTCAACAACTAAGATGATCTACCTTGAAGAAATTCAAACCCAAGCTCTTACTTCACTAATTAAGTATTAGCAAAGCAAACACCCTAATCTAAGTGGATAGAATAGATGAGAATGATGAAGTAGGAATTTAGCTCTCTTTTGTTTTCACATTCTCACTTATTATCATCACTTATGAAAAAGCTAGTGAAGCTTTTCATCAAAAAAGAAGAAGAAGAAGATGAAGCAATCCTTTTGTGATGAATAATGAAAATCATTATTGTGGTTACAAATCAACCATGGGTTAAGAATGATAGAGTTAACCCTTGTAGAGAATAAACTAGAGGCTAAGGTTTGGGTTGGGTTAATAAATATCAACACAAAATATCAAAGGTCAAAATCAAACCTTCATGAAGCTTCATGAAAGCTTCATCCAAGCTTAACCCTAATCCAAACCCTAACCATGTTTAAACTCCACAAAACATGTTGCATTTGTAACCCTAACTTGTTACAATATTATATATCACATATATAATATATTTTGTAACAAAATAAAATAATACAGTTAACATATATCACATATATATCAATGTATTATCCAAGTGAGAAAAAGAATCTTGAAGTGAGCTTATATTAGTTAATGTAATATAATATATCAAATATATAATTATACATTAAATTATCGAATCAACACTTGATCAGATAATTCGGCTATTTCATAAATAACCGACTAATATAATCTGTATCAGTTCATCGAATCAACACTTGATTCGATGACCCGGCTATATCATATATACCTGGCCGATATCACATATCGCGAGAATCTAATACGGTATCGCATACACATATTATTCTCGGTCCCGCACATATCACATATGTGCTCCTACTCCGTTTTACCTGAGCCAGGAAACCTCTGGGTAGGACTCTAAAGAATCGTCAATACGCCGGCAGTAGGTGATGATCATATCAAACATCCACAAGCTGCAAGCGGTCAGCTAAACGTAACAGCTGCCTAGGTATTAAGCGATCAGAAGATCAACAAGCAGTCTGTACATTCTCCTATGAATCCAACCAGTAACACTCCCGTACAGTCCGGCCTCTTCGTCTGATATGTCGCATATCTCGTCTAGGGGTGGTAAACGTCAGACCCCAGTAGCTTGATAAGTCGTGTCGATATGAGGTCCATAACAGTTCGAGAAACTACTGATAACACTTACCAGTAAATCACTGCAACCCTAGCTAGGGATTTCCAGTTATAGCCAATCGAACACGGCGCAACATCAACTCCCTATACCGGGAGAGGAGAAACCCCTCCTATCGCTCATTGCCTCCATGTGATTCGGGACTGTACCCAAAAGCCACCGTTTTGCACGCCCTCTTAGACGTGGTATGATGGAAATCAAAGCACAGTGGGAATCACACAAGACTCTATGACGATCTCGGGTCTACAGACTAACTTGTACTAGTGTCACCAGAGAACTGCCATCTGACATGAGGTATAATACTATCTGGGAGTTCTCGGCAAGTCCGTCCAGTGTACCCAGTCTCCACCGAGCACCCGTATACTATCTCTGATGTCAAACACCAATGGATATGGGATCATCCATCGCCCATCTACATGGGTCGAGAAGCATACGCTAGTCTACTCTGGTATATCGATGCCCTGTCTCGATATACCTACGACTAGGAACATTTGAAGGATATACTTAGCGACTACTCTGTCCCCACTAGTATGATCTGCATCATAGTCCTGGTAGTCAAGTACTCATCCTAAGGGCTTTATCAACATGTAACATAGAGATAATCAGAGTACATGTTAAGATAAAGAGCAACCAGATAGCATACTATCATGTCGAGCAAGAAAGTCCTCCCTATTTATGTCCAAGCATCTACTACAATATACATTGTATGTACAATAATGGCCTCTAGGGCATACATATCACTAACAATCTCCCACTTGCACTAGGGCCATCTGTTGTGATATCGCATACCCAACAATCAGCTGTGGTTGAAGTATCTCATACTCAACCATCCCATAAAAGTCTCTACTGGTGTTCCCCTCTGAATGGCGACCTGGGCGTTAGGACGTCTGTGCCTGAGATTCGGGGCAGATGCTATTTGGTTTTATCCGTCTACCTCTCCGAAGATGCCAAGTTGATTTATGGCACCGTGTATCGAAGGTTTAGACGGATGCGGCCGATATAGCAGACTTTGTCAGATTCACCCTCGCTTGAGGGGTTTTTGATTGTGGGGACACTCTTCCCTGCAGGCGTAAGCCCCTGCAGTTAATTACGCTACCGCATCGCGGTAACAACTTTCTCCTTCTCCAGAATTTCACTTCGTGTCGTGTGTATTCATTTTGTTTGTGGTTGCCCGTGGATTGTATACGGAGACTGAGTAATGCCGTCGCCCGTAGGACATGGATTAGTCCAAATCCGTATTTACTTAGATTTGGGTTTGGTGTTTTCAGTTTAAGGATGCATTAGTCGCGTTGCGGCTGAGATCAACTTAAACGTTCGTCAAGGATACGTTAGTCCGGTTTTAGACTAAGATCAACTCAACGTAGTGATTAATTTAATGTATGGCCATCGGGATTCGTCACCTCTCTGACGTCGTTGAAGGATTACAACGACATGTATCAAAGGAGCTCGGAGATGTACCCTCGAACCAGAGTTGATTGGGAGTTTTATAATCCATTTGAATATTTAAGGATACGTTAGCCGTGTTTGGGGCTAAGATCAACTTAAACGTTTGTTCAGGATACGTTAGTCCAGTTTGAGACTAAGATCAACTTAACGGGACCGTTTAGATCCGATAAAAGAGCATTTGGGCTCTATTGTGCCAGTTTAGGGACGTGGTGGTCCGATATTAGTTTAGGGACGTTTCGGTCCGATATTAGTTTAGGGACGTTTTCGGTCCGATATTAGTTTATGGACGTTTCGGTCCGATGTTAGTTTAGGGACATTTCGGTCCGATATTAGTTTATGGATGTTTCGGTCCATTATTAGTTTAGGGACGTTTCGGTCCGATATTAGTTTAAGGACGTCTCGGTCCAATATTAGTTTATGGACGTTTCGGTCCAATGTTCGTTTAGGGACGTTTCGGTCCGATATTAGTTTAAGGACGTCTCGGTCCAATATTAGTTTATGGACGTTTCGGTCCAATGTTAGTTTAGGGACGTTTCGGTCCAGTATTGGGTGTGTGGCCGTTGGGACCCGTCACCTCTTTGACGTCGTTGAGGAATTACAACGATGGATGTCAAAGGAGTTCGGAGATGTACCCTCGAACCGGATGTAGATTGATTTAGTAGAGCCATTTTGCTCAGCCAATTTAATTTAAGGACTTATGGCCACGATTGGGCTAAGTCCAGTAAAAAAAATGTCCAACATTGCTTTTGCATTTCCTTTTATTTTTATTTGGGCTTTGCCCAGAAAAAATGCAGGGCATCAATTTGTTTTGAGCTCTGTTCTTTATGAATGATGCAGAGCATCAATTTTGTTTGGGCTCAGCCCTTTTGTTGCTTTGCAATTTATTTTGGCCTGCTAGGCCTTTTTGATTTGGGCCTGGCCCTTCAAGTAATGCATTGCATTTGTGCAAAGCACCAAGAATCTTTTAGATTCAAGGGAAGGAGTGCAGAGCACTTTTAAATTTCTTGATCTAAATTTAGATCAAAGAGAAGAAGAAAAATCTTTTCTTTCTTTCTATCTCAGAGAACCAGAGGTTCTCTAGCAAGTGCAAGGCACTATTTTTTATTATTTTTATTTATTTATTTATTTATTGAAGATAACTGATTTTGTCTTTTAGATCAATGATCTATTCCTAAGAGAATTTTCTCTTATTTCAAAGGTTTTTACCTTCTTCTTTGTGTTCTCAAGAAGTTCTCTTCTTCTTCTTTTTTTTAATCCCAATTGTCTATATCTTTGAAATGGGGTCTGGGGTCCTTTTTATAGTGCTAAAAAATCAGTTAAATTTGTTAAAAAGATATTTTCTGAGTGATTTGGGGAATTTTCCCCACCGTTGGATTTTTGATCCAAAGGCCCCTGTTTTACAGAAGAAATCTTCTTGTTTAAACAAGAACAGAAAAATATCCTTAAATCTTCACTCTGTTGTTGCGCAACTCACCAGCGTGTGACACGTGTCGCGCAGTGAAGCACTTGCGCCACAGCGCTTGCGCAACTGCGCAGACACGTGTCGCGCAGTGAGGCACTTGCGCAACAGCGCTTGCGCAACTGCGCAGACACGTGTCGCGCAGCGGTGCGCTTGCGCAACTGCGCAGACACGTGTCGCGCTGCCGTGCGCTTGCGCAGTTGTGCTTGCGCAACTGCGCAGACACGTGTCGCGCTGCCGTGCGCTTGCGCAGTTGAACGTTGCTTATGTTTTTTAAAGAGCCTTGCTCTGATTGGACGTACTGTCTTGGGCGTTGTGCTGCCGTGTCAACTTCTGACACGTGGCGCGTTGCGCGCAGCGCATGGGAACTGAAGCGTTGCTTCAAAATTTGAATTTTCAAAATTTAAGCAGAGCCTTGCTCTGATTGGGGGAACAAATGCCCCCCCACCGTTGCGCTTACGTGGCCTCCTAACATGAGCGCAGCGGTGGCAGACTCCGAACCGTCGCGCCATCTCTTGGAAGCTGTAAGGGCACTTGATGCTTATAAATAGGATCTTTGGTCTCTTAGATGATTCTAATCTCTAAAATTTTACTTTCAGAACTCAGAGCCCTGCTCTTTATTTTCAAGAACTTTAAGAGTTACATTCTTAAAACTTTTAGGTGAAAATTTTAATTTGGATTAAATTAAATTAAATTAATTTTCATCGATAGAGCCTCGCTCTCAATAGATTCCTGATCTAAAGGAAACCTATTTAGGGTTTCACTTAGGAGAGCTTTGCTCTACAGGTCTTAAAAGGATATAAAGAGAACTAAAGGGGACCCTAATAGGGTTCCACAGAGCTCTGCTCTCTGAAAGATTTTCCTTGGATTTTCTCAATTCATTAATGGAGCTTTGCTCCTTCCAAATTATATAGAAGAACTCTTAAGAATTCTTCATGAATCTTGGAATTTAAAGATAACATTTTATTGCTTAGTGCATTATATCGTTTTGCTTAATCAGTCTTCCCGATAATTTTGTTGATCCTCTTTCACAGGAACAATTAACGCCCACATGCATACTCTTAACGAGATCATCTCTCATGAGGACATCCGCCGACTTGGCCGCTCTCAAAATCGGGAGTTCACAAACGAGGAGTGTGTTGAAATAATGAGTCGTTTCGACGCATACAATGGTCCACTGCTTCCCCGACATTCCTCTCTTCTTAAACTTATCGTGGGAGCTATCTGGGAAGCGCTTCCCCTATTCTGTTCCGGCGAGCCGCTAAGGGCGTTGGATGCCGCTGAGGACAAGGTGCACTCTGTGTACCTATTGAACTTTATCTCGAAGAGACGGCGAGACAGTCTTATTGACCTCTTGCACGAGATCTTTCAACAGTCTGCCATACTCGCTGCTTATCGGAGGGTGGAAGACATCGGGAGGGACCCTGACGCTTGTGCTCGCGAAAGGAAGCACATAGGATGGTCCGCGAGGCTTGGAAAGTCATAGAAAGGGTCGCTTTTGAATTCCTCAATCCATACCCTGGATCTTTTGTCCTGAGTCTTTTTGCCCATGCATGAATGAATGTGTCTTGAACGCTTGATCGAATGTAAATCAGATGCTTTTTCTGTTGCTTTTCCTCTTTCTCAGCATGTCGTCACAATTAGCAGGTAGAAGAATAAGCTTCTTGATTTTTTTCATGAGATAGCAAGGGCTTAGGCCGCAGGTTTAGATCTGCTGCCTAAGACTTTTCAACTCTATGAGCCGTGAGGGTCTCATAGAGACTTTTCTCCCTACGGATCGAGAGGATCTCGTAGGTGGGTTTTTCTCCTTAGGAATCGTGATGATTCCTAAGTGTGGTTTTCTCTTGTAGGTCGTAAGGATCCTATAAGAGAATTTTTCCCTCTTACGAGTCGAGAGGATTTGTAAGCGGTTGTTTCCCCCCTTGTCGAAGTTCGATGTTGGAGAGTGAGACCCGTGGATGGTATGTAAGAGACCGTTTTGGGCCAACTTGCAGGGTCCCAGTGCTTAGGAAACAGGTTTCTTTTTTGCCCACTGCCTAAGGCTTTATCTCACGAGTCGAGCCGCCTCAACAATTTTTCCGCAAGTCGAGACGCATCGAGCGTTTCTCGCAAGAACATCTTAACGTCGCATTTAACCTCTGCTCTTTACGACAGAAGCCCGTTAAGGTTGGTGGTACTTAGGGTTTTGGCCATCGTACCGTCGCATAAGCTGATATAGTCCTCGATAGGCAATCGTGCTGTTCGAGTAGCCCTGCGACTGCCGTGTCTCTGATCCCTTCGGGGGCTGGACAAGACGTCTTCAAGCAATCCTCCTTGGCAGTTTGACCGTCGGAAGAGCAAGCGCTAGGAATTTGCCATGCCGCTTTTTACTTGAGGTTAGGCTCATTTTGGAGAGCCCCGATGAGTCATAACCACTCCGCGCTGGTGTGGGATGATCTCCGATAGTCTTTCAGGCTTTATATGACTTGCCGTTAAGACCCTGAAGCTAGGAATTTGGCCTTTGCTTTGTTTGCTGGCATTGCGTCCTCTGTATCGAGACGAATGTCATGGTGGGAACTAGGGATTTTGCCGTGGCTCCGTTTGTTTGATGACGTTGTGTCTGCTGTATCGAGACGAACGTTGGGGTGACATCTAGTCTGCTGTATCGAGACGGACGTCGAGGTTGTCTCTAGGTTGCTGGTGAACCGCCAAGATTTGGAACTAGGGATTTTGCCATGGCTCCATTCGTTTAATGACGTTGCGTCTGCTGTGTCGAGACGAACATTGGGGTGACATCTCGTCTCCTGTATCGAGACGGACGTCGAGGTTGTCTCTAGGTTGCTGGTGAACCGTCGAGGTTTGGAACTAGGGATTTTGCCGTGGCTCCTTTCGTTTAATGACGTTGCGCCTGCTGTGTCGAGACGAACGTTGGGGTGACATCTCGTCTGCTGTATCGAGACGGACGTCGAGGTTGTCTCTAGGTTGCTGGTGAACCGCCGAGGTTTGGAACTAGGGATTTTGCCGTGGCTCCATTCGTTTAATGACGTTGCGTCTGCTGTGTCGAGACGAACATCGGGGTGACATCTCGTCTCCTGTATCGAGATGGACGTCGAGGTTGTCTCTAGGTTGCTGGTGAACCGTCGAGGTTTGGAACTAGGGATTTTGCCGTGGCTCCTTTCGTTTAATGACGTTGTGTCTGCTGTGTCGAGACAAACATTGGGGTGACATCTCGTCTCCCGTATCGAGACGGACGTCGAGGTTGTCTCTAGGTTGCTGGTGAACCGTCGAGGTTTGGAACTAGGGATTTTGCCGTGGCTCCTTTCGTTTAATGACGTTGCGCCTGCTGTGTCGAGACGAACGTTGGGGTGACATCTCGTCTGCTGTATCGAGACGGACGTCGAGGTTGTCTCTAGGTTGCTGGTGAACCGCCGAGGTTTGGAACTAGGGATTTTGCCGTGGTTCCGTTTCGTTGCGATTCTGAGGTCAGTTGTTGACGTCATGTCTGCATCCAGTTGGAGTGAGGAGAAACGCCGTTGGTGATCTTTAAGTTGTCGATATTAACGTCGAGACCCTGAAGTTAGGGACCTTCCTTTGCTTCATTTGTTGACATCGTGTCTGTAATATTGCGACAAATGTCGAGATGGTCTCTAGGTTATCTATGAACCGTCAAGATTTGGCTTCGCTTTCTGGTGGAGCATGTTGGGAAGGTATTGTTCCCTTTTTATCTGTGCCCCTGGATTATATACAGGGATCGATGTGATTTCACCTGTAGGGCAAAAAGTTTCATTTTTTCATTTTTTTTTATTCTTTCCGCGATGCTCTATCATTTTAGCTTTTTATATCGCGAAAATCGCGATTGCCCAATCATTTCGGCTATTTTTCGCGGTGCCTAATCATTTCGGCTATTTTTCTTTTTACTCGCTGCTTTTTATTGCGAGTTGCCCAACCATTTCGGCTATTTTGCATGCATACATTTTTACTTGCTGATTTTGTTTGCAAGCTGCCCCATCATTTCGGCTATTTCGTATGCATATATACATACATATATATATATATATATATATATATATATATATGTATATATTTTTTTTTGGCTCGCAGATTTTTTTTTTTTTTTTTGCGAGTAGGGGATTTGGGATCTGATACCAATCTTAGCATCAGCATCGGTGCAACTGGGATATTGCCAGGAGCGAATCATCATCTGCCATGAAAGGACTTGGAATTTGATACCGATTTAGGCATCAGCATCGCTACAACTGGAATATTGCCAGGAGCGAATCATCATTTGCCTTTGTCGATATCGAACAAAGGGTGGCTTAGTAAACAGGGTTAGGATTCTGTCGACTATGGCTTTTGACTTCATGAGCCGTAAGGGTCTCACAAAAGTATTTCTCCCTACGAGTCGTGAGGATCTCGCAGGTGCGTTTTCTCCTTAGGAATCGTGAGAATTCCTAAGTGTATGTTCTCTTATAAGTCGTAATTATCTTACAAGAGTGTTATCTCCTTATGAGTCGAGAGGACTCACAAGGGTTGTTCACCGTGTGGACATATCCCCACTCACGGATGGGACTTTGTTAGGGAAATATTTATTCGTGCCCGTGGATTGTATACAAGGGTCATTATGAGCCGCTTGTAGGGCAATATCGAAGGTTGTGGGGGCTGCTTAAGAACAGGTTAAGGTTTCTGCAACTTAAGACTTTCAAATCTTATGAGCCGTAAGGGTCCCACAAGAGAGTTCTCCTTACGAGTCGTGAGGATCTCGCAAGTGTATTTTCTCCTTCGGAATCGTGGGGATCCCTAAGTGTGTTGTTCCTTTGTGAGTCGTAAGGATCTCACGCAGGTGGTTTCTCCTTACAGGGTCGAGAGGATCCTGTAAGTGTTTCTTAACGAGGTTGCGCCCTTTCAGGTTTTCACAAACACTCGCCGGTAGCCCTGCTGTTTTTACTCACGGAGCCCTTTCGGGTTTTCATCCGTGCCCATTTTGCTTATGGACATACCGTTTTTTTTTAAATTTTTTATTTAAAATTTTTTTTACGAGGTCGCGCCCTTTCGGGTTTTCACGAACACTCGCCGGTAGTCCTGCTGTTTTTACTCACGGAGCCCTTTCGGGTTTTCATCCGTGCCCATTTTGTTTATGGACATACCGTTTTTTTTTTATTAACGAGGTCGCGCCCTTTCGGGTTTTCACGAACACTCGCCGGTAGTCCTGCTGTTTTTACTCACGGAGCCCTTTAGGGTTTTCATCCGTGCCCATTTTGCTTATGGACATACCGTTTTTTTTTTGTTTTTTGTTTTTATTTTTTTAACGAGGTCGCGCCCTTTCGGGTTTTCACGAACACTCGCCGGTAGCCCTGCTGTTTTTACTCACGGAGCCCTTTCGGGTTTTCATCCGTGCCCATTTTGCTTATGGACATACTGGTTTTTTTTATTCTTTTTATTTTTTTATTTTTATTTTTTTTACGAGGTCGCGCCCTTTCGGGTTTTCACGAACACTCGCCGGTAGCCCTGCTGTTTTTACTCACGGAGCCCTTTCGGGTTTTCCTCCATGCCCGTTTTGCTTATGGACATACCGTTTTTTTTTTTCTTTATTTTCTTCTTCTCTTTTTTTTTATTAACGAGGTCGCGCCCTTTCGGGTTTTCACGAACACTCGCCGGTAGTCCTGCTGTTTTTACTCACGGAGCCCTTTCGGGTTTTCATCCGTGCCCATTTTGCTTATGGACATACCGTTTTTTTTTGTTTTTTTTTATATTCTCGTCAGCCTGAAAATGCTGCGGTAGTAGTTTAAAAACATTTCGGTCATTTGCAAGTTTTAAGACATTGCTGTCCATCATTAGTTTAAGGACATCTCGGTCCGTTGTTAGTTTAAGGACGTTTCGGTCCGTTGTCGCCGTATTTGAGGCGAATATCGGGTTTATTGACTTTTCGGTCTATGAGTCCTTCTCCATGAATGAACATGATGCCCCCGGCGTATCCATCTTCTTCGGAGCGTGCGGTTGTGGCGGACTCACCTTCCAGTTCTCAAACAGCGCAAACTTGCCCTGTTGGTATTGGTCTTCAACCCAGTTTTTGAAGACGTAGCAGTTCTCGATCAGGTGACCTACTGTTTGGTGGTAAGGGCAATAATTAGGATTATTAACGTCGCCTGGCTGCAATGGACGTTTTGGATTCGGCAGATTAATGAGTCTGTTGCGCACTGCCAGCTCGAACAGTCCCCTTGTTTTATCTTGCGGAAACGAGTAAGGACGTTTCAACTTTTCCTGGAGGGATTGCCGCTTGTTGTTTTGGCAAGCAACTGGTCTAGGGTCACCTGATTGTTGGTGAGCGCTGGCGACGAGGGCCTTTTTTCCTTTTCCTTTGTTCTTCTTGTTCGGTCCCTTGCTTACGGGGTCGGGATTTTTTCCGAGTAGCATGCGATTGCATGGCTGAACGTTCTCGCAGCTTCTCAATTCCTTTATTTTTTAAATAGATTCCCCGAGGGAAGAGTTGGGGATAGCTTCTTCGTCAGAGTCGCTTCCAAAGGTGATAATTTGTGATCCCTTTAAGTCGGCTATATGACAGTTTGCGGCGGCTCCTTTGCGCTCATATATCGCATTTTTCCGATGTCCACAAGCTTCACACTTTGTCCTGTCGAAGTGTTGCTTTTGAGCGACATACCCTTGCCACCAACAGTTAAAGGACTCGCAGTCTTCGGTAGGATGTACGATCTTCTGATGATATAAACAGAAGTTAGGGTGCATCTCTACCTCAGAGAAAGAATTTTCTTCAGAGGGCGGTAGCTTCATTCCTACTGATAGAGCTTTGGCGAACCGTTTCCTCGTCTTGAATTTGTTTTTACCCGCAGTGTATGGCTTTTGATTTGATGGGAATACCTTGGTTCTTTCTAATATGGCCATTTCACGTTCTTGATTGGCTTTTGCTTTCAGACGAATTTCACTTAGGAAGACATCGATCAACTCGTCTGATGGCTGTAGAATCTCCGGCTCAGGATTCGCCATTGGTTTCTCAGCGCAAGGAGCCTCTTTATCATCCGTCAGTGAATGACAAATCATATGACAAGTCGCTGCGTAGTCTTCGGATTCATCCGATGAGTTTTCTCCATTGTTTTCATCCTTGACTGAAGAACAAGCTGCCCCCGGCGTGTCCGTTTTTTTTGGAGAGTGCGGCTGTGGTGGGTTTACCTTCCAGCTTTCAGACAGCGCGAACTTGCCTTGCAGGTATTGATCCTCGATCCATCCCTTAAAGACGAAACAATCCTCAATCGGGTGACTTACCGTTTGGTGGTAAGGGAAATAATTGGGATTATTAAGATCGCCTGGCTGCGACAGACGCTTTGGACTCGGCAGATTGATGAGTCTGTTACGCACTGCCAGCTCAAACAGTCTTCTCGTTTTATTCTGAGGAAACGAGTAAGGACGTCCTAGCCTCTCTTCGAGAGATGGGCGTGGACGCACGTTGTTTTGGCGAACGACCGGCTTTGAGTTGCTCGACTGTTGTTGAGCATTGGCGACGATGATCGCTTTTCCTTTCTCATTTCGGGGTTCGGGTCTTGGAGGAGACGGCTTATGGCCCATCTGGTCCATTTGGGCTAATTTGTCGATCAAGGCCTGGAAGGTGGTCGGCCTGAAGAACATCATGAATTGCGAGATGGTCGCCTGCGGATCGAGAGTTCCCACAAACATGCCTACCGCAGGTGCCTCTTCTATGCGTTATTCGCATTTCGACCATAGGTTCCGCCATCGTGTTGCGTATTGAACCCACGTTTCGCTTGGCCTTATCCTGGCATTTATTAGTGCTGTTATCGGGGTGCGTTCACTAGCACTCGCGAATCTTTGTGTAAACAGCAGTTCCATCTCTGCAAATGTTTTGACAGAGTCGTTAGGTAGCTCCGAATACCATTCAAAGGCTGTTTCTGCTAAGCTGCCGACGAATTGACGTAGCAACAATTTGTCATCTCCTCCAGTATTGCCGCATAAGGCCCTGAATTGAGCGACATGCTGATGCGGATTCCCTGTCCCTTTATATACGTGGAATTTAGGGATCGTATATCCTAGCGGGTAACTGATTTGGTCATACCAGCTCGGATACGGTCGTCCGGTTCTAACAATTTGCCCAGCCGCTTCATTCGCCTGATGAACCCGGATCTGCTGAGCTATATATTCGTCTAGGTCAACTTTGGAGATTGCCTCCTCCTTGGCTGTTGACAGAGCCGGCGGATGATTTGACGTTTCTCCCCTATCGTCTTCAAGGACGATCGGAGGATCTTCAGCAGGAGGGTCCGGCTGTAACATCATCCCTACCATATCTTGGAAGAGGAGCGCCATCTGTTTTATGTTAGCCGCTTGCTCTGCAGCTTCTTTGTCCCTCTTTTCGAGGACTCTGCGTAAAAAGTCAGCGTCGGTTTCTTGTTCTTGACGCTCATCCAAAGACATTTCAGAGCTTTCTTTTGGCTCAGTGAGTGCAGCCATTGTAGTCATCATTTCCTGAAGCTTTTGTTGTTGCTCCTGGGCTTTCGTCACGGATCGGGTGAGCGGTCGGTGGCCCGTAGAAGTGCGGCTTTCCTCCTTTCCAGAAGCCATATAAACAGTGTGCACCACCATGCCCCCAGATTTGGGGCGTTCGTGTTCAGCGCTTTTATGCTTCGCCATGTTCACAGGGGCTTTTTGTGGCCTCCTTTTTTGAGTGATTGGAGTTAAGGGAGCCGTTGTAGTGGGCACCCATGTAGCTTTTGCTTTTTGTGGTTTGACAGAGTAATCCTTCCCCTGCCGAACCTTCATCTTTTTCTGTCGTCGGAGGCAGTCTTGATCGATCACCGACTCTTGGACCTGTCGCCAGACTTTGTAAATTTTAGAGGACAGCCGTTGAGGGGGCTGCTCTAGCTTCTTCTCTGGAGTATTCTCCACAGGTGAAGGAGTTCGTTTCAACATCGCAGTAGGAGAGTTTCTGCGCACCTTGTTGAGCAGTTCAAAGCTGTTCTTGGTTGGAACAGCAGTATCGATCCCAACCATTAGAGTTGGACGAGTAAGTCCAGAGGGGGAGTTGCCCCCAGCCTTCCTAACTCGGCGCCAGTAGCGACGTCGAGCATGTCGTGCTGATGGAATTGTTTCAGATATAGGGGTGACCTCCTCATGCCCCCTGTATTGGTCAGAATATGCTGGTACCAGCCTTTTAAAGATCGACGTCCGTTGAACGGGGACGGCCAACCTGTCAGAAGCGGGCTTCCGAACATGGGAAGCAACCTTGGTGACTTCGCCAAGAACGGGAGCTGGGATAGCTATCCGCTTCGGGATAACGCCTTCTGGTATGGCAGGCTTCTTCATGGGCCCGATGGAGCTCTGGCTTAATCCATTAAAACGTGAAGCAGTGGAGTTGGACGACCTATTGAGAGGGGTCGCGGCAGTGGTAAGTCGATCGAAAACCGACTTCTTTGGAGCTTCTTGCAATGTCATTGGGACGTTGAAGCTCATTGGTGGGACCATGGTCCCAAAAAATAGTCTAGTGGTGGCTTGAGCCATCTGCTCCACCGGCATTTTGAAAAGGGAGGCCGCTTGGGGTCCATAAGTCACTCCTCCAGCAATGACGGAGCGAGAGTTATCGCTGCGGGCGGTGCAGTTCGAAGCCATCGATTTTCTGTTTTCTGCATAAAGCAAGACACCAAATCTTAGTACCTTGAATCCACAGGCAATCACAGCAAACCGCGATTTGTTCGCGAACACGACACACGAAGTGTGGATTGGAAAGAGGAAGAGGTCCCACCGGGCGTGCCAGAATCTGTTCCCCTCCGAATGGCGGCCTGGGCGTTAGGACGTCTGTGCCTGAGATTCGGGGCAGATGCTATTTGGTTTTATCCGTCTACCTCTCCGAAGATGCCAAGTTGATTTATGGCACCGTGTATCAAAGGTTTAGACGGATGCGGCCGATATAGCAGACTTTGTCAGATTCCCCCTCGCTTGAGGGATTTTTGATTGTGGGGACACTCTTCCCTGCAGGCGCAAGCCCCTGCAGTTAATTACGCTACCGCATCGCGGTAACAACTTTCTCCTTCTCCAGAATTTCACTTCGTGTCGTGTGTGTTCATTTTGTTTGTGGTTGCCCGTGGATTGTATACGGAGAATGAGTAATGCCGTCGCCCGTAGGACGTGGATTAGTCCAAATCCGTATTTACTTAGATTTGGGTTTGGTGTTTTCAGTTTAAGGATGCATTAGTCGCGTTGCGGCTGAGATCAACTTAAACCTTCGTCAAGGATACGTTAGTCCGGTTTTAGACTAAGATCAACTCAACGTAGTGATTAATTTAATGTATGGCCATCGGGACTCGTCATCTCTCTGACGTCGTTGAAGGATTACAACGACATGTATCAAAGGAGCTCGGAGATGTACCCTCGAACCAGAGTTGATTGGGAGTTTTATAATCCATTTGAATATTTAAGGATACGTTAGCCGTGTTTGGGGCTAAGATCAACTTAAACGTTTGTTAAGGATACGTTAGTCCAGTTTGAGACTAAGATCAACTTAACGGGACCGTTTAGATCCGATAAAAGAGCATTTGGGCTCTATTGTGCCAGTTTAGGGACGTGGTGGTCCGATATTAGTTTAGGGACGTTTCGGTCCGATATTAGTTTATGGACGTTTCGGTCCGATGTTAGTTTAGGGACATTTCGGTCCGATATTAGTTTATGGACGTTTCGGTCCATTATTAGTTTAGGGACGTTTCGGTCCGATATTAGTTTAAGGACGTCTCGGTCCAATATTAGTTTATGGACGTTTCGGTCCAATGTTAGTTTAGGGACATTTCGGTCCGATATTAGTTTAAGGACGTCTCGGTCCAATATTAGTTTATGGACGTTTCGGTCCAATGTTAGTTTAGGGACGTTTCGGTCCGGTATTGGGTGTGTGGCCGTTGGGACCCGTCACCTCTTTGACGTCGTTGAGGAATTACAACGATGGATGTCAAAGGAGTTCGGAGATGTACCCTCGAACCGGATGTAGATTGATTTAGGAGAGCCATTTTGCTCAGCCAATTTAATTTAAGGACTTATGGCCACGATTGGGCTAAGTCCAGTAAAAAAAATGTCCAACATTGCTTTTGCATTTCCTTTTATTTTTATTTGGGCTTTGCCCAGAAAAGATGCAGGGCATCAATTTGTTTTGAGCTCTGTTCTTTATGAATGGTGCAGAGCATCAATTTTGTTTGGGCTCAGCCCTTTTGTTGCTTTGCAATTTATTTTGGCCTACTAGGCCTTTTTGATTTGGACCTGGCCCTTCAAGTAATGCATTGCATTTGTGCAAAGCACCAAGAATCTTTTAGATTCAAGGGAAGGAGTGCAGAGCACTTTTAAATTTCTTGATCTAAATTTAGATCAAAGAGAAGAAGCAAAATCTTTTCTTTCTTTCTATCTCAGAGAACCAGAGGTTCTCTAGCAAGTGCAAGGCACTATTTTTTTATTATTTTTATTTATTTATTTATTTATTGAAGATCACTGATTTTGTCTTTTAGATCAATGATCTATTCCTAAGAGAATTTTCTCTTATTTCAAAGGTTTTTACCTTCTTCTTTGTGTTCTCAAGAAGTTCTCTTCTTCTTCTTTTTTTTAATCCCAATTGTCTATATCTTTGAAATGGGGTCTGGGGTCCTTTTTATAGTGCTAAAAAATCAGTTAAATTTGTTAAAAAGATCTTTTCTGAGTGATTTGGAGAATTTTCCCCACCGTTGGATCTTTGATCCAAAGGCCCCTGTTTTACAGAAGAAATCTTCTTGTTTAACAAGAACAGAAAAATATCCTTAAATCTTCACTCTGTTGTTGCGCAACTCACCAGCGTGTGACACGTGTCGCGCAGTGAAGCACTTGCGCAACAGCGCTTGCGCAACTGCGCAGACACGTGTCGCGCAATGAGGCACTTGCGCAACAGCGCTTGCGCAACTGCGCAGACACGTGTCGCGCAGCGGTGCGTTTGCGCAACTGCGCAGACACGTGTCGCGCAGCGGTGCGCTTGCGCAGTTGTGCTTGCGCAACTGCGCAGACACGTGTCGCGCTGCCGTGCGCTTGCGCAGTTGTGCTTGCGCAACTGCGCAGACACGTGTCGCGCTGCCGTGCGCTTGCGCAGTTGAACGTTGCTTATGTTTTTTAAAGAGCCTTGCTCTGATTGGACGTACTGTCTTGGGCGTTGTGCTGCCGTGTCAACTTCTGACACGTGGCGCGTTGCGCGCAGCGCACGGGAACTGAAGCGTTGCTTCAAAATTTGAATTTTCAAAATTTAAGCAGAGCCTTGCTCTGATTGGGGGAACAACTGGGAAATAAGCCTTTGTGAATGGATCCGCGCTGTTGTTCTCTGTGTCTACTTTCCTAACTTCGATCTCCCTGGAGATCAACCATCTCCATGATCAGGTGATACTGCCTAAGAATATGTCTGGATCTCTGATGGGACGGGGGTTCCTAGGCCTTAAGCCACAACTCCATTATCACACAATGGTAGGAACGAAGTTCATCTCATGAACTTATATATATCCAGACTGCCTCTTTGGTAGCATCCTTGGTAACGATGTATCTTGCCTTTAATCGTCTAGTAAGTCACGGTATCTAGCTTGGAACTCTTCCAACATACCATCCCTCTACTGAGGGTAAAGACAATGCCTGTGACTGACATTCAGTCGTCCTTATCACCCTGGAACCTTTCCAGTGATTCTCCCCAGGACCGATTGAAACCATCTCACTACAACTAGTGAGAATCCTAACATCCAATTAGATCTATCTCATAGATCCATAACCCAGGATTTAGGAGGTATCACCTTGATCCTATATAGAGAATCTTTATAATAAGAGGAGATTGACCGAGCGTAGCATAGGAAACACCTTCCCTATCAAGAGTATGTCATTCACGTACTATACGATGATCACCACCATACTCCCTACTACCTTTTTGTATATACTTGGTTCATCTACCATTTTGATGAAGTCAAACTCTTTGACTACTACATCAAAACAGACGTTCCAACTCCGCGATGCCTGATTTATCACATAAAATATCTTGCACACGTTTCCGCTGCTCCCACTATCTACGAAGCCCTCTGGCCGTGTACTTATAGACGCTCTCTTCCAAATCATCATTTAGAAAAGCAGTCATGACACCCAACCGCCAGATATCGTAGTCATGGTATGTAGCAGTGGCAAGTAGGATCTGGATGGACTTAAGCATAGCTTTGAAAGTCTCATCTTTTCTATGTACACCAAGTAATCTTCTCAAGATATACTTGCTCCTGATGGGGATTTAACCCTTCAGATAAAGCAACCAAAGTCCATACTTTGTTGGTGTATAACGATTCCATCTCAGATCGCTAAGCATCCAGCCATTCTCACAGAGTCCCCACTCCTGATGGCCTGCTCGAAACTTGTTGGTCATCATCCCATGATGCAATCCTCACTCCCACTATCATAGAGAAACCGAAGTATCTCTCAGATGGATGAGGAACCCTACCAGATCGGCGGAGAGGCTGAGGTTCGTTAGAAACTATTGAATCCTCCGGTTCTACCAAATCATCAGCTGCAGTTTGTTTTAGCTGGAACTACTTCCAGTTCTACCTTATGACCACTAATTTCTTCACAAGAAATTCCCTTTCCAAAAAGGAGGCATGCTGAGAAAACAAAACATCTTTTGTTCCTCAGTTTGGTAGAAGATATTCCCTTGCGAATGCTTGGGATATCCAACAAACTTTCATAGAACTGACCTTGCCTCGAGCTTGTCCGGATTTTGCTTTTAGACATAGGCCGGACAACCCCAAATCTTAACATCCTTAAGAGATGGGCTCTTCCTATACCATATCACATATGGAGTGGTAGGTACCTGATTTGATTGGAACCCTATTCAATAGGTATGCAGCTTCACAAGTGCATAACTCCCAAAAGGAAATAGGAAACTCAATAGTACTCATCATAGAGCACACCATATCACATAGGGTGCGATTGCTCCACGCCGATACACCGACGTGCTGTGGTGTATACGGAGGAGTAATGCTGAGAAAGAAACTCATTCTCCTTTAGAATAGTCCAGGAATTCCGTGCTCAAGTATTCTCCTCCTTGATCACATCAAAGGACATAATAGTTATACCCAGTTTTTGGTTCTCTACTTCTAACTTATATTCTGTGAATATCTCAAAAGCTTCGGACTTGTGTTTCAACAGGAACATATGTCTGAATCTTGAGAGATCATCAGTGAATGTAATGAAGTACAAAGAACCTGTCCTGGCATATGTAGACATGGGACTATCATACATCATCATGTATCAATCCCAAGAGTTCACTAACTCTTTCTCTGTTTCCAATAAACGGAGCTGTGGTCATCTTATATTTGTGACATGACTAGCAAGTTTTACAAGATGTAAATCCAAACTAATTTAAATGTGCATCTTTATGTAACTTCAGCTAGTCGGGTCGCATTGATATAACCTAGTCTACAATGCCTCAAGAAGGACTCGTTCATTTCTGAACTCTTCCTCTTGTGTGTGTTCTGTACGTTAAGAACTGTGATTTGATTTAGAACGTCTATACTTTTAAATAACGTACCTGAACCGACCAGCTCTTAATATAGGAAATGTTCAAAACATTATCCAACAATACAAAATTATATCCTTCTTTACTAATAAAGATACTGATATGATGTTGTATATCAGGTTCGGTATCTAATAACATTCGTTCAGAATCAATGTATTCTCGTAATACAGGGTGATAACTGCCAACAGACTTGGCTGCAAAACTTGCATCATTTCCAACTCTTGAAACTTATCACCCTTTCTCAGTTCTCTACGTATCTGTAGCCCATGTAACAAATTACATTTGCGGGATCCTGATCCGATATCTCATACCCAGGACGTAAAGGATACTGAGAAACAGTTCTCGGTAATGAACACACCCGAAGAAGATGCATCAACATATACTTTCTTCGTTTGGGCGGCACGGGAATTCTGGTAATCCCCTATTTCCTGCTCTGTCTTATAACAATTATAAGTTGGAGCGGGACCAACGTTCCCCAGCGCAGTATAACAAGCGGGTTCGGTCAATACATCCATATTATTATCTTGATTAAGGTGTGACATGGTCGCTATCTGGAGAGAGAGAGAAGAAAACACTCAGCGTATGCTCTTACAAGATTAGATTGGTTATAAATATATCTAATCAGGATGGCTCCCACTGTTTTAGTCAAATTTTTCTTCAAACCCTAAAAGGAAAGACTAGCCGGGATTAATTATACCCTACAAGTTCGCCAATCTTTCAGCCAGGCCAGTGCCGGTACTTTGAGGGAGGTTCCCCTTGCTTTCGCACGGACCTAATTAAAATAAATCTCGTTTTCCCAGAGGCATAACCCCGTTGACACCTTTCTAGACACCTACTTGATCGGCTAATTGTAATGTGTAAAACTCTCCTAGGAGTAACTTTTACTCACAGTGGGTATTGTGATCTAACTATCTCATAGAAGGTATGCAATCTCATTGCAAATTTCAACAATTGAAATTCCCGATAATATTTTACCCCTAGCAACTTATGACCTTGGCTAAGGTCAACAAATCATAAGCGCTAGCCAAGTTCAACCCGTCGTTTCCTGATTGAATTAAACCCACCCGCACGACCCTTGGCTAAGGTCGACAAAGTCGCACGACTACCCTAACTCAATCGCATCATATGCTTATACAGATAAGCACTAATTAGCTACCGCACACTACGCCTTGGCTAAGGTCAACAAACGTAGTATGAATACTAAGTAGTACTTATCTGAAATGATGGAGGGCTACGACAGGTTTATATGAAAACCTTTTGCGTAATGAACTTGATATCGTTGTAGAATCAAATGATTTAAATGGAGTGTTTTTAGGCCTTTGCTAGTTTTGCTAAAGAGGTCACTCCCATTGAAGGGATCTCGGCTCTTTCCTTATCGAATAAGGTGCAGGATATTTCACAAATACCATTATGCAAAGCAAAAACTAGAAAAGCAATCAAAAGACAAACCGAGTGTGTAGCATCTGCTAGTTTCGCTTAAGAGGTCACTCCCGGTGAAGGGATCTCGGCTCTTTCCTTATCGAATAAGGTGCTGGATGTTCTACAAGAAACACCGCTATGCAAAACAAGAACTAGAGCTACCTGTTTTTGAAAATTCGATTCCACAACATCTTTAGGTTTCTTTTATTTCATTAATCTCATTAATGAAGTCCTATTTTATTATGCTTCACAAGCATCACATTTGAAACGAAATCATCAATATACAATATATATCTCATATATATAATATAAACATTCGTCTCAGGCAGTAATATGATCTCATCACAGAACATTGCAGCAGAAGAACATATATGAAATATTGGATATACTAGGATTTCCGTGTTTTATATCAAGCCAGTATAAAACACGGATTCCACGGTCGCGATGAATAGCCAAACCCACATCCCTAGACCCCTACGAGGGCGGCAAGTAACCCTACCAATTCTAGAGTTAGGACACCCGGTCTCGACTCCTCGAGATGGTCTCCCACTGGACCCTAGAACCCGGTTACTTGTGCTCCCCGCCTTGGGTCTATCCTAATGCGGAAAAGTAAATAATATACAATGGTGATATCATCCTCAACCCGGAAGTTCCCCAATAAAAGAATATTACATACAATGAATTTTACATGAATGAAAATTAAAACCCTCATCTCACATAAAAAAAACCCCGGCTATTCAAAACGCGACGATCCAATATAACATATCACAGCAACACATAACATCACATGTCATCAACATAAGTAAATATGCGTATCCCAATTGTCATTTATGTATAGCAACGAAACCGGCGATACACCACATATCACACTTACGGTCGCAGAAAAGAAAGTGTAAAACTACAACAGTTGGAATCCGCAACCTCCTTAGACATCTCATGCCTAACCAAATGAATTCCTTAGACATCGCATGCCTAACAATTATAAACCCCGCATTTTAGTCTCAATATCGAAAACTCTTTTCAATATCAAGTCGGGCAATTCAACAAGATTCCCGACATCCTGATTGAATGCTCGTCGGAAACTTTAGTAGACGGCCGCACCCCCGGATGCCGTCGACGAAGTGCACTAAGGCGGAACACCGCTGTCGCGAGCACCCGAACGGATGCTTTTGGCGACGGGGTTCTCCTACAGTCACTTGGTCGGGGCTATGGGGCGTGGCTGTAACATTTCAAAAAAATAAAGTATTATTTTTGGGAATTTTCATAATTTAATATTGATTTTTAATGAATATTTTAATAGTCGGTATAATTAAATACCGATAAATGGGGAAAATTCCTGAGAAAATTTTGGAAATTCTAAAATAGGTTATTTTGTGAAAATATGTCATTTTACTGTTATTATGATGAATTATATGCGACTTTAGTGTTAATCGCGATCAAAAATCGCTAATTGGATTTTTGGCTTTTTGCGAAAAAATGTGCACATAACATTTTCCACACTTGTCTCATGTTATTGACTTATGGTGGCCTAGGGTTGGACCATGTTTAGATGACCATGGTGGGTTAGACAAGTTTAGGCAACCATGATGGGTTGAACCTTTCGGTTAAGTTAATTAGGTTTAGTTAAGGGTTCTAGTTTTTAAATTGGATTAGAGTTGGGGTTGACCTTGTGTAGAGAGAGAGAGAGAGAGAGAGAGAGAGAGGTGGCTAGGGTGTGCCATGATCCATCCCATTTCATTATTCCTTATGTTCTTTCACTCCCTCTCAAATGATAATGCCTCCAAGTGAAGACATCAGCACACTTCAGCCCCCAATACCAACACATCAGCTGCTGCTATATGCAACAGTAACATCAGCAACTCAGTAGCAGCTGTATCAGCAGCCCAAAACTCAGCCAACACATCAGCATCAACCCCATCATAACACACACACACCAGCCCCTAACACCTTAGCCCAAAACCTACACACTCACATCAGCAGCTACATCAGCCCCCATATCAACACATCAGCAACAACCTCAGCCCAATTTTTATCACATCAGCTGCAACACCATCAGCCCATATCAAATATCATCAGCAACTGCTCCAAAACCCCTAACTTCAGCAAATACTCTCACACCACCACACCCACACCAAAACAACATCAACCACAGCAAAAAAAAACCCTCTGCAACAGCAACAAGCTGCTGTTAAAAACATATACTGCATCAGCAGTGAAGAAAACAGCAGCAGTAGCAGCTGCAACTGCAAAAAGAGCCACAAAGGAGCAGCTCAGCAGGCAGCACAGTTCTTCCTTCTTCCCTTCTCCTTCATCTAAGATTCTTTAAGGTATAATCTTGCAACCTAACTCCTATCTTGTAAAGTTATAGTTGTTTAGCTGAAATTTACTGTTATATCTGTGATTTAGTGCTAGTTTAGGTGAATTTGAGTGAGACTTGACCAAGTGTTGGTTTTGATTGTTAGGGTAACCTTATTAGGTGTGTTTGAGACCGGTTTAACCAAGAATACCCCAGATTTCTAGTTAGTTACCAGGGTTATTCGACTTGGCGTAAATTAGCAATTTTATCGATTTTGTGACCTTTATGGGATCTGCTTTCACCCCGGGAACCCTAAAATAAAATTGACTTGGATGTAAGCTGTGTAGGCACCCTGGAACCATCCCACAAAACCCTGGCCCCCACCTCATTACCTTGGCCGCAGATAAATTCCTTCTGGCTGCAATTTGCGGCCAGAGAAGTAGGGAACCCCCCTCGTTTTGCGTGCACGACTCTTTTACCTGTAAACTTGACCCTGGGTATGTCTAGTTTTGTCTGGTTCCAACCAGGGTAGAATCTGGGTTGATTTTCTTGAGTTGGTACATGATTTATGACTTGTTTTCGTATAGATTTTGGTATTCGATGATTCTTTCTGTCGGGTGGCGTTTGGACGTCAACGACAGTGGATATTGGCTGTGTTTGCACGCGAGGCTGTAGGTTTTTACCTATGGGCTTAGCGTGCACCATTTTGGTTTCTGACATGGTTTTCATGTGTTTTAGCGTGTGATATCCTGGTAGGTACCCCACGTGGCGTCGAGGTGTTGGAGATGCAGATGGCGACATCGGCACCGGCACACATATAACAAGGTGAGTAGATTTATATCTACGGGGAGAAGTTGGGTGGATGGCGTATAGCACCCCCGCAGTTCGTGGCGATGTATACGGATGCGTATACACACCAACAATTATTATATGTTGATTGTGATTTATTATTGATGTTAGGATGGATAATTGGTGAACGGTTACTGTTAGTTGTATGTATGCCCTAGAGGCCAGTATTGTACAGATGTTGTATATTATATTGGATGCTTGGACATATATAGAGATGACTTTCTTGCTCGATATGATAGTATGCTATCTCGTTACTCTTTATCTTAACATGTATACTAGTATCTTTAAACTGTCTTATGGTTACATGTTGGTAAAGCCCTTAGGATGTGTACTTGACTGCCTGGACTATAATGCAGATCATACTAGTGGGGACATGGTAGTCCATAAGTACATCCTTCAAGGTCCCTAGTTGTAGGTGTATCGAGACGGGGCATCGATATACCAGTGTAGACTAGCGTATACGCTTCTCGACCCATGAGATGGGCGATGGATGATCCCATATCCATTGGTGTTTGACATCAGAGATGGTATACGGGTGCTCAGTGGAGACTGGGTACACTGGACGGACTCGCTGAGAACTCTCAGATGGTATTATACCTCACGTCAGATGGCAGTTCTCAGGTGACACTTGTACAGGTTAGTCTGTAGACCCGAGATTGTCATAGAGTCTTGTGTGATTCCCACTGTGCTTTGATCTCCACCTTACCACGTCCATGAGGGCGTGCAAAACGGTGGTCTTTGGGTACAGTCCCAAGTCACATGGAGGCAATGAGCGATAGGAGGGGTTTCGTCTCTCCCGGTATTGGGGGTTGATGTTGCGCTGTGCTCGATTGGCCGTAACAGGGAAGTCCCTGGCCAGGGCTGATCAGAGATTTGCTGGTAAGTGTTACCAGTAGTTTCTCGACCCGTTATGAGCCTCACATCGGCACGACTTATCGGTTATTGGGGTCTGACGTTTACCACCCCTAGAATTGATACGCGACGTATCAGACGAATAGACCGGACTGTACGGTAAGTGTTACTGGTTGGATTCACAGGAGTGTGAGCGGGCTAGCTCGTCGATCTTCTGATCGCTCAATACCCGGGTGGCCGTTACGTTTAGCAGACCGCTTGCGGCTTGTGGGTGCTTGATATGATCATCATCTGCTGCCGGCGTATTGACGAGTCTTTAGAGTCCTACACAGAGGTTTCCTGGCTCAAGCGAAACGAAATAGGAGCGCATATGAGATATGTGCAGGACCGAGAATAATGCGTGTATGTGATACCGTATTTCATTCTCGCGATGAATGTATCGATTGGTTATATTCGATATAACCTAGATATCGAATCAAGGATTGATTCGATGAGCCGATACATAGGATACTAGTCGGTTATATGCGATATGACCGGATCGTTAAATCAAATGTTGATTTAATGATTTAATGTATAATTATATATTTGATATATTACTTTGCATTAACTAGTATTGGTTCACTTTAAATGGATTTTCTCACTTGATGTGCAAGAAGTATATGTGATATACTTTTATGCACATATTTGTGTCATGTTTGATGATACTAGATCATGTGGTTAAGTGTAAAGGATTAAACCATGGTTAAGAGATGATTAGGGTTTTGCTTTTTCATTTATTTATTTATTTATTTATTTGGAAATGATTTAGATAAGAATGGTGGCTTCTTTTGTTTCTAGTTGAAGCTTCATGAAGCTTTGACTTATGCAACCATTCTTGTCTTCATGCTTAACCCTAACTCATCCAAGTAATCATGGTATATTCTCTACAGTTAACCTTAGTTAGGATATGATAAGTATTGTTTTCTTTTTCATTTTAAAATAACTTATCACATTCTTTCTTCTTCTTGATCATCTTCTTCTTCAAGAAAAGCTTGATGCCATTAATGGCAACTTAAGCAAAAGTGAGTGAAATCCAATTCTAAAATGAACCCAACTCCTATTTCTTCACCCTCTACCTCTTGCCAAGTTGTTTTGGGTGTTTTCTTCACAAGTTTCACAACTTGGTGAAGTTGGAGCTTGAACTTGTGATGCCTCGACGTAGATCATCTTCGGCACGAAGCCGACGACCTAGTCCGCCCATTTTCCCGATGAAGCCGACGATTGAGTTCGGGATTCAAGATGGACAGCGAGAGGACGCCTATGTGGAGCTAAGGAAGTGGAGAAACGGATCTACAAAGGTTGTAGCCTCTCTCCTTTAGTTAAGATGTTAACTAGTTTAATGTTTCGCCTAGAAATCTAGCCGACGATCCGTATTAGGGTTTCTCGGCACCCATAAAATTTTAAATTGGCATGATCGATGCCTTGTGTGACCTCTATAGTGTTCCTAGGAACCTTTCACTGGTATCAGAGCCTAGCTAGAGCCTTAGGCGAAGTCTAGACGACGTTTGAAACCCGAACGAACCCGAAACCCTAAAACCCAAGTGCTCTCTGGACTTTTTCTAAAATCTGGGATTTTTCAATATTAAAAATGCTTAAAAAATTCAGCAGGGAATTCTAAGAATTACGGTGCAATTTTTTTCCAATGAACAGTGTAATGCGCGGTGGAACCGCGGCCTAAGCCAGCTTAGGCGGCGGTTCCGCGGCTAAACTATGACGTCAGCCCTCCTACTCTGCACAGTAATTCATTATTTCAGAAGCTGAGTTTTATGGGTATTTTTAATATTTATTCAAGAGTTGAATTTTCTGGGGTGTTTTAGAGCTTCGATGTTTCGATCGGATTATCAAATTTCGTCTTTGTGTTTTTCCAGATAATTTTAAGAATATGTTAAAAAGTTCGACCGGATATAAATACCCAATTTTTCCCCTGTCGGGAAATTTCCAAGTGTTGGATTTTTCCGTAGTTTAACGACGTTCTAAGTAGTGCAAGTAACGCGATGGACCCTCTAGAAGACAACAAACCTTAACTCGATTATGTGACCGTCTTGAACTGCCCTTTGAACCTTCGGGTTTGGGGCAGTACGGCGTGCCACATGTGAGGCGTTGGCTTGACCCTTCTACGGCTGGACCGTTGGTACTGAGGCACGAACTGAATGTTGCTAGACTTATTTCATGTGTTGAGCTGAATCGAGAAAACTTGGGTATTCGACTGTTCGATCGGAAAGTTTAACATTTTCTGTTTATCTGGAATGTGATACAATAATTGGAATTCACAAAAGTTATGAGATAACTGAATGAATGTTATAAATCTAGCGGTTTAGTTTCACTTGATATTGAAAAGAGTTTTCGATAATGAGACTAAAATGCGGGGTTTATAACTGTTAGGCATGTGATGTCTAAGTATTTCATTTGATTAGGCATGTGATGTCTAAAGAGGTTGCGGATTCCAACTGTTGTAGTTTTACACTTTCTTTTCTGTGACCGTAAGTGTAGTATGTTCATATCGCCGGTTTCGTTGCTATACGTCAACGACAATTGGGATATGCATACTTACTTACGTTGATGACATGTGATATTATGTGTTGCTGGATATGTTATATTGGATTGTCGTGTTCGAATAGCCAGGGGTTTTTATGTGAGATGAGTGTTTTTCATTTTCATTCATGTAAAAACTTGTATGTAATATTCTTTTATTTGGGGCACTTCCAGGTAGCGGAAGTTGTCACCTTTTGTATATTATTTACTTTTCCGCATTAGGATAGACCCAAGGAGGGGAGCACAAGTAACCGGGTTCTGGGGTCCAGTGGGAGACCAACTTGAGGAGTCGAGTCCGGGTCTCCTAACCCTAGAATTAGTAGGGTTGCTTGCCGCTCTCGTAGGGGTCTAGGGTGTGGGATTGGCTATTCATCACGACCATGGAATCCGTGTTTTATACTGGCTCGTATTGAAAACACGGACGTCCTAGTATATCCAATATTCCATATGTTTCTTCTGCTGCGATATCTGTGATGTGATCATATGATGTTCTGTGATGGATACAGTATATAGTATATATGATATATTATATAGACGTTACTTATGTTTTACACCCGTACTAGCCCTGTCCCGCTCTGCCGTTAGTTACCTAACCTAACGGTGCACGAGGGGACATCGAGGCGAATGCGGATGGCATAAGTGTACGTTGTATTTATCTGTGATGTTTAGGTACATAAATGATGGGACTTCATTAATGTGATTAATAATAGATAAGAAACCTAAGATGTTGTGGAATCGAATTTCAAAATAAAAACAGGTAGCTACAGTTCTTGCTTTGCATAGCGGTATATATGATATACCCTGCACCTTATTCGATGAGGAAAGGACAGAGATCCCTTCACCGGGAGTGACTCCTTTAGCAATAACTGGCAGATGCTACACACTCGGTTTGGTTATTGATTGCTTTTAAGAGTTTTTGCTTTGCATAGCGATATATATGATATATCCCGCACCTCATTCGACGAGGAAAGGGCCGACGATCCCTTCACCGGGAGTGACCCCTTTAGCAAAACTAGAAAAGCCTCAAAATCACTCCATTTCAAAACTTCATTTGATTCTACAATGATATCAAGTTCATTACGCAATAGGTTTTCAGAAAAACCTGACGTAGCCCTCCGTCATTTCAGATGAGTAGTAGTTAGTATTCGTGCTACGTTTGTTGGCCTGCGTCAAGACGTAGTGTGTGGTAGCTAACTAGTATTTATCTGCTTATGCATATGATGCAGATTGGATTAGGGTAGTCGTGCGACTTTGTTGGCCTGCGTCAAGGGTCGTACGGGTGGGTTTAATTCAATCAGGAAATGACGGGTTGAACTTGACTAGCGCACTATGGTTTGTTGGCTTGCGTCAAGGTCATAGGACGCTAGGGGCAAAATATTATCGGGAATTTCAAGTGTTGAAATTTGCAATGAGATTGCATACCTTCTATGAGATAGTTAGATCCCGATACCCACTGCGAGTAAGAGTTACTCCTGGGAGAGTTTTGCACATTGCAATTAGCTGATCAAGTAGGTGTCTAGAAAGGTGTCAACGAGGTTACGCCTCTGGGAAAACGAGGTTTACATTAATTAGGTTCGTGCGAAAGCACGGGGGACCTCCCTCAAAGTACCGACACTGGCCTGGCTGAAAGATTGGCGAACTTGTAGTGTGTAATTAATCCCGGCTAGTCTTTCCTTTTAGGGTTTGAAGGAAGATTTGATAAAAACCAGTGGGAGCCATCCTGATTAGATAAGATAATAACCAATCTGATCTTGCACGAGCATACGCTAAAGTGTTTTCTTCTCTCTCTCTCCAGGTAGCGACCAGTTCATGCCTTAATCAAGATAATAATATGGATGTATTGACCGAACCCGCATGTTATACTGTGCTGGGGAACGTTGGTTCTATTCTTTCTTATAAGAGTTATAGGAATGAACAGGAAATAGGGGAATACCAGGATTCCCATGCCACCCGATTGAAGAAAGTACATGTTGATGCATTTTCTTCGGGTGTGTTCGTTACAGAGAACTGTTTCTCCATTTGCTCTACGTCCTGGGTATTAGATACCGGGTCAGGATCCCATATATGTAATCAGTTACATGAGCTTAAGAAAGGTAGAGAACTTGGAGAAGGTGATAAAGACATTAGAGTTGGAAATGGTGCAATTGTTGCAGCTAAGACTGTCGGGGAATATCACCTTGTATTACCAACTGGTAATACATTGGTTCTGAACGAATGCTATTACATGCCGAACCTGATATGCAACATTATATCGGTTTCTTTGTTGAGTAAAGAGGGATATAATTTGTATTACAGGACGATGTTATGAACATTTTCCGTAACCAAAAGTTGGTTGGATCAGGCACGTTGTGCAATGGCATTTATGTTCTAAATCAATCAACAGTTCTGAGCATAACAAACACACACAAGAGGAAGAGTTCAGAACTGAACGAATCCTTCTTGTGGCATTGTAGACTGGGTCACATCAATGCGACACGACTAGCTAAGTTGCATAAAGATGGATATTTAAATCCGTTTGAATTTTCATCTTATGACACTTGCCAGTCATGTCTCAAAGGCAAGATGACCAAAACTCCGTTTACGGGACACGGAGAAAGAGTTACCGAACTCTTGGGGCTGATACATAGTGATGTATGCGGTCCCATGTCTACACATGCCAGGGATGGTTCTTCATACTTCATTACATTCACTGACGATCTCTCTAGGTTCGGGTATATGTTCCTGATGAAACACAAATCAGAAGCTTTTGAGAAATTTAGGGAATATAAACAAGAAGTTGAGAACCAAACCGGAAAAAGTATTAAAATCCTACGATCTGATCGAGAAGGTGAATACTTGAGCAATGAATTCCTGGACTTCCTAAAAGAGAATGGGATTCTCTCTCAGCTGACTCCTCCATATACACCACAGCACAACGGTGTATCAGAACGGAGGAACCGCACCCTATTGGATATGGTACGCTCTATGATGAGCACAGCTGAGTTACCTATTTCCTTCTGGGGATATGCACTGGAAACAGCTGCAGACCTATTGAATATGGTTCCCACCAAAACCGTGCCGACCACTCCATATGAGATATGGAAAGGAAAGAGACCATGTCTTAATTATGTTAAGATATGGGGTTGTCCGGCCTATGTAAAAACGCAAAATCCGGACAAACTCGCGACAAGGTCTAGTCTGTGTAAGTTTATTGGATATCCCAAACATTCGCGAGGGTATATCTTTTACCACACCGAGGAACAAAAAGTGTTTGTTTCTCGACATGCCACCTTTTTAGAAAAGGAATTTCTTGAAAAAGAGATTAGTGGCAAGGAGGTAGAACTGGAAGAGGTTCCAGCAATAAAGAGTACAACAGAAGATTTGGTTGAACCAGAGGATTCAGTAGCTCCCGATGAACCTCAGCCTCTCCGCCGATCTAGTAGGGTTCCTCGCCCACCTGAGAGATACTACGGTTTTCTCATGGATGGTGGGAGCGAGGATTGCATCATGGAGGATGATGACCCAACTAGCTTCGAGCAGGCCATCACGAGTGGGGACTCAGTGAAATGGCTGGATGCTATGCGGTCCGAGATGGAATCCATGTACACCAACAAAGTATGGACTTTGGAAGTTGCTCCTGAAGGGGTAAAACCCATTGGGAGCAAGTGGATCTTCAAGAAGAAACTTGGTGTAGATGGGAAAGTGGAGACTTTCAAAGGTAGACTTGTTGCAAAGGGTTTTCGTCAAAGACCAGGTGTGGACTATGACGAAACCTTTTCTCCAGTGGCTATGCTTAAATCCATCCAGATCATGCTTGCCATCGCTGCATATCATGATTACGAAATCTGGAAAATGGATGTTAAGATCGCCTTTCTAAATGGTGATTTAGAAGAGTGCGTGTACATGACTCAGCCAGAGGGCTTCGTAGATAGTGGGAGCAGCGGGAAGGTGTGTAAGCTGCTTAAATCTATTTATGGATTAAAGCAAGTATCATGGAGTTGGAACATCTGCTTTGACGTCGTTATCAAAGAGTTTGATTTCGTCAAAAATCCAGATGAACCTTGTATCTACAAGAAGGTGGCAGAGAGTAAGGTTGTCTTCCTCGTATTGTACGTGGACGACATACTCCTGATAGGAAATGATATTCCTATGCTGCAATCGGTCAAGCTCTTCTTATCACAAAGATTCTCTATGAAAGATCTTGGTGATGCCTCCTGCATAGTGGGGATTAGGATCTATAGAGATAGATCCAAACGGATATTGGGATTGTCCCAATCCAGGTACATTGACACCATACTAAAGAGGTTTAGTATGGAAGAATCCAAGCGTGGGAACTTGCCCACGATCTCTGGAGTCACTCTCTCCAAAGAGATGTCTCCCAAGACTGATTTGGAGAGAGCTCGCATGCAAGGGATACCCTATGCTTCGGCAGTAGGCTCTATCATGTATGCGATGCTATGTACCAGACCCGATGTAGCATACTCACTAAGTGTAGTGAGCAGGTATCAAGCTGATCCTGGAGAGAGTCACTGGACAGCTGTGAAGAGCATTCTCAAGTACTTGCGAAGGACTAAAGAGATGCTCTTGGTGTATGGTAACGGAGAACTCCAAGTGGAGTCCTTTACCGATTCGAGCTTCCAGAGTGATAAGGACGACTCTAAGTCGCAGTCGGGCTTTGTCTTTACCCTTTACGGAGGGGCGGTTAGCTGGAAGAGTTCCAAGCAGGAAACCGTGGCAGACTCGACGATGGAGGCTGAATACATCGCTGCCAACGATGCTGCCAAAGAGGCTGTCTGGATCAAGAAGTTCATTACTGAACTTGGAGTGGTTCCATCCATTGAGCATCCAATACCTTTGTATTGTGATAACAATGGAGCGATGGCTTTGGCCAAGGAACCCAGGTCCCATCAGCGATCCAGGCATATTCTGAGGCGGTATCACCTGATCCGGGAGATAGTTGATCGCCGGGAGATCAAGGTCAGGAGGGTTGACACGAAGGACAACACGGCGGATCCACTCACGAAGGCCATTCCCCAGATACAGTTTGAGAGACTCTTCGGGATGCTCGGTATGCGATACTACAGCAGCTGGCCCTAGTGCAAGTGGGAGATTGTTAGTTGTATGTATGCCCTAGAGGCCAGTATTGTACAGATGTTGTATATTATATTGGATGCTTGGACATATATAGAGATGACTTTCTTGCTCGATATGATAGTATGCTATCTGGTTACTCTTTATCTTAACATGTATACTAGTATCTTTAAACTGTCTTATGGTTACATGTTGGTAAAGCCCTTAGGATGTGTACTTGACTGCCTGGACTATGATGCAGATCATACTAGTGGGGACATGGTAGTCCATAAGTACATCCTTCAAGGTCCCTAGTCGTAGGTGTATCGAGACGGGGCATCGATATACCAGTGTAGACTAGCGTATACGCTTCTCGACCCATGAGATGGGTGATGGATGATCCCATATCCATTGGTGTTTGACATCAGAGATGGTATACGGGTGCTCAGTGGAGACTGGGTACACTGGACGGACTCGCCGAGAACTCCCAGATGGTATTATACCTCACGTCAGATGGCAGTTCTCATGTGACACTTGTACAGGTTAGTCTGTAGACCCGAGATCGTCATAGAGTCTTGTGTGATTCCCACTGTGCTTTGATCTCCACCTTACCACGTCCATGAGGGCGTGCAAAATGGTGGTCTTTGGGTACAGTCCCAAGTCACATGGAGGCAATGAGCGATAGGAGGGGTTTCGTCTCTCCCGGTATTGGGGGTTGATGTTGCGCTGTGCTCGATTGGCCGTAACAGGGAAGTCCCTGGCCAGGGCTGATCAGAGATTTGCTGGTAAGTGTTACCAGTAGTTTCTCGACCCGTTATGAGCCTCACATCGGCATGACTTATCGGTTATTGGGGTCTGACGTTTACCACCCCTAGACTTGATATGCGACGTATCAGACGAACAGACCGGACTGTACGGTAAGTGTTACTGGTTGGATTCACAGGAGTGTGAGCGGGCTAGCTCGTCGATCTTCTGATCGCTCAATACCCGGGTGGCCGTTACGTTTAGCAGACCGCTTGCGGCTTGTGGGTGCTTGATATGATCATCATCTGCTGCCGGCGTATTGACGAGTCTTTAGAGTCCTACACAGAGGTTTCCTGGCTCAAGCGAAACGAACTAGGAGCGCATATGAGATATGTGCAGGACCGAGAATAATGCGTGTATGTGATACCGTATTTCATTCTCGCGATGAATGTATCGATTGGTTATATTCGATATAACCTAGATATCGAATCAAGGATTGATTCGATGAGTCGATACATAGGATACTAGTCGGTTATATGCGATATGACCGGATCGTTAAATCAAATGTTGATTTAATGATTTAATGTATAATTATATATTTGATATATTACTTTGCATTAACTAGTATTGGTTCACTTTAAATGGATTTTCTCACTTGATGTGCAAGAAGTATATGTGATATACTTTTGTGCACATATTTGTATCATGTTTGATGATACTAGATCATGTGGTTAAGTGTAGAGGATTAAACCATGGTTAAGAGATGATTAGGGTTTTGCTTTTTCATTTATTTATTTGTTTATTTATTTGGAAATGATTTAGATAAGAATGGTGGCTTCTTTTGTTTCTAGTTGAAGCTTCATGAAGCTTTGACTTATGCAACCATTCTTGTCTTCATGCTTAACCCTAACTCATCCAAGTAACCATGGTATATTCTCTACACTTAACCTTAGTTAGGATATGATAAGTATTGTTTTCTTTTTCATTTTAAAATAACTTATCATATTCTTTCTTCTTCTTGATCATCTTCTTCTTCAAGAAAAGCTTGATGCCATTAATGGCAACTTGAGCAAAAGTGAGTGAAATCCAATTCTAAAGTGAACCCACCTCCTATTTCTTCACCCTCTACCTCTTGCCAAGTTGTTTTGGGGGTTTTCTTCACAAGTTTCACAACTTGGTGAAGTTGGAGCTTGAACTTGTGATGCCTCGACGTAGATCATCTTCGGCATGAAGCCGACGACCTAGTCCGCCCATTTTCCCGATGAAGCCGACGATTGAGTTCGGGATTCAAGATGGACAGCGAGAGGAGGCCTATGTGGAGCTAAGGAAGTGGAGAAACGGATCTACAAAGGTTGTAGCCTCTCTCCTTTAGTTAAGATGTTAACTAGTTTAATGTTTCGCCTAGAAATCTAGCCGACGATCCGTATTAGGGTTTCTCGGCACCCATAAAATTTTAAATTGGCATGATCGATGCCTTGTGTGACCTCTATAGTGTGCCTATGAACCTTTCAGTTACGAAACCCTAGAGTAGTGGGTGCACTACACATACATACTCACACACATACATACTTGCATACATCCTTATTTCATATGTGGTTATGGGATTCTATATAGATATGTGTTCACATGGGTATGGGACTGTGTGTTCACATACGAACTTGAGGATGATACTTAGGATTGAGATGAGTCGATGACATTGATCAGGGATTATGATATCGGTGATATGGTAAAATTCGTATTTGAGATACGTCTTGATGCTTTAGCGGATTTTGGATGGTGATGCAATATGAATAGTGATTTATATATATAAAGTGATCGACATGTGATTATGTTACGAGATATGATAGGATATGATATGACAAGGTATTAATGATAGGCCGCTTTGGGCGATATACACTCCTTGTGATGATATGTGCTGATGATATCGATTTATACGAGACTGTTGATCAGTAGTCAGATCATGGTTATAGTGATGATATTAGCATTGTACTAGACATAGATCCGTACCCAGATGATGATCTTGATAAAGAGAATACCATATGAGTAATATAATGAATATGATATTGACCTGTACCCAGATTTGGGGATGCCGTACGACCGATTTACGAACGAGCTATATTTTGATGTTGATCCGCACTCTTGACTTGGGAATAACCGATTATAGAGATATGGTATCGAATGTGATATTATCGAGGCGGGATCACCGACTATATATGTATATATATGTATCAACTCAGAGGCTAGGCGGTTTACTTTACCTGCAGTTAGCCTATTAGCTCAGCCTTACAGTTGGTGTAGCTATAGGACTCTTATGACATTAGATGCAGTCTAGCTATCATTGTGCTTAGCATTCAGCTCCCGTACATTATTGTTGTTGCTCTGCATCGCATACTTATTGTGATTCATATTCCATTTTTGATATCATGTTGTTAGAACACCAGCACCATTACCGATGATGCGTATGTACCACGTACACTTATTTGCCGGCGCACACACATCTTCATTGGTAATTGCCATGTCACGCACACTTAGAGAATAATTATTGCCTGATTTAGCTTGTTAGCTAGTAGTGACATGATATTAGTGTACTTGCCTTGTATGCCAGCATGACATTGTAATTATTACTTGTCACTTCATGCATACTGTTATTCATTATGTGCCGCATTCATGGATTCTCATGCTTATATTCATGATTTATATGCTATTGATGATTCGGATTTCCATGATATTTTTTGGATTTGGAGGAAAACCGCAAAACATATAAAAACTGCTTTCACTCTTTTTTAAATAAAAATGCGGTTTTCCCATGATGTATGAGTCGTCCACCATGAGATTTGCTGATGGATTTCGAGACCCGATTCGAGGAGGCGGATGAACCGTTTCGGGTACATGGTGGGCCCGGTGCAGTACCCCGGGGCAAGAAGATCGCAGGAGATGGTGTTGAGCCTGGCAGGGGAGCACGACTGACCGGTGATATTACCCGACGCGTCGGATATCTGGAGGATACCGTCGTGGTCATGAGAGGGATGGTAGGGGCCGGTCTGGACTGACGGCGCCCTAGATATTATGATTGAGACATTAGGATTCTGAGATATTGAGGTACAGAGATTGTGATACAGAGATATCGAGATATTGAGATTTACGTTTTGTGCCGATGCTAGGCACTGTTTTATGCTGATTTCATTATGATACCTCATTTTAAAAATACAGAAATCTCACAAATTTATGAAAGCAGTTTTCTTCAGTACATGCATTCTGTTTCATGCATTCATATATTATCCATATGATATATTGCTACCTAAGGCACTGACACGGGCATATGGGATTACATTTGGGTTAGATATTTACCCTAGCCATTGTATAGGCTGCTGGTTATATATATTTGAGGATTATATATTATGATCGTGTGACCTAGGATTGTGTCATACATGCGATTTCTGTTCGTAGATCTTTTTCTACTCACGAGTTGGCAACTCACCCCCGTTGTGCCCTAGTTTCTTGCAGGTGTTGCCGTACAGGTTTCATTATGGCTTTGCGGGCACTACTTCTTTCGGGTGATTTGCTAGTAGGTGGGTTATTTGTATCGTACCCATCATTATACATTGTATATTATATTTCAATTGTATCTAGAAGTTCCATCAACCAAACATGTACTTATTTGAGATAGAGACCAGTGTTGTATTCTTTCGACCATAGAGTCGCACGTTATATTTCTATGGATTTCTTGCTGGATGAGTTTCCCTTTTCTGTTGTGATCCTCGCCTTTAGGCGTTGTATATTATATTGCTAGCTGGTTGACTTATAGTGGTTTTCCTACACTCTACTACTTTTCTTGGTTTGGATTTCTGGGCTCGGCTTACTTAGAGCACGTACGTCTTGAGACGTTCGTAGCCTAAGTGTCGGTCATGTTCCGTACTTTCGGGATGTGACAAAGTTGGTATCAGAGCGTTAGGTTTTACCTTCGGAGCAAAGGATGACCCTTGGTTGATGGAATATGTGACTAAAGTAGAGTGACGTACCGTGGGTATGTTCCGCGGCATATTTATGACACGCCACTCCACTTAAGGAGCCTTAGGATGTACATTTCTTGTTCAGTATTATATCCCTTTCTGATCTAGCCTCATCGGCACCAATTATGGTTTTGCTGCCACGATTACTGGCAGAGAGAGCTACGGCTAGAGTTGCGGTCAGCACGAGCTCGTTAAGGACGAGAACTGACTAGGGCGTAATTCCGGCAACACACGACTGTAGAGATGTGCCTTTTACTGTGTTTTCGTGCCACGAGCGTTGGATGGATCGCTGTATGAGATTACTCGGACGTGCAGATCAGCCCCAGATGATTGAGCCACTGACAGAGGCCAGCTAGATTTTGATGACCGTTGGAGTATTGCTTATCCATGATGATGGAGGCGCTGTTCAGCGTGCAGATGAGTGAGCCAGTTATTGCTGCGAACGACGAGATATCGCCCCGGATGTTGGAGCTATTGCAGTATGAGTTGTACTAAGAGATGATAGAAGGCCTCTAGTCACCAAGGATGAAGGACTAGGACATGTGGTTCGTTCGCTATCCCGATGCGAGGTCATCAGATAGATTGGTTCCAGTTGAGACGAATTCACGCGGAGACGTTGAAAGTCGACAGAGACGATCGAATGTCAGAAACCTATTATTCCAAGTTTAAAGTATTCGGAAAGACATCCAGGCAATTCTATGGTCCCTCTAGAAGAATGAAACCCTAACTCGACTTAATGACCGTGTGAAAGCCTTTGAACCTTAGGGTTTGCGGCAGTTCTGCGGTGCCATTAGTGAGGCTTGGGTTTGCCCTTCTACGGCTGGACCACCGATGTTGTGGTATGTACTCGATACTATTAAACTGTACCCAAGATGTTGAGCTCTTAGGGGATTATGAGGTCTTGACAAATCGATCGGATGGCTCGACTTAATTTGGATGCTAGGTGGTGAGATGCATTTCTTGGGAAACTCCAGATACGAGGATAGCCGTGGGGTTCAATCTATACAGCCACGACGAGACGAGTCCGAAGCAGTCGAAATTAGAGAAAAGTGGAGTAAGAGGTTTGTGCAAGGTCTGGATAAGATTACGTCCTACTCCGCCGACATCAGAGATGTGATGCGCGTGCCGAGGCCTAATACTGGATATACTTCCAAAAAGAGTCGAGATGAGTATGCAACCGTTTTGGAGCAAGAAGCGGATGTAGTAAAGACGATGATTTCCGGACAGTTCGGCAGAGATGAGACTTGGAAGAGACCTTGAGCAGGATTCCTTCCAGGACACTGCTGCAATGATACTTGCACCCAGGATCAGATGCGTCACAGGCATTCAGAGAGCCAGATGTCGACGCCAGTGACATGCTTCTTTACGAGTGGTCGTGATGATTGACTGAGAGATGACCAGAGAAGTGCCAAAACGGAATCGTCCCCCTTAGCACGTCTGACAGGGCCGATGAGCCGATGGATCGTGAGATTGATAACTTACAGGGAAGACAAGGACCTTTCTGGAATAAATTACGAGAAGACTTGGACCCAGGAGTGGTCATGTTACGCACACCAGCAGGCCAGAGTTCAGGATCGTCGACGAGATAGGCTATGAGTGACCACGACAGTTGGCCAGAGATTCGTGGAGGATGCGCTTGAGCGGACTATTCCGCCATACTTGATTTCGATGTTTTGGGCGATCTATTCGCATGACTGATTTTGATGATTGGGTCTCATGATATTTGTTTTCATGCATCATGATTGCACCTAGTGAGTATTTACGATTTTCGCACAGTGTTGCACTTGATATTGTTTTCGTGCCTTGGTTTCACATGTTTATGATTTCATGGGTTTCATACATTTGAGATGATTTTATGCGTATGCACGCACACGATTTGGTTTTTGCACTCTGTATAGTTTACATATGCTTGCAGTGCAGTGACATGTATTTTGTGCACTTGGATGCACTGGACTTCGATTTCGTTGGTAATGCTCGATATTTGTTTTGTATGCACCAGATTTGGATTTTTAGCGCATGTTGGGCGCATGTTATGAGATGCGATTTGGTGCACATCAGATGCACTAAATCGAGATTTTTCGTGCATGTCAGATGCACCTGATTTTGCTGTCAGGCACACACGTTGCCTAGGACCGATGTTGTGTGCACAACCATTGCACCTTGATATCGTTTTGTGGACCTGCTTGGCACATGTATGGATTTTGATTTCCGTGCGCACCGGACGCACAGGGTTTTCATATGCACTTTTGGGACTGATTTCTTATGGAGCAGTACATTTTTATGATATTGCGATTTGTTTTCGTACTGAGCAGGACTAGTCATATGAAAGTTCCTGAGTGTATTTTGCATGCATTGATAGATTTCAAAGGGATTTCCAAAAGCAAGCTATAGTCTCATTATTTATATACGTGTCCGATATGACACGAAACGTTTAAAACAGGGAACCCTTCTAAATTGTTTTCAAAACGGCGGATCGTGCATACTAAACAAAAGATATATATGTATATGGCTATTTTCTTATAAAGACGTCCGCCACTGTGCAGTGTTATGCGCATTGTACATCGACTTTAAAGAATTTTGGCATGCATTTCCTTCATATATTTACATGTATAGTTCCGATTTCTAGCATATTGGTTTTGCCTTGGATTTGGTATTCGTGTTTTCGCCTTGACACCGATGATTGCGGGATACTTGACGGAGTTTTGATTTCGAGTTATCTTCTCGTTACGCACGCGCATGTAATTCGCTACGATGCGTTCTATGTATTGATGATTTCGGAGCCCCGTTAACTTGGACATTTTATTGAAATGTTTTAGAATTTGGGGCTTTAAATTTAAATTCGGGGACCGAATTTCTTTAAGGGGGGAAGACTGTAACATTTCAAAAAAATAAAGTATTATTTTTGGGAATTTTCATAATTTAATATTGATTTTTAATGAATATTTTAATAGTCGGTATAATTAAATACCGATAAATGGGGAAAATTCCTGAGAAAATTTTGGAAATTGTAAAATAGGTTATTTTGTGGAAATATGCCATTTTACAGTTGTTATGATGAATTATATGCGATTTTAGTGTTAATCGCGATCAAAAATCGCTAATTGGATTTTTGGCTTTTTGTGAAAAAATATGCACATAACATTTTCCACACTTGTTTCATGTTATGGACTTATGGTGGCCTAGGGTTGGACCATGTTTAGATGACCATGGTGGGTTAGCCAAGTTTAGGCAACCATGATGGGTTGAACCTTTTGGTTAAGTTAATTGGGTTTAGTTAAGGGTTCTAGTTTTTAAATTGGATTAGAGTTGGGGTTGACCTTGTGTAGAGAGAGAGAGAGAGAGAGGTGGCTAGGGTGTGCCATGATCCATCCCATTTCATTATTCCTTGTGTTCTTTCACTCCCTCTCAAATGATAATGCCTCCAAGTGAAGACATCAGTACACTTCAGCCCCCAATACCAACACATCAGCTGCTGCTATATGCAACAGTAACAACAGCAACTCAGCAGCAGCTGTATCAGCAGCCCAAAACTTAGCCAACACATCAGCAGCAACCCCATCATAACACACACACACCAGCCCCTAACACCTTAGCCCAATACCTACACACTCACATCAGCAGCTACATCAGCCCCCATATCAACACATCAGCAACAACCTCAGCCCAATTTTTATCACATCAGCTGCAACACCATCAGCCCATATCAAATATCATCAGCAACTGCTCCAAAACCCTAACTTCAGCAAATACTCTCACAACACCACACCCACACCGAAACAACATCAACCACAACAAAAAAAAAACCTCTGCAACAGCAACAAGCTGCTGTTAAAAACACATACTGCATCAGCAGTGAAGAAAACAGCAGCAGTAGGAGCTGCAACTGCAACAAGAGCCACAAAGGAGCAGCTCAGCATGCAGCACATTTCTTCCTTCTTCCCTTCTCCTTCATCTAAGATTCTTTGAGGTATAATCTTGCAACCTAACTCCTATCTTGTTAAGTTATAGTTGTTTAGCTGAAATTTACTGTTATATCTGTGATTTAGTGCTAGTTTAGGCGAATTTGAGTGAGACTTGACCAAGTGTTGGTTTTTATTGTTAGGGTAACCTTATTAGGTGTGTTTGAGACCAGTTTAACCAAGAATACCCCAGATTTCTAGTTAATTACCAGGGTTATTCGACTTGGCGTAAATTAGCAATTTTGTCGATTTTGTGACCTTTATGGGATCTGCTTTCACCCCGGGAACCCTAAAATAAAATTGACTTGGCTGTAAGCTGTGCAGGCACCCTGGAACCATCCCACAAAACCCTGGCCCCCACCTCATTCCCCTGGCAGCAGATAAACTCCTTCTGGCCGCAATTTGCGGCCAGAGCAGTAGGGAACCCCCTCGTTTTGCGTGCACGACTCTTTTACCTGTAAACTTGACCCCGGGTATGTCTAGTTTTGTCTGGTTCAAACCAGGGTAGAATCTGGGTTGATTTTCTTGAGTTGGCGCATGATTTACGACTTGTTTTCGTATGGATTTTGGTATTCGATGATTCGTTCTGTCGAGTGGCATTTGGACGTCAACGACAGTGGATATTGGCTGTGTTTGCACGCGAGGCTGTAGGTTTTTACCTATGGGCTTAGCGTGCACCATTTTGGTTTCCGACATGGTTTTTATGTGTTTTAGCGTGTGATATCCTTGTAGGTACCCCACGTGGCGTCGAGGCGTTGGAGATGCAGATGGCGACATCGGCACCGGCACGCATATAACAAGGTGAGTAGATTTATATCTACGGGGAGAAGTCGGGTGGATGGCGTATAGCACCCCCGCAGTTCGTGGCGATGTATAAGGATGCGTATACACACCAACAATTATTATATGTTGATTGTGATTTATTATTGATGTTAGGATGGATAATTGGTGAAAGGTTACGAAACCCTAGAGTAGTGGGTGCACTACACATACATACTCACACACATACATACTTGCATACATCCTTATTTCATATGTGGTTATGGGATTCTATATAGATATATGTTCGCATGGGTATGGGACTGTGTGTTCACATACGGACTTGAGGATGATACTTGGGATTGAGATGAGTCGATGACATTGATCAAGGATTATGATATCGGTGATATAGTAAAATTCGTATTTGAGATACGTCTTGATGCTTTAGCGGATTTTGGATGGTGATGCAATATTAATAGTGATTTATATATATAAAGTGATCGACATGTGATTATGTTACGAGATATGATAGGATATGATATGACAAGATATTAATGATAGGCCGCTTTGGGCGATATACACTCCTTGTGATGATATGTTCTGATGATATCGATTTATACGAGACTGTCGATCAGTAATCAGATCTTGGTTATAGTGATGATATTAGCATTGTACTAGACATAGGTCCGTACCCAGATGATGATCTTGATAAAGAGAATACCATATGAGTAATATAATGAATATGATATTGACCTGTACCCAGATTTGGGGATGTCGTACGACGGATTTACGTACGAGCTATATTTTGATGTTGATCCGCACTCTTGACTTAGGAATAACCGATTATAGAGATATGGTATCGGATGTGATATTATCGAGGCGGGATCACCGACTATATATGTATATATATGTATCAACTCAGAGGTTAGGCGGTTTACTTTACCTGCAGTTAGCCTATTAGCTCAGCCTTACAGTTGGTGTAGCTATAGGACTCTTATGACATTAGATGCAGTCTTGCTATCATTGTGCTTAGCATTCAGCTCCCGTACATTATTGTTGTTGCTCTGCATCGCATACTTATTGTGATTCATATTCCATTATTGATATCATGCTATTAGAACACCAGCACCATTACCGATGATGCGTATGTACCACGTACACTTATTTGCCGGCGCACACACATCTTCATCGGTAATTGCCATGTCACGTACACTTAGAGAATAATTATTTCCTGATTTAGCTTGTTAGCTAGTAGTGACATGATATTAGTATACTTGCCTTGTATGCCAGCTTGACATTGTAATTATTACTTGTCACTTCATGCATACTGTTATTCATTATGTGCCGCATTCATGGATTCTCATGCTTATATTCATGATTTACATGCTATTGATGATTCAGATTTCCTTGATATTTTCTGGATTTGGAGGAAAACCGCAAAACATATATAAACTGCTTTCACTCTTTTTTAAATAAAAATACGGTTTTCCCATGATGTATGAGTCGTCCACCATGAGATTTGCCGATGGATTTCGAGACCCGATTCGAGGAGGCGGATGAACCGTTTCGGGTACATGGTGGGCCCGGTGCGGTACCCCGGGACAAGAAGATCGCAGGAGATGGTGTTGAGCCTGGCAGGGGAGCACGACCGACCGGTGATATTACCCGACGCGTCGGATATCCGGAGGATACCGTCGTGGTCATGAGAGGGATGGTAGGGGCCGGTCTGGACTGACGGCGCCCTAGATATTGTGATTGAGACACTGAGATTATGAGATATTGAGGTACAGAGATTGTGATACAGAGATATCGAGATATTGAGATTTACGTTTTGTGCCGATGCTAGGCACTGTTTTATGCTGATTTCATTATGATACCTCATTTTAAAAATACAGAAATCTTACAAATTTATGAAAGCAGTTTTCTTCAGTACATGCATTCTGTTTCATGCATTCATATATTATCCATATGATATATTGCTACCTGAGGCACTGAGACGGGCATATGGGATTACATTTGGGTTAGATATTTACCCTATCCATTGTATAGGCTGCTGGTTATATATATTTAAGGATTATATATTATGATCGTGTGACCTAGGATTGCGTCATACATGCGATTTCTGTTCGTAGATCTTTTTCTACTCACGAGTTGGCAACTCTCCCCCATTGTGCCCCAGTTTCTTGCAGGTGTTGCCGTACAGGTTTCATTATGGCTTTGCAGGCACTACTTCTTTCGGGTGATTTGCTAGTAGGTGGGTTATTTGTATCGTACCCATCATTATACTTTGTATATTATATTTCAGTTGTATCTAGAAGTTCCATCAACCAAACATGTACTTATTTGAGATAGAGACCAGTGTTGTTTATTCTTTCGACCATAGAGTCGCACGTTATATTTCTATGGATTTCTTGCTGGATGAGTTTCCCTTTTCTGTTGTGATCCTCTCTTTTAGGCGTTGTATATTATATTGCTAGCTGGTTGACTTATAGTGGTTTTCCTACACTCTACTACTTTTCTTGGTTTGGATTTTTGGGCTCGCCTTACTTAGAGCACGTACGCCTTGAGACGTTCGTAGCCTAAGTGCCGGTCGTGTTCCGTACTTTCGGGACGTGAAAGTGGCAATCTATTAAGTTTACTCGGCGAGTATCCGCGTACGCTACGTGATTGCGATGGACTTTTGATTACATCAAAATCCCGTGGCAGACGATCAAATGAGACTATAACTGGTAGATTTACAATATTCAAAGTAGTTATCTCATAACTACTTGTGGATTCCAAATATTGTATCACATTCTAGATAAATATACAATGTTAAACTTTCTGATCGAATAAACAAACACCCAAGATTTCCCAAATAGCTCAACACTTGAGCGGAGTTCAAAAAGTCCCAGAACATATCACAGCCGCTATGAACCAGCCGTAGAAGGGTCAAACCAACGCCTCACATGTGGCAACGCTAAACTACCACAAACCATATGGTTCAGTGGCGGTTTTGACGGTCACATAATCGAGTTAAGGTTAGGTTCTTCTAGAGGGTCCACAGATGCGATTGCATGATTTTCTAAAAGTTTTAAACTCAGGAAAAATCCAACACTTGAAAGTTTTCCGACAGGGGAAAAAGTGAGTTATTGATATCCATTCGAACTTTTTAACACGTTCTAAATTACCCGGAAAAACTTAAACGAAGTTAAAATTTCCGATCGAATCAACAAGTTCTCAATATTTCCCAGAAAGCTCAACACTTGAGTAGAATTAAAAATTCCCAGAAGGATGAAAAAGTACCCAAGAATAAACCCCTGAAGTATTAGACCCTAACTCCTAAAGTTGGCCGCGGAACCGCCACCAAATGCATGGTTTGGCCGCGGTTCCGCGATCACTTGAGTGAGTTATGGTTTCGTACTTCACAGTAATTCTTAGAATTCCCTGCATGATTTTCTGAGTATTTTTAATATGAAAAATTTCAACGTATGAAAAATTTTCCAGAAAGTGGGTTTTATCGGTGTTTCGGAGTTCGATCGGACTTCAAATTTCGTCTAGACAACGCCTAATGCTCTAGCTTGGCTCTGATACCACTGTAGGGTTAGCATAGCACCTTATGAAGGTTTTAGCAAGTATCAATTATGCTACTTTAAAATTTTTGGGGTGCTAAACAAACCCTAACCAAGATCTTAACTAGAGACATAGGGTTAACATAGCAAGTAAACAACTTTACTTCTTAGAGTTAGGGATTACAACCTTTGTAGTCCGTTCCTTCACTTCATAAGCTCCGTGTTGAGATCCCTTCGCTGCGATCATCAGGCATCTGGACTCTAGAGAGGCTCCATGAAGAGAAAGATGCAAGTTTGCTACCAATTTTCAACAACTAAGATGATCTACCTTGCAAAAACTCAAACCCAAGCTCTTGCTTCACTAATTAAGTATTAGCAAAGCAACACTTGATCCAAGTAAGAAAAAGAATCTTTATGTGAGCTTATATTAGTTAATGTAATATAATATATCAAATATATAATTATACATTAAATTATAGAATCAACACTTGATCCGATAATACGGCTATTTCATAAATAACCGACTAATATAATTTGTATCAGTTCATCGAATCAACACTTATCCGATGACCCGGATATATCACATATACCCGGTTGATATCACATATCGCGAGAATCTAATACGGTATCGCATACACGTATTATTCTCGGTCCCGCACATATCACATATATGCTCCTACTCCGTTTTGCCTGAGCCAGGAAACCTCTGTGTAGGACTCTAAAGAATCGTCAATACGCCGGCAGTAGGTAATGATCATATCAAACACCCACAAGCTGCAAGTGGTCAGCTAAACGTAACAGCTACCCAGGTATTGAGCGATCAGAAGATCAACAAGCAAGCCTGTACATTCTCCTGTGAATCCAACCAGTAACATTCCTGTACAGTCCGGTCTCTTCGTCTGATATGTCGCATATCTTGCCTAGGGGTGGTAAACGTCAGACCACAGTAGCTTGATAAGTCGTGTCGATATGAGATCCATAACAGTTCGAGAAACTACTAATAACACTTACCAGTAAATCTCTGCAACCCTGGCCGGGGATTTCCAGTTATAGCCAATTGAACACAGCGCAACATCAACTCCCTATACCGGGAGAGGCGAAACCCCTCCTATCGCTCATTGCCTCAATGTGATTCGGGACTGTACCCAAAAGCCACCGTTTTGCACGCCCTCTTAGACGTGGTATGATGGAAATCAAAGCACAGTGGGAATCACACAAGACTCTATGACGATCTCGGGTCTACAGACTAACCTGTACTAGTGTCACCAGAGAACTGCCATCTGACGTATGGTATAATACCATCTGGGAGTTCTCGGCGAGTCCGTCCAGTGTACCCAGTCTCCACCGAGCACCCGTATACTATCTCTGATGTCAAACACCAATGGATATGGGATCATCCATCGCCCATCTACATGGGTCGAGAAGCATACGCTAGTCTACTCTGGTATATCGATGCCCTGTCTCGATATACCTACGACTAGGAACATTTGAAGGATGTACTTAGAGACTACTCTGTCCCCACTAGTATGATCTGCATCATAGTCCTGGTAGTCAAGTACTCATCCTAAGGGCTTTATCAACATGTAACATAGAGATAATCAGAGTACATGTTAAGATAAAGAGCAACCAGATTGCATACTATCATGTCGAGCAAGAAAGTCCTCCCTATATATGTTCAAGCATCCACTACAATATACATCGTATGTACAGTAATGGCCTCTAAGGCATACATATCACTAACAAAGTCCTCTTGACTTGTAAGGAGAAAACACTCTTGTAAGATCCTTACCACTTGCAAGAGAAAATACCATTTAGGAATCCTCATGACTTCTAGGGGAGAACCTACACCTACGAGATCCTCACGACTCATAGGGAGAAATAATTTTACGAGACCCTTACCGCTCATAAAGTCAAAAAGCCTTAATTGACAGGTTGCTAAGCCACATTTGTTCAAATCGACAAAGGCAAATGATGATTTGCTCCTGGGAATATCCCAGTTGTAGCGATGTTGATGCCTAAATCGGTATCAAATTCCAATTCCTCTCAAGGAAAATGATGATTTGCTCCTGCCAATATTCCAGTCGTAGCAATGCTGATGCCGAAGTTGGTGTCAGGATCCAAGTTCCCGACTCGCAACAAAAGTATATGTATATGAAACAGCCGAAATGATGAGGCAACTCATAATAAAAAAAATCAGCGAGCAAAAAAAGTATATGCATATGAAATAGACGAAATGATGTGGCAATTCGCAATAAAAAAATTCAGTGAGCAAAAAAAATATATACATCTGAAACAGCCGAAATGATTGGGCAACTCACAATAAAAAAAACAGTGAGTAAAAATAAAACAATACATAGCCGAAATGATTGGGCACCGTGAAAAATAGCCGAAATGATTGGGCAATCGCGATATAAAAATCTGAAAGGATAGATCATCGCGGGAAAAAAATATAAAATATATCAAAATGAAATTTTTTTGCCCTGCAGGTGAGTCCACATCAACCCCTGTATACAATCCATGGGCACAAATGAAAAGGTGAACTATGTTTTCCCACCAGGCTCCGTCAAAGGGAGAGCCAGATCTTGATGGCGACATCTACAGCTTAGAGATCAGCCTGATGTTCCTTCTCAGTGCAGACACGATGTCAACAAAGACCCAAGGGTCGAAACAAAACTAAGCGATGGAAAATTCCTAGCTCCAAGTCTTGATGGTTCATATACAACCTAGAGACAACTTCAACATTTGTCTCATTACAGCAGGCGAAATGTCAACCATGGCGTTTCTTCTCAGTCCAACAGGATGCAGACGCAACGTCAACGAAAGACCTCACGGTCGAAACAAAGTAGAATGACGGCAAAATTCCTAGCACCAAGTCTTGATGGTTCATATACAACCTAAAGACAACCTTGACATTCTTCTCGTTACAGCAGATGTAATGTCAACAAAGGCTACAAATAGACAAATCAAAAAGGAGTGATGGAAAAATCCCAGCTCTACTGGGATACGATAGCGCCCCGGCCGTCTATCTGAGGCCAAATGCGGAACAAAAACTTTTCAAACTTGGCGCTACCATAACCCGAAAACCCGGATCGTGCCATTAGCCCTATACTAGTAATATAGAAAAGAGTTTGGAGAGATTATACCGATCGATCCGTGTCATTCGGTCTTCAATCTCATCGCCAAGCTCCTTACGGCTTCCTCCGAACAAACGCGCTCTCCGATTTCGCCCGTCGAAGTGGCTCCGTATTGAGGATTCTTTATACGGGCTCCCTCTTCAAACCGAAGCAATTCGGACATGAAGTTTGCTAGCCGACATGTCCAGGGTGAAGTAGAGATAGTGTGTGATTACTTTGTCTCAATACACTCTAGGATTCTCAACACATAAGAGGGATAGAGTAAAGGTTGAAGAAGAAGTCATTGATGGAAGTTGTGAGCTCAAGAAGAAAGCTAGTGAAGAAAATGAGTTTCATTTTTATGTGAGATCAAAATGTGATAGCTCTAGAAAAAAATCAAGAACCAAACCCCACCTCTAGTGGCTGCCCTCTCTCTCTCTCCACATATCAATCCCACACAATAATCAATCAAGAGAATAGGCATGGCATAAGAAAACACACCACGAGTCATCGAAAAAGCACATGCCACATTTAATGCTCTTGATCAAGACTTGCACTCACAATTTCCACTTAATAAACATTAATCCAAATATTTAAAACAATAAATAGAATGGCATCTTCTAAAGTAAACTCGTGACGGATCACAAGAATACCCCTCACCTGTATATACATACCTGCATTCGCATTCCTACTGAATACGAATACAACGAGACAAAAATAATCCAATAATCTAGTACTAGGATCCGGCTTAAACCAAAGCCCACTAGTATGATCCGTCCGATCATGATCCGTGCACAGGTGCACATATATGATCGAACCCTGCCATAAAACCATACGGCCTCTACAACGTTTCTCCCGAACTTGGAAAACTTTCTGTGGGGGACTCTAAAGACTCGCTAATACACTGGCAGTAGGTTTAACCATAAGCACGTCAGTGGCACTAGCTGTACGTAACGGCTATCCAGGTATTGAGCGAAAGGGAGGCCGACGAGCGAACTCATCCTGAAACCCTACCGAGCCTATCTGTGACAATCTCCGTACAGTCCGGTCTGTTCGTCTATGAGTATCGCATATTGGGCATAGGGGGATGGTAAACGTTAGACCTCCAATAGCGATATAAGTCGTGTCGGAGTGTAACCCAGAACACCTTGAGAAACTACTGGAATACCTACCAGTAAATCTCACTTGCCTTGGCCAAGGACTTTGTGTAATGGCTCTCCCGACACAGCGCGATATCAACCCCCAATACCGGGAGAGACGAATCCTTTCTAACCGCCACTGCCTCTAAGTGGTTCAGGACTGCACCCAACTACTACCTGTTTGCACGACTCCTTTGAGTCGTGGTAGGGTAGCAATCAAAGAATAGTAGGAGCACACTTGAGGAAAAGTAGCAGTGTCAAGTCAACGGACTAAGTTGTACTCATTTTACCTAGGAACTGCTCATAGTACCAATCCGCGGTGCCCCTGTGAGTCCGTCCGGTGTACTCATAACCTAATGAGCACCTGTATACTATCTTAGGTGAACCAACTGACACCAATGGCTTGTGAGACCAGCCACCGCCCCTCGTCGGGGTCTCGATCCGTATACACTAGTCTACTCATGGAGTATCGATGCCCAGTCTCGAAACTCCCACGAATAGGGACACTTTAAGGATGTGCTTATAGACTACCCAACTCTCACATATATGATCGTCATCATACTTCTGGTAGTCAAGAAAGAATCCTATGGACTTTATCAACATGTAATAGTGATCTGTAATGTCACCTGAAGCATGTACACGATGATAGAGACAAACCAGATAGCATACTATCATCTCGAGTAAGACTATTCTACCAGTATAGGTCCTCCCTCAATTATTGCAATCACGTGCCTGTGATCCAATAATTGACTTAAGGGCACTATAGCCAACAATTTCGCACTTGCACTTAAGGTTAATTATTGCGGTGTCGCATACTCACAGCCCATGTGATACCGAATACCCAACTCCTCTACTAATCAGTTTCACAAAGCTCGTTTGTGAAACTATTGCGTTCGAGAAATTGCCTCAGTGAGTGGATTCGCTTTGATGTTTCTTTCTATGTCTCTCTTTATCTCAAGTTCGCGGAGAAAGCCATCTCCCGAAATGAGCAATACCTGTTTTAGCATATATCTGGATATCTGATGGGACCTAGTTCACAAATGAACTCCAAATCTAATAAACTTAGACTGTATCGTCAACTGAATTTAATCAGTACCCTGCGCCATGCCTCCTTCAGTATCCGCTTGGACCACCTGTCCAAACTACTGCCCCTCGTCAGAAGGAAAACTATAACTTTGACAGTCACTATGTTAGCCAGGTCACCTTGGAAGCCTAAAACGATAACCGTCTCCTAAAGGAGGCTGTCGTTATCAAATCCCTAGATCATCAACTTATGTTCTAAAACTGCTTCCGAACGTTTCTCCAGGATTGGATTAATATCAACTTATTGAAGCTAGTGCAAAAACAACATCTGGTGTGGTACTTGACATCTCATAATTGACTCAATTTCCTAAGCAAGTGATATGCCAATCATACACATCCCTTTCCTCTTTAGTCTGTAAGACACCTTTGGAGAGGGTGACTCCATCACCTGCAGGTACACCACCATGTCAGGAGTCGACTATTCTAAAGAACCTTTAGAATACTGTCTAAGTACCCAGATTGAGAAACTACCCAAATCTAGATCTATTAACCAGAATGCCTGATATTACATCCATATCCTTTGTAGAGAAACCACTGTGTGACAACTACAGTATAATCGATTGTAGGATAGGAATTTCACTTCCTACGAAGTGTATGTCATCTAAATACCAGGACATACCACCCTACTACCTTCTTAACAGATCCATCTCCTATTCTGATGAAGTCAAAGCCTATGACTGTCACATCAAAAATAGATAATCTATCTCCGTTATATCTGCTTTAGTCTATAAATAGACATAAGCTTCTTTTCCACTATGCTTCCGTTGCTCCCAATGACTACAACAACCCTCTGACAGAGTCATATAAACGTGCACTTCTAAAGCTAGTTTAGAACGACGCTATACTCATCCTTCTGCCGGGTCTCATAGTCTGGAACAACAGTAGTGTCAAGTTTTGGTAAACAAGAACCTCCCTGTCACCGTATTTGAGAATACCGAAGTACCTCTCAGATGCCTGAGGTTACCTACCATATCTGCAGAGTGGCTAATGGAATGTTAAACCCGATTGAATCTTTAGGTCCTCTTAAACTTTCAGTAATCGTCTGTTGTTCTGGAATCACTTCCAGTTCTACCATACTCCCACTACTGTTTTCTGACAAAGTCCATTTTACTGAAACTGTGGCGAGTCAAGAACAATATCACTATTGATCTTCCAGATGGTAGAAAGTTAACCTTCGTCATAGCCTGGGTTAACCCACAAACTGCCATTACAGAAACGTGCCTTGAGTTATCCAGAGTCTGGTTTTAAGCATAAGCCGGACAACTCCAAATACCTTAACATCGTTAAGACATGATCCATTCTATATACAATATAGAAATAGAGGCACAGATTCAATTGGAACCATATTTAAATCATGCAGCTGTCTCCAGTGCATGTCAACTAAATGGAAGGAGGACGATCAGCATTACTCAACTTAGAAGTGCATCCAATTATGAGTAACCTGAAAAGGAAAGAAGTTCTTAAAATCATTACTATTGACTGAATACCAAACACAAGTATCTACTGTTGGAGATAGTGCCCTCAGAGTCAATTATTAGGTCATAGGTACGTGATTGCAATGATTGATGGAGGACCTATCCCGGTAGGACAGTCTTACTCGAGATGATAGTATGCTATCCGGTTTACCTTTATCATCGTGTATTGCTTTAAGTGACCTGACACGTCGCTATTACACGTTGATAGAGCCCTTAGGATTCTTGCTTGACCACCAGCAGTATGAGGGCGATCATATAAGTGGGAGCTGGGGGTCTATAAGCATATCCTTAAAAGGTCCCTAGTCGTGAGAGTTTCGAGACAGGGCATCGATTCTCCATAGTAGACTAGTGTATACAGTCGAGACCCCGACGAGGGGCGGTGGCCGGTCTCACAAGCCACTGGTGTCAGTTGGATCACCTAAGATGTATACAGGTGCTCATTGGGTTATGAGTACACCGGACAGGACTCGCCGGGAACATGCTAGTTGGTCATATACCAGACGTCAGATGGCAGTTCCCTGGTGACATGTGTGCAGGTTAGTTCCTCGACCTGGGGATCGTCATTTGTCTCGTGTGAGTTCCCACTGTACTTTGATTACTACCCTACCACGGCTCAAAGGAGTCGTGCAAACAGGTTTTCGTTGGGTACAGTCCCGAGCCACATAGAGGCAGTGAGCGTATCTTCAGGGGTTCGTCTCTCCCGGTATTGGGGGTGAGGTCGTGCTGTGTCTAGGAGAGCCATTACACGAAGCCCTCGGCCGAGGCAAGGAGATTTACTGGTAGGTATTCCAGTAGTATCTCAGGGTGTTCTGGGCTACACTCCGACACGACTTGTACCGCTTTTGGGGGTCTGACTTTTACCAACCCCCTAGGCCCGCCATGCGATGCTCATAGACGAACGGACCGGAGTGAACGGATATTGTCACTGACAGGCTCAGTAGGGAGTCAGGCTGAGTTCGCTCACAGACGTCCCTTTTAGTCAGTACCTGGTAGCCCGTTACATATTGGCTTATACCTCTGACGTGCTAGTGGTTAAAACCACAACCAAGGTGTTGATGAGTCTTTAGAGTCCCCCACATTTCAGTTACTCAGCTTTCGGGCGAAAGGTTGTAGAGGCCGTATGGAGATATGGCAGGGTCCGATCAGATACGTGCGGTATTGCACGGATCAGGATCGGACAGTTTGTACTATAGGCCGTATGGTTATATGGCAGGGTTCGATCAGATACGTGCGGTATTGCACGGATCAGGATCGAACGGATATTACTAGCCGGCTTTGGTTTAAGCCGGATCCTAGTATAGTACAGTGTAGATTTTGTCTCATTGCATTTGTATTTCGGTCGGAATACAAATGCGGGTGTGTATGCACAGTATCGGGGTTTTCCTGTAATTTATTACGGGACCAGTTTTTGGAGTTGCCAGTTTGTTTTCTGTTTCGGCCAATTTTCCTTTGATCGTTCATTGGCCGATGTTTGGTGGAGGAGGGTTTATTTGCATTGTTGCAAATAGGCTTTTGTGGAGGGGGTCTTTGCTTATTGTAGCATCATGATGGTTTTCATGATGTGCACCATCATTGACTTTTTCTTTCTCATCATGGTTGGACATTGTAAGGTGATGATGGTGGTGTTGAGTGTGGTTTTGATATTGTGATGATGTTCTTTAATGATGGCTTTTGCATCATAGCCATTCCTCTTTCTCTCTCTTGTATGATAGAGTTTTTCCCACTCATTTTTTTGGCTTCAATCTCATTCTCTCCATTCCTCTAGTGCATGGCCGGCCAAAGCTTGAGGTGGGCTGTCCAATTTTTTGGGGAGGTATTTTTGTTCATATCATGCTCCAAAATACCCCAAGCTCCTCCACATTTGTTCTTGTTTTCATCCCTCCACCAATGGCAAGCTCCACTACCCCAAATGAGACACAAGTATCCACACTATATTCTACAGCGAACCTTGGGCACGTCGAGTAGCCGGCTTCGTGCCCGAGTTGTCTCGGCATTGAGGTGGGAGCCCGTAAAAGAAGTAGGCGATGTGGTGCACTTCCGGCGACGAGGAGGAGACGGGACTTTCCGCAGGAGATCGGGACGATGACGAGAAGACCGGAGGACTTGGATCGCCAGTTCAAGTAAAATTAAAGTTTATCACCGCTTCCGCATTTGGCCGTCGGATTGACGGCCGGGGCGCCGCCGTGCACTTACAGTGGTATCAGAGCCTCGCCATTAACTTAGTCTAGCTTTGTGTAATGTGTTTGCATTTCCGATCGATCAAAAAGTTCCAAAACTCGTATTTTGATCACATCAGTTTTCTGTTGGAAATTTTTAGTGTCGAAAATTTTTTCAGGTTGTTTAAAATTGATGTACTGGAAGATCTAAGAGTTCTGGAAAAAGACGATACACTGATCTCCTCAGGGGAGCGCGGAACCGCGGCGAAACCCTGCTTGTTGCCGCGGTTCCGCCGCAGTATAGAGGATTCAGTGGGTCGGGTTTTTACAGTGGGCTTCTGGGGTGATTTTAGGGGTTTTGGAATGTTAAATTTGGGCCCATAATTTCTGTGAGTGCTACAGCATTGTTTGGGGGCCCACTTGTTAAAATTTGATTGATCGGATATTTTTAAACACATTATTTCACAGTATTTACATTATATCTGCGACCGTGAATGTCACTCGATCGGTAAATCCGGTCTAACTGCTATAGCCCGGTTAGACGGATTTGCGAACGTGACTTTCACGTTGATGTTCTGTTTTTGCTGTGATGTTGCGGATCGGTCGTGGGGGATAGCCTGGATGCAATGCTAGTACAGTTGTGATTGTATTATGTACATTTGATATTGCGGGGCGAGCGTCCGACATGTGGACTGCCGTCACTGCCTGTTTGTATTATTATTTTGGGGCACGACCTGGTTGCGGTCGATGTACCCGTTGTATGTATATTTTACTTTCTGTACTAGGATTGCCCCGCGGAAGGGTGCACGGATAGCCGGGTTCTAGAGGGCAACAAGCCCGCATCTCATGGCATTGAGAGGGAGGGGGCTTCACTCTAGGATTGGCGGGCTATTCGCCGCACTCGTAGGGGGTACAGGTTGACCCAGGAGGGGTGCCCAAGTTACCGGATTCCGTGAAGTGCTGGGTGGTCCATTCACGGCGCTGAAGGGGGCTGCCTCGCTTCAGGTTTTGGCGGGTAACTTGCCGCGCCCGTAGGGGTCTAGGATTTCATTGCGCAGGCTATCCACACGACCAGGGGAACGTCGGGTTTCAGCGGCTCTGTGAAACCCGGGGATCCCAGATATCTGTATTGTTTATGTGATGCTGTACATTTTCTTTGATGTTGCATTTTATTCATGCCTTGAGCGAAATATAATATATTAGTAGATGTTGTATACGTTTTACATCCGCGCTAGTCCAGTCCCCGCTCTGTCGTTAGTTAGCTAACCTAACGGGTAATGACGGGACCCAGTGGCGAATGCGGATGGCATATACGTACATCAGTATATTTTCGTTCTTTGTGGTGTGATCAATTGATGGGACTGCATTGATTCGGATCAATGCAAGTTAAAAACAAACCTAATCTGATGTTGTTGGAACACTTTTCAAAAAGCTGTTATTGCAAGGACGTTCACTTTTGTTTTGCATCGCGGTATTCATTTAGAATATCCTGCTCCTCAATCGACGAGGCAAGGGCCGAGATCCCTTCACCGGGAGTGACCCCTTGGACAGAAGTTTGCGTCAGGGCATTAACTTCACTATAGCCGATTACTTTTGCTTTGCATCGCGGTATTCATTTGGAATATCCTGCACCCCATTCTACGGGGAAAGAGCCGAGATCCCTTCACCGGGAGTGACCTCTTTAGCGAAGGTTTTCGTCACTATATTTTTAAAAGCTATCAGTTCCTTCAACGATATCAAGTTCTTTACGTTAAAGGTTTTCGCCAAAAACCATTCGTAGCCCTCCGTCGTTTCATATGGGTGGTCAATAGTATTCAAGCTGTGTATGTTGGCCAAAGTCAAGGCACAGTGATTGGTAGCTATTGGGTATTCATATGCAGCATAGATAGATGCGTTGGTTTGGAACAGTCGTACTGCCATGTTGGCCAAAGTCAAGGGTATGTATGGGTGGATTCAAATTAACCTGGAGAATGACGGGTAGAACTTGACATGTGACTTATGATATGTTGGCCAAAGTCAAGGTCATAAGAGCATGGGGCAGAAATCACATCGGGAGTTTCAAAAGAACTGAAACTTGCCAGATATGCGCATACCTTCTGGAGTGTGATACCGTGAGCGGATTCCGTCACGTTATCATGCGATGATAGTTGGATCCCGATTCCCACTGATGAGTTAGTTTACTCCTCGGGTGACCCCGACTAATTCTTCTTTCAGGTTTGGAGGAGAATTTAAGGTACAGTGGGAGGATTCCTGATTAGATAAATTGGTAACCATTCTGATCTAGGTTAGAGTGCACGCTGAGTGTTTCTTTTCTCTCTCTCTTTGGCCGCGACCATTGACCTGACCCTAAGACTATGACTCAGTGACCAAGTTGACCGAACCTTCTTAAACACTGGCTTTTGGATTGTCAGAGTTGCAAACCTCATTGCCACTCCTACTTTTACCCTTTTCTCCAGAACACCCCGTATTACTACGAACGTCCACTTCCATTGGACAAAACCATCGTATGGTTAGATACGAACTCGAAAGAATTTATTCGATGATGGTTTCCGGTTCTGGAGAAAACGATAGGATTATTCAGTTGTCTTTTCCTTTTTTTACCTTCTCTCAAGTTGTGAGTACTCCTTGGTTTAGGGGTAGTACACCTATTACGCAAATTGGATAGTCTTCTTCCAAACCTTAGGCTGGTGCCGACCGGTAGGGAATGAAGAAAACCAATTAGCATAACGATGGTGTGCAGAAGGTATTAAGTTCAGACAAAGCAAGGGATTAGTAAGAGGGCAAAGTAAATTGCAACAGATATTCACGACCAAACCAAATATTTCGTTACCACTCCCACATCACCTTTGTATTTCTCCAGGACACTCCGTATCACTATGAAGATCCACAGTTTATTTGGATACTCCATCGTATGGTTATATATGAACTCGAAAGGAACTTGTTCCAGTTCGGGGATGGATTCTGGTCCAGGAGAAATAGGAATTAAGTTCATTCGGTTGTCTTTTATCCTCACCTTCTCTCGCATTGCGAGTGTTCCTAGGATTAGGACAGTACACCCATTATGCTTATTGGATAGTCTTCTTCCAAACCATAGGCTGGTGCCGAACGGTAGGGAAGGAAGAAAACCATTTGGCCTAAAGGGGTGTGCAGAAGGTAATGACTAAAGACATATGAAGGGATTTGGAGAGGTGGCAAAGAATTATACGGTTACAGTCGTGAATCTGGAAGAGGCATTACTAAGAATACCAGGATACCCCATCGAAACATTTCGATGTTTCAGTCTCACTGTGTACTGTTAGAGGAAAACTGATTTCCCGATTAGACACTTGCTCCAGGGTATGTATTTACCAGGTACGGTTCTCACATCTGTATGGTTTTACAGATGATGAGTGGGAGTAAGTTATTGGGAATTGGGTGATTATCCTCATTATATCGGGATTCGTTGTAATCGGTAATATTTGAGGAAATCACCTGGGCTGTTTGCCGGTTGGCAAATATTTGGTTTTGAATATCCGCAGTTATGCACCAATTTCAAATTGATATATCTTTACGTCTATTTTCATAGAGTGAGATATACCTTTCTGAAATTATGTCTACGACATTTACCTATATCAGTGGATGGTTAGGTAAGGAGCATTAAACAGCGGTGTAATTCTTCTTAACCATAAGTACAGTTTTCAACCTACGACACACAGTGAATGAGTTTTCAGACTCAAGGGACTTATACAGAGTATTGTATGTTGTCCAGGGTCCATCAGGACAGAGGGGTTGGTCCTCGTACTATATTCGGTTTACTTATGACTTCTCTAGTTTTTAGACAATTGTTTCGTGGAAACACAGGGTCCGAATTTGGAGAAGTTATAGGTATTTGAATAGAGTAGAGAACCAGGTGTAGCAAGTATAGCAAGATTCTTCAAAGTGATCGAAGATGTAGATACTTGTATATGGTATTCAGTTGATAGTAGTGATTAAGAGAAATTGCTTCTCTTTCAGGTTACTCATAATTGGAAGCATTCCTAAGTTGAGTAACGCTGATCGGCCTCTTTCCATTTAGTTGACATGCACTGGGGACAGTTGCATGATTTGAATCTGGTTCAATTAAATCAGTGCCTCTGGTTCTATATTGGATATAGAACAGTTCATATCTTAACGATGTTAAGGTACGGGGAGTTGTCCGGTTTATGCTTAAAACCAGACACTGGACAACTCAAGGCACGTTTCTGTAATGGCTGTTTGTGGGTTGACCCAGGCTATGACGCGGGTTGACTTTCTACCATCTGGATGAACAATAGCAATATTGTTCTAGACTCGCCACAGTTTTAATAAAAATGGATTTTTTCAGAAAACAGTAGTGGGAGTATGGTAGAACTGGAAGTAATTCCAGAACCACAAACGATTACTGAAGATTTGATAAGGAACCTAAAGATTCAATCTGGATTGACATTCCATTGGCCACTCCGCAGATACGGTGGGTAACTTCAGACACCCGAGAGGTACTACGGTAGCCTCAAGGACGGTGACAGGGAAGTTCTTGTTTACCCACAATTACCATTGCTGTTGTTCCAGGCTGCGAGACCCGGCGGGAGGATGAGTATAGCGTCGTTCTAAACTAGTTTTAGAAGTGTACGTGTATATGACTCTGCCAGAGGGTTTTCGTAGTCAGTGGGAGCAGCGGAAGCATTGGTGGACAGGTAGCTTATGTCTATTTATAGACTAAAGCAGATGTAGTGGAGATAGATCATCTACTTCTGATGTGACAGTCATGGGTTTGACTTCATCAGAATAGGGGATGGATCTGTTGAGAAGATAGTAGGGTGTGATGTCCTGGTATTTGGATGACATACACAGAGTAGGAAAAGAAACTCCTATACTACAATCGGTTATACTTTGGTCGTCACACAGTAGTTTCTCCATATGGGACCTGGACATTATATCAGACATTCTGGTTACTAGATCTATGGCTTTAGATCTAGATTTGGGTAGTCTCTCAATCTGGGTACTTAGACAGCATTCTAAGAGTATTTAGAATGGACGACTCCTGGCACGGTAGTGTACCTGCAGGTAATGGAGTCACCCTCTCCAAAGGTGTCTTATAGACTAAAGTGGAGAGGGATGTGCATGATTGACAGATCACTTGCTCAGGCAATTGAGTCAATCATGAGATGTCAAGTACCACACCAGATGTTGTTCTTGCACTAGATGCAATAAGTTGATATTGATCCTATCCTGGAGAAACAGTCGGAAGCAGTTTTAGAACATAAGTGGATGTTCTAGGGATATGATAACGACAGCCTCGTTGAGGAGACAGTTATCATTCCAGGCTTCCAAGGTGACATGGACGACAAGGAGGTTGTTAGAGCTATAGTTTTTCCTTCTGATGAGGGGCAGTATTTTGGACAGGTGATCCAAGGCAATACTGAGGGTGGCATGGCGCAGGATACTGATTAAGTTCAGTTGACGATACAGTCTAAGAAGTTTGGATTTGGAGTTCATTTATGAGCTATGTCCCATCAGACATCCAGACACATCCTAAGACAGGTATTGCTCATTTCGGGAGATGGGTTTCTCCGCGAACTTGAGATATAGAGAGACATAGAAAGAAACAACAAAGCGGATCCACTCACTGAGGCTATTCCTCGAACGCAATAGTTTCGCAAACGAGCTTTGTGAGACTGACTAGTAGAGGAGTTGGGTGTTCGGTATCACACGGGCTGTGAGTATGCGACATCGCAATAATTAGCCTTGAGTGCAAGTGGGAGATTGTTGGAGATAGTGCCCTCAGAGTCAATTATTAGGTCACAGGTACATGATTGCAATGATTGATGGAGGACCTATCCCGGTAGGACAGTCTTACTCGAGATGATAGTATGCTATCTGGTTTACCTTTATCATCGTGTACTGCTTTAAGTGACCTGACACGTCGCTATTACACGTTGATAGAGCCCCTAGGATTCTTGCTTGACCACCAGCAGTATGAGGGCGATCATATAAGTGGGAGTTGGGGGTCTATAAGCATATCCTTAAAAGGTCCCTAGTCGTGAGAGTTTCGAGACAGGGCATCGATTCTCCATAGTAGACTAGTGTATACAGTCGAGACCCCGACGAGGGGCGGTGGCCGGTCTCATAAGCCACTGGTGTCAGTTGGATCACCTAAGATGTATACAGGTGCTCATTGGGTTATGAGTACACCGGACAGGACTCGCCGGGAACATGCTAGTTGGTCATATACCAGACGTCAGATGGCAGTTCCCTGGTGACATGTGTGCAGGTTAGTTCCTCGACCTGGGGATCGTCATTTGTCTCGTGTGAGTTCCCACTGTACTTTGATTACTACCCTACCACGGCTCAAAGGAGTCGTGCAAACAGGTTTTAGTTGGGTACAGTCCCGAGCCACATGGAGGCAGTGAGCGTATCTTCAGGGGTTCGTCTCTCCCGGTATTGGGGGTGAGGTCGTGCTGTGTCTAGGAGAGCCATTACACGAAGCCCTCGGCCGAGGCAAGGAGATTTACTGGTAGGTATTCCAGTAGTATCTCAGGGTGTTCTGGGCTACACTCCGACACGACTTGTACCGCTTTTGGGGGTCTGACTTTTACCAACCCCCTAGGCCCGCCATGCGAAGCTCATAGACGAACGGACCGGACTGAACGGATATTGTCACTGACAGGCTCAGTAGGGAGTCAGGCTGAGTTCGCTCACAGACGTCCCTTTTAGTCAGTACCTGGTAGCCCGTTACGTATTGGCTTATACCTCTGACGTGCTAGTGGTTAAAACCACAACCAAGGTGTTGATGAGTCTTTAGAGTCCCCCACATTTCAGTTACTCAGCTTTCGGGCGAAAGGTTGTAGAGGCCGTATGGAGATATGGCAGGGTCCGATCAGATACGTGCGGTATTGCACGGATCAGGATCGGACAGTTTGTACTATAGGCCGTATGGTTATATGGCAGGGTTCGATCAGATACGTGCGGTATTGCACGGATATTACTAGCCGGCTTTGGTTTAAGCCGGATCCTAGTATAGTACAGTGTAAATTTTGTCTCATTGCATTTGTATTTCGGTCGGAATACAAATGCGGGTGTGTATGCACAGTATCGGGGTTTTCCTGTAATTTATTACGGGACCAGTTTTTGGAGTTGCCAGTTTGTTTTCTGTTTCGGCCAATTTTCCTTTGATCGTTCATTGGCCGATGTTTGGTGGAGGAGGGTTTATTTGCATTGTTGCAAATAGGCTTTTGTGGAGGGGGTCTTTGCTTATTGTAGCATCATGATGGTTTTCATGATGTGCACCATCATTGACTTTTTCTTTCTCATCATGGTTGGACATTGTAAGGTGATGATGGTGGTGTTGAGTGTGGTTTTGATATTGTGATGATGTTCTTTAATGATGGCTTTTGCATCATAGCCATTCCTCTTTCTCTCTCTTGTATGATAGAGTTTTTCCCACTCATTTTTTTGGCTTCAATCTCATTCTCTCCATTCCTCTAGTGCATGGCCGGCCAAAGCTTGAGGTGGGCTGTCCAATTTTTTGGGGAGGTATTTTTGTTCATATCATGCTCCAAAATACCCCAAGCTCCTCCACATTTGTTCTTGTTTTCATCCCTCCACCAATGGCAAGCTCCACTACCCCAAATGAGACACAAGTATCCACACTATATTCTACAGCGAACCTTGGGCACGTCGAGTAGCCGGCTTCGTGCCCGAGTTGCCTCGGCATTGAGGTGGGAGCCCGTAAAAGAAGTAGGCGATGTGGTGCACTTCCGGCGATGAGGAGGAGACGGGACTTTCCGCAGGAGATCGGGACGATGACGAGAAGACCGGAGGACTTGGATCGTCGGTATATCTCTTTCTCATCTTATTGTTAGCTAGAACTAGTTAGTGGTTCGATCCGGGTATTAGTGCGCGGCGGTTTGCCAGTTCAAGTAAAATTAAAGTTTATCACCGCTTCCGCATTTGGCCGTCGGATTGACGGCCGGGACGCCGCCGTGCACTTACATCTACATCTTCGATCGCCTAGAAGAACCCCGATACTTTCATTGCATGGTTCTCTACTTTATTCCTGTACCTATAACTTCTCAAAATTTAGACCTTGTATTTCTACGAAACACTTGTCTAAAACTTGAGATGTCACAAGTAAATAGAATATAGTACGAGGACCAACCCCTTTGTCCTAATGGACACTGGACAACATACAATACTTTGTATAAGTCCCCTGAGTTGAATAACTCAAACCCTGTGCGTCGTAGGTTGAAAACTGCACTATGGTTATGAAGAATTACACCGCTGTTTAATGCTCCTTACCTAACCATCAATTGATATAGGTAAATGTCAAGGACATAATTTCAAAAAGTTATATCTCACTTTATAAAATAAACGTACAAATATATCAGTTTGAAATTGGTGCATAACAACGGATATTCAAAACCAAATATTTGTCGTCCGGCAAAAACCTAGGCGATTTCCTCAAATATCACCAATTACAACGAATCCCAATATAATGAGAATGATCACCTAATTCATAATAACTTACTCACACTCATCATCTGTAAAACCATACAGATGTAAGAATCAAACTTAGTAAATACATACCCTGGAGTAAGGATCTAATTGGGAAATCAGTTTTCTATTAACAACGCACAGTGAAACTGAAACATGAAGATGTTTCGAAGGGGTATCTGGGTATTCCTAGTAATGCCTCTTCCATTATCCAGATTCATGACTATAACCGTATATTTCTTTTGCCATCTCCTCAAATCTCTTTATTTGTCATTACTCATTACCTTCTGTACACCCTCTTAGGCTAAATGGTTTTCTTCCTTCCCAACCGTTCAGTACCAGCCTATGGTTTAGAAGAAAACTATCCAATAAGCGTAATAGGTGTACCCTCCTAATCCTAGGAGTACTCGCAACCTGAGAGAAGGTAAAGATAAAAGACAACTGAATAAACCTTATTCTATTTCTCCTGAACCAGAGTCCATCCTCGAACTGGAACAAGTTCCTTCGAGTTCGTATATAACCATACGATGGATCATCCAATAACTGTGGATCTTCGTAGTGATACGGGATGTTCTGGAGAAATACAAAGGTGAAGTAGGAGTGGCGATGAAATACGTGGTTTGGTCATGAATGGTAGCAGTTGTGATTTACTTTGCCCTCTTTCTAATCCCTTTTTTGTCTTTACATATTACCTTCTGTACACCACACATAGGCTAATTGGTTTTCTTCATTCCCTACATTTCGGTACCTGCCTATGGTTTGGAGGAAGATTATCCAATAAGCACAATAGGTGTGCCCTCTCCAAATCCTAGGAGCTCTCATAACCTGAGAGAAGGTAAAAGGAAAAGACAACTGAATAGTCTTATTCATTCTCTCTGGAACCAGAATCCATCCTTGAAAAAGTTTCTTCGAGTTCGTATGTAATTATACGATGGATTTATCCAATGGAAGTGGATCTACGTAGTGATACAGAATGTTCCAGAGAAAAGTAAAGGGTAAAAGAAGGAGTGGCAATGTTGTATGCAACTCAGACAATCCAAAATCCAGTGTTTTAAGAAAGTTCGCTTAACTTGGTTACTGAGTTATAGGTCAGGGTTGGGCCATGGTCGCTGTCAAAGAGAGAGAGAAAAGAAACACTCAGCATGCACTCTAACCTAGATCAGAATAGTTAATCACTTTATCTAATCAGGATGTCTCCCACTGTATCCTCAAATTCTCCTCAAAACCTGAAAGAAAAATTAGTCGGGATCACCCGAGGAGTAAACCAACTCATCAGTGGGATCGGGATCCAACTTTCATCGCATGATAACCTAATGGAATCTACTCACGTTATCACACTCCAGAAGGTATGTGCATGCCTGGAAAGTTTCAGTTTCTTTAGAAACTCCCGATGTGATTTTTTACCCCTAGGACCCAAGTGACCTTGACGAATAATCAACAAATCAAAAGGTCCTAGTCAAGTTCAACTCGTCATTATCTTGATTGTGTTAAACCTACCCGCATGACCTTTGACGAATAATCAACAAAGTTGTACGACCGTCCTAACCAATCCACATGTCCATGCGATAGAAAAGCATTCCAGAGCTACCTCACACCATGCCTCGGCGAATAGCAACGACAAACGTAGCGCGAATACTTAGTAATACTAATCTGAAATGACGGAGGGCTACAGCTGGTTTTTGGCAAAAACCCTTTAACGTAATGAACTTGATATCGTTGAAGGAACCAGATAGCTTTTTATAAATATATAGTGGCGAAAACCTTTGCTAAAGAGGTCACTCCCGGTGAAGGGATCTCGGCTCTTTCCTCGTAGAATGAGGTGCAGGATATTCCAACTGAATATCACGACGCAAAGCAAAAAGTAATCGACTATAGTGAAGTTATTACCCTGACACAAACCTCTGCCTAAGGGGTCACTCTTGGTGAAGGGATCTCGGCCCGTGCCTCGTCGAATGAGGTGCTGGATATTCATAACCGAATACCAAAGTGCAAAATAAAAGAAAACGCCCTAGTAATAGCAGCTTTTTGAAAATTGTTCCAACAACATCAACTAGGTCTGTTTTCCTTGCATTGATCCGAATCAATGCTGTCCCATCAATTAATCACACCACAAAAGAACGAAAATATGATGTACGTATATGCCATCCGCATTCGCCACTGGGTCCCGTCATCACCCATTAGGTTATTTAACTAATGACAGAGCAGGGACTGGACTAGCACGGGTGTAAAACATATACAACATCTACTAGTATATATATAACAATATCTAATAATCACTCCAGGCGTGATAAATACAACAACACAGAAAAGTAATAAGTATCACAGAACAATACAGATAATCTGGGAGCCCCGGGTTTCCTTTGAGCCGCAAATGAAACCCGTCATTCCTCTGGTCGTGTGGATAGCCTGTACAATGAAAACCTAGACCCCTATGAGCGTGGCAAGTTACCCACCAAAACCAGAAGCGAGGCAGCCCTCTTCAGCAAAGTGAATGGACCACCCAGCACTTCACGAAATCCGGTAACTTGAGTACCCCACCTTGGGTCAACCTGTACCCCCTATGAATGCGGCGAATAGCCCACCAATTCTAGAGTGAAGCCCCCTCTGTCTCAAAACCATGAGATGCGGGCCCGTTGCCATCTAGAACCCGGCTGTCCGTGCACTCCACCATAGGGTAATCCTAGTACATAAAAGAAAATATGTACAACGGGTATATCGACCTCAACCCGGTCGTTCCCCAAAAGAATAATATACGAACAGGCAGTGACGGCAGTCCATATGTCGGATGCTCGTCCCGCAATATCAAATGTACAAATAATACTAAACTGTACTAACATTGCATCCAAGCTATCCACCACGACAAATCCGCAACAACACAGTACAACACAGAACATCAACATGAATGTCACGTTCGCAAACCCGTCTAAAAGAACTATAGCAATTAGACAAGTTGTACCGCTTTAATGACATTCACGGTCGCAGATAGTAATGCAAGTACTGAAAAATACACATTTAAAATTTCGATCGACTAAACCTTTCCAAATAGGCCCCAAATGCAAATCCAGCACTCAAACAAATTTTGGCCAAAACTATATATCACAAAAATCAAATTTTCATGAACTAGAGCCCCAGAAAATTTTTGGGGTACTATAGCCCAAAAAGCGAGGCGGAAGGGAAAATGCGACATTTTACTCCAGTTCCACGGCGGAACTTTGGAATTAGGTCACCAAAATTTTCCTGTAGCTCTAGTTTTGCCTGCACATAATTCTAAGATACCCAGAAAAATTTTTAGAACAACGTTGAAAATCGACAGCAAGCTCATGAACATAGATTCGTAATTCGGAAAAATTGGTCAACCGAGATTTTAACCTTGTGCAAACTAGCTAGTAGGGTTAATGGGTTGGCTATGATATCATGTTGGGATATGGCAGCGTCCCGTCCGTCAATCCGAGGCCAAACGCGGAACAAAAACTTTTCAAACTTGGCGCTACCATAACCCGAAAACCCGGATCGTGCCATTAGCCCTATACTAGTAATACAGAAAAGAGTTTGGAGAGATTATATAGATCGAACCATGTCATTCGGTCTTCAATCTCATCGCCAAGCTCCTTATGGCTGCCTCCAAACAAACTCGCTCTCTGATCTCGCCCGTCGAAGTAGCTCCACGTCGAGGATTCTTTGTACGGGCTCCCGCTTCAAACCGAAGAACTCGGACATGAAGTTTGCTAGCCGACATGTCCAAGGTGAAGTAGAGATAGTGTGTGATTACTTTGTCTTAATACACTCTAGGATTCTCAACACATGAGAGGGATAGAGTGGAGGTTGAAGAAGAAGCCATTGATAGAAGTTGTGAGCTCAAGAAGAAAGCTAGTGAAGAAAATGAGCTTCATTATTGTATGAGATCAAAATGTGAGAGCTCTAGAAACAAATCAAGAACCAAAACCCACCTCTAGTGGCTGCCCTCTCTCTCCCCACATATCAATCCCACACAATAATCAAACAAGAGAATAGACATGGCATAAGAAAACACACCATGAGTCATCAAAAAAGCACATGCCACATTTAATGCTCTTGATCAAGACTTGTGCTAACAATTTCCACTTAATAAACATTAATCCAAATGTTTAAAACAAAAAATAGAATGGCATCTTCTAAAGTAAACTTGTGACGGATCACAAGAATACCCCTCACCTGTATATATATACCTGCATCCGCATTCCGACTGAATACAAATACAACGAGATGAAAATAATCCAACAATCTAATACTAGGATCCGGTTTAAACCAAAGCCCACTAGTATGATCCGTCCGATCATGATCCGTGCACGAGTGCACGTATATGATCGAACCCTGCTATAAAACCATACGGCCTCTACAACGTTTCTCCCGAACTTGGGAAACTTTCTGTGGGGGACTCTAAAGACTCATCAATACGCTGGCAGTGGGTTTAACCACAAGCACGTCAGTGGCACTAGCTTTACGTAACAGCTATCCAGGTATTGAGTGAAAGGGAGGCCGATGAGCAAACTCATCCTGAAACCCTACTGAGCCTATCTGTGACAATCTCCGTACAGTCCGGTCTGTTAGTCTATCAGTATCGCATATCGGGCCTAGGGGGATGGTAAACGTCAGACCCCCAATAGCGGTATAAATTGTGTCGGAGTGTAACTAAGAACACCTTGAGAAACTACTGGAATACCTACCAGTAAATCTCACTTGCCTTGGCCAAGGACTTTGTGTAATGGCTCTCCAGACACAGCGATATTAACCCCCAATACTGGGAGAAACGAATCCTATCTAACCGTCACTGCCTCCAAGTGCTTCGGGACTGCACCCAACTACTACCTGTTTGCACGACTCCTTTGAGCCATGGTAGGGTAGCAATCAAAGAACAGTGGGAACACACTTGAGGCAAAGTAGCAGTGTCTAGTCAACAGACTAAGCTGTACTCATGTCACCTGGGAACTGCTCCTGACGATAGGTATAGTACCAATCAGCAGTGCCCCTGCGAGTCCGTCCGGTGTACTCATAACCCAATGAGCACCTGTATACTATCTTAAGTGAACCAACTGACACCAATGGCTTGTGAGACCAGCCACTGCCCTTCGTCGGGGTCTCGATCCGTATACACTAGTCTACTCATAGAGTATTGATACCCAGTCTCGAAACTCCCACGACTAGGGACACTTTAAGGATGTACTTATAGACTACCCAACTCTCATGTATATGATCGCCATCATACTTCTGATAGTCAAGCAAGAATCCTATTGGCTCTATCAACATGTAATAGTGATCTATAATGTCACCTGAAGCATGTACACGATAATAGAGATAAACCAGATAGCATACTATCATCTCGATTAAGACTGTTCTTGTTGGATGTAGTGCCCTCAAAGTCAATTATTGGATCGCAGGCACGTGATTGCAATGATTGAGGAGGACTTATACCGGTAGGACAGTCTTACTCGAGATGATAGTATTCTATCTGGTTTAACTTTATCATCGTGTACAGCTTTAGGTGACATGATCACTATTACACGTTGATAGAGTCCTTATGATTCATACTTGACTACCAGCAGTATGATGGCGATCATATACGTGAGAGTTGGGTAGTCCATAAGCACATCCTTAAAAGTGGTCCCTAGTTGTGGGAGTTTTGAGACAGGGCATCGATACTCCGGAGTAGACTAGTGTATACAGTTGTGACCCTGACGAGGGGCGGTGGCCGGTCTCACTAGCCATTGGTGTCAGTTGGTTCACCTAAGATGTACACAAGTGCTCATTGGGTTATGAGTGCACCGGACAGGACTCGCCGGGAACCTGCTAGTTGGTATTATACCTAGCGTCAGATAGCAGTTCCCTGGTGACATGTGTACAGGTTAGTTCATCGACCTGAGGTCATCAATTGTCTCGTGTGAGTTTCCACTGTGCTTTGATTACTACCCTAGCACGGCTCAAAGGAGTCGTGCAAACAGGTTTTAGTTGGGTACAGTCCCGAGCCACATAGAGGCAATGAGCGGATCGGCAAGGTATTCGTCTCTTCCAGTATTGGGGGTGAGATCGCGCTGTGTCCAGGAGAGCCATTACACCAAGTCCTTGGCCAAGGCAGGTGAGAATTACTGATAGGTATTCCAGTAGTTTCTCAGGGTGTTCAGGGCTACCCTCCGACACGACTTATACCGCTATAGGGGTCTGACGTTACCAACCCCCTAGGCCCGATATGCGATGCTCATAGACGAGCAGATCGGACTGTACGGATATTGTCACTGATAGGCTCAGTAGGGTTTCTGGATGAGTTCGCTCAATAGCCTCCATTTCGGTCAATACATAGGCAACTGTTACGTACAGCTAGTACCACTAACGGCTTGTGGTTAAACCCACTGCCAGAGTATTGACGAGTCTTTAGAGTCCCCCACAGATTGTTTACCAAGTTCGGGAGAAACGTTGTAGAGGCCGTATGGTTTTATGGCAGGGTTCGAATATGCACGTGCACTTGTGCACGTATCATGGTTCGGACAGATAATAGTGGTAGGCTTTGGTTTAAGCCGGATTCTAGTATTATATTGTATAGGGATATTTTTATCTCATTGCATTTTGTATTCGGTCGGAATACAAATGCGGGTATGTATATACAGTTGTGGGGTAATCATGTAATTTGTTACGGGATTACTTTTGAAATTGCCAGTTTTTCTCCGTTTGATTAAACATTAGATTTAATGTTTAATTTGTGCATATCTTTTTGGCCAAATTAACATCTCTTCACTTGATGGCCGAAATCATTTTGGGAGTGGATTCATTTGGATAAAGTTGTGAGTCATTGGTTTTGTTGATTCTAGATTGTGGTGAGGTGTAATTTGTGACTCACTTAAGCATTAAATTCTTTTGTAATGCTTAGGATATTATGTGTTGATCTTTTGTAAGATATTTTCTTTATAGTCACCTTCACTCATTCTTGTGCTCACCTCCCCCCACCATTTCCTTCAAGTAGTGTCCAGCCACTAAGAGGCACCCCCAATTTTGGCCGAGCACTAATTTTTGTAGTGGGCTGAATTTTGATTTTGCATGCACAAAATTTCCTTTGCTAAAATTCCATAACTCATTTCATCGCAACTCCAAAAGGCAACTTCATTTATCTTGAGACAAAGTATTCTACACTATCTCTAGTTCAATCTTGGACATGTCGGCTAGCAAACTTCATGTCCGAGTTGCCTCGGTTTAGAGACGGGAGCCCATATAAAGATCCGTTGACGTGGAGCCACCTTGACGAGGAGACCGGAGATTGAGCGAGATCGCAGATGCCACGAGGAGCATGGGATGATGGCTAAAGACCGAAGGAAACGGATCGATCGGTATAGCCATTCTATCATTTTGTAAATTGCTAGTTTAGTGTTAATGGAACGATCCGGGTTACAGTCTATGTTAGCGCCAGTTTATGAAAAAGTTTTTATTCCGCGTTTGGCCTCAGATTATTGGCCGGGGCGCTATCGTTGACTTACATGGTATCAGAGCCACGCCATTAACCTTTACTAGCTTGTTCTAACATGTTTAAAATATCGATCGAACGAAATTTCCAAAACCGTAATTTCAAAGTTAAAGTTTCTGTCGAATTTTTAAACTGGTCTAAAAATTATTTTGGGTATCTCAGAAAATTGAGCAGGCTTTTCTAAGACTGCACAGAAGAAATTTGGTAGACTGATCCCATAAAACCGCTCCGGAACCACTGCAGAACCCATGGGTTTGCCGCGATTCCGCCGCCGTTTTGGGGATTCAGTGCACCATTTTTCTTCTGGGTGTCTTTCATGTGGAATTGTGGTTTCTGGAATATTTTGTTTGGGCCCAGATTTTTTTGAGTACTGGATTAGTACTTGGGGCCCACTTCGGGAAGTTTTGTTGATCAGAATTTTAAATGTGTTAGTTTACAGTACTTACATTATATCTGCAACCGTGAATGTCATTTGAGCGGTATAATTCGTCTAATTGCTATAGTCCTTTTAGACGGGTTTGCGAACGTGACATTCACGTTGATATTCTGTGTTGTGCTGTGATGTTGCGGGTTTGTCGTGGTGGATAGCTTGGTGCAATATTAGTGCAGTTTGGATTTATTTGTACATTTGATATCGCGGGCGAGCGTCCGACATCTGGACTGCCGCCGCTGTCTGTTTGTATATTATTCTTTTGGGGCACGACCGGGTTGAGGTCGATATACCCGTTGTACATATTTTCATTTCTGTACTACGGTTACCCCACGACGGAGTGCACGGATAGCCGGGTTCTGGAGGGCAACGGGTCCGCATCTCATAGCTTTGAGAGGCAGGGGGCCTTACTCTAGAATTGGCAGGCTATTCGCCGCACTCGTAGAGGGTACAGGTTGACCCAAGGAGGGGTGCTCAAGTTACCGGATTCCGTGAAGTGCTGGGTGGTCCATTCACTTTGCTGAAGGAGGCTGCCTCGCTTCAGGTTTTAGCGGGTAACTTTCCGCACCCGTAGGGTCTAGGATTTCATTGCACAGCCTATCCACACGACCAGGGGAACTTCGGGTTTCAGTTGCGGCTTTGTGAAACCCGGGGCTCCCAGATTATCTGTATTGTTCTGTGATGCTTATTACTTTTCTGTAATGTTGCATTTATCATGCCTGGAGAGATTATTGTATATTGAACTATATACTAGTAGATGTTGTATATGTTTTACACCCGCGCTAGTCCAATCCCTGCTCTGTCGTTAGTTAAGTAACCTAACGGGTGATGACGGGACCCAGTGACAAATGCGGATGGCATATACGTACATTTTATTTTCGTTCTTTTCTGGTGTGATTAATTGATGGGACTGCGTTGATTTTGATCAATGCAAGGAAAACAAACCTGTTTGGACGTTGTTAGAACAGTTTTCAAAAGGTGTTATTACAAGGACATTTTCTTTTGTTTTGCACAGTGGTATTCAGTTGGAATATCCCGCACCTCAGTCGACGAGGTAAGGGCCGAGATCCTTTCACCGGGAGTGACCCCTTGGACAGATGTTTGCGTCAGAGTAATAACTTCACTATAGACGATTACTTTTTGCTTTGCATCGTGGTATTCAGTTTGAATATCCTGCACCTCATTCTACGGAGAAAGAGCCGAGATCCCTTCACCGGGAGTGACCTTTTTAGCAAAGGTTTTCGCCACTATATTTTTATAAAAAGCTATCAGCTTCCTTCAGCGATATCAAGTTTGGTACGTTAAAGGTTTTTCACCAAAAACCAGCCGTAGCCCTCCGTCATTTCAGTTGGGTATTCAGTAGTATTCAAGTTATGTATTTTGACCAATGCCAAGGCATAGTGTTTGGTAGCTGCTGGGTATTCATCTGTTGCATAAATAGAAGTGTTGGTTTGGGACAGTCATACTGCCATTTGGCCAACGTCAGGGGTATGTACGGGTGGGTTCAAATTAACAAGATAATGATGGGTAGAACTTGACATGTGACTTATGATATTTTGGCCAACGTCAAGGTCATAAGAGCATGGGGCAAAAATCCACATCGAGAGTTTCTAAAGAAACTGAAACTTGCCAGGCATGCGCATACCTTCTGGAGTGTGATAACGTGAGTGGATTCCTTCACGTTATCATGCGATGATAGTTGGATTCCGATTCTCACTGATGAGTTGGTTTACTCTTCGGATGATCCTCACTAATTCTTCTTTCAGGTTTAGAGGAGAATTTGAGGTTACTATGGGAGGTTTCCTGATTAGATAAAGTGATAACCATTCTAATCTAGGTTAGAGTGCATGCAGAGTGTTTCTTTTCTCTCTCTCTCTCTTTGGCAGCGACTATGGCCCGATCCTAGACTATGACTCAGTGACCAAGTTGACCGAACTTTCTTAAAATACTGGCTTTTGGATTGTCTGAGTTGCATACATCATTGCCGCTCCTTCTTTTACCCTTTGCATTTCTCCAGAACACCTCGTATCACTACGAACATCCACTTCCATTGGATAAATCCATCGTATGGTTATATAGGAACTCGAAGGGACTTCTTCGGGGATGGATTCAGGTTCAGGAGAAATTGAATTGGTTTATTTGGTTGTCTTTTAATCATCACCTTCTCTCAGGTTGAGAGTACTCCTTGGTTTAGGAGACGGTACACCTATTACGCTTATTGGATAGTCTTCTTCCAAACCATAGGCAGGTGCCGAAAGGTAGGGAATGAAGAAAACCAATTAGCCTAAGTAGGGTGTACAAAAGGTAATAAGTAAAGACAAAATAAAGGGATTAGAAAGAGGGCAAAGTAAATTGCGACTGCTATCATTCACGACCAAACCGCGTAGTTCATCGTCACTCCTACTTCACCTTTGCTTTTCCTCCAGTTCAGAAGAAATAGAATAAGGTTTTATTCAGTTGTCTTTTATTATCACCTTCTCTTAGATTGCAAGTACTCCTAGGATTAGGAGTATACACCTATTACGCTTATTGGATAGTCTTCTTCCAAACCATAGGCTGGTGCCGAACGGTAGGGAAGGAAGAAAACCATTTAGCCTAACGATGGTGTACAGAAGGTAACGACTAAAGACAAATAAAGGGATTTGGAGAGATGGAAACGAAATATACGGTTACAGTCATAAATCAGGATAATGGAAGAGGCATTACTACGAATACCCGGATACCCCTTCGAAACATTTTCATGTTTCAGTTTCACTATGGATTGTTAATAGAAAACTGATTTCCCAATTAAACACTTTCTCCAGGGTATGTATTTACCAGGTATGATTCTGACATCTGTATAGTTTTACAAATGATGAGTGGGAGTAAGTTATTGGGAATTAGGTGATTATCCTCAATATATCGGAATTCGTTGTAATTGGTGATATTTGAGGAAATCGCCTGGGTTTTTGCCTGACGGCAAGTATTTGGTTTTGAATATCCGTTGTTATGCACCAATTTCAAATTGATATATTTGTACGTTTATTTTCATAAAGTGAGATATAACTTTTGAAATTATGTCTGTGACATTTACCTATATCAGTTGACGTTTAGGTAAGGAGCATTGAACAACGGAGTAGTTCTTAACCATAAGTATGGTTTTCAACCTACGATGCACAGGTTTTGAGTTATTCAACTCAGCGGACTTATACAGAGTATTGTATGTTGTCTAGTGTCCATTAGGACAAAGGGGTTGGTCCTCGTACTATATTCTGTTTACTTGTGACTTCTCTAGTTTTTAGACAAGTATTTCGTAGAAATACAAGGTCTAGGTTTTGAGAAGTTATAAGTATAAGAATAAAGTAGAGAACCAGGTGTCGCAAGTATTGGGATTCTTCAAGGTGATCGAAAATGTAGATACTTGTGTTGGGTATTCAGTCGATAGTAATGATTTTGAGAAACTTGTTTCTCTTTCGGGTTACTCATTATTGGATGCATTTCTAAGTTGAGTAATGCTGATCAGCCTCTTTCCATTAAGTTGGCATACACTGGAGACAGCTGCATTATATGAATTTGGTTCAAATTAAATCAGTGCCAAAGTTTCTATATTGGATATAGAATGATTCATATCTTATCGATATTAAGGTACGGGGAGTTGTCTGGCTTATGCTTAAAACCAGACTCTGGATAACTCAAGGCACGTTTCTGTAATGGCAGTTTGTGGGTTGACCAGGGCTATGATGAGGGTTGACTTTCTACCATCTGGAAGATCAATGGTGATATTGTTCTTGACTCGCCACAGTTTTAGTAAAATGGAATTTTTTTAGAAAACAGTAGTGGGAGTATGGTAAAACTGGATGAGATTCCAAAACCGCAAACGATTACGGAAAATTTAATAGGACCTAAAAATTCAATCTAGTTTGACATTCCATTAGCTACTCCGCAGATATGGTGGGTAATCTCAGGCACCTGAGTGGTACTCCGGTAAACTCAAGGACGGTGGCAGGAAGGTTCTTGTTTATCCAGACTTGACACTACTGTTGTTCCAGGCTATGAGACTCGGTAGGAGGATGAGTATAGCGTCGTTCTAAACTATTTTTAGAGGTGCACGTATATATTATTCTGCCAGAGGGTTGTTGTGGTCAGTGGGAGCAGCGGAGGCATAGTGGGCAAGTAGCTTATGTCTATTTATAGACTAGAGCAGATATAGCGGAGATAGATCATCTAATTTTGATGTGACAGTCATGGGTTTGACTTCATCAGAATAAGGGATGGATCTGTTAAGAAGGTAGTAGGGTGTGATGTCCTGGTATTTCGATGACATACACAGAGTAGGAAGTAAAATTCCTATACTACGATCGGTTATACTGTGGTTGTCACACAGTTGTTTCTCTACAAAAGATATGGATATAATATCTGACATTCTGGTTACTAGATCTATGGTTTTAGATATAGATTTGGGTAGTTTCCCAATCTGGGTACTTAGACAGTATTCTAAAGGTGTTTTAGAATGGACGACTCTTGGCATGATGGTGTACCTGCAGGTGATGGAGTCTCCTTCTCTAAAGGTGTCTTACAGACTAAAGGGGAGAGGGATGTGCATGATTGGTATATCCCTTGCTTAGGCAATTGAGTCAATCGTGAGATGTCAAGTACCACACCAGATATGGTTTTTGCACTAGATGCAATAAGTTTATATTAATCCAATCCTAGAGAACATTCGGAAGTAGTTTTAGAACATAAGTGGATGTTCTAGGGATTTGATAACGGCAGCCTCCTTTGGGAGACGGTTATCATTCTAGGCTTCTAAAGTGACATGGATGACAGAGTGACTGTCAGAGTTATAGTTTTCCCTCTGACGAAGGGGGCGGTATTATGGACAGGTGGTCCAACAGGATATTATGGCAGGCATGGTGCAGGATACTGATTAGGTTCAGTTGAAGATACAGTCTAAGAAGTTTGGATTTGGAGTTCATTTATGAACTAGGTCCTATCAGATATCCAGACATATTCTAAGATAGATATTACTCAATTCGGGAGATGGCTTTCTCCGCGAACTTGAGATTAAGAGAGACATAGAAAGAAATATCATGGCGGATCCACTCACTGAGGCTATTTCTCGAACACAAGAGTTTTACAAACGAGCTTTGTGAAACTCATTAGTAGAGGAATTGGGTGTTCGGTATCATACGGGCTGTGAGTATGCGACATCGCAATAATTGGCCTTAAGTGCAAGTGGGAGATTGTTGGATGTAGTGCCCTCAAAGTCAATTATTGGATCGCAGGCACGTGATTGTAATGATTGAGGATGACCTATACCGGTAGTACAGTCTTACTCGAGATGATAGTATGCTATTTGGTTTAACTTTATCATCGTGTAAAGCTTTAGGTGACATGATCACTATTACACGTTGATAGAGCCATTAGGATTCTTTCTTGACTACCAGCAGTATGATGGCGATCATATACGTGAGAGTTGGGTAGTCCATAAGCACATCCTTAAAAGTGGTCCCTAGTCGTGGGAGTTTCGAGACAGGGCATCCATACTCCGGAGTAGACTAGTGTATACAGTCGAGACCCCGACGAGAGGCGATGGCCGATCTCACAAGCCATTGGTGTCAGTTGGTTCACCTAAGATGTATACAGGTGCTCATTGGGTTATGAGTGCACCGGACAGGACTCGCCGGGAACCTACTAGTTGGTATTATACCTAGCGTCAGATAGCAGTTCCCTGGTGACATGTGTACAGGTTAGTTCATCGACCCGAGTTCGTCATTTGTCTCGTGTGAGTTCCCACTGTGCTTAGATTACTACCCTACCACGGCTCAAAAGAGTCGTGCAAACAGGTTTTAGTTGGGTACAGTCCCGAGCCACATAGAGGCAGTGAGCAGATCGGCAGGGGATTCTTCTCTCCCGGTATTAGGGGTGAGATCGCGCTGTGTCCAGGAGATCCATTACACCAAGTCCTTGGCCAAGGCAGGTGAGAATTATGGGTAGATATTCCAGTAGTTTCTCAGGGTGTTCAGAGTCACCCTCCAACACAACTTATACCGCTATGGGGGTCTGACGTTACCATCCCCCTAGGCCCGATATGCGATGCTCATAGACGAACGGACCGGACTGTACGGATATTGTCACTGATAAGCTCAGTAGGGTTTCTGAATGAGTTCGCTCATCAGCCTCCCTTTCGGTTAATACATGGGCAGCCGTTACGTACAGCTAGTACCACTGACGGCTTATGGTTAAACCCACTGCCAGAGTATTAACGAGTCTTTAGAGTCCCCCACAGATTGTTTCCCAAGTTCGGGCGAAACGTTGTAGAGGCCGTATAGTTTTATGGCAGGGTTCGAACATGCACGTGCACTTGTGCACGTGTCATGGTTCGGACAAATAATACTGGTGGGCTTTGGTTTAAGACGGATTCTAGTATTATATTATGTAGGGATATTTTATCTCATTGCATTTTGTATTCGGTCGGAATACAAATGCGGGTATGTTTATACAGTTGTGGGGTAATCCTGTAATTTGTTACGGGATTACTTTTGAAGTTGCCAGTTTTTCTCCGTTCGATTAAACATTAGATTTACTATTTAATTTGTGCATATCTTTTTGGCCAAATTAACATCTCTTCACTTGATGGCCGAAATCATTTTGGAAATGGATTCATTTGGATAAAGTTGTGAGTCATTAGTTTTGTTGATTCTAGATTGTGGTGAGGTGTAATTTATGACTCACTTAAGCATTAAATTCTTTTGTAATGCTTAGGATATTATGTGTTGATCTTTTTTGAGATATTTTCTTTATGGTCACCTTCACTCATTCTTGTGCTCACCTCTCCCCACCATTTCCTTCAAGTAGTGGCCGGCCACTAAGAGGCAGCCCCAATTTTGGCCGAGCACTAATTTTTGTAGTGGGCTGAATTTTGATTTTGCATGCACAAAATTTCCTTTGCTAAAATTCTATAGCTCATTTCATCAACACTTCAAAAGGCAACTTCATTTACCTTGAGACAAAGTATTCTACACTATCTCTACTTTAATCTTGGACATGTCGGCTAGCAAATTTCATGTCCGAGTTGCCTCAGTTTAGAGGGGGAGCCCATATAAAGATCCATTGATGTGGAGCCACCTCGACGAGGAGACCGGAGATCGAGCGAGATCGCAGATGCCGCGAGGAGCGTGGGATTATGGCTAAAGACCGAAGGACACGGATCGATCGGTATAGCCATTTTATCATTTTGTAGATTGCTAGTTTAGTGTTAATGGCATGATCCGGGTTACAGTCTATGTTAGCGCCAGTTTATGAAAAAGTTTTTATTCCACGTTTGGCCTTAGATTATTGGCCGGGGCGCTACCGTTGACTTACAGTTCTATCGGTATAGGTCCTCCCTCATTCATTGCAATCACGTGCCTGTGATCCAATAATTGACTTGAGGGCACTATAGCCAACAAGCTCTAAGTCTCGACAGTTCACATACAACTTAGAGGCAACCTCGACATTCTTCTCGTTACAGCAGATGTAATGTCAACAAAGGATCCAAAACAGCCACATAAAAAGGAAGCGAAGGAAAAATTCCTAGCTTCAGGGTCTTGACGGCAACTCAAATAAAACCCGAAAGACTATTGGAGATCATCCCACACCAGTGCGGACGGTTATGACTCATCGGGGCTCCCAAACTAAGCCTAACCTCAAGTAAAAAGAGACATGGCAAAATTCGTAACTCTTGCTCTTCCGACGGTGAAACTGCCTAAGAAGATTACTTGAAGACATCTTGTCCAGCCCCCGAAGGGATCAGAGACGCGACAGCCGTGGGGCTACTTGAACAACAGCGTAAAAGTCTACATATCTGGGAATGCATCAGCCAACCCGACGGTACCACGGACTAAAACCCTAGTACCACAAAACCTAACGGACCTCTGTCACAAAGAGCAGGGGTTATCTATAATGTTAGGACAAGTTTGCATATAAATCCAAGGGAGGTAAACTGAATAAACTCCGAAATGAGTCCATAAACTAGAGACTCCAGAATGAGTGAATAAACTACGAACTCCGAAATGAGTTCATAAACTAGAGACTCCAGAATGAGTGAATAAACTACAAACTCCGAAATGAGTCCATAAAATAGAGACTCCGGAATGAGTGAAGAAACTACAAATTCCGCAATGAGTACATAAACTACTTTATGCCAAGTCAAGACATCAAAGGAAAGAGAAGCGCTAGTATGAAATGAAATATGTCTTTTATTCATGAATCAAAATGAATACAAGATACTCTTATTTATGAATCAAAATGAATACAAAAAAAGAGGAGAATATATAGCAACAAAAATGTCTAAGTCAGCGGACGGTTTAATAAGCCAACAAGTTTGTCGTTTTTCCGCTGGACTTCTGCTTCGAGCTCTATCAGTGCCGCAAGACGAGTCCCTGCCTGTGTTTGTTGATTCTGGTATGAAGCAAACCGACTCTCAAGCTCTTTCTCGGCGACCATGTGGGCTTCAACCATTTCACATGTAAAAATAATGGCTTTGTCAAGAGCTACCACCTTTATATCGGCTTCTTGAAGCACCCACCAAATTCCGTATGCATGAGTGGTTCTGACAGTGAGCTGGGCTTGAAGCTCCCTTAAAGCCTTTGAAGCCAACTCCCTTGCCGAAAACTTCCGGTTAATCCTTTTTCTCGTACATCGTTCGATCAAACCACGCAGGCTCGCCTTTACAGACAAGATGTCGGAGGGAAGGCGTATGCATTCAATCTCATGTAGACAGGCCTCCACTCTGCGGCAGTACTCAACCCAGGTATGCACCAATGCCTCATCATGATAAGTGGCAAGAACAGATTGGCTTCAGCAGCGAATTATTTGGCCGCGATAAAAATACCAACGTGAAGATCTTCGATGAGAGCCGTCAGGGAATAAACGCTCTCTTTTGCCATCCTCTCAGATACGCGTCGGGCGTAAGGACCTGGTAGCATGGGGATCCGAGACTCTAATGGGGTCAAGGCTGGCAAAGCTGTGAAGATATATGTGCGGTCAATTGTAATTCCAAATATAGAGTAAAAAAAATGATGCCAAAGATAAAACGTCACTTACCCACAGTCATGCAAGGCGGGTTTGAGAGATACCCAGGTCCATCAAGAATCTCGACTTCGTCGTCGGCTTTCAGAACTGTGGTTTAAAATGAAGGGCATATCAGCATCATTATAAAAATATAAAACAAAAAGGGCAAAAGAATACCGACCTTGGCAAGAAGAGAGCACTATGCATTGTGGAGGTATCTCTTGTGGGGCCGCCATGTCAAGCAATCGCTAGAAGGTTTTCCTCAGGAAAAGATCCATAATGGAAGCTGCCAGCTCCCGCAATTCTGAGGGAAGGAAAAGTTCAGATAACAGAGGGGTCGTTAAACAAAATGTGAATGTATATAAGATTACCTTCGATACTTCGCCCGCTATGAACTGGAGGGATGGCGGCTTTGGCAGCCTCCTCTACACCCTCAGGTGCATCATTGAGGATATTTGTGAAATCTATAGCCGGCATGACAGTCTCCAATAAAGGGACAAAAGCCGCTTCTGAAGGCCTCAAGGCGGGGATAATAGTTTCGGCAATCTCTTCTACACCCTCCGGTGCGTCACTAGAGATATCCATGGGATCTATAGCCGGCAAGACCACCTCTATTGGAGGAGTAGACGCTGAAGGGACAGAAGCCATCACCAGAAGCTCCACAGCGGGGATAGTAGCATCAGTAATCTCCTCTGCACCCTCCGGTGCGTCATGGGAGATATTCGTAGAATCCGCAGCTATGGCTCAATCTGGGCTCAAACCCACTTCCGCTGCAGAAGTCCCTGCAAAGTCTTTGCAAAGATAAGGAGACGTGAAAGTAATACAAATTACTCGCCAAAAGAAAGACACGAAATATTAATTATGTATATGCCCTAAAGGATATTATTGTACATATGATGCATATTATAGTGGATGCTTGGATATATATATACAGAGGACTTTCTTGCTCGACATTATAGTATGGTATCTGGTTGCTCTTTATCTTAACATGTAGATTAGTACTGTGATACTGTCTTGCTTTCACATATTGATAAAGCCCTTAGGATGTGTACTTGACTACCAGGACTATGATGGAGATCATACTAGTGGGGCCAGGGTAGTCCACAAGTACATCCTTTAATTGTTCCTAGTCGAGAGTATATCGAGACAGGGCATCGATACTCCAGAGTAGATTAGCATATACGCTTCTCGACCCATGTGATGGGGCGATGGATGATCCCATATCCATTGGTGTTTGACATTAGAGAAGGTATACGGGTGCTCAGTGGAGACTAGGTATACTAAACAGACTCGCCGAGAACTCCTAGTTGGTATTATACCTATGTCAGATAGCAGTTCTCTGGTGACACTGGTACATGTTAGTCTGTAGACCTGAGATCGCCATAGAGTCTTGTATGATTCCCACTGTACTTTGATTTCCACCTTACCACGTTTAAGAGAACGTCCAAAACGGTGGATTTTGGGTACAGTCCCGAATTATATGGAGGCAATGAGCAATAGGAGGGGATTTGTCTCTCCCAGTACTGGGGGTTGATGTTGCGCTATGCTCGATTGGCCATAACTGGAAGTCCTGGCCAGGGCTGCTACGGAGATTTACTGGTAAGTGTTATCAGTAGTTTCTCGACCCGTTATGAGCCTCACATCGGCATGACTTATCGGTTATTGGGGTCTGACGTTTACCACTCCTGGACTAGATATGTGACATATCAGACGGACAGACCAAACTGTACGGTAGTGTTAGTGACAGGCTTTTGCAGGAGAAAGAGCAGGCTTGCTTGTTGATCTTCTGATCGCTCAATACCCGGGTAGCCATTACGTCCAGCTAGTACCGCTGACAGCTTGTAGGTGCTTGATGCGATCATCACATACTGCCGGTGTATTGACGAGTCTTTATAGTCCTACACAGAGGTTTCACTGGCCCAGGAAAAACGAGGTAGGAGCACATATGCGATATGTCCGGGACCGAAAATAATACGAGTATATGATACCGTATTCTATTCTCGCGATTTATTCATATCAGTCGGTTATATGTGATATAGCCGACCCATCAAATCAAGTGTTGATTCGATAGGTTGATACAAATAATATTAGTCGGTTATATGATATATAGCTGGATTATTAAATCAAGAGTTGATTTAATGATTTAATGTATAATTATATATTTAATATATTAATTTACATTAACTAATATTAGCTCACTTAAGCATTTCTTTTTCTCACATGTGCACACTTAATATATATGTGATATATATTAATTGTGTTTTATTTTTTGTATCATGATTGATGATACATGCAACATGGGTGTATGGGACTTACACCATGATAAAGATAATGAAGGGTTTATTTATTTAGTGTAAATCAATTATTAGTTGGATATTGGTCACATGGCATGAAGCTTGTAGAAGCTTGGAGATCCATTGACTAGTCCACTAGTTTTATCTTATACTAGATATTTGTTAACCCAACCATTATCTAAACTCATGGTTAAGTCTCTACATGAGAGATATTAGATATTTTCCCACTCATGGTTGCCATTCACTCTCTCATATATTATTTGCTTCTTCTTCCTCAAAGCTCAAGAGAGTTCTCTAAGTTTTCATGAGAGGTGATAAAATAGTGAGAAAATTAATTCTAAAGTGAGTAAAAATCCTACTTCATCATCCTCTACTAGATTAGCACTTTAGTATAGGGTGTTAGCTTCACTAATCCTACATTAGTGAAGAGGGTAGCTTGGGATAGTGTCTCCTCGACGTAGATCATCTTCGGCCTAGAAGACTTCGTGCAAGCTCGTTCTTTTCACCTTGTGGAGCCGTTCAAGAGTCCGCAAGATCACTACTTAGATTGAAAGGGCTACTACAAGGAGCTATTGAAGTGAAGGACCGGTCTACAAAGATTGGATTCCTAGTTCACTTAGTTGTAAAGTTGTTTACACATTGTTTCGTCTAAATCTTTAGTTATGATTCTAGGGTTAGTATTGTTAAGCATGGCAAATTTTTGAAAATAGCATGGACGATGCCTCCCGAAACCATGCTGCCGTGCCTAGAAATCCTACATTGGTATCAGAGCCAAGCTAGAGATTTAGACGATGTATGTAGAATTACGAAACCGAAACAACTCCGAAACACCGGATACACAAGTTCAGTTTCTGTCAAAATTTTAAAGTCGTAGAAAAAAATTTCAAACAACTGCAGAATGTTATATGAGATATTACATGAACACAGAAGAAATTGGAACCCATTTGGCCGGATTTTGGCTGAGCACATGTGCTCAAAATCCGAGGAGGTCGGCCCCTTCAGGGAGTTTTAGCTTCAATTTTTTTTGTGTTCCAGGCTCTGGGTTTTGGTGTTTCAGGTGTTGTTTGTTTTTGCTAAATTTGCATGTGATGTTAACTTTATGCAAAGGCAGTTCGGAGTGTTTCGTAGTCGTAATTCTAACATATTTTCGGGTTATTTAGACGGTGATAAAAAGTTCAAATGGATATCAATAACCCACTTTTTCCCTTGCTAGAAATTTTCCAAGTGTTGGATTTTTCCTTAGTTTAAAACTTTTAGAAAATCATGCAAGCGATTCTGTGGACCCTCTAGACGAACGAAACCCTAACTCAATTCTTTGACAGTCAGAACCGCCACTAAACCCTAAGGTTTGTGGTAGTTCAGCGGTGCCATAGGTGAGGCATTGGTTGACCCTTCTATGGCTGGTTCATAGGAGCTGTGGCATGTGATGGGTACTTTTAGACTACGCTCAAGTGTTGAGCTTTTTGGGAAATCTTGGGTGTTTATTGATTCGATCGAAATGTTTAACATCGTCTAGATTTTTCTGGAATGTGATACAATATTTGGAATTCATTTTGTTAGGCATGAAATCCGAGGTATGTGATATTTCGGATTTATAATGTCTAAGGTGATTGTGGATTCCAAATGTTGTAGTTTGACATTTTCTTTTCTGCGACCGTAAGTGTAGTATATGGTGTATTTCCGGTTTCGTTGCTATATGTCAACGACAATTGGGATACACATATTTACTTACGTTGATGACATGTGATGTTATGTGTTGCTGTGATTTGTTATATTGGATCGTCGTGTTTTGAATAGCCGGGGGTTTTATGTGAGATGAGAGTTTTTATTTTCATTCATGTAAAATTTATTATATGTAATATTCTTTTATTGGGGCACTTCCGGGTTGAGGATGATGTCACCATTGTTGTATATTATTTACTTTTCCGCATTAGGATAGACCCAAGGAGGGGAGCATAAGTAACCGGGTTTTAGGGTCCAGTGGGAGACCATCTCAAGGAGTCGAGTCCGGGTCTCCTAACTTTAAAATTGGTAGGGTTTCTTGCCGTTCTCACAGGAGTCTAGGGATGTGGGTTTGGCTATTCATCGCGACCGTGGAATTCGTGTTTTATACTGGCTTAAATTAAAATACGGAACTCCTAGTATATCCAATATTTCATATATCATCTTCTGCTACTGATATTTTGTGATGTGATCACTGTGGATTCTGAGACGAATGGATAAATATTATATATGAGATATATAATAGACGTTGCTTATGTTTTGCATCCGTGCTAGTCCCGTCCCGGTATGCCGTTAGTTAAGTAACCTAACGGTGCATATCGGGACACTGTGGAGAATACAGATGGCATAAGCGTACGTTGTATTTTCGTTCCTTCTGTGATGTTTAGGAAGCATAAATGATGGGACTTCATTAATGAGATTAATGAAAGAAAAAGAAACCTAAAAGATGTTGTAGAATCAAATTTTCAAAAAGGGCAGCTCTAGTTTTTGCTTTTCATAGCGGTATTCCTTGTAGAATATCCAGCACCTTATTCGATAAGGAAAGAGCCGAGATCCCTTGACCGGGAGTGACCACTTTAGCAAAACTAGCAGATACTACAACTTGCTCGGTTTTTTTTTGATTGCTTCTATAGTTGTTGCTTTGCATAGTGATATTTGTGAAATATCCTGCACCTTATTCGATAAGGAAAGAGCCGAGATCCCTTCACCGGGAGTGATCTCTTTAGCAAAACTAGTAAAAACCTCAAAAACACTCCTTTTCTAAAACCACTCAATTCTACAATGATTTCAAGTTCATTAGGGTCATGGTTTTCTTAAAAACCTGCGTAGCCCTCCGTCATTTCAGATAAATACTACTTAGTATTTGTGCTACGTTTGTTGACTATGTTAAGCCGTAGTGTGCGGTAGCTAATTAGTGCTTATCTGCTAAAGCATGAGATGCGATTGGATTAGGGTAGTCGTATGACTTTGTTGACCATGTTAAGGGTCATACAGGTGGGTTTAATTCAATCAGGAAATGACGGGTTGAACTTGGCTAGCGCTTATGATTTGCTGACCATGTTAAGGTCATAAGTAGCTAGGGGTAAGAGTATTTTTGAGAATTTCAAGTGTTGAAATTTGCAATGAGATTGCATACCTTCTATGAGATAGTTGGATCCCGATACCCACTGTGAGCAAAAGTTGCTCTCAGGAGAGTTTTGCACTTTACAATTAGCTAACTCATTAGGTGTCTAGAAAGGTGTCAACGGGGCTACGCCTCTGGGAAAATGAGGTTTATTTTAATTAGGTCCGTGCGAAAGCATGGGGAATGTAACAACCTAGTTCATTTATACCATTTCCAGTTCCCGTATTTATTTATCTGTGGTATTTTATTGATTTATCGTGTTTGGGTGCGAATAGTATTTTTACATTTTACTTTGCATTCGACCCGACCCGCTTGCTTGAACCTGTTTGATTCATATTTATAGATTACCCTGACTTGTTACATAGACACGTGCATCTCATGTATATTGCATATTGGCATTTCATCTGACATCACATATTTTACATATAACATTTTAGGTCATGTAAAATAAATTAAAATTGTATTTCATTGCTTGCATGATACCCCTAACCCCGTGGTAGCGTTCGCGCATCTTGTTCTCGTCCCGTTCAGTGAAACGGATGTGTTTGGATGGCTACGCGCACGTACGTGCATCCGTCCTTGGGGGTATGAATTTTCGTTACCGGAGCATTCGTTTTGAATTTTGGAAGTTGCATATATTTTTCATATTTTAAATCTGAATTTTTAGACCCGACCCGGGCGCGTTTTGAAATATTTTTGTATCCCGCCAAAATTCAATTTATTTAAATTTTAAAATTTAATTCGAATATTTTTTTAACCGTTCTTAAATTCCGATAACAAGCTACAATTTTTTTTAAAAATTTAAGAAAATAAAATCCTAACTCCTAAACACACACACACAGCTCGATCTCCTCTCTCTGAGCCCCGGTCCCACTCCTTTCTCTTCTTCTCTCTCTCTCCTTCTTTTTCTTCCTCTCTTTCTCTCTCTCCCTCTCTCTCTCTCACCTGCTATCTGTTTCTCTCTCCCCAATATAAAACAAAACTATCTCTCTTCACTGTTCACCACTCCCATTCTCTCTCCTCTCGATCTCCTTTCACTCTCCTCTCGATTCTCTCTCTCTCTCCTCTCGCTTATTCTTTTCTCTCTCTCTATATATATATTTATTTCTTCTTCCTTCTTCTTTTTAAAAAAAACCCACGAACCCTAACCCCGCCTGCCTCCGCAGCCGTCGCCCCCTCGCCTACCTCGTCGCCGTTGTCATCACCGTCGCCTCACCCTCCTCGACACCTCCACCTTCTTTCTCCTTCCCCGAGCCCTGCACACACACCCGAGAACTAAACCCAAGCCCCCTGCACACGCTACCCCGCCAGAGTTGATCGTCGCCGTCGATCTCGTCCTCGTTCTCCGACTCCATTACACCACATTCGTCGGAAACCGGACGCGCCGTCGACGATCCCGACGACCCAGCGAACATACCTAACTCGTGTGATCACCTTGTGCATTGTTTGGATCCGTTCCGTGTACCGTGCGCGCGTCGCGACTTTTTTGCCGACGTGAGACGTTCCGTACACCCCGTTTCTTGATCCGTCTAGGCAAGTTAATCTTGCTACATGCTATTTAAATTATTTTATACCTAGTTAAATATAGATTATACCTGTAGTTTAAATCTAATACCACATGTTTCATTTTATCACGTTTCGATGTTCCATTTGCATTCGCTTATATCATTTTAGATCTAGATCATGAAAATAATCTTTTTACATAGTAGATTACATTATAATGCATCCATACCAATATTTATATTACATATTGCTTAGTTGTATAGCCCATAGTACCATTTTTAATAGTTTATAACCTTTCGGATACTTATTTGCATCCATCTCGTCTAGTATTTATACAATTGCATCCATAGATCATATAATACATAATAATGTGATATTAACATTCCATATTTGATAAAGTGTATTTTAATTAGTTTTGGAACTATAACTTTAACCCTAATCGATAACTGTGCATCCATATGTTTTAATCTATACCTATTTTGCATACTACATCAAATTATTCCATTTTATTGTTACATTAGTACCCCATACTTGTTTTGTGTACCCATGCTTAGTATAGTTTGATTTTGAGCACCCGCGTGACACTTGTGCACCCCCTGACATGACTTGATACACTATTACTTGATGCGACTTGATACCTGTGCACTTCTTGACTTGATTGATACTTGTTCACTACCTGACTTGGCCTGATGTACCACAGCTTTACCTGTTACCTGATCTTGTTACTAATGCCAACAATCTTGACCTGTTGTCCCTACGGACATTTTCTGTTGTCTATCCAGACAAACCTGTACCTACTTGATCCTGTGTTGGCATTAGCTCCAGATTTATTAATACCTGACTTGAACACATAACTTGGGGGTATGGGGAAATCAATGATGAAACCTGACTTGTAACTCGACAGTTCGATACCTTACTAATCAGTCTTACGGGCTAGGCCAGCCCTGGGATGATGCTGCTGACATCATTCGTCGTTACCTACTACCTTTTACTGCCTTGCGGCACGTCTCGGATTCAGCCCGAGAGTCTTAGACCGTGGTCCCGGGCACGCACGGGATACTATTGAGTTACATCGATGATTCATCAAATTGATTTCAAAGACTTGAGAGTAGTTAACACAGTAGACCAGTTTAGATTACTCACTGCACACTACCCTTCACTTTCCTTATTTATATTGTTGTTTTACCTGTTTTACCATTCATGCTCATACCTGCATGTCTTGCTACACCTGTTTATATTATTGCTTGATATTATGACGCACTGACGTCTGGGTTTTGCATGGCCCAGATTCTTTACCTTTGCTGCAAGTCGAGCAGGAGTATTTCAGTCAGCAGGCTGAGCAGCGAGGACTTGTTAGTAGTTAGTTTATTTTTTTCTTTCAATATTTTCATTCTTGATGTGAGCCCGCATTATGGGACGTACATTCCAGTTTATTCCTGTATTGGATCCTTTTGCTTCCGCATTATTTTATACCTGACTCGTTTATTCTGGCTTATGGACATGTGTTAGATAGTTTATTATTGTTCTTGATATCTCTACAGCCGTAATGTGACTGTGGAAGGATATTCCTTATCCACAGGTAGCATGGTTGGCTCTGTCACGTGCCTATCTTAGCGTACTCTGGAAAGCGGGGCGTGATAGGGAACCTCCTTCAGAAGTACCGGCACTGGCCTGGCTGAACAGTTAGCGAAGTTGTAGAATGTAATTAATCCTGACTGAATTTTCTTTTTAAGGTTTGAAGGAAAATTTGAGAATAGCAGTGGGAGACATCGATTAGATAAGATAAATAACCAATCTGATCTTTGCAAGAGCATATGCTAAATGTTTTCTTCTCTCTCTCTCCAGGTAGCGACCATGTCAGGCCTTAATCAAGATAATAATATGGATGTATTGACCGAACCCGTTTTTTATGCTGAGCAGGGGAACGTTGGTTCCGCTCCAACTTATAATTGATATAAGTCCGAGTAGGAAGTAAGAATATATCCGGATTTCTATGCCACCCAAACGAAGAATGAGCATGTTGATGCATCTTCTTCGAGTGCGTTAGTTACCAAGAACTGTTTATCAGTACACTCTATGTCCTGGGTATTAGATACCGGATCGGGATCCCACATATGTAATATGTTGTATGGGCTAAGGAAAGGTAGAGAACTGGGAGAGGGTGATCATTCCGTAAGAGTAGGGAATGGTGCAAATGTTTCAGCCAAAGCAGATGGCCAAAATCACCTTATATTACCAAATAGTAATACATTGATTCTGAACGAATACTATTACATACCGACCCTGATATGCAATCTTATATCAGTTTCTTTATTAAATAAGGAAGGATATAATTTTGTAGTACAGGATAATATTATGAACATCTTTCTAGATCAAAAATTGATTGGATCAGGCTCGTTAAATAATGGCATATACGTTCTAATCATACTACAGTTCTTAGCGTACAAAACACACACAAGAGAAAGAGTTTAGAAATGAATGAATCCTTCTTATGGCATTGTAGACTAGATCATATCAATGCTACACGACTAGCTAAGTTACATAAAGATGGATATTTGAAATTGTTCGAATTTTCATCTTATGATACTTGCCAGTCATGTCTCAAAGGCAAAATGACCAAAACTCCGTTTACTGGACACGAAGAAAGAGTTACGGAACCTTTGGGACTGATACATAGTTATGTATGTGGTCCCATGTCTACACATGCCAGGAATGGTTCCTCATACTTCATTACATTTGCAGGGTTTCCTAGCATGACTGCAAGTTTTCGGGAGGCATCATCCATGCCATATTTAAAAATTTGTCGTTCTAGTAAACCCTAACACTAGAATCGCTACTAGAAAATCCGACGAAACATTATGCAAACACTTTACATCTAAAGTGAACAAGGAATACAACCTTTGTAGACCAGTCCTTCACTTCAATAGCTCCGTGTAGTAATCCCTTCACTGCAATCACGAACTCCCGGACTCTAGAGAGGCTCCCATGAAGAAACGAACAAGTTTGCATCGAAGTCTTCGAGGACGAAGATGATCTACGTCGAGGAGACACTAACTCAAGCTACCCCTTCACTAATTGTGGAATTAGTGAAGCAAACACCCTTTACACCCTTTACTAAATGGAAAGTAGTAGAGGATGATGAAGTAGGAATTTTGCTCATTTTAGTTTTCATTTTCTTACTCAATTCCATCACTTGATCAAAAGCTAGTGCTCTTTCAAGAGGAAGATGAAGATGAAAATGATGAAGTGATGAATGAATAATTCATGTTAGGTTAGAAATGCAACCATGGTGAGTTAATATCATGCTTAACCCTTGTAGAGACTAAACCATAGCTAAGGGTTGGGTTAACAAATATCTTAAGCTAGACAAACAAGTGGACTTGGTCAATGAAACCTACAAGCTTTGAACCATGACTCATTATCCAAGTGTTTGAATTACTTAAAACAAATAAAACCCTAACTTTAACCTAGCAAGGTGTGAGTCTTATACTAACATGTTGCATGTGTAACCTAGCATGACACAACAATATATATCACATATATATTTTGTGTGCAAAGGAAACAATTAACATGTATTACATATATGTTAAGTGTATCAAATGTGAAAAAAGGAAAAACTTTAAGTGAGCTAATATTAGTTAATATAATTTAATATATCAAATATATAATTCTACATTAAATTATTAAATCAACACTAGATTTAATAATCTGGCTATAGTGTGTATAACTGACTAATATCAAATGCAACAACTTATCGAATCAACACTTAATCCGATAAACTGGCTATATCACATATAACTGACCAATGTCACAAGTCACGAGAATAGAATACAGTATCATATATCGCATTAATCTCGGTCCCGCACATATCACATATGTGCTCCTACTCTGTTTCGCTTGAGCCAGTAAACCTCTATGTAGGACTCTAAAAACTCGTCAATACGCCGGCAGTAGGTGATGATAATATCAAACACCGATAAGCCGCAAGCGGTCTGCTAAACATAACGGCCACCCGGGTATTGAGCGATCAGAAGATCAACAAGCAAGCCTGCTCGTACTCCTACGAATCCACTCAGTAACACTACCGTACAGTCCGGTCTCTTCGTCTGATATGTCACATATCACAGCCTGAGGGTGGTATAACGTAAGACCCCAATAGCCTGATAAGTAATGCCGATGTAAGGTTCATAACGGTTCGAAAAACTACTGATAACACTTACCAGTAAATCTCAGCAACTCTGGCCAGGGATTTCCTGTTATGACCAATCGAGCATAGAGCAACATCAACTCCCAATACCGGGAGAGACGAAACCCCTCCTATCACTCATTGCCTCCATGTGACTCTGGACTGTACCCAAAAACCAGCTTTTTTCATGATCTTTTAACCGTGGTATGGTGGAAATCAAAGCACAGTGGGAATCACACAAGACTCTATGACGATCTCGGGTCTACAGACAAACCTGTACCAGTGTCACCAGAGAACTGCTATATGACGATAGGTATAATACCATCTAGGAGTTCTCGGCGATTCCGTTCAGTGTACCCAGTCTCCACTGAGCACCCGTATGCATTCTCTGATGTCAAACACTAATGGATATGGGATCATCTATCGCCCATCATATGGGTCGAGAAGCGTATACGCTAATCTACTCTGGAGTATCGATGCCCTATCTCGATACTCCCACGACTAAGAAAATTTAAAGGATGTACTTACCGACTACCATGTCCCCACTAGTATTATCTACATCATAGTCCTGGTAGTCAAGTACTCATCCTAAGGGCTTTATCAACATGTAATAGAGAGACAATAAGTATACATGTTAAGATAAAAAGCAACCAGATAGCATACTATCATGTCGAGCAAGAAAGTCCTCCCTATATATGTCCAAGCATCCACTACAATATACATCACATGTACAGTAGTGGCCTCTAGGGCATACATATAACTAACAATCTCCACTTGCACTAAGGCCATCTGTTGTAGTATCCAATACCCAACAATATAGCAGTGGTTGTAGTATCCCATACTCAACCATCCCATAGAAGTCTCTCTAGGGGTAAAGCCTTTGTGGGTGGATCCGCTGTGTTATCCTCTGTTTCTACTCTCCTTACCTCGATCCCTTGGAGATCCACCATCTCCCTGATCAGGTGATACTTGCCTCAGAATATGTCTGGAATGCTGATGGGACCGGTGTTCCTAGGCCAAAGCCACAACTTCATTGTTGTTACAATAACAGTTATTGGACGCTCAATAGTAGAAACCTTGTTCATCTCATGAACAAGAAATGCCCAGACAGCCACTTTGGCAGCATCATTGGTAGCAATGTATTCAGCCTTTATCATCTAGTATGTCACGGTATTTAGTTTGAAACTCTTCCAAGATACCGTCCCTCCATCGAGGGTAAAGACAATGCCTCTGACTGACTCTCAGTCGTCCTTATCACTCTGGAAGCTGGAACCAAGAACTTTCTTTTAGTGTTTCTTAAGTACTTAAGAATGTCCTCTACAGTTGTCCAGTGATTCTCCTAAGATCCGATTAATTCCTGATCACTACACCTAGTGAGTCATCTACATCTGGTCTGGTACATAACATCGCACACATGATAGAGCCTACTGCCGAAGCATAGGTTATCCCTTGCACGCGAGCTCTCTCCAAATCAGTCTTGAAAGACATCTTTTTGGAGAGAGCGGTCTATGAGTAAGTGGGTGAACCACCACGCTTATAATTGTCCACACTAAACCCATTTAGTATGGTGTTTATGTACCTGGATTTGGGACACTCCCAACATCCACTTAGATCTATCACCATAGATCATAATCCACGAGATGTAATAGGTATCATCCAGATCTTCCATGGAGAATCCTCGTGATAAGAGGAGCTTGACCGAGTCTAGCATAGGAAACCATTTCCTATCAAGAGTATGTTATCTATGTACAATATGTGAAAGACAACCTTACTCTCTACCTCCTTCTTCTACATACAAGGTTCATCTACCATTTTGATGAAGTCAAACTCTTTGACTGTCACATCAAAACAGATGTTCCAAATCCGCGATGCATGCATTGATCCTGATGGATTTAAGCATAGCTTTGAAAGTCTCAACTTTTCCATCTACACCAAGAATTTTCTCAAGATCCATTTGCTCCCAATGGGTTTTACCCCTTCAGGTGCAACATGCAAAGTCATACTTTGTTGGTGTACATGGATTCCATCTTTGATCGTATAGCATCCAGCCTTTTCATACAGTTGTCACTCGTGATGGCCTGCCTGAACCTAGTTAGGCCATCATCAACCATGATGCAATCCTCGCTCCCACTATCACCGAGAAGACCGTAGTATCTCTCAAGTGGATAAGGAACCTTACTAGATTCGCGGAGAGGCTGAGGTTCGTTGGAGACTATTGAATCCTTTGGTTTCACTAAATCATCAGTTGTTAGTTTGTCTAGCTGGAACTCCTTCCAGTTCTACCTAATGACCACAAATTTCTTCACAAGAAATTCCTTTTTTAAAAATGTGGCATGCTGAGAAACAAAACACCTTTTGCTCCTCAGAGTGGTAGAAGATATTCCCTCACAGATATTTGGGATATCCTAACAAACTTATACAGAACTGACCTTGCCTCGAGTTTGTCCGGATTTTTCCTTTCAACATAGGCCGGACAACCCCATATCTTAACTCGTTTAAGACATGGTCTCTTCCCAAACCATATCTCATATGTAGTGGTAGGCCTTGATTTGGACGGAACCCCATTCAATAGGTATGCAGCTTTTCAAGTGCATAACCCCAAAAGGAAACAGGTAACTCAACAATACTCATCGTAGAGCACGCCATATCTCATAGGGTGCGATATCTCCGTCCTGATACACCGTTGTGCTGTGGTATACTCGAAGGAGTAAGCTGAGAGAGAATCACATTCTCCTTTTAGAAACTCCAGGAACCCCATGCGCAAGTATCCTCCTCTTCGATCACATCGAAGGACTTAATACTTCTACCCGTCTGGTTTTCAACTTCAAGCTTATATTCCTTGAATTTCTCAAAAGTTCCAGACTTGTGTTTCCACAGGAACACATGTCCGAATCTTGAGAGATAGTCGATGAATGTAATGAAGTATCAAGAACCAACCTTGGCATTTGTAGATATAAGACCATATATATCATCATGTATCTGTCCCAAGAGTTCACTAACTCTTTCTCTGTTTCCAGTAAACGGAGTATAGGTCATTTTATCTTTGAGACAAGACTAGAAAGTATCATAAGATGAAAATTCAAACAGATTCTCATATTCATCCTTATGTAACTTAGCTGGTCGTGTTGCATTTATATGACCTAGTCTACAATGCCTCAAGGAGGATTCGTTCATTTCTGAACTACTCCTCTTGTGTGTGTTCTGCGTACTTTGAACTGTGGTTTGACTTAGAACGTATATATTATTATATAACGTGCCTGATCCAATCAACTCTTGATTCAGGAAAATATTCATAACATTATCCTCCTATATATAATTATATCCTTCTTTAACTCATTAAAGAAACCGATATAATGTTGTATATCAGGTTCGGTATGTAATAACATTCGTTCAGAATCAATGTATTAATACAAGGTGATATCTGCCAACTAATTTGGCTGCAACAATTACACCATTCTCTAACACTTAGAGACATATCACCTATTCTCAGTTCTCTACCTTTCTGTAGCCCAGGTAACATCTTACATATACGGGATCCTGATCTGGTATCACATACCCAGGATGTAGAGGATAAAAAGGAACAGTTTTCGGTAATGAACATACCGAAGAATATGCAACAACATGTACTTTCTTCGATTGGATGGCATGGGAATCCGGATATTCCCCTATTTCTTGCTCGGACTTATAACAGTTATAAGATAGAGCGGAACCAACGTTCCCTAGCTCAGTATAATAAGTGGGTTCGGTCAATGCATCCATTTTATTATCTTGATTAAGGCGTGACATGGTCGCTACCAAGAGAGATAGAAAAGAAAACACTCTGCGTACGCTCTTGCATGTTTAGATTGGTTATTATTTTATCTAATCAGGATGGCTCCCACTGTTTTAGTCAAATCTTCCTTCAAACCCTAAAATGAAAGACTAGCCGGGATTAATTACACCGTACAAGTTCGCCAATCTTTCGGCCAGGACAGTGTCGGTACTTTGAGGGAGGTTCCCCGTGCTTTCGTACGGACCTAATTAAAATAAACCTCGTTTTCCCTGGGGCGTAACCCGTTAACACCTTTCTAGACACCTACTTGATTGGCTAATTTTCATGTGTAAAACTCTCTCAGGAGTAACTCTTACTCGCAGTAGGTATCAGGATCCAACTATCTCATAGAAGGTATGTAATCTCATTGCAAATTTCAACACTTGAAATTCCTGATAATATTTTTACCCATAGTGTCCTATGACCTTGACGCAGGCCAAACAACCCATAGTCCGCTAGTCAAGTTCAACCCGTGCATTTCATGATTGAATTAAACCCATCCGCACGACCCTTGACGCAGGCCAAACTACGCCGTATGAATACCCTAATCCAATCGCATCGTATGCAGCAGATAAGCACTAGTTAGCTATCGTACACTACGCCTTGACACAAGCCAAACTACCGCAGCACGAATACTAAGTAGTACTTATCTGAATTGACGGAGGGATACGCAGGTTTTTAAGAAAACCATGAGCGTAATGAACTTTATATCGTTGTAGAATCGAGTGATTTATAAAAGGAGTGTTTTTGAGGATTTTACTAGTTTCGCTAAAGAGGTCACTCCCGGTGAAGGGATCTCGGCTCTTTCCTCATCGAATGAGGTGCAAGATATTTCACAAATACCACTATGCAAAGAAAAAACTATAGAAGCATTCAAAAGACAATCCGAGTTTGTAGCATCTGCTAGTTTCGCTTAAGAGGTCACTCCCGGTGAAGGGATCTCGGCTCTTTTCTTATCGAATAAGGTGTTGGATATTCTATAAGGAATACTGCTATGCAAAACAAGAACTAGAGCTACCAGTTTTTAAAACAAGTTTCTACAACATCTTTAGGTTTCTTTTTCTTTCTTTCATTAATTTCATTAATGAATTCCCATCATTATATGCTTCCTAAGCATCACATATGAAACAAAAGCAGCAATATTAATTATATCTCATATATATAATAGAGGCATTCGTCTGAACATACCACAGTGATCACATCACAGAGCAGTAGAAGATAACATATGAAATATTGGATATATTAGGATTTCCGTGTTTTAAATTAAGCCAGTATAAAATATGGATTCCACGGTCGCGATGAATAGCCAAACCCACATCCGTAGACCCCTACAAGAGCGGCAAGCAACCCTCCCAATTCTAGAGTTAGGAGACCTGGTCTCGACTCCTCGAGATGGTCTCCCACTAGACCCTAGAACCCGGTTACTTGTGCTCCCCGCTTTGGGTCTATCCTAATGCGGAAAAGTAAATAATATACATCAATGGTGACATCATTCTCAACCCAGAAGTGCCCCAATAAAAGAATATTACATACAAGATTTTACATGAATGAAAATGAAAAACTCTCATCTCACATAAAACCCCCGGCTATTCAAAACACGACGATCCAATATAACATATCACAACAACATATAACATCACATGTCATCAACGTAAGTAAATATGCGTATCCTAGTTGTCATTAACATATAGCACCGAAACTGGCGATATACCACATATTACACTTACGGTCGCAGAAAAAAAAGTGAAAAACTACAACAGTTGGAATCCGCAGCCATCTTAGACATCATAAACCCAATATATCACATATATTGGATTTCATGCCTAACCAAATGAATTCCTTAGACATCACATGCCTAACAATTATAAACCCCGCATTTTAGTCTCGATATTGAAAACACTTTCCAATAATCTGTTAGGTAATTCAACGAGATTCCCGATAACCTGATCGAATGCTCGTCGGAAACTTTAGTAGACGGCCGCACCCCCCGATGCCGTCGACGAAGTGCACTAAAGCGGAACACCGCTGCCGCGAGCACCCGAATGGATGCTTTTGGCGACGGGGTTCTCCTACAGTCACTTGGTCGGGGATATGGGGTGTGGCTATCTAATAAGGTTACCCGGCGAGTATCCGCGTACACTACGTAATTGCGACAGACTTTTGATCCACATCAAAATTTCGTGGCAACCGATCAAATGAGACTAAACTGCTAGATTTATAAAATTCATACTAGTTATCTCATAACTATTTGAGGATTCCAAATATTGTATCACAATTACAGATAGTTAGACGAAGTTAAACTTTTCGATCGAATAAACAAACACCCAAAATTTTCCGTGAAGCTCAACACTTGAGCGGAGTTCAAAAAGTACCTAGAAATATGCCACAGCTCCTATGAACCAGCCGTAGAAGGGTCAACCAATGCCTCACATGTGGCACCGCTGAACTACCATAAACCCTAGGGTTTGGTGCCGGTTCTGACGGCCACATAATCGAGTTAAGATTTCATTCTTCTAGAGGGTCCACAGAATCGCTTGCAAGTTTTTCTGAAAATTTTAAACTCGGAAAAAATCCAACTCTTGAAAAATTTCCAGCGGGGGAAAATTGGGTTATTGGTATCCGTTTGAACTTTTTAATATCGTCTAAATAACCCGAATACATGTTAGAATTATGATTAAGAAACACTCCGAATTGTTTTTGCAGAAAGTTAACATCACATGAAAATTTAGCAAAAACAAACAGCACCTGAAACACCAAAACCCAGAGACTAGAACACAGAAGAAATTTGAAGCCAAATGCCCATCAAAAAACCGAGGAGGCCGGATTTTCCATGCATGTGGCCAGCCCAATTTGCACAAAACCCCTTCAAATTTTCTCTGTGTTCATATCATATCTGATACAACATTCTGCAGTTATTTAAAAAAATTTTTAAAGACTTTTTAAATTCGACAGAAACTAAGTTTTCATATCGAGTGTTTTGGAGTAGTTTCGGTTTCGTAATCCTAGCAAACATCGTCTAATTTTCTAGCATGGATCTGATACCACTACAGGGTTGCTTAGCACTGCAGCAAGTTTTCGGGAGGCATCATCCATGCCATATTTAAAAATTTTCCTTTCTAGTAAACCCTAACCCTAGAATCGCTACTACAAAATCCGACGAAACATTATGCAAACACTTTATATCTAAAGTGAACAAGGAATACAACCTTTGTTGACCAGTCCTTCACTTCAATAGCTCCGTATAGTAGTGTCACGACCCGAAAGTACGGAACGTGACCGGCACTTAGATTACGAAGCGTCTAGAGGCGCCACGTAACCTAAGTAAGCCGAAGCCCAGAAATCTAAACCATGAAAAAGAAGAAGCAGTAAAAGAAAACAAGTATAAAATCATCAGCAAATTTTACCAAAAATTTCGGCAGAGTCTCCTCTGTAAAAACTGGCCCCCAAACGGGTACAACAAGTATAATATACATAAACAATAAAAAGCATCCCCAAACGGGAGCTAGCATCAACGCCAACAGGCGGAAACAACCACAGCAAGCACAATAATATACAACGCCAATAGGCGAGGCTCAAAACTCAAAAGAAAACAAAACCACCAGATCTGAATAATACATGCGCGACTCTAAGGTCAAAATAAAAGACTGGTCCTATAAACTTATCAAGTAATACAAATATGGTTGATGGAGCTTACTAGATACAAATGAATGAATAAAAGTATAATGGTGGTTCGGATACAAGTGAACCAACCTACCATGCAAATCACCCTGAAGAAAAGATGTGCCAACAAGCTGCCACGGAAACCTGTACATCGAACCTGTAAAGAATTTGGCACAACGGGGGTAAGTTGCCAACTCGTGACTAGAAGACATCTACGAAAAGAAATCGAATGCACGACGCTATCCTAGGTCATAATAATACACTACTATATCCCAAACATCTAGTAATAGCAGGGTAATACTACGTGTAAGTGCAACTACTCCGTGTCGTGTCAGTACCTCATATAATACTATGTCATATGAATGAAATGCATGCACCATAAATGTAAAGTAACAAATCCTGAAATCCAGATATATATGTATAAGAAATCTTTAGCTGTTATCATAGTAGAATGTGTATAAGAATCTGAAATCTCAATAATGAAATCCATGGAAATCCGTGTCAGACATCGACACAACACATGTAATCTCAAGTCTCAATATCTCGGGCTCCGTCAGTCCGGATCGGCCCATATCATCAAATCTCACGACAACGGTCGGTATCCTCCGGATATCCGCCGCGCCAGACATCACCGGTAGGTAGCCTTCCCCTGCCAGGCTCATCGTCTACAACTCGATCTTCTTGCCCCGGGGTACCATACCGGGCCCACCATGTACCCGAGACGGTTCATCCACTCCTCGATCGGGTCTCGAAATCCAACAGAAAACATGAAATCTCATGGTGGACGACACATACATCACGAGAAAACCGCATCTTATTTTAAAAAGAGAAGAGGAGAGAGAGAGAAGTTTTATATATTTTTGCGGTTTTTCCCAAAAATCCAGAAATCTCATAGAAATCCAAATCTCAAAATCATGAGTAAGCATATGATAAGTGTCGGCATATGCCCATACTACTGCATGATAACATGAAAATATGAATGCATGAATGTCTAAGCAATAAATATCATGTCTGTACTAATGTCAGAGAATAATCACAATATTATAGCGGTCTAGTTGTTAACTGATTCTATCCATAAAAGTCAATATGATCTAAAGTGTACGTGACATAGCAATTACCGATGATGATGTGTGTGAGCCGGCAAATAAGTGTGCGTGGAATATGCGCATCATCGGTAATAGTGCTGGTGTCCTAACAGGTAAAGTTTATACTGATTATAGCAACATCTAAAAGAACATGCACCATGATAATTACAGTATGAATGTAAATACAGATGTGCATTATCCACCCCTCTGCGAGATACGAGTACAACTACCACTATGTGAGTCGAACCTAAACCAGTGTCCATCTAACATCCTAAGGAACTAAACCTAATAGACTAGTCAGTAAGAAACTAGAGTCTATCTGAGGTCTGAATCAATATCTCTAATAGTCGGCGATCCCGCCTCAATAGCGTCATGTACGTAGTACGGCTTCCTCGAATCAAGAGTGCGGATCAATCGTCAAATCTAAACCTCGTACGGTAAAATCCATCGTACGGCATCCCAATATCGGGGTACGGTCAAGTATCTCCTAGGTGTCTCCTCATTCGTATAATGTCATCATCAGCACATCTCATGATCAAGGTGTTAAACTGTGATCGCATACATCAATCATATATCATTGCCATCATGATAAGCATCATTAGTTTATCCTCAGAAATATCATGTCATATGTATCATATTGTGACTAGGTCATACTTATATGATATCGGCATCAGGTCACACCAATATAATGTCGTAATCAAGTTATACATATATCATATCATGATCAGTCACAAGTTACAGTCCGGGTACTATTCTAGCGTCCCATGTACATCAATATCACCACCACTCTTTATAATTTATATATTCATGTTCATTATCTCATTCTCTAATGATCCGCTAACACTTTAATACGACTGTATAGTCAAGAATCACGGCATCAAGCCCAGTTATACTGCTTCATCATGCCTCAAATATCATATCACATCAATGAATCCCATATACGTGTTGTATATATATATACACCTATACCTAGTTTTATATACATATACACATATACGTATACTCCATGTCGAGTTTTAGTGTGTGCGTGTGTGTTTCTATCAGAAACCTACGAACCTTTTCCAAAGTATTCATCCTCAGGTATGGTTTTCCTAAATCAGTCTAGTCCCGCCTAGGGTCATTACTAGGGTCCTGCTCAGTAAGAATCTAGGGTCACATCGGGTTTCCTAATGTCAATAAATACTATTCCTATTCTACGTTACGGGGGTGCTAAACGCCATCCACCCGACTTCCCCCCGTAGATATGCATCTACTCACCTGGTCCATGTCTGCCGACGACGGTGTCGCCGTCCTCCTCTTCATCACCCGCAGTCCACTTGAAGGGTACCTAAACGCAAACATATAAATATTATCGTAAACCGAATCACATACGAAAGTCAAACGATTTAAAGGAGCAAGCATAGGTTAAAACCTATGTCTCGTCCACGCAAAAGAACCAAATACCGCTCGATATCGGCGTACAAACTCCGATGGATCGAGATAACATCATCAAACAACTTGTAGTTTTAAAACACATTACTTATACCATAAAACACGATTAAATCCATCGAAACCCTAAAATCCATCAAACCGTCCAATTTCGTAAAACCCGAAATTGCCAATTTACCGTTTTTCATCAAAACTTGACATTTAAATGAAACCAATAGTTATAAAACTCATTATATAGTATAACTAGACTATATAAACCGTTACTATATTTTTATTACACAAATTTATATTAATTTGAAATTTCTAGTTTGCAACATTTAACAATTTTCAACATTTTTCAAGCAAAGCACCACAATTCTACCACAAAACATGATTTGCATGAATTAATGTATTAAACCACAATTCATAATGATAATGATTCAATGAAACTATAAATTATATTTTTAATCACATTTATTTAGAAATTCCTAAAATCTAGTTTACAAAATAATAGCATTTTATTACTATTTTTCCAATTATCAAAGTAATCTAGTGATCAAACTAAGTTTTTCATTCAATTAATGTGCTAATATTCTCATTAAAACTACCATATAATGATAGCAACTTAAATTGGAATTTTATATTACCCACAAACACATTTTAGAAAAATCTAGTTAGCTAATTTCCTTATTTAAAACAATTTTAAATGAAAATTTTACAATTTAACAACCATGCAATATTTTCCGATTCTAAAAGTGTTAAACTAACTATTATAACCCTAATTAATTATTAAAAACCCTAACTTGTATTTACAACCCTAACTTGCATTTTTTTAGAAAAAACATAGAATTAATTCATTAAATCTAATTAAGCTTAAATGATCATCTAATAACAATAAATCAAAAGAAAGAAAATTATACCTCCAAAATGTGAAGTCCAAACAAAAAATGAGCCTCCAAAATACATGCTTTCCCACTCCAAAATCCATATAAAAAAGGGTAGAGAATAAAGGGTATGAATAGATTAGGATTTTGTGTATTTTTTGTTGAATTTTTGATGTATTTTGATGGATTTTTGTGCAAAAATGAGGTGGGAAATGGGGGGGCAGCCATGGGGGGGTTGTGGCCGGCCTTGAGGGAGTGAGGGAGAGAAAGAAATGATTAAGGAAAAGTGTAGAAGTTTCAAGAGAAGAAATATCACTTAAAGGTGTTTTCATGGTTTATTTAATTATTTATTTATTTGTTTACTATAGCAACTCAAGAAAGCTCTAGAAAATAGGAAAAATTTGCAAATAAATTTTGAATGATACACACTAATTTCTAACATGCCATGGTTCATTTTTACAAATTAAAACCATTTAAATTTGTAATTTACACTAATTTAGTGTAAAAATAAAGCTTATGTTAATATTTAAAATAATTAATTTAGGAAAAATCTTTTATTAAACTAAAAATTTATAAGTGGCTAAATAAACACCATTTACTAGTAATTTCATAATTAAAATAGATATATTAAAAATTATAATGAAAACAATCACGGTTTGGTTTTACGAAAAATACATTTTACTTTACCGAAAATCCTAAAATTCACTTAAACACTTTTATTCCTTTAATTATTTATTTAATTATTTATTTAATTATTTTTAAAACGTTACAAGTAGTCCCTTCACTGCGATCACGAACTCCCAGACTCTAGAGAGGCTCCCATGAAAAAACGAGCAAGCTTGCATCGAAGTCTTCGAGGCCGAAGATGATCTACGTCGAGGAGATACTAACCCAAGCTACCCCTTCACTAATTATGGAATTAGTGAAGCAAACGCCGTATACTAAATGGCAAGTAGTAGAGGATGATGAAGTAAGAATTTTTCTTATTTTAGTTTTCATTTTCTCACTCAATTCCATCACTTGATCAAAAGCTAGTGAGCTTTCAAGAGGAAGATGAAGATGAAAATGATGAAGTGATGAATGAATAATTCATGTGAGGTTAGAAATGCAACCATGGTGAGTTAATGTCATGCTTAACCCTTGTAGAGACTAAACCATAGCTAAGGATTGGGTTAACAAATATCTTAAGCTAGACAAAAAAGTTGACTTGGTCAATGAAACCTACAAGCTTCTACAAGCTTTGAACCATGACTCATTATCCAAGTGTTTGAATTACTTAAAACAAATAAAACCCTAACTTTAACCTAACATGGTATGAGTCTCACACTAACATGTTGCATGTGTAACCTAGCATGACACAACAATATATATCACATATATATTTTGTGTGCAAAGAAAACAATTAACATATATTATATATATGTTAAGTGTATCAAATTTGAGAATAAGAAAAGTTTTAAGTGAGCTAATATTAGTTAATGTAATTTAACATATCAAATATATAATTCTACATTAAATTATTAAATCAACACTTGATTTAATAATCCGTCTATAGTGTGTATAACTGACTAATATCAAATGCAACAACTTATCGAATCAACACTTGATCCGATAACCTGGCTATATCACATATAACCGACCAATGTCACAAGTCGCGAGAATAGAATGCGGTATCATATATCGCATTAATTTTGGTCCCGCACATATCACATATGTGCTCCTACTCCGTTTCGCTTGAGCCAGGAAACCTCTGTGTAGGACTCTAAAGACTCATCAATACACAGGCAGTAGGTGATGATCATATCAAACACCCAAAAGCCGCAAGCGGTCTGCTAAACGCAATGGCCACCTGGGTATTGAGCGATCAGAAGATCAATAAGCAAGCCTGCTCGTACTCCTGCGAATCCACTCAGTAACACTACCGTACAGTCCGGTCTCTTCGTATGATATGTCGCATATCACAGTCTGGGGGTGGTATAACGTCATACTTCAATAGCCTGATAAGTCATGCCGATGCAAGGTCCATAACTGTTCGAGAAACTACTGATAACACTTACTAGTAAATCTGAGCAACCCTGGCCATGGATTTCCTGTTATGGACAATCAAGCATAGCGCAACATCAACTCCCAATACCGGGAGAGACGAAACCCCTCCTATCGCTCATTGCCTCCATGTGACTCGGGACTGTACCCAAAAACCACCTTTTTGCATGATCTCTTGACCGTGGTATGGTGGAAATCAAAGCACAGTAGGAATCACACAAGAATCTATGATGATCTCGGGTCTACAGACTAACCTATACCGGTGTCACCAAAGAACTGCTATCTGACGATAGGTATAATACCATCTAGGAGTTCTCGGCGAGTCCGTTCAGTGTACCCAGTCTCCACTGAGCATCCGTATACCTTCTCTGATGTCAAACACCAATGGATATGGGATCATCCATCACCCATCACATGGGTCGAGAAGCGTATACTCTAGTCTACTGTGGAGTATCGATGCCCTGTCTCGATACTCCCACGACTAGGAGCATTTGAAGGATGTTCTTACCGACTACCATGTCCCCACTAGTATAATCTACATCATAGTCCTGATAGTCAAGTACTCATCCTAAGGGCTTTATCAACATGTAATAGAGAGACAATATGTGTACATGTTAAGATAAAGAGCAACCAGATAGTATACTATCATGTCGAGTATGAAAGTCCTCCCTATATATGTCCAAGCATCCACTAGAATATACATCGCATGTACAGTAATGGCCTCTAGGGCATATATATAACTAACAACATTCACTGACGATCTCTCTAGATACGGACATGTGTTATTGATGAAACACAAGTCTGAACCTTTTGAGAAATTCAAAGAATATAAGCACGAAGTCGAGAACCAAACGGGTAAAAGTATTAAAATCCTTCTATCTGATCGGGGAGGAGAATACTTGAGCACGGAATTCCATGACTATCTAAAAGAGAATGGGATTCTCTCTCAGCTTACTCCTCCGTATACACCACAGCACAACGGTGTATCAGAACGGAGGAACCGCACCTTATTAGATATGGTGCGCTCTATGATGAGCACCGCTGAGTTACCTATTTCCTTTTGGGGTTATGCGCCTGAGACAGCTGCATACCTATTGAATCAAGTTCCATCTAAATCTGTACCTACCACATCATATGAGATATGGAGTAGGAAGAGACCATATTTTAAACGAGTTAAGATATGGGGTTGTCCGGCTTATGTCAAAAGGCAAAATCCGGACAAACACGAGACACGGTCAGTTCTTTGCAAGTTTATGGGATATCCAAAGAATTCACAAGGATATATTTTCTACTACGCTGAGGAGAAAAAAGTGTTTGTTTCTCAATACGCCACCTTTTTAGAAAAGGAATTTCTTGTAAAAGAAATTTATGGCAAAGAGGTAAAGCTGGAAGAAGTTCCAGTAGCACAAACTACAACTGATGATTTAGTGGAACCAGAGGATTCGATATCTCCCAACGAACTTCAGCCTCTCCATCGATCTAGTAGGGTTCCTCATCCACCTGAGAGATACTACGGTTTTCTCGTAGACGGTGGGAGTGAGGATTGCATTATGGAAGATGATGACCCAACTAGCTTCGAGCAGGCCATCACGAGTAGGGACTCTGTGAAATGGTTGGATCCAATGCGATCTGAGATGGAATCCATGTACACCAACAAAGTATGGACTTTGGAAGTTGCTCCTGAAGGGGTAAAACCCATCGGGTGCAAATGGATCTTTAAGAAGAAACTTGGTGTAGATGGAAAAGTTGAGACTTTCAAAGCTAGACTTGTTGCAAAAGGTTTTCGTCAACGACTAGGTGTGGACTATGATGAAACCTTTTCTCCAGTGGCTATGCTTAAGTCCATCCGGATCCTACTTGCCATAGCTGCATACATGACTACGAAATCTGGCAAATGGATGTTAAGACCGCCTTTCTAAATGGTGATTTAGAAGAGAGCGTGTACATGACTCGGCCAGAGCGCTTCATGGACACTGGGAGCAGCAGGAAGGTGTGCAAGCTGCTTAAATCCATATACGGGTTGAAGCAGGTATCGCGGAGTTGGAACATCTGTTTTGATGTCGTAGTCAAAGAGTTTGATTTCGTCAAAAACGTAGATGAACCTTGTATATACAAGAAGGTAGCAGAGAGTAAGGTTGTCTTCTTCGTATTGTACGTAGATGACATACTCTTGATAGGAAATGACATTCCTATGCTGCAATCGGTCAAGCTTTTCTTATCACAAAGATTCTCAATGAAAGATCTAGGTGATACCTCCTACATCTTGGGGATTAAGATCTATAGAGATAGATCTAAACGGATACTGGAATTGTCCCCATCTAGGCACATTGACACCATACTAAAGAGGTTTAGTATGGAAGAATCCAAGCTTGGGTTTTTACCCACGATCTCAGGTCTCACTCTCTCCAAAAAGATGTCTCCTAAGACTGATTTGGAGAGAGCTCGCATGCAAGGGATACCCTATGCTTCGACGGTAGGCTCTATCATGTACGCGATGCTATGTACCAGACCCGATGTAGCATACTCACCAAGTGTATGTAGGGTTCCTAGGCACTCAAAGGAGGTCTCACAAGGCATCAACCATGCCAATTTCAAAATTTTACGGTGCCGAGAAACCCTAGACTAGATCGTTAACTAGAATTTTAGGCGAAACAAATGCGAATAGTTAACAACTTAACTAAAAGAACGGAAATACAACCTTTGTAGATCCGGTCCTCCATATCCATAGCTCCGCAATGAAGTCTCCTCGCTGTCCAAATCGAATCCCGGGCTCTAGCGTCGACTTCATCGGAAAAATGGGCGGGCTAGGTCATCGACTACGATGCGGAAGATGATCTACGTCGGGGCATCACAAGATCAAGCTCCCACTTCACCAAGTCATGAAACTTGTGAAGAAAACCCCCTATACTACTTGGAAAGAGGTAGAGGATGATGAAATAGGAGGTGGGTTCACTTTAGAATTGGATTTCTCACTCAATTGCTCAAGTTTCCATTGATGAAGCAAGCTTTCTTCATCTTTGAAGAAGAAGAAGATCAAGATGATTATGATAAGAATCTCTCAAAAAGAAAATAAAATGAATACTTATCATAATCAAACCATGGTCAAGTGTAGAGAATGAACTAGGGTTAAGTGGAATGGTTAGGGTTAAGCATGAGACAAAATGGTCACTTAGTCAAAGCTTCATGAAGCTTCAATATACAAACAAACAAAGCCACCATTTTCCCTTTTTCTTTTCCAAAATAAAATAAATGAAATAAATAAATAAATAAATGAATAAGAAAATGAAAACCCTAACCATTACACAACCATGGTTTAATCTTTACACAAACCCTAGTGAGCATGTATCATCAAACATGATACAAACTTGTGTACAAAAATATATCACATATACAATGTGCACAATCCAAGTGAGAAAATCCATTTAAAGTGAACCAACACTAGTTAATGCAAAGTAATATATCAAATATATAATTATGCATTAAATCATTAAATCAACACTTGATTTAACGATCTGGTCATATCGCATATAACCGACTAATATTCAATGTATCGGCTTATCGAATCAATCCTTGATTCGATAACTAGGTTATATCGCATACAACCATTCGATACATTCGTCGCGAGAATGAAATACTATATCACATACACGCATTATTCTCGGTCCCGCACATATCTCATATGCGCTCCTATTTCGTTTCCCTTGAGCCAGGAAACCTCTGTGTAGGACTCTAAAGACTCGTCAATACGCCGGCAGCAGATGATGATCATATCAATCACCCACAAGCCGCAAGCGGTCTGCTAAACGTAACGGCCACCCGGGTATTGAGCGATCAGAAGATCGACGAGCAAGCCCGCTCACACTCCTGTGAATCCAACCAGTAACACTTACCGTACATTCCGGTCTCGTCGTCTGATATGTCGCATATCTCGCCTAGGGGTGGTAATCGTCAGACCCCAATAGCTCGATAAGTCGTGTCGATATGAGGTCTATAACAATTCGAGAAACTACAGGTAACACTTACCAGTAAATCTCAGCAACCCTGGCCAGGGATTTCCGGTTATAGCCAATCGAACACAGCGCAACAGCAACTCCCTATACCGGGAGAGACGAATCCCCTCCTATCGCTCATTGCCTCCATGTGATTCGGGACTGTACCCAAAAACCACCGTTTTGCACGCCCTCTTGGACGTGGTAAGGTGGAAATCAAAGCACAGTGGGAACCACACAAGACTCTATGACGATCTCGGGTCAACAGACTACTCTGTACCAGTGTCACCAGAGAACTGCCATCTGACGTAAGGTATAATACCATCTGTGAGTTCTCGGCGAGTCCGTCCAGTGTACCCAGTCTCCACTGATCACCCGTATATCATCTCTGATGTCAAACACCAATGGATATGGGATCATCCATCTCCCATCTGTATGGGTCGAGAAGGTATACGCTAGTCTACTCTGGTATATCGATGCCCCGTCTCGATACACCCACGACTAGGGACCTTGAAGGATGTACTTATGGACTACCAAGTCCCCATTAGTATGATCTGCATCATAGTCCAGGTAGTCAAGTACACATCCTAAGGGCTTTACCAACATGTAACAGAGAGACAATCAGTATACACGTTAAGGTAAAGAGTAACCAGATAGCATACTATCATGTCGAGCAAGAAAGTCCTCCCTATATATGTCCCAGCATCCACTACAATATACATCCAATGTACAGTAATGGCCTCTAGGGCATACATATAACTAACAGTGTAGTGAGTAGGAATCAAGCAGATCTAGGAGAGAGTCACTGGACAGCAGTGAAGAGCATTCTTAAGTACTTAAGAAGGACTAAAGAGATGCTCTTGGTGTATGGTAACGGAGAATTCCAAGTGGAGTCCTTTACTAATTCGAGCTTCCAGAGTGATAAGGACGACTCTAAGTCGGTCTCGGAATTTGTCTTTACCCTCAATGGAGAGGCGCTTTGCTGGAAGAGTTCCAAGCAGGAAACCGTGGCAGACTCGACGATGGAGGCTGAATACATCGCTGCCAACGATGCTGCCAAAGAGGCTATCTGGATGAATAAGTTCATAACTGAACTTGGTGTGGTTCTGACCATTGAGCATCCAATACCTTTGTATTGCGATAACAATGGAGCAGTGGTGTTAGCCAAGGAACCCAGGTCCCATCAGCGATTCAGGCATATTCTGAGGTGGTATCACCTGATCCGGGAGATAGTTGATCGCCGGGAGATCGAAGTCAGGAGAGTTGACACGAAGGACAACACAGCGGATCCACTCACGAAGGCCATACCCCAGATACAATTTGAGAGACTCTTCAGGATGTTGGGTATGAGATACTACAACAACTGGCCTTAGTGCAAGTGGGAGATTGTTAGTTATGTATATGCCCTAGAGGCCATTATTGTACATGTGATGTATATTATAGTGGATGCTTGGATATATATAAAGAGGACCTTCTTGCTCGACATGATAGTATGCTATCTGGTTGCTCTTTATCTTAACATATAGATTAGTATTGTGATACTGTCTTACTCTCACATGTTGATAAAGCCCTTAAGATGTGTACTTGACTACCAGGACTATGATGGAGATCATACTAGTGGGGCCAGGGTAGTCCATAAGTACATCCTTTAATTGTCATAGTCGAGGGTGTATCGAGACAGGGTATCGATACTTCAGAGTAGACTAGCGTATACGCTTCTTGACCCATATGATGGGAGATGGATGATCCCATATCCTTTGGTGTTTGACATCAAAGATGGTATACGGGTGCTCAGTGGAGACTGGTACACTGAATGGACTCGCCGAGAACTCCTAGTTGGTATTATACCTATCATAAGATAGCAGTTCTCTGGTGACACTGGTACAGATTAGTCTGTAGATCCGAGATCGTCATAGAGTCTTGTGTGATTCCCACTGTGCTTTGATTTCCACCTTACCGCGTTCAAGAGAACGTGTAAAACGGTGGCTTTTAGGTACAATCCCGAATCACATGGAGGCAATGAGCGATAGGAGAGGATACGTCTCTCCTGATATTAGGGGTTGATGTTGCGCTGTGCTCGATTGGCCATAACTGGAAGTCCCTGGCCAGGGCTGCTACGGAGATTTACTGGTAAGTGTTATCAGAAGTTTCTCGACCCGTTATGAGCCTCACATTGTCATGACTTATCGGTTATTGGGGTCTGACGTTCACCACCCCTAGACTAGGTATGTGACATATCAGACAGACAGACCGGACTGTATGGTAGTGTTACTGACAGGCTTTTGCTGGAGAAAGAGCAGGCTTGCTTGTTGATCTTCTGATCGCTCAAAACCTGGGTAGCTGTTACATTCATCTAGTATCGCTGACGGCTTGTAGGTGCTTGATGTGATCATCACCTACTGCCGGCGTATTGACGAGTCTTTAGAGTCCTACACAGAGGTTTCACTGGCCCAGGTAAAACGAGGTAGGAGCACATATGTGATATGTATGGGACCGAGAATAATACGAGTACATGATACCGTATTCTATTCTCGCGATTTTTTCATATCAGTCGATTATACGTGATATAGCCGGGTCATCGAATCAAGTGTTGATTCGATAGGTTGATACAAATAATATTAGTCGGTCATATGATATATAGCCGGATTATTAAATCAAGAGTTGATTTAATGATTTAATGTATAATTATATATTTGATATATTAATTTACATTAACTAATATTAGCTCACTTAAGTATTTCTTTTTCTCACATATGCACACTTAATATATATATGATATATATTAATTGTGTTTTATTTTTTGTATCATGGTTGATGGTACATGCAACATGGGTGTATGAGACTTACACCATGATAAAGATAATGAAGGATTTATTTATTTAGTGTAAATCAATTATTAGTTGGATATTGTTCTCATGGCATGAAGCTTGTAGAAACTTGGAGATCCATTGACTAGTCCATTAGTTTTGTCTTATACTAGATATTTGTTAACCCAACCATTATCTAAACTCACGGTTAAGTCTCTACATGAGAGATATTAGATATTTTCTCACTCATGGTTGCCATTTACTCTCTCATCTATTATTTGCTTCTTCTTCCTCAAAGCTCAAGAGAGCTCTCTAAGTTTTCATGAGAGGTGATAAAATAGTGAGAAAATTAATTCTAAAGTGAGCAAAAATCCTATTTCATCATCCTCTACTAGATTAGCACATTAGTATTGGGTGTTATCTTCACTTATCCCACATTAGTGAAGAGGGTAACTTGGGTTAGTGTCTCCTCGACGTAGATCATCTTTGGCCTCGAAGACTTTGTGCAAGCTCATTCTTTTCACCTTGTGGAGCCGTTCAAGAGTCCGCAAGATCACTACTTGGAGCGAAAGGACTACTACAAGGAGCTATTGAAGTGAAGGACCGGTCTACAAAGGTTGTATTCCTAGTTCACTTAGTTGTAAAGTAGTTTACACATTGTTTCGTCTAAATCTTTAGTTAAGATTCTAGGGTTAGTATTGTTAAGCATAGTAAATTTTTGAAAATGGCATGGACGATACCTCCCGAAACCTTGCTGCCGTGCCAAGCAATCCTACATGAAAAATATGCATACCAATACGCCAGGAAGCCTGAAGTATGGCTTTTCGAGTTGTTGTTCTTTTCTGATCAAATACGCTTGCCGGATTTCAATCGCAAGTAAATGACTGCCCATCTTCAGTGCAAGCTCGTCTTCAGAAACAACCGAGATGGGCTGTTTGAGAGCCCGTTCTTCTTCCATTCACAGAGGACCCATGTGTACCCTACGTAATAATGGGTTAACGCCATAGAATACAACGGGGGGAAGGATTTCTTCGGGGGGGGCACGTTTTCAGTCTCATCTCGTGAGCGCCTTAAAGCCTCAGCCAACTGCACGGCCTCCTTAGCAGACAAACCAAGAAAAAGAAGACTGTCGTCCAACTCCTGTGTAGATATCGGCTTGTCCTGAATAAAGGGCTCGGATTCAAGCAAAGTGTCGAGTAGGCCGGCAACCGATTTCTTTCTCCTTTTAGAGTATGTGCTAACGCTAGCAGAGGAGTGCTTCCTCCCCTTTGGTGCTTTGGCACGGTTCTGCCCAACTTCGCCTTCAATATCACCCTTTGGTGACACCACCGCTGGTGCTTTATCAGGAACTTCCGCCTCGGCTCTAATACGCACCGGCATACCAGCAGTGTAAGAGGATGATTCTACTTCTGCGGATTTAGGGATAAGCACCGAACCGCTATCCCTCAGAAGAGGGCGAACCACCAATCGCGGCAGCAATGAGGCGCTGGTGACCTGAGCTAGAACATGAGCTTTACACTCGAAAAGCACCCGTCTCTCCTCTGCAATGACGGGGCCGACCCGATGGCGACACCAACCCTTGAAGGACCCCATAGGCCTCGGAAGATAGTCGGGCTCCGGGATCATGAAGAGGGAGCCAGTGTTTAACCGCATGAAATGGTGAATGACATTGCGAGTAACCTCTAGGGAGAGGGCAGGCTCAACTAAAAATGCCTTGAGAGGAATGCCCTAGTTATAGCCTATCTGCTGGGCGAAGCGATGCGGATTATACCGCATGAAGAGACCAGTGTCATTCTGGCGGAACACCAAATAACCCGGCCTGATTGAGTATAGATGCATAATCTTCTTAGGCTTTAAAGCTGGAATCCCATTCTTTGACAAATCAAACAATTGCTGAACGGGCCCTGCTGGAGCAGAGAGGACTCGATCGCTAAAAACCATTCCGCCTTCATTCGAGTATGGATTGAGCAGTACGCGGAGAGCCCCTAACTGGGTCGAATCAGGAGCGGAAGCATCAACCAACCTCATGATCTATGGGAAGGTATATGAATCATAAAAATCTGGCCGCCGGTGCGCAGTGAACGCTCCTAACACGTGCATCTTGATACACGACGTGAAGTAGTGGAGGGAGAAATTCACGGTATCCTCACCCGAGCTCAAAGTTTTAGCGGCAATGCTTAACCAGTGGTATAAATGTGATAATCTCGCAACACCAACATCTAATCGTGCCCCTTTAGATATGCGGTGAGCAGGGTAGAAGACGGAGGCTCTCATGAAACGTCAATGCATTGGCATGGCAAACCAGTCAAGCCAAAGACTGATAAAGCCGATAAAGAAAGTTTCTTCATCCATGCCAGGGGCCGCGATCTCATCGAAAGCTACGGCTGACGATTCTGGAATATAAAACTGCGGCAGGTCTTCCTCTCTGGCCGGCAGTTTCTTCAGCCCGAATCCAAAAGGGTCTTTAATTTTCGTGAATTTTGGAACCTTCTTGGATAAGACATCCTTGTTGGAGTTGTTTAGCACCCTCACTAGGTTTTAACAAACATCAAGTATGCAATTTTAAAAATTCTAGAGTGCTAATCAACTCGAACCAAGAATCGAACTAGAGGATTAGGGTTTAACTAACAAGTATCACAAACTAGTAGGTGTCTAACACTAAGAGAAAAGAAATACAACCTTTTGTGACCTCTCCTCCTTGTCTTTTGCTCCGTGTAGATGTCCTTGACTCCTTGGTTCCACTCGAAGCTTGAACACGTCCGCTTGAAGCCTTCGAAGTCCACGATGATCCACCACGGAGTTCCTTTCACTCAAGCTCCTTGCTTCACTTGACCTAAGTGGAAGTGATGCAAACAACCTATACAAGTGGGCTAGACTAGTATAGATTAATTAAATGGGTATTAATATCACTAAAAATCCTTTCTTTTTCTTTCTCTGTACCCACTAGAAAATGGTAGAGGACTTGGAGGAAGAAGGAGATGGAAATGGCTAAGCTTAAGCTTATGAAAAGATAAGCACAAGAATAATAATAGAGAGAGAGAGAGAGTCACACTCACTCTTAACCAAAGGCATGGAAAATATCTAGATATTTTAGTAATTGAGTTAGTGGAGGATTAGAAATCAAACCATGGTTACAAAGATATTTATAAGAAGTGTGTAGAAGCTAAATATCAACCATAGATTAATTTTCTAATTTCCATTAACCCAAAAAAATAAAATATCACAAATGTTACCATGTGAGTCTAGCATAGCCATCTCCAATGTATCATCAACCATGACACATGCACACATGTATGTGTGTGTGTATATATCCATATAAGCATACATACATGCATGCATACAAATAAAGAAATGAATCAATAATGAGCTAATGGTCACTTTATATTAAATCAACACTTGATTTAATAATCTGGTCATATCACATACGACCCGACCAATAGAAAACGTCAGATTAAAATACGGTATCATATACTCGTATTTAATCCAGCTTCCGCACATATCTCCATATACGCCCCACTTCATTTCGCTTGAGCTCGGAAACCTCTTTGTGGGACTCTAAGACTCGTCAATACACTAGCAGTAGTTAGTGATCATATCAGATACACACAAACCGTCAGCGGTACTAGCTGTATGTAACAGCTCCCAGGTATTAAGCGAACAAAAGATCAACAAGCGAACTTGTCCAAACTCCCGTAGAGCCAACCGGCAACACTTACCGTACAGTCTGATCTCTTCATCAGATATTTTGCATATTGAGTCTGGGGATGGTATCGTCGACCCCAATAACTCAATAAGTCATGCCGATGTGTGGCCTATAACAGATAGAGAAACTACTGATAACACTTATTAGTAAATCTCATCAGCCCTAGCTAGGGACTTTCAGTTATAGCCAATCGCACATAGCACAACTTTAACCCCCAATACCGAGAGAGACAAAACCCCTCCTATCGCTCATTGCCTCCATGTGTCTTAGGACTGTACCCAAAAACCACCTGTTTGCATGACTCGGTAGAGCCGTGGTAGGGTGGAAATCAAAGCATAGTGGGTGAACACACAAGACTCTATGACGATCTCGGGTCTACAGACTAACATGTACAAGTGTCACCTGAGAACTGCTATTCGACGATAAATATAATACCATATAGGAGTTCTCGGTGAGTCCGTTCAGTGTACCCAGTCTCCACTGAGCACCCGTATACAATCTTTGATGTCAAACACCAATGGATATGGGATCATCCATCACCCATCAAATGGGTCAAGAAACGTATACGCTAGTCTACTCTAGAATATCAATGCCCCATCTCGATACACCCACAATTAGGAACATTTAAGGATACACTTATAGACTAGTCATGCCCCACTAGTATGATCTGCATCATAGTCATAGTAGTCAAGCGGATATCCTAAGTGCTTTATTAACTTGTATCAAATGAATAGTATACACAATCAAGTGAACATGTTAAGATAAAGAGTAACCAGATAGCATACTATCATGTTGAGCGAGAAAGTCCTCTGTATATATATACATATCCAAGAATCCAATATCAAATAATGGCCTCTAGGGCATACATATATCCAACAATCCTCGTGGAGAAAGCAGGTAATGAAAGCGTCAAAAGTGACACCTTTCCCTTCCAATGTCACGAAAAGTTTTTTAAAGATACCCAGGGCCTTGATTAGACTTGGGTGCTTGTGATGAACGGCGTTCGCAGTCGTCAGGCCATCAAGCATAGCGGATACCGTAGCAAACACGTACTCATCAGGAGGCAGTAACTCTTCATAATGCTCTCTTCTGATCGGCAACCCTGAAATTTCACGAAACTCCTCCAGTGAGATCAAGACTTCACGATCCCCAATCAAGAACTTGTTTGTGGGAAGATTCCATTGGTTCAAGAAAGCCTTAACCCACCAGACGTGAGGGGTGTGATAATAGAATAATGACGCATACACTGCTTGGTACAATCCAACCTTCTGCAGCCGTGCGTGTTGAGCGGAGAGAATGTATCAAGCCCAAGAAAGGTAGCCCACTGGATGGCGTGGGGTAACACCTACCTATACACCTACCCCCAGGGTCGAGCTTCGCCCTGGCATATCCGACGCCGCAAGATATCAATGGCCATCGTAGGTTGATTAGGTATCCCAGTCGTCGATGGCTCAAGTTGGCCCGTGGGGGTCCAATTAACCGCTTCCACCGCATAAGCCATGTGCGGACGCTCTATCAATGACATCGAGCGGATAGGTTCTGTTGGCACTTCAAAAGTAAAGCTACGGCGGCCCCTGATGATATGACCGTACCATACCCCCATAAGAGAAGATTCGTATGGCCCTTATCATGCGCCCTAATTATCACCATAACTTTCTCGACCGATGGCGATTGCGGAAAAGCGACTTCTGAGCGAGTGTATGGAAAGTCAGGAAATGAGGCCATCATTCCTGAAATAAGAGGGGAAAGGAAAAATCCATTTAAAAAAAAATAATAATAAAAAATAATAATATAATATAAAATAAAATAAAACGTGATGTTTGTTTCACGGGACCACTGGCTGCAAAACCAATGGACCCCACAAAATCAATATGGCGGTTCACCAATGATGAGACAAGATAATCATTGTGAGAATCAAAAAGGATTCTCATTAAATAGACACTGGAGTTTAAACAACTCTTGGCATCCTCAAAGAAAAATGAGTTCTGTTAAAATATCCAACAAATTCAAATTTATGAAAATAAGGGTAAAACCCTAAAATGAAAATATACTTAAGAACACCAGGGAATAAAATTCCCAAAAGGCCCTCTTGATCTTTCAAAGCTAAGCTCTTTGATGAGAAATCAAATTCCTTTTAAGCAATGGAATTAAATTCCAGAAACCCCCATGATGGGAAACAAAAAAATGGAATTAAAATTCCAAAGATCCTCAAAGATCAGAGAAGAAACGCCCGATCTTCGAAGACATTAGGGTTTACTACACAAAAGATTATGTCTTTTTGGATCTCTAAGAGATCGGTTCCAGAAGAGAGCAAAGCTCTTGCCGTGAATTGAAAATCCAGAAAAAATTAGAGAAAAGGGGTTTCTTGTTCTTAAGGGATAAATGTTGTTTAAGATCTTTACCCAAAAGAGTTTTTTTAACAGGGTTTAACTTTGAAATTTCAACAGGCGGAGAACTGAGCTCTGAAAGGAGAATTAAATCTCAAGAGAAAGGCTAAGGAAGAAGACGAAGAAACAGTGGCCATCTCAAGAGCCAAGCCCTCATATTTATATGACATGATTGGAACGGTTCATTTCCCCGTTCCCCTAAGCAATCCAACGGCTGTAAAAGTGGACAGCGTTGCACTCACGTGCAAGCCACGTGAGAGCAACGCTGTGGGGGCATTTCTTTCCTTATAAAAAAAGAGAAGAAGAAGATGAAAGAAAGAAAGGAGGAAACTCCCCACTAAACAAGCCTTACATGTTAAACACATGAGCGCCTATATGCAAGGCTGCCATTCAAACTATAAAGAGGCTAAACAAACCTCACATGCCAACACGTTAGTGCCTATATGCAGGGCCTATAGGCGCTGCCATTAAAACTATAAGGAGGCAAAACAAGCATCATGTGCCAACACGTGAGCGCCTATAAATAGGCGCTGTAATTAAATTACAAGTAGGCTAAACAAGCCTCACGTGCCAACATGTGAGCGCCTATAAATAGGCGCTGTAATTAAACTACAAGTAGGCTAAACAAGCCTCATGTGCCAACACGTGAACGCCTATAAATAGGCGCTGCAATTAAACAACAGATAGGCTAAACAAAGCCTCACATGTTAAACACGTGAGCGCATATATGCAAAGCATATAGGCGCTGCAATTAAACTACAGATAGGCTAAACAAAGCCTCACATGCTAAACACGTGAGGACACCTCCTTAAGTAGAATTAAATTCTACTTAATGAACCGTTGGATCAAGGATCCAACGATGATTAAACATAGAATTAAATTCTATTGGGAAGAATATTTTCTGTTAAACAGAGAGTTAATGGTGTAAGTCCACGTTGCTCACCCCGGTTCTTACGGGGAGGCGGAAACGGCGAAAAACAATTATTTAGCGCAAAGGCAACATGGACTAAAAGCCGGATCTTTGCTAAACTAGAAACTAGCAAACTACTAGAGGCGTTAACTACTATGCCGTAGAAATTATACCTCACGACACCGGTCCTTCGGGTCTTCATTCCGCTGTCCTACTCGTCCGTCCACGCTCCGAGGGTCGATCCGGACCTTGGTTACCTCCGCGGCCTTCTTGAGTCGAAGATGATCCACCCGAGAGATGTACACCGAACTCCATCTCGAGCTGAGGCAACTAGGGCAACAAGATCGCTAGTCTAGATGTCCTAGATTATGTAGAAGAGGTTGATGGAAGTGTTTGTCTATGTGGATTCTTTTTCTCTCAACACATGAGATCAAAAGAAGAAATCAAGAGGAGGAAGATGAAGGAGAAATAGCAACCATGAGAGCTCATTTTCTTTTCTTCTCACAAGAGAGAGAATGAGAAAAGAGAAATGAAAAAGATTACTAAAAGAAAAATGAACCATGGTTGCAATAATACACCAAATCCATTATTACTAATCCTATCATGATAAAGTTGATGGCACTAATGACTTGACCATTTTCATAACTCAAGAAATAAAAAGAAATCCAAAGAAAACTCTAGACCTCTCATGAAGGTCAAAAGTCCACTTTGGTCAAACGGTCAACAAAGTCAAGTGTGGTCAAAGAAGGTCAAATGGTCAAAGCAATTAGCCATCATAAAATTATCACTAAAAGGATTAGTAAATAATGTCTCCGGCTCATAATGGTTTTGACCGAACGAATTGCCAAAACCCTAATGAGCCTGCCACATAACGGTTTTGGCCGAACCAACTGCCAAAACCCTAATGAGGCACCTCCACCTTCATTGCTCCTCAAAACTGTGCATACACACCTGCATCCGCATTCCGTAGAATGCGAATGTACAGAAGACAAAACAAATCCATCCGTGCAATACTAGGATCCGGCTTAAACCAAAGCCCACTAGTATTGCCAGCCTGAACAGCATACGCACACAAGTGCACGTAAGTGATCGCAGCCCTGCCGTAAAACCATACGACCTCTACACGTTTCGCTCAGTGCAGGGAAACTCTCTGTGTGGGACTCTAAAGACTCGACACTACGCTGGCAGTGGGTTTAACCACAGACCGCAAGCGGCACTAGCTGTACGTAACGGTCCCCAGGTAAACGTCGATAAGAAGGCCGATGAGGTAAACCGATCTGAACTCCTACTGAGCCTGTATGTGACAATCTCCGTACAGTCCGGTCTGTTCGTCTGATACATCGCATGGAGGGCCTAGGGGGTGGTGAACGTCAATCCCCTAATAGCGGTGCAAGTCGTGTCGGAGTGTAGCCCATAACACCCTGAGATAACACTGGAAACCTACCATGACATCTCGCTTGCCCTGGCCAGGGACTACTCGTGTAATGGCTTTCCTAGACACAGCGCGATGTCAACCCCCAATACCGGGAGAGACGAATCCTGTCTAACCGTCACTGCCTCCAAGTGCTTCGGAACTGCACCCAACTACTACCTGTTTGCACGACTCCTTTGAGCCGTGGTAAGGTAGTAATCTAAGTACAGTGGGAACACACTCGAGGCGAAGTGACAGTGTCAAGTCTGCGGACTAAGCTGTACTCATGTCACCTGGGAACTGATAACTGATGATAGGTATAATACCAACAACCAGTTCCCGACGAGTCCTGTCCAGTGTACTCGTAACCCAATGAGCACCCGCATACTATCTCCAGTACGACGTACTGATGGCTGTGGGACAGACCACCTCCCCTGCTAGGATGAGAAGCGCATACGCTAGTCTGCTCCGGAGTATCGATGCCCTGTCTCGATAGTCCTACGACTAGGGACCTGTATAAGGATGTGCTTATAGATTACCCAGCCCCCACAAGTGTGACTGCCATCACAACGCTGGTAATCAAGCAAAGAACCTAAGGGCTCCACTAATATGTATATAAGCGATATGCTAAAAGAAACACATGCACATATTGAAGTAGAGACAAACCAAGTAGCATACTACCATTTTAAGCAAGATTTTCTATACAACTGTGAATATCCCAAGCTTCCATTAAGTAATATACAAGCTAGTATGATACAGTAATGGCCTCTAGGGCATATACACTAACAATCTCCCACTTGCACTAAGGCCATGTACTGGCGTATCGAAGACCTATCATCTCGATCAGCCGCTCGAACTGAGTCTGGGGTAGGGCCTTCGTGAGTGGATCTGCAGTGTTATCCTCCGAATTTACTCTCTTCACCTCGATCTCCCGGTGATCTACGATCTCCCTGATCAGGTGGTACCGCCTCAAAATGTGCCTGGACTTCTGATGGGACCTGGGTTCCTTCGCTAAAGCTATAGCGCGTTGTTGTCGCAATACAGCGGTATTGGATCAACAATGGTAGGAACCACCTGAAGCTCCATGAGGAACTTCTTCATCCAGACAGCTTCCTTTGCGGCATCGCAAGCAGCTATGTACTCCGCTTCCATAGTTGAGTCAGCAACGGTCTCCTGCTTGGAACTCTTCCAGCAAACCGCCCCTCCATTGAGGGTAAAGACATAACCCGACATGGACTTGGAGTCATCCTTGTCACTCTGGAAGCTGGAGTCAGCAAAGGCCTCGATCTGGAGGTTTTTTCCGCCATACACCAAGAACATCTCCTTAGTCCTTCTCAGGTACTTGAGAATGTTCTTTACCGCTATCCAGTGTTTCTCCCCTGGGTCCGACTGATACCGGCTTACAACGCTCAATGCGTATGCTACATCTGGTCTGGTACATAACATCGCATACATTATAGAGCCTACCGCAGAAGCGTAGGGTATAATAGACATGCGATCCCTTTCCAAATCAGTCTTGGGAGACATCTCTTTGGAGAGGGTGATCCCGTGACAAGCCGGTAAATTACCGTGCTTGGAATCTTCCATACTGAATCTTTTCAGTATGGTGTCAATGTACCTTGACTGTGAAAGTCCCAGCATCCTCTTAGATCTATCACGATAGATCTGGATCCCCAGAATGTAATTGGCATCGCCCAGGTCCTTCATGGAGAACCTCTGCGACAAGAATCCTTTGACTGACTGTAGCATAGGAATATCATTTCCTATTAGGAGAATGTCATCCACGTACAAGACGAGGAATACCACAGTTCTCCCTACAATCTTACTGTAAATGCATGGTTCATCTGGGTTTTTGATAAAGTCGAATTCCTTGACAGTATCATTGAAGCAGATGTTCCAACTCCGCGATGCCTGTTTCAGTCCATAGATGGACTTGAGCAACTTGCACACTTTACCGCTGCTCCCACTCTGAAAGAATCCCTCTGGCTGATCTATATAAACGCACTCTTCTAAATTTCCATTCAGGAAAGCCGTCTTTACGTCCATCTGCCAGATTTCATAATCGTGGAAAGCAGCAATAGCAAGAAGGATCCGAATGGATTTGAGCATAGCCACTGGAGAAAAGGTATCGTCATAGTCCAAACCAGGTCTTTGACGAAAACCCTTTGCAACAAGTCTAGCTTTATAGGTTTCAACCTACCCATCTACACCAATCTTCTTTCTGAAGATCCATTTGCATCCTACGGGTTTTACCCCTTCTGGAGCAAAGTCCAAAGTCCAAACTTTGTTGGTGTACATAGACTCCATCTCGGTCCGCATTGCATCCAGCCATTTTACTGAGTCACCGCTCTGAATGGCTTGCTGGAAGCTAGTAGGCTCACCATAATCCATAGTGCAATCCTCTCTATCCCCGTCTATGAGAAAACCGTAGTATCTCTCGGACGGATGAGACTGCCTACTACTCCTGCGTAGCGGCGTAGGAATGTCCTGTTCTTTCGAACCCTCTGGTTCTACTAAGCTTTCAGTAATAGCTCGTGGTTCTGGAATTTCTTCCAGTTCTATTGCGCTCCCACTTATCTGATTTTCCAAAAACTCAGTTTCTAAGAAGCGGGCATGACGAGAAAAAAAACCTTTTGTTCCTTTGCGTAATAGAAAAGATACCCTTTGGAGTTCTTTAGGTATCCCACAAACTTACACGGTACTGAACGTGCCTCGAGCTTGTCCGCATGCTTATTTTTAACAAAAGCTGGACACCCCCATGTCTTAAAGTGTTTAAGGCAGTGTTTCTTCCCACTCCACATCTGATATGGTGTGGTAAGCACTGACTTAGTAGGAACTTGGTTCAAAAGATATGCAGCTATTTCTAGTGCATAACTCCAGAAGGATCGCGGCAACTCAGCCTTACTCATCATGGAACGAACCATATCCAATTAGGTTCGATTCCGCCTTTCCGATACACCGTTGTGTTGTGGTGTGTATGGAGGAGTAAGCTGAGAGAGAATTCTATTCTCTTTTAAGAAGCCCAGAAACTCGGCACTCAAGTATTCACCACCTCGATCAGATCTCAGTGTTTTGATACTTTTGCCTGTTTGTTTTTCAACTTCATTCTTGTATTCCCGAAATTTCTCAAAGGCCTCGGATTTATGCTTCATCAAGAAGATATGTCCATACCTAGAGAAATCATCTGTGAAAGTAATGAAGTATGAATAACCACTTCACGCATGTGTAGACATTGGACCACACACATCACTGTGTATGAGTCCCAAGAGCTCGCTTGCTCTTTCTCCGTGTCCAGTGAACGGAGTCTTTGTCATCTTTCCCATGAGAGAAGATTCACAAGTGGCATAATACTGGTACTCGAACGGATCCAAGTATCCTTCTTTATGTAACTTTGTCAACCGTGTCTCATTAATGTGACTCAGTCTACAATACCATAAGAAAGCCTGATTTAATTCCGGAGACTTTCTTTTAAGTGTGTTCTGGACACTGAAAACCTGAGCTTGATTCAGTACGTATATACCATTTTTCAATGTACCTGACCCAGTCAGAACTTGATTTAGGTGGATGTTTACTACATCGCATACAAAAGTAAAATCATATCCTTCCTTAGAAAGTAAGGATACAGATATGATATTACAAGTCATACCTGGTACATAAAAACAGTCATGCGGAATCAATATCTGCCCAGTTGTCAGTCCAAGATGATATTCCCCTATGGATTCAGCATACATGCTCATTCCGTTAGAAACCCTAAGAGTCATATCACCTATCTTGATAACCCTACGGTTTCTCAGAGCCTGTAACGAATTACAGATGTGAGATCCTGATCCGGTATCCAATACCCAGGAAGTAGGGCTAACTGACATACAGTTCTCTATTACAAATACACCCGAAGCCGAAGCTACAACATACTTCGAATTCTGGCTACTGGCTTTGATAGCCCTACAATCCTTCTGCCCATGTTCATTCCCGTAACAATAGGAACGTCCTTTTACTATATCCAATCCCGAAACTTCTGCCCTTTCCTCTCCTTCTACTTCCCTGGTTTCCTTCAGGGTAGAAGGTAGAGACTGTGGAATCAAGTCAGCATCTGACCCGTTCTTCAACGTGGTCTTCAGGTCTGTGAGCTCAAAATAGCTGGTCTCTGTAAGGACGTTGCCCCCTACAGATGACCCGATAGCCAACCTCGCTAGAAGCAATTCGTTCGAGGTCTCATATCTTGCGATACGAGATTGCTCTCCATATAAAACTTTGTTATGGAGGAAGATAGAAACTAAGTCCATCTTCTCATGCTGCCTCTGGTATACACCATCAACTGAGGCAAACACAAGGCACTTGGCTTTCGCACAGTCCTTTTCCGATGTCTTGCGGATATGAATATCCATGACAGGGAAAACTGGACCTGAGACGGCAGGGGTTGGATCAGTCAAGAGGTGTCCCAGCTTGTCATGGGAAATGGACATCTGGACAGACCTTTGCCAGTCATAACAGTCAAATTCAGTTAATTTATTATCTAGATGTAACCTAGGTGCGGTCACTGGGTCGCTGCAATTAAGAGAGAGAGAAGAAAACACTTAGCATGATGCTCTTGCAAGTTTAGATTGGTTTTTAATTTATCTAAACAGGATGGCTCCCACTGTCTCTCGAATCCCTCCTCAAACCATAAAGGAAAAATTAGTCGGGATCAATCTCACCGTACAATACTCGCTTAACCGTTCAGCCAGGCCAGTGTCGGTACTTCGAGGGAGGTTTTCCAATGCTTTCGCGAAGTTCCTTAATTAAGTAACCTCTTTTCCCTGGGGGCGTAGCCCCGCTAACACCTTTCTAGACACCTACTTGGTTTATAGCATTGATCGTTAAGTGAGAAAGTTCCCAAGGAGTAGCATATACTCACAGTAGGATCGGGATCCAAATATCATCGCGTGACAAAACTGAAGGAATCCTACCAGAATCATCACACTCCAAATGGTATGCAGCGCTAGCAAGTTTCAGTTCTTTTGAAACTCCTGATGTGGATTTTTGCCCCATGCTCTTATGACCTTGACTAAGGCCAACAAATCATAAGTCACATGTCAAGTTCTACCCATCGTTGTCCAGGTTGATTTGAACCCACCCGTATATACCCTTGACTATGGCCAACAAAGTAATACGACTGTCCCAAACCAACGCATCTATCTAAGCAACATATGAATACCCACCAGCTACCAAACACTGCGCCTTGACTAAGGCCAACAAACACAGCTTGAATACTGTTGGATATTCATATGAAACGACGGAGGGCTACGGATGGTTTTGGCGAAACCGTGAACGTAGTAAACTTGATATAGTCGATGGAACGAGATAGCTTTTAAAAGGAGTGGTTCAAGCTCCGTATTTAAAAGTTGGATTTTGAAAAAAACCGAGTGGTTTTAAAAGTGTTCCAACGACTTTTACTTGGTTTATTTTCTTGCATTAATTTTAATGCGTCCCATCATTTAATCCTACCATTGCAGAAAACAATGAAAATATGACGTACACTTATGCCATCCGCATTCGCCACGGGGTCCCGTCATCACCCATTAGGTTACTTAACTAACGACAGAGCGGGGGCTGGACTAGCGCAGATGCAAAACATAAGCAACGCCTAAATAGATATCATATATAGATGTATAGCAATGATAGCCAATCCAGATCACAGATGAACACTTTGGATATACTAGGAATCCACGATTCGTTCGAGCCTGCAACGAAAAGCGGATTACACGGTCGCGATGAATAGCCAATACCCCACCCTAGACCCCTACGGGTGCGGCAAACTACCCGCCAAGTACCCGAAGCGAAGCAACCTCCCTCAACTCGTGAGTAGGCCACTCGGCAATTCGAGATACCCGGTAGTTTGTGCACCCCACCATAGGTCTATCCTAGGAAAAAAACAGTAAAAAGAAATTATACAATGGCGGCTACAACCTCATCCCAGATGTGCGGCCAAACAAATAATATTACATCAATTTACAAATTTTACAATGAATGAAAGAAAAAGAAACTCTCATCTCACATCCACCCGGCTATTCATCCGCGACAATCCAACGAGTTCATATACACAAACCATCAACATTACAGATCACAGATATGTATAACCCCCACTAATCGATGTATAGTGATTAGCAGACGTTCAATACATATATCACATCACAGAAAATATCCATTAGCCGAAGTCTACGGAATATCGATCAAAATACGGATTTGTAACCACCCCAAAAATCAATTTGTTCTCTGGAAAATCTGGGTGGAAAAAAACTATTTTAAAAATCCCAAAACCTCCAACTAAGCACACTGCACCAAACTCGGTCCACGGTCGAGTCAACTCGGCCGCGGATCCGCGGCAAGAAGCATGTTCTTGCCGCGGAACCGCGGCGCTTTGACCGGTTCAGTGGATCGTTTTTGGTCTGTGTATTAAGAAAACCCTGAGCCGATTTTTCATGTATGTTAAATTATTTTTAGAACAGTATAAAAAATCGGCAGAAAGTTAAATTTTCCGGACTTGTTTTGTGAATTTTTTCCGATCGATATTCTAAATACTTTGCTAACTTGCTAGTTTATGTTTAGCTAGGCTCTGATACCACTGTAAGTCCACGTTGCTCACCCTGGTTCTTACGGGGAGGCGGAAACGGTGAAAAACAATTATTTAGCGCAAAGGCAACATGGACTAAAAGCCGGATCTTTGCTAAACTAGAAACTAGCAAACTGCTAGAGGCGTTAACTACTATGCCGTAGAAATTATACCTCACGACATCGGTCCTTCGGGTCTTCATTCCGCTGTCCTACTCGTCCGTCCACGCTCTGAGGGTCGATCCGGACCTTGGTTACCTCCGCGGCCTTCTTGAGTCGAAGACGATCCACCCGAGAGATGTACACCGAACTCCATCTCGAGCTGAGGCAACTAGGGCAACAAGATCGCTAGTCTTGATGTCCTAGATTGTGTAGAAGAGGTTGATGGAAGTGTTTGTCTATGTGGATTCTTTTTCTCTCAACACATGAGATCAAAAGAAGAAATCAAGAGGAGGAAGATGAAGGAGAACTAGCAACCATGAGAGCTCATTTTCTTTTCTTCTCACAAGAGAGAGAATGAGAAAAGAGAAATGAAAAAGATTACTAAAAGAAAAATGAACCATGGTTGCAATAATACACCAAAGCCATTATTGCTAATCCTATCATGATAAAGTTGATGACACTAATGACTTGACCATTTTCATAACTCAAGAAATAAAAAGAAATCCAAAGAAAACTCTAGACCTTTCATGAAGGTCAAAAGTCCACTTTGGTCAAACGGTCAACAAAGTCAAGTGTGGTCAAAGAAGGTTAAATGGTCAAAGCAATTAACCATCATAAAATTATCACTGAAAGGATTAGTAAATAATGTCTCCGGCTCATAATGGTTTTTACCGAACGAATTGCCAAAACCCTAATGAGCCTACCACATAACGGTTTTGGCCGAACCAACTGCCAAAACCCTAATGAGGCACCTCCACCTTCATCGCTCCTCAAAACTGTGCATACACACCTGCATCCGCATTCCATAGAATGCGAATGCACAGAAGACAAAACAAATCCATCCATGCAATACTAGGATCCGGCTTAAACCAAAGCCCACTAGTATTGCCTGCCCGAACAGCATACGCACACAAGTGCACGTAAGTGATCGCAGCCCTGCCGTAAAACCATACGGCCTCTACACGTTTCGCTCAGTGCAGGGAAACTCTCTGTGTGGGACTCTAAAGACTCGACACTACGCTGGCAGTGGGTTTAACCACAGACCGCAAGCGGCACTAGCTGTACGTAACGGTCTCCAGGTAGACGTCGATAAGAAGGCCGATGAGGTAAACCCATCCGAACTCCTACTAAGCCTGTATGTGACAATCTCCGTACAGTCCGGTCTATTCGTCTGATACATCGCATGGCGGGCCTAGGGGGTGGTGAACGTCAGTCCCCTAATAGCGGTACAAGTCGTGTCGGAGTGTAGCCCATAACACTGTAAGATAACACTGGAAACCTACGAGTACATCTCGCTTGCCCTGGCCAGGGACTACTCGTGTAATGGCTCTCCTAGACACAGCGCGATGTCAACCCCCAATACCGGGAGAGACGAATCCTGTCTAACCGTCACTGCCTCCAAGTGCTTCGGGACTGCACCCAACTACTACCTGTTTGCACGACTCCTTTGAGCCGTGGTAGGGTAGTAATCTAAGTACAGTGGGAACACACTCGAGGCGAAGTGACAGTGTCAAGTCAGCGGACTAAGCCGTACTCATGTCACCTGGGAACTGATAACTGACGATAGGTATAATACCAACCAACAGTTCCCGACGAGTCATGTCCAGTGTACTCATAACCCAACGAGAACCCGCATACTATCTCCAGTATGACGTACTGATGGCTGGGGGACAGACCACCTCCCCTGCTGGGATGAGAAGCGCATACGCTAGTCTGCTCCGAAGTATCGATGCCCTATCTCGATAGTCCTACGACTAGGGACATGTATAAGGATGTGCTTATAGATTACCCAGCCCCCACAAGTGTGACTGCCATCACAATGCTGGTAATCAAGCAAAGATCCTAAGGGCTCCACTAATATGTATATAAGTGATATGCTAAAAGAAACACATGCACATATTGAAGTAGTGACAAACCAAGTAGCATACTACCATTTTGAGCAAGATTGTCTATACAACTGTGAATATCCCAAGCTTCCATTAAGTAATATACAAGCTAGTATGATACAGTAATGGCCTCTACGGCATATACACTAACAAATGGATCAAAGATCCAAAATATTTTCTATATCTTTCTAAACAGAGAAAGATTATACTCTGTTAAACTAAGCACCCTTAGATTAAAAATCCAATGGTGATTAATGTCACCGCTCGGTAGAATTTTATTCTATATATGAGAGAATATTCCTAATCTTGTTAAAAACAAGAATAATATCTTCTGTAAAACAAAAGCCCTTGGATCAAAGATCCAACGGTGGATAAAATTCCCCAAATCAATTCTGAGACCAATTAAATCAATTGGAATCTCTCAATGAGAGATTTTCTCAGAATTAAACAAACTTCTCTCCACTATATAAAGAACCCGAGACTTCAAGTCTCAGAGAGAAACGCAGAAAGAGAGAACTCCCCAGAGGCTTAAAAAAAGAATATACAGTGAGCTTTTGAGGAACAGGAGAATTTAATTCTCAAAGAAAAAACTTGCTTCCTTGAAACACTAGGTAAAAGAAAACACCTCTCCTTTGCCTCTCTAAGGATTTAACCTTCATATAAGAACTCGGTTCTTTCCTCTGGTTGAGATTTGCAGAGGCAAATCTCCCCACAAATTGAGAATTTAATTCTCATCAGGGAGATTTTACACTGTAAGATTCAAAACCTAGGGGAAAAGAACTAAGTTACATAAAAAAAGGAGAGAAGAAGAACGGGAACACATAGGAATTTAATTCCTCCAAAGGTTAGGGTTTAACCCTATATAAAGAACTTAGTTCTTCAATAAAAAAAATAGTGATCCAAGATCTCCAAGGCCAAATCGTTGGTGCTTAGCACTATTTCGAAACCTCACGTGTTTCCCATGTGAGTGCTTCAAACGAACAGGGAAAATAACCAAAACTTTCTCACGTGTTTACCACGTGATTTGTTTAAGAGGAAAACAAGTAAAAGAAAGAGGAAACTACAGTACTCCGGTATCAATAAAGGAAAAGGGGGACACCCATGTGCTTTGCATGAGAACTCTAACCAAGTGCTCCGCACTTATAAAAAAAGGGGAGATAAAACACTGGTCCAGTGCCCATATTTAGGGTGCCTCACGTATGTCACGTGAGCGCTATAAAACTCTAGTGTTTAACATTAGGCCAGTGCCCATATTTGGGGTGCCTCACGTATGTCACATGAGCGCCATAAAACTCTAGTGTTTAACACTAGTCCAGTGCTCACGTGAAACGCATGTGAGCACTGTATTCCTCAGTGCTTAGTACTGTTGGAGACTCAATCTTAGCCCAAATTGGCTAAGTTTTCTGAGGTTAGACCTCTTTGATACTAAAACAACCGAGCCCCTGTACTCATGTTTTCCCAAATTGACCATAGTCTAAAAAACGACTAGTGGTCTCCTATTGATGATATCCCAAATGATACTCATCTTATATCTCCTAAGATAATTTTAGTCTCAAACATGACTAACATTTCTTAGGTCTACTGCAGCACCATCTTTTCCCTCAAATATGGGATTTGGTTTAAGGGTATATCTCTCCACACCTCTGATATATGTCATTGTAATTCTTCAACGTCTTCAGAGAGGTGGCGGGTCCCGACAACCAACAACTCGTTGATGCACTTCCAAATTGACGTGCACACCTCAAATCAGACTGCAACCTAAATTAGGCACATTCCATATCAACATCGTTATTCATCCCGTTATATAACAAATACACATGCGCGCAAGATGGATAACGGACCGAGACGTCCTTAAACTAAAATTTCACCTCCAAAATGGTGATCAACGGACCGAGACGTCCTTAAACTAAAATCTCACCTCCAAAATGGTGATCAACGGACCAAGACGTCCTTAAACTAGAACTTCGCCTCCAAAATGGCGATAATGGACCGAAACGTCCTTAAACTAAAACAATATAGCCCAAATGCTCTTTTGTTGGATCTGAAATAAAAATGATCATGAAACCTCGTTAAGTGGATCTTAGTCTCAAATTGGACTAATGTATCCTTAATAAAAACAAATCGAGCCTCAAATGCTCACATACATTTAAGTCGATCTTAATCTCAAAATAGATTAACGATCCTTAAATAAAAAACCCCAAATCTAAGATATACGGATTTGGACTAATCCACACCCTACGGGCGACAACATAAATTAGTCTCTGTATACAATCCACGGGCGGCCTAAACAAATAAAAACACACACGACACGAAGTGAACTTCCGGAGCAGGAGAAAGTGGTTATCGCGATGCGATAACATAATTAACTGCAGGGGCTTGCGCCTGCAGGGAAGAGCGTACCCACAATCAAAAAACCCTCGCAAACGAGGGGGGATCCGACGAAGTCTGCTACAACAACCGCATCCCTCCAAACCTCCGTTATACAACGCCATAAATCAACTTGGTATGTTTGGAGAGGTAGAAGGATAAATCCAAATAGTATCTGCCCCTAAAATTCAGGCCAGATGTCCTAACGTCCCGGTCGCGTCTTTCGGCGATGAACAAGCGCTATATGCTTCAGTGCTTAGCACTTTTGGGTAATTATTGAAACTCAATCTCAACCCAAATTGGCTAGGTTTTCTGAGGTTAAACCCCTTTGGTTTTAAAATCAACCGAGCCCATATTGCTCGTGATCTCCCAAACTGATACATGACTAAAGATCTATCATTGATGATATCTAAAACGATATTCATCCCACATCTCCTAAGGTAATCTTAGTCTCAAATACGACTAACGATTCTTAGGACCATCACCTATTTTCCCCTCAAATACGGGATTTGGTTTAAGGGTACATCTGTTCACACCTCTGATACATGTCGTTGTAATTTCTTAACGTCTTCAGAGAGGTGGCGGATCCCAACGACCAATAACTGCTTGATGCACTTCCAAATTGACGTGCATGCCTTAAATCGGACCGTGTCCCAAATTGGGAATATTCTATATCAACATTGTTCGCTTCGTTACATAACAAATACGCGTGCGCGCAAGATGAATGTCGGACCGAGATGTCCCTAAACTAATTATTCGCTTAAAACATGGCGATAATAGACCGAAATGTCCCTAAACTAACATTCGTCCCCAAAATAGGAATTTTGGACCGAGATGTCCCTAAACAATTGTTCGCCTCAAACATGGCGATAATAGACCGAAATGTCTCTAAACTAACATTCGTCCCCAAAATAGGAATGTTGGACTGAGATGTCCTTAAACTAATTGTTCGCCTCAAATATGGCGATTGTTCCCCTCCGAGTGGCGGCGCACAGGACCGCGATGTCCTGACGCTGAGATTCGGGGCAGATGCTATATGGTTTTATCCATCTACCTCTCCGAAGATGCCAAGCTGATTTATGGCACCGTGTATCGGAGGTTTAGACGGATGCGGCCGATGTAGCAGACTTCGTCAGATTCCCCCTCACTTGAGGGGTTTTGATTGTGGGGACGCTCTTCCCTGCAGGCGCAAGCCCCAGCAGTTAATTACGCTACCGCATCGCGGTAACAACTTTCTCCTTCTCCAGAATTTCACTTCGTGTCGTGTGTGTTTGTTTTGTTTATGGTTGCCCGTGGATTGTATACGGAGACTGAGTAATGCCGTCGTCCGTAGGACGTGGATTAGTCCAAATCCGTATTTACTTAGATTTGGGTTTGGTGTTTTAGTTTAAGGATACATTAGTCGCGTTGCGGCTAAGATCGACTTAAACGTTCGTCAAGGATATGTTAATCCTGTTTTGGATTAAGATCAACTTGACGTAGTGATCCATTTAATATATGGCCGTCGGGACTCATCACCTCTCTGACGTCGTTGAAGGATTACAACGATGGATGTCAGAGGAGTTCAGAGATGTACCCTTGAACCAAAGTTGATTTGGAGTTTTATCATTCATTTAAATGTCTAAGGATACGTTAGCTGTATTTGGGGCTAAGATCAACTTAAACGGGACCGTTTAGATCCCGAAAAAGAGCATTTGGAGGCTCTATTGTTCCAGTTTAGGGACATAGTGGTCCGTGCTCCAGTTTAGGGACGTAGTGGTCCGTATTCCAGTTTAGGGACGTGGTGGTCCATTATTAGTTTAAGGACGTCTCGGTCCGATATTAGTTTAAGGACGTCTCGGTCCGATATTAGTTTAAGGACGTCTCGGTCCGATATTAGTTTAAGGACGTCTCGGTCCGATATTAGTTTAGGGACGTTTCGGTCCGATATTAGTTTAGGGACGTTCCGGTCCGACATTAGTTTAAGGACGTTTCGGTCCAATATTAGTTGAAGGACGTTCCGGTCCGACATTAGTTTAAGGACGTTTCGGTCCACGAGTTTAAGGACCCCGCAGTCCATATTCATGTATGTGGTCGTCGGGACCCGTCACCTCTCCGACGTCGTTGAAGGATTACAACGATAGGTGTCAGAGGAGCTCGGAGATGTACCCTCGAACCGGATATAGATTGATTTAAGAGAGCAATCTTTGCTCAACTGATTTAATTTAAGGACTTACGGCCAAAATTGGGCTAAGTCCAGTTGAAAATGTTCAATACCCTTATTTATTTTTGGTCTATTAGACCTGTGCTAGGGCTTTGCCCCCACTTAAATAATGCATTGCATTACTTCAGGCCATTTATGCCTATTTTTACTGGGCTCTGCCCTTTTGTTATTATGATGCAGATCATTTATTTTGGTCCATTGGACCTTTCAATTGGGCTCTTCCCTTTCAAACAATGCACAACATTTTATTTATTAGGCCTGTTAAGCCTTTTAATCGGGCCTGGCCCTTCAAGAAGTGAAATGCACTGCATTTGTCAGGCGCTTTGCGCCAATCACTGAGCGCAAGTGCTTGTGGTGAGGACACGTGTCATGCTCTGGTGAGCGCAAGCGCAACAGCGCAGTGCGCTGCGCTGTTGACACGTGGCGTGCACTGGTGAGTTGCGCCAATTCCAGAGAGCAAAGCTCTATTTCAAGAGCGCATAGCGCAAGTCGTTCTGTAGCTGACACGTGGCGCTCTCTCAAGAGCGCAACAGCGCAGTTTGGAAGTGCAAAGCACTAAGAATCTTTTAGATTCAAGAACAGGAGTGCAGAGCACTATTTGATTTCTTGATCTAATTTAGATCAAAGAAAATAAATTTTCCTTTTTTGTTTCAAGAACCAGAGGTTCATAAAAAAGTGCAAAGCACTATTATTACTTATTTATATATATATTTTTTATTTAAAATTATTGATCTTGTTCTTAGATCAATAATCTGTCCATAAGAGAATTTTCTCTTTTCCCTAAAGGTTTTTACCTTCTGTTGTTCTTGAGGAGCTCTCAAGAGTTTTCTTCTCTCTCTTTTTTTTTAGAAGGATGCTGATGCCTTTGAATTGAGGTCTAGGGTCCTTTTTATAGTGCCCATAAATTAGTTAGATTTGTTAAATAAATCTTTTTCTGAGTGATTTGGGGGATTTTCCCCACCGTTGGATCTTTGATCCAAAGGCCCCCTGCCTTGTACAAGAAAATCTTCTTGTTTTAACAAGAACAGAAAGATTTCTTTAGAATCTTAATTCAGTTTGGCGCAGATGCCCCAGCGCGTGACACGTGTCGCGCAGCGCAACTGCGCTAGCGCACTAGCGCAACTGCGCGAGCGCATCCGCGCTGACACGTGTCGCGCAGCACACAGCGCAACTGCGCGAGCGCATCCGCGCTGACACGTGTCGCGCAGCGCAGCGCTAGCGCATCCGCGCTGACACGTGTCGCGCAGCGCAACTGCGCTAGCGCATCCGCGTTGACACGTGTCGCGCAGCGTAGTTCATGCGCAACTGAAGCGTTGCTTCCTTTAAACAGAGCTTTGCTCTGATTGGGCGCGCCCTCTTGGGCGCTGCGCTGACGTATTAGTGCCTGACACGTGGCGCGTTGCGCCCGAGGCTTGAAGCGTTGCTTCAAAATTTTGAATTTTGAATTTCAACAGAGCTTTGCTCTGATTGGGCGAAACAAGTGCCCCCCACCGTTGCGCTCACATGGCGCGCACGTGAGTGCAACGGTGGCAACCTCCTGACCATTGGATCAAGGGGTGAGCTCAAGGGGCGCTAGCGCCTTATAAATAGGACCTCTGGCCCTTAGAAAAAATCTTATCATTTCAAGATTTTGATTTCCAGAGCTTTGCTCTTGCTTAGAACTCCAGAGCTTTGCTCTCGTTTCCAGAACCTTAGAGCTTTGCTCTCATTTTCCAAGTTAGAAATTTTAGGTAAAATTAATCTTAAGTGAAATTAATTTTAATTAACCAATAGAGCTTTGCTCTCACAGATCTTTTGATCTAAAGAAATCCCCATTGGGGTTTCATAAACAGAACTTTGCTCTAAAAAAACTTATAGATCTACAGAGATCTTGTTCATGGGTTCTAACCCATGAACAGAGCTTTGCTCTTGAATTAAATGTAGATCTTTTAGATCTGAAAAATGAAGAATTTTTTATAAGTTTTCATGGATTTTCTTTTTTTTTTTAAGATTCCAGAAATTTTAATTTTAAATTCCCTTTCAAAATTTTCTTTTTGATGGAATATCACAGAGCTAAGCTCTTTTTAAGGAATCTCATTCCTTTGAGACCAGAATTTGACAAGTGTCATTCTGTGACAGAGCTTTGCTCTGAAAGAGGAGATTTTCTCCTTGTCTCTAGGGATTCTTTATTAATGGTAACGTTTTCCTGGGGAACAACTGACAATCTCCTCCAATGATGAGATTGTCCTACTAACTGACGTACTGTCATCCAGATTTTGTGGGTCCCCCTTTGGTCCCTTACTCACTGCACTACTGTGTGATGTAATTAATTAATTTTAATTTTAATTTAATTAATGCATTTTCTTCTTTAAACGCCAAACATTGGAATTACAACACTAACGGCTAAATTGTTCTTTTTGCAGCGATCATGTCTCTAGACACTTCATTCCCGTTCGTCCGCACGGAGGAGGGATTTCCCGAGGCGCCCTCGGACCGTGAAGTCCTGACCATGATTAGAGAATACGACCCGGAGTACAAGAATCTTCACCTTTGGGGGTCCTGGTATAACTAGATTATTATGGGTCGACGCAGCTTCACATGCGCAGTGCCGTCCGAGCACATCACGGCGATTCATTATGCTACCCCACCCTCGGTGCAGTATGCCGTAGAGTTGGCGGATTGGACATCAAAAGGCTTTCTACATCCCGCCATAGATGCGATACCAGTTCAGCGTCCTATGGTTTTGGACATCCTAGGACGTCGTATCTGTCAAGGTGAAGCACGACCTTGAGGGCAATCGTATAACCTTGGTCTGATTCCCCGCCACCCGATTGGCTATCTGCCGTGGGCCCGGTATATCCTATCGACGAAGAAGTCGCAGTTGATAAGATTAGGACTGTACACCGCGGTCTACGTCTCTCTCTTCCAGTATCCCATGCTTCCCACCTGGTGGTTCAAAGCTTTCTTGGAGCAATGGAATATTCCTACCCACACTTTCCTTGCCATGGATCGGGAAGTGTCAATCTCCCTGGAGGAGTTTGCGGAGGTATCCGGTTTACCGGTGATGGGGGAACATTATGAGGAGCTGCTCCCAGCAGACGTGTACGTCTTCGGTGCTAGGCCGATGGTAAAGGGGGTCACGCCAGATAATGCTGTTCAGCACCAGTTCCCAAGCTTGATTAAAGTGTTGAACATATATGAGTCTCTCTTCGTCGAACATGGGAGTCGGGGAGTTAATTTTGAGGATTTCATTGCTCGGTTTCTTCACCCGAACGTCCTCTCTGCGGACACTGCCAAGTTTGCCACCCTTGAGGACCCTTTCGGTTTAGGTTTGGATAACCTGCCGGCGAATGAAGTAGGCCAAAAGGATTTTTTTCTTCCTAACTTTCCAACCATGTCTCTTGCAGAAGTAGCGGCCCCTGGAATGGATGAGGAGGCCTTTTTCTTAGGATTTCTCGGGTTATGGTTGAGTTGGTTCGCTATCCCAATGCACTCTCATCGGATGCGGCCCTCTGTCTTTTATCCAGCACACCGGATGGTCATCGGGGTGAAGGTGGCTGTTGGGATCGCTGGCTTGGCACACTTATACCATGGCCTTAGTCGAGCAGCGGATGCTAATGAGCCCGGGGTACTGCATGTGGTCTTCCCGATGCATTACTTTGCATCGTGGCTCAAGTTACACACAGCGGGTGTCTTCGGGATGCATAAAAGGCCCTCGTTCTTTGACAAGTGCGGTTTTCCTCGCATTATACAGCTGATCGGCGCATCAATTGTAACCCCATCACCGCGGAACGCCAGGGGCTTACTCCTTCTCCCTAATACCGTCGGAGCCGGGATGTCCTTTGTCGATAAGGTATTGACCGTTGGAAAGGTGTCTACCACTGTGACGCGGCCATTACAAGATATCTTTAAGGATGGAGCCTCAGTTTTAACGGCTCGGGAGACCCTTCACTTATATTCCATTAGACCGGGTTTCTTAGTTTTTAGGCAGAATGGTGTGGCAATTTTTATGAGGTATAACCCACATCGTTTTGCTCAACAACTGGGCTACGATCAAGGGGTCCCCTTGGAAGCCTTCTTGCTGGAACCCGCTGCCACTGAAGAAAGGATGGAGAACGTACTGCACCATTTCATGCGTGTGAATACGAGCTCTCATTTTTTTATCAATGCGCTGGCTTACGCTCCGAGACTCCTCAATGTGTACAAAGACTGGTACAATCATGCAACAGGAGCAGTTATAAAGGAGGAAAGGCGACTGTTGGTCGATCGTAAGGGTGCGCCTCCAGGTACCGATCGCAACGCTCCTTTGGTTCCTAGGACTCCAGTAGTCGCTCCTCTAAAAGATGCCGGGGGCAGACCATCACGTGCGCAAAGTCCTCCACGTGAGTTGCCGCTCCTTGATATCGCGGATGCACCTCCCGCACCCTGTGCTCCAGTGGAAACAGTGGTTGTACCCTCGCCGGAGTCTGGTGTGGATGCGGACATCAGGACCCGTCGTCCCAAAGTGGCTGCCAAGCGGAAGTCGATCCCCCGTGAGCCTAGGGTCGGAGGGCAAAAGAAAAAGAAGTCGCTCTTCGCTGCGGATGTCGTGTTCGGCCAGGAACCCCATGCTCCTTATGCTGAAGGTCTGCTCGAATATGGGACTAACGCAGGGTTGGTGATGCCGCCGCCGGACGATACAAACTTGGAGGCTGCCCTCAGAGCTTCGGCATGGTTGGCGAAGCGTGACGCATGGCTGGCTAAGCTTGCGCAATCAGGTAACTACTGGTCACCTGCTCTTTATTGCAACACATCCTCTTCATTATTTTTGACTAACGCTTTTCTTTCTTTTCTTTCAACAGGCATCACTGATGAAGAAGCCATTGCTGCTTCTCTGAAGACTTTCCAGGAGGAGGAACGTCTCAGAGCATCTATGGGCCTTAGTAAGTTTCGACTCATCAAGTTTTTCATTTTCCTTGTGTTATGGTCGATCTAACCTTTCCCTTTTAATTACAGGAACCTCAATGTCGTTCCCTCCAAGGGATGCAGATGTTCTACCTGCTGCCGTCGTTCCTGCTTCCTCTGGGCCCCCGCAGGAGGTTCGTCTTGAAGAGCCGATGAGAGATGCCTTAAAGGCTCTAGAGGCATCCCTGAATGAAGATGACGATGCCTTGAAGGAGGCGTCACAGAGGTCCCTTATGACCTCTCGGGAGGAGAGGAAGCGGCTGAGGCGTGAGGCAAAGGCGCGCAGGGCTGCCTTGGCTATGGGAGCGGGCCCCAGCACCGCCCCTCGTGCTGATACTCCCTCTGAAGAGGCCCCTGTCGCCCTATCCACTGCCCGCAGAGAGGTGGCGCGTGCAGTTCGGAGCGCAAACGGTAAATCCGCTTCAGGTAATATTTCTCTCAGAGTTTTTGTTATAAGGATTTTAATGTCATTGGTCCTTATATCTCTTATCTTGCAGGGCCAAGTCCGATCGAGGGGGAGGCGGAAACCGTTGACCCCAAAGAAATAGAGGAGGCGGTACTTGCCGAACTCGAGCCGACGGTGGGCAACGTCGTTGTGGCTTTGGAGCCTGAGGCGGAGGTCGAGGGGCCTGCCGCCGAGAAGGTCATTGATGCCGAACCTGAAGTGGTGACAGATGATATGATCATTATAACCGAGTCCAGGGTGGTGGCGAATGAAGCGCTCGAGGCCGGCGATCCCCCGGTGACGGTGGACGATACAACCGCCACTACTGAACCTGAGAGAGCGGTGGGTAAGGTGGCCATGATTCCCGAGGACGAGCCAACCGCTCCTTCTCTGGAATCTGGCAATACTCCAGTCATAGCCCTCCCCATCTATGGTCCTCCGCCGTCTCCAGGTCTCGCGAGCACCACAACGGTCCCCATCGAGTCGGGTGATGAGGTCACGGGCGGTGGTCTCATGTCGATAGAGGAGGGAGTCGCCTCTGTTTCAGCCGGGAGCTCCTCAGGTAAACCCCAAGTTGCTGCTTTTCTTTACTTTACTATCTTTTCTGACAAGTTCACCTTTTCGTAACGCAGGTGCAGCCAGTGCCGATGCCCCACTGCTCGAGGGAACGCCTTCAACGACTGCCTTGGCGGTGGTCACCTCTCAACCCTCTCTCATACCCTCGAAGATGTTGGAAGGTATGTGTTTGCGATTTATTAATCTTATCTTTTATATGTATAATTTGTGTACTAAAGTCACACTGTTGTATCTTCCAGGAGTACTTTTTGATCATCTCTATCAAGTGTTGCTCCCACACTTCTCCTTCCCTTCTGAATTCGCCTCTCCCTCTGGTGGCGCTGGAAAGTATCGTTCCCGATTGATATCTTTGTTTTTTTTTTAGTGGTAGAATTATTTCTAACTCTCTCTTGTCCTGACTGTAGTGTTACAAATCGAAGTGGGAGAAGAAAGATTGGTTGCGCCACCGGCCTTTCCGGCCTTGCCACCTGCTTCAACCGGTATAGTAAAATATCTTATCAATGATTTTCTCCATATCTATTGAATCATCATCTAATCGCATTTTGTCTTTTTCAGCTGTCGTTCCAGTCTCAGCACTTTTCGAATCTCGCATTATAATGCCGGGCGGCCCTTCCCAGAGACGTCCGTCCTCAAAAGGTGCGGCGAATAGTCTGCGCATGCTAAGCGACTATATCGAGGAACTCGACGTCGAGGCTCCTACATCTGCTGAGGACTTCGCTACGACGGTTAACCCGATGTTAGTGATATTTGCCACCTTCCATGATGAGGGCATTGTCGCCTCTTGGGTTAACTACTGTCGGGAGATTGAGGCTCGCCTTCATCAGCTGGAATCGATGCGCCTATCCCCCGAGACTTTAGCCTTGAGCACTCAACGGGGAGCATGGCTCGAGCAAAGCACTTCTCATTTCCGTCATTTGGAACAAGAAGCAGCTTTGAGGCTGAAGGAGTGCCAAGAATCTTCAAGCAAAACTGCTCGTTTGCGTGCTGAAGTTGAGGCAAACGCCGCTGAGGTAAAGGCCGTCTTCAAGGGCCTTCTGGAGCGCATATCAAATGGGCTGAGACTGAAGCGGGCACTTGATGTCTCCGAGCATGACACCCCAGGCCGTGAAGCTGCTCATCAAGCCGTCAGGGATCAGCTTGCATCTGTCGCACAGCAACGGGCCCAAGTGGAGGCGGAGTTGGCAGTGGTGGCCAATCAGGAAAAAGCGTGGAAGGAGGCGTACGAACAACTGATAAAGCTACTTAAGACGCTTCCCTCCCAATAGCTGCCTTTGTATCAATGTAGTTGTAAAATTTTCCTTTTAAATAATATGTATCTATTCTTTATTCTCTTGTACGACTCATCTTGTATTTGATTGAAGTCAATGAATAAAGATACACATTTTCTTTTGCAATGTCTTGTATGCTCTTTTGCTTTCTGCCTTCTCTTATTATCAGCATGTTGTCTTTGATAAACATAATTGGCAAATAACTTAGTTTTTTTCCAAGAGATAGCGATGGCTTGGGCCGCAGGTTCAGATCTGCTGCCTAAGACTTTTCAACTCTATGAACCGTGAGGGTCTCATAGAGACTTTTCTCCCTACGGATCGAGAGGATCTCGTAGGTGGGTTTTCTCCTTAGGAATCGTGAGGATTCCTAAGTGTGGTTTTCTCTTATAAGTCATAAGGATCCTATAAGAGAATTTTTCCCTCTTACGAGTCGAGAGGACCCGTAAGCGGTTGTTTCCCTCCTTGTCGAAACTCGACTTTGGAGAGTGGGACCCGTGGATAGTATGCAAGAGACCATTTTGGATTGACTTGCAGGGCCCCATTGTTCAAGAAGCAAGTTTTTTAATCCTTGCTGCCCGAGACTTCATCTTGCAAGTTGATAAGCAAATTCAATTTGTTGAAGAAATCTCTTTTCTGAATGATTTGGCGGAACTTCCCCTACCGTCGGATCTTTGATTCAAGGGCTTCTGCTTTACAGAAGAAAATCTTCTTGTTTTAACAAGAACGGAAAAGATTTCTTCAGAACTTTAATTTTGTTTGGCGCAAATGCTCCATAGTATGATACATGTCGCGCGGCGCAGCGCAATTGTGTTAGCGCATCTGTGCTGACGCGTGTCGTGTAGCGCACGGCGCAGCGCGACTATGATACCGCATCTGCGCTGACACGTGTCGTGTAGCGCACGGCGCAGCGCAGTTGAAGCGTTGCTTCTTTTAATTTTGCTTGAAATAGAGCTTTGCTCTGATTGGGTGCACTGCTTTGGGCGCTGCGCTGATGCGTCTGGGTCAGACACGTGGCACGTTGCGCAGCGCAAACAATCTGAAGCGTCGCTTCATTAAATTAATTTTCAAGACAGAGCTTTGCTCTGATTGGGGAAAGACGAAGCGTTGCTTCATCTCCCGCCTTGGAATTTGAACAGAAGTTCGCTCCGATTAGGGTAAACTGCCGTGACAACTCTTGGAAGTCGAAGAGGCACTTGATGCCTATAAATAGGACCTTTGTTCCCCCACAGATACTTATCATCTTTCAGATTTTTATTTTCAAAAACTTCAGAGCTTCGTTCTTGCCTTCAAGAACTCCGGTGCTTTGCTTCCCTTTTTTTTTTAAAGTTTTTAGAAAAACTTTTTAGGTAAAATCGATTCTTAGATTAATCTTAACCAGCAGAGCTTTCGTACAGGGGACTTTATCCTTGAACATATTTTTGCTCTCTAGGACTTTAGTCCTTTATGTATGTTATCGCTTTTCTATTGCTGACCTTCCTGTAATATTTCTTCCAGGCATAATGGCGGCGGTGCATCTTTACAGTTTGCACGAGTTCATCACCTACGACGATATCCGCGCTCAGGGTCGTCAACAAAACTAGGAGTTTACAGACGCTGAATGTGCAGAAGTCATGGGTCGTCTGAACGCAAGCGGTGGTTGGCTGTTGCCTCGTCGTTCGGCCCTTTTGAAAGTCGTGTTGGGAGCCATATGGAGAGCACTTCCGGGTCTTCATGAGGCCTTACCGCTCAACGCATTGGATGATGCCGAAGACAAGGTGCATTCAGTGTACCTGACAGGGCTGATTTCAAAGAAACGACGGAACAGCCTTATTGACATCCTACACCAAGTCTTCCAGCAGACGACGATAGTTGCTGCTTATCAAAGGCCAGGAGGGCTCGCCGATGATCTCGATACAGAGGAGCGAGAAAGACTGCGCATAAGAATAATTAGAAAGGCTAGAAGAACTCTGGATGGCCTTACTTTCGATTTCCTCAATCCATGCCCCGGATCTGAGGTTATACCGTTGTAATAATTTGAATAATGTCTCTTACTTATTGTTCTTATGATAGTAAAAAGGAATTTTCTAGCGGTATGAATGGAAACTCCTCCCTTTTCTATTTCAGCTTGTCTTATTTCTCGTCCTGAGTCTTCTGCCCATGCATAAATGAATGCGTCACGCACGCCAGATCAAATGTAGACCGGATATTCTTTCTGTCATCTTCTTCTTTTTTTTTATTTTCAGCAGGTTGTCTTAATAACCATGGTTGATGGATGTCTAAAACGAGTATTCTGACTTCCTTAATAAATAGCGATGGCTTAGGCCGCAGGTTCAAGTCTACTGCCTAAGACTTTTCAACTCTATGAGCCGTGAGGGTTCCATAGAGGCTTTTCTCCCAACGGGTCGAGAGGATCCCATAGGTGGATTTTCTCCTTAGGAATCGTGAGGATTCCTAAGTGTGGTTTTCTCTTATAAGTCGTAAGGATCCTATAAGAGAATTTTTCCCTCTTACGAGTCGAGAGGATTCGTAAGCGGTTGTTTCCCTCCTTGTCGAAACTCGACTTTGGAGAGTGAGACCCGTGGATAGTATGCAAGAGACCATTTTGGATTGATTTGCAGGGCCCCATTGTTCAGGAAGCAAGTTTTTTAATCCTTGCTGCACGAGACTTTATCTTGTAAGGTGGGACGAATCGGGAATTCTCTCATGGAGACAGTGGTGGCCTGCGAGTTGACGCGGGTTGGGAGGCTCTCGTCACGGAGTGTTTGTATCCGTGAGTCGAGGAGTTTGCTAGGGATTATTTGTTTCCCAAGCGCCAAGGATTATTTGTTTCCTTGGGGTTTGAAATGAGTCGAGGATTCCTGCGGAGGCATTGGTGGCTCTGCGGGTCGACGCGGATCAGAAGGCTCTCGTCAAGGAGTGTTTGTATCCGTGAGTCGAGGAATTTCGCTAGGGATTATTTGTTTCCCAAGCGCCAATGATTATTTGTTTCCTTGGGGTTTGAAACGAGTCGAGGATTCCCATGGGGGCACTGGTGGCTCTGCGGGTCGACGCGGATCATGAGGCTTTCGTCAAGGAGTGTTTGTATCCGTGAGTCGAGGAATTTTGCTAGGGATTATTTGTTTCCCAAGCGCCAAGGATTATTTGTTTCCTTGGGGTTTGAAACGAGTCGAGGATTCCCACGGGGGCACTGGTGGCTCTGCGGGTCGACGCGGATCAGAAGGCTCTCGTCAAGGAGTGTTTGTATCCGTGAGTCGAGGAATTTTGGTAGGGATTATTTGTTTCCCAAGCGCCAAGGATTATTTGTTTCCTTGGGGTTTGAAACGAGTCGAGGATTCCCACGGGGGCACTGGTGGCTCTACGGGTCGACGCGGATCAGAAGGCTCTCGTCAAGGAGTGTTTGTATCCGTGAGTCGAGGAATTTTTCTAGGGATTATTTGTTTCCCAAGCGCCAAGGATTATTTATTTCCTTGGGGTTTGAAACGAGTCGAGGATTCCCACGGGGGCACTGGTGGCTCTGCGGGTCGACGCGGATCAGGAGGCTCTCGTCAAGGAGTGTTTGTATCCGTGAATCGAGGAATTTTGCTAGGGATTATTTGTTTCCCAAGCGCCAAGGATTATTTGTTTCCTTAGGGTTTGAAACGAGTCGAGGATTCCCACGGGGGCACTGGTGGCTCTGCGGGTCGACGCGGATCAGAAGGCTTTCGTCAAGGAGTGTTTGTATCCGTGAGTCGAGGAATTTCGCTAGGGATTATTTGTTTCCCAAGCGCCAAGGATTATTTGTTTCCTTGGGGTTTGAAATGATTCGAGGATTCCCACGGGGGCACTGGTGGCTCTGCGGGTCGACGCGGATCAGAAGGCTCTCGTCAAGGAGTGTTTGTATTTGTGAGTCGAGGAATTTTGCTAGGGATTATTTGTTTCCCAAGCGCCAAGGATTATTTGTTTCCTTGGGGTTTGAAACGAGTCAAGGATTCCCACGGGGGCACTGGTGGCTCTGCGGGTCGACGCGGATCAGGAGGCTCTCGTCAAAGAGTGTTTGTATCCGTGAGTCGAGGAATTTTGCTAGGGATTATTTGTTTCCCAAGCGCCAAGGATTATTTGTTTCCTTGGGGTTTGAAACGAGTCGAGGATTCCCGCGGGGGCACTGGTGGCTCTGCGGGTCAACGCGGATCAGAAGGCTTTCGTCAAGGAGTGTTTGTATCCGTGAGTCGAGGAATTTCGCTAGGGATTATTTGTTTCCCAAGAGCCAAGGATTATTTGTTTCCTTGGGGTTTGAAACGAGTCGAGGATTCCCACGGGGGCACTGGTGGCTCTGCGGGTCGACGCGGATCAGAAGGCTCTCGTCAAGGAGTGTTTGTATCCGTGAGTCGAGGAATTTTGCTGAAGTCACTGGCTTCTTCGGTTGAAATGAACCGTTGAGGTTTGGCTTCGTCGTCTGACGGAATCCGCTGCGAAAGTATGGTTCCTTCTTTGTTTACGCCCTTGGATTGTATACAGGGATCGATGAGATCTTAACTGTAGGGCCAAAGTTTTATCATTTCTTCTTTTTATTTTATTTTATTTCCGCGATGCTCTATCATTTCAGCTTTTATATCGCGAAGGTCGCGATTGCCCAATCATTTCAGCTATTTTTCGCGGTGCCCAATCATTTCGGCTATTTATTTTATTTTTACTCGTTGCTTTTTATTACGAGTTGCCCAATCATTTCGGCTATTTTGCATGCATACATTTTACTTGCTGCTTTTTATTGCAAGTTACCCCATCATTTCGGCTATTTCGTATGCATGAGCGGCCTACTGACTTTTCGCTGTAAACCTGAAATTGGACACCGATCTCGGCATCAGCACCGCTGCAACTGGGATATTACCAGGAGCGAATCATCATTTGCCTCTGTCGTTGTCGAACAAAGGAGGCTTAGTGACTAGGGTTAAGGTCCTGTCGACTAAGGCTTTTGACTTCATGAGCCGTAAGGGTCTCACAAAGGTATTTCTCCCTACAAGTCATGAGGATCTTGTAGGTGTACTTTCTTCTTAGGAATCGTGAGGATTCCTAAGTGTTTGTTTCCTCTGTAAGTCGTAAGGATCCTACAGGAGGGTTTTCTCCTTGTAAATCGAGAGGACTTACAAGGGTCGTGCGAACATATCCCCAGTCACGGATGGATCTTGGTTAGGGAAATGTTTATTCGCGCCCGTGGATTGTATACAAGGGTCAGTATTGAGCCACTTGTAGGGCAATATCGAAGGTTGTGGGGATTGCTTAAGCACAAGTTTAGGTCTCTGTAACTTAAGACTTTCAAATCCTATGAGCCATGAGGGTCCCATAAGAGATTTCTCCTCGCGAGTCGTGAGGATCTCGCGAGTGTATTTTCTCCCTAGGAATCGTGGGGATCCCTAAGCGTGTTGCTCCTTTGTGAGTCGTAAGGATCTCACGCGGGTGGTTTCTCCCTACAAGGTCGAGGGGACCTTGTAAGTGTCCTTTAACGAGGTTGCGCCCTTTTCGGGTTTTCACAAACACTCGCCGGTAGCCCTGCTGTTTTTACTCACGGAGCCCTTTCGGGTTTTCATCCGTGCCCTTTTTGCTTATGGACATACCGTTTTTTTTTTATTCTTTTTATTTTCTTTTCTTTTTTTTTTTTACGAGGTCGCGCCCTTTCGGGTTTTCACAAACACTCGCCAGTAGCCCTGCTGTTTTTACTCACGGAGCCCTTTCGGGTTTTCATCCGTGCCCTTTTTGCTTATGGACATACCGTTTTTATTTATTATATTTTTTTCTTTATTTATTTATTTATATTTTTTTTATCTCGTCAGCCTAAGATGCTGTGGTAGCAGTTTAAAGACGTTTTTTTCTGCTATTAGTTTAAGGACATTTCGGTCCGTTGTTGAGAAGGTTGGCTATTTTTATAAAGCTTGAGCTTAGGAAGATAGCGAGCGGACATAGTCGTCGTCATCTATCATTGTCCTAGGCTGTGGCTCATTAAGCGTAGTACCTCTTTAGGAAGCGACCGTTTATCGGTCTGAAAGGCCTTTCACCGTGCATGTCCATGAGTAGATAGGCTCCACCTTGGTAGACTTTGTCTATGATGTACGGACCTTCATAGTTTGGCTCGAATTTTCCCCGCTTGGCGCGATTGGGGATCATAGGCCTTTTGACCACTAGCACGAGTTCGCCTTGGCGGAATGTCCTCGGTCGGGTCAATCTTTCGTATGAGCGCGTCATCTTTGCTTTATAAGCTTCTAGATTTTGCTGTGCTATGAGTCGGATTTCATCAAGGGCGTCAAGCTCCTCAAGCCGAAGGTGAGCATTTTCTTCGTCTGTCAGCTCGTAGTGGACTGCCACTCGTAGAGAGGGTAATTCTATCTCGAGAGGGAGTACTGCTTCCGTCCCAAATACCAACGCGTACGGCGTTGTATTTGTGGCCGTCTTAAATGTAGTTCAATACGCCCAAAGAGCCTCTTGCAGTCTTTCATGCCAGTCTTTCTTATTTCGTGACACCGTTTTCTTCATGATCTTCGTCAAGGTCTTGTTGAAGGCTTCAGCCAGACCGTTAGCTCGTGGATTATAAACTGAGGAATATCTCCAGTCTATATTATGCTGTTGCGCAAAGCGACTGATCTTGTGGCTTCTGTAGGCTGGCTCGTTATCGGAGATGATCCGTCGCGGAGTTCCAAATAGATATATGACGTGCGTTTTGAAGAAGTGGAGGATATTTTCTGTCTTCACTTCTCTTAACGGTATCGCTTCTGCCCACTTAGAGAAGTAGTCAGTCATCGCTAGGATGAAACGATGTCCCTTAGACGATGCTGGTTCGATGGAGCCAACTATATCAGTTCCCCACATTTCGAATAGCCAGCTAGCCACTGTCGGGTGTAGCGGATTTGGATGCTGGTGGATGAAGTCCCCATGAATTTGGCATGAGTGGCATTGCTTCGCATATTCGATGCAGTCCTGAATCATCATGGGCCAGTAGTAGCCCATCCGTTTTATCTTCAACTTCATCTTAGGGCCTGCTTGATGAGAACCGCAGAGTCCGTCGTGAACTTCCTGGACGACTCTTTTCGCTTCGTCAGGTCCTAAGCATCTCAGCCACAAAGAATCAAATGACCTCTTGTACAGGGTATCGTTGACGAAGGCGAAAGACAGGGCTCGTTTCATGAGCTGATGTCTTGTGGACGCTTCTTCGGGCATTCGGTGGGATTTAAAGTAGTCTATGAAGACTTCTCTCCAATCCTCAGTGTTTTCCCAATCTTTTACTTGCAGGGTAGTCTGCTTGTTCGCTCCTTTTTCTTCGGATGATTCCGAAGGTATTTCTGCGGGGGCGAGCACTTGACGGCTTTGTACTACGATTCTAACGTCATCGAGGTTCTCGTCAGCCAGTTCTTTAGCAAGTTTGGCCAGGGCGTCCGCTTTGCTGTTTTCCGCGCGCGGTATGCTTTCCAAAGTATAGGAGGGAATTTGGGTCAACAGTTGTTGCACCTTTTCCCCGTACTTTACCAACTCCGGTTTGCACGTTTGGTAGTCGCCGTTTACTTGACTAACGACCAGTTGAGAATCCCCGTATATGAGGAGGTTTTCAATTCCCATGTCAATGGCGATCTCGAGGCCTGCTATCAAAGCTTCATATTCAGCTTCATTATTCGTTCTCGGCTCTGTTAAGGAGAAGGTGAAGCGCATTATTCCTCCTTGTGGGGCCATGAAGATAAGGCCTACTCCCGATTTGATCATTGACGTACTTTGATTTTGCTTCTTCATGGAAGATGCTCCATCGAAGTAAAGCTCCCAACGGGTATCACCACCGTCGATTGCGTCAAACGCATGCTTGTCTGGCAAATCGCAATTCAGGGGAGAATCGGCAGGTATCGGGTGCTCAGCAAGGAAGTTGGCTATGGCCTGACCCTTCACTGCCTTGAGGGGTCGATATGTTATCGAGAACTCCATTAAGAGCAGAGCCCATTTAGCGAGTCGTCCCGTCAATATGGCCTTTGACATTAGATGTTTGAGAGGGTCCACCTTTGAAATGAGATGGACTTCATGCGCTAATGCATAATGTCTAAGCTTTGTTATTGCGAATATCAACACCAGGCAGTGTTTTTCAATGGGGGAGTAATTGCTTTCTGCCCCCAGCAGAACCCGACTTAAGTAGTAGAGTGATCTTTCTTTCCCCTGGTCATTTTCTTGTGCCCATAACGCGCCCAAAGAACCTTCAAGGGCGGCCGTGTAAAGAATGAGAGGCTTTCCCTTAACTGGAGCGGCCAACACTGGAGGGTTTTGCAGATATTGCTTGATCTCGTCCAGTGCGCCTTGGCATTTGTGATCCCAAATGAATGGGGTTCCCTTCTTCATCAGGTGACTGTAAGGACGGCACTTTCCTGAAAGATTAGCGATAAACCGCCGAATGTATGCAAGCTTTCCTTGGAGAGATCGCGGCTGTTTAAGAGTTCTTGGCGGAGGCATTTCCATGATCGCCTTGATTTTAGACGGATCTATCTCAATACCTCGGTGTCGGACGATGAATCCCAGGAATTTGCCCGAGGAAACCCCGAACGCACATTTAAGAGGATTCATCTTCAAATTGTATTGCCGAAGGCGTTGAAATACAGTCTTCAAATGCTCGAGATGTTCTTCGTATGATTTGCTTTTAACCACGAGATCGTCGATATAGCATTCGACGATTTCGTGTATAAGGTCGTCGAAGATCTTTGTCATGGCCCTCTGATAAGTAGTACCGGCGTTCTTTAAACCGAAGGGCATCACTTTATAACAGAATATGCCTAGAGGGGTCCTGAAGGCGGTGTGTTTCTGGTCTTCGGGATGCATCTTTATCTGGTTATACCCCGATGAGCCGTCCATGAAGGAGAAAACCTCATGAGTGGATGTATTGTCTATCATCAATTCGGTGACTGGCACTGGGAAATCATCCTTCGGGCAAGCTTTATTGAGATCCAGAAAGTCCACGCATATGCGCACCGTCCCATTTTTCTTCATCACCGGAACGATGTTGGCGATCCATTCAGGATATTGAACTTCCTAGATGAAGCCAGAGTCGATAAGCTTCTTGACCTCGGCGTTGATGCTCATTTCGAGCTCGAGGCGCATTCTTCTCGGCGCTTGTTTAACTGGCTTGACGCCCGGGGATATCGCCAGTCTATGTACAGCAACTTCTGGATCTAGTCCTGGCATCTCGGAATAATTCCATGTGAAGCAATCTTTATGCTGCACAAGGACGTCCTTTAACGCAGCCACTCTCTCTTCAGATAGCAGTTCGCTGATGAATGTCGGTCGCGGATCATTTACTGTCCCCAACTCGATTTTCTTGAGGTTATCTGCGGTGGTATGTATTCCATCCTCCAGTTCTTTCGGAGCTGGGGGAAATTCTGAGATCACCTCATCATTGCTGTTTTCGAGGCACCAAGGAAGGCTGTCCATTTTCTCGGGTTCTCCTTTTAGTATTGTTATCATGTGACAGGTACGAATTCGCTTCCAGTCCTAATGTGGAACTGTTTTTTCTTTCATGTCCTTGGGCTCGTGCTTCTGTGGTGGCACTACCCTCCAGTTGTCGGACAGAGCGAATTTACCAAGCTGGTACTGATCTTCGACCCAATTCTTGAAGGTGAAGCAATCTTCAAGAGAATGACCTATCACTTGATGGTAAGAGCAATAGTCCGGGTGTGAGGCTTCGCCCGCTTGTTCGGGATGCTTAGATTCCGGCAATGTAAGCATTTGATGCTTTAGGGCAAGATCGAATATCTTCTTCGTCTTTTCCCGAGGAAACGAGTATGCTCGACCCATTTTCTTCATGAGGGATAGGTCAATAACGCTCGATTCTCGTTTGCGTGGCTTCTTAGCCCTGCTTTGTTGCTGTTGAGCGCCTCTTCGGCCTTTCGGCTTGTTTCCGCCTCCGTGTCGAGCCCCTTTTGTATCAGGTTGACATGGGGCAGCATCTTCGTCTTTTACTGCCTGTTGAAGGAGGCGCTGCGTTTTGGCTTTCTCATAGATCGCCATTTCACGATTGTGATCATCTCGGAGTTTTTGACCCGCTTCCCTTATAAGTTTGCCCATCCGGTCTTCAAATGATGGACTGGGCGATTTTTTATCAGGAACTTTTACTGGTTCAGGATTAGCGTTTTTCTCTTGAGCATCTGCTTCTTCATCAAAATTATGCACGACGTAACAGTCGCGGAGCAGCTCTCGTTTCCTGGAGCGAGTGTATCCGAGCCCGATCGTCTGCATCCGGCCATTAGGTAGCTTGTGCTGAGTTCCAGGGACGTTCCAAACCCTGTCATAGAATTTGGCCTTCCTAACGGTCTGTTCGAAGGGTATCCCCTGGCGTTTCAGCAGTCTCCTCAAGCCTTCCGTATAATATCGGGGCAGACGGATGGGCTGAAGTCTGTCCAGCATTGGATCCGCACCGTGCCAAAGTTCTTTTTCCACCTTGTTTTCTTCGGAACGGTAGAATAGGATTGCCCTCTCGCCTTTTCGTCCGGGAGGGATATAAAATGTCCGCAATTCTTCCACACTATCGTTGGCGAGCGCATCTAGTTCTTTATAATGTTCAAGCGGCACCATGGCTATCTGTAGACTTCGCTCTTCATCAGCAGAAGCTCGTATTGAAAGCCGAGCAGGGAATACAGCATGGACTTCGTCCTCCGAATCACTACCAAAGATCAGCGAAGGGGCAGATGGTCCTGGCTTGGAGTATTAGGACGGACCCGAATAAATTACATCCTCTTCTTCCTCGGTATCACTGCCGAAGACAGGGATGGTTGCGTTAGCTTTGTTCTCTGGTTTGTAACATTTCTCCGTATCTTCGAAATCTGGCAAGAAGTATTTGGCATCTTCGTATTTGCGGACTTCGTTTACAGAGAACGGGTTCAGTTCTCCCGTCACGGTATACTCGAAACCATCCTTAAAATACTTCATACACTGATGTTGTGTAGAAGGAATGACGTTGTACTCGTGTAACCATGGTCGGCCGAGCAAAGCGTTGTAGCACGTCTTGGCGTCTATGACATGGAACTTAATGTCCGTGATGAGTAGCCCGAAGCGTAGCGTCAGTATCACAGATCCAAGAGTTCTTGATGACTGGGAATCGAACCCGGAGATGGTGATCTTGTCACGAGCAAGGTGCTGTACGCTCATGCAGATTTCTTTTAACACTCGCACGTTGAGAAGATTGACGGAGGATCCATTGTCGATCAGGATTTTGCCTATCTTAATATCGTGGCAGTATCCTGAGACATATAGGGGGCGGTTGTGTTCACATGTCCCAAGGAGAAGGTCCTCATCGCCGAAAGTGACATCAGCCGTGTGCACTTCTTCCAATTCATCCTTCATCTTTTCTTCTGCTAGGCAAGCTTGGAATTGTTCCGGATCTTGTAGTGCCTTGATCAACGAATCTCTCGCCTCCTTTGATAACAAAAGGGCGTCGAGAATACTGAGCTGTGAGGGCAGCTTTCTCAGATGTGCTAAGACGTTGTAGTCCACCTTATTCTTCTTCGGCGGGTTGTTGATGTTTAGCTCTTCCAGAACTTGTTCATCTAAGACGATATCTTTAGAGACCTTTTCTTTTCCTTTATCTTTTCTGTTCAAGGGTCCGAGGTTCTTTTCAGGCAGCGTCCGATTCCGCAGCCGGATATTTTCGCAGACCATTGGCTCTTCTTCTTTTCCTGAAGTTGACTCTTTAAAGAGAGGGGCAAGTTCTAGCTCCTCATCAGAGTCGCTCCCGAATGTAGGCACTTGTGACCCGCCAGTGTTAACCATGTGACAATTGCCGGCAGTTCTTTCAAGCTCTTCGGTCGTATTTCTTTTCTCCCGACGAATTTTACGCTTTTCCCATTTAAAGCGTTGTCGATTAGCGATATATCCTTGCCACCATCTATCGAAATCTTTGCACCCTTGAGTGGGATGCGAGACCTTCTGATGATATAAGCAATAGGAGGGGTGCATTTCTATTCCACCAGTAATTTTTCTTTCAGAGGATGGTAGTTTCATGCCCATTGATATGGCCTTAGCAAACTTCTTCTTTATCTTGGATTGGCTTTTGTCGGCGGTGGAGGCATTTTGCTCCAGCGGGATCATCTCAGCTCTTTCCTCAAGTCGCTGGCGCTTGGCCCTTTCGAATATAGCCGTCTCGCGTTCTCGATCAGATTTGCTTTTCAATCGAGCTTCATTAAGGAACGCGTCAATCATTTCGACTGATAACTCCGGAACTCTTGACTCGGTATCTGCCCCCAGCGTTTTAGTGCCAGAAGTCTCCTCATCATTCGTGATCGAATGGGAAATCATATGACAGCTCACCACATATTCCTCGGATTCATCCGATGAACTTTCTCCCTCACCTTCTTCTTGAAAGACGTGATTGAGGAACTCTTGAAGCGTAATGGGAGTCCGTGCTTTTTGGTTGTATTCATCCAGAGCGTCGATTTGCTTTTGTATGTCCGTGCGCTTGTCGCTAGGCTTCACGGGTTTCTTAGGTTTCTTCTTCTTCTTTTTCGAAGATTTTGACGGCTGGCTGTGAGTGCTTGAACCACCATCATCGGTCTTTAGAGTTGGACGTGGTTTCAACATCCCCTCAATGACCTGTGGTTCCAAGGGGTTCTTCCACTTGATCGCTGGACATGTTTGAAGATCGTTTAGCATTCTCTTTGTCTTGGCTGATAATACGACCTCCCAAGGAGCTTCTTCAATTACAGAGCATGTTGCCCCCGGCGTATTCGTCCCCTTAGAGGTGTGGGGCTACGGGGGATTCACCTTCCATTTGTCGGAAAGCGCAAATTTTCCCTGACGGTACTGGTTCTCAAGCCAATTTTTGAAAACGTAGCAATCCTCAATGGGATGGCCTAGCACTCGATGGTAAGGGCAGTAGTTGGGCTCGTTGACGTCGTTCGGTTGCAACGGACGTTTTAGATCTGGAAGATTTATAAGTCTGTTGCGCAACGCCAGCTCGAATAACCTCCTCGTTTTATCGCGGGGGAAGGAATAAGGACGTCCCATCCTATCCTCAAGGGGTACGTACGGGCGCGTATTGTTTGGAAGAGCAACCGGTTTCGAGTCGCTCGGTTGTTGTTGAGCATTCGCGACGACGATCGCTTTTCCCTTTCCTTTGTCACTTCGGGAGTCCGGCTTTGGGAAAGGGGGTTTATGGCCCATCTGGTCCATCTGAGCTAGTTTGTCGATCAAAGCCTGGAAAGTAGTCGGCTTGAAGAACATCATGAACTGTGAGATGGTTGCTTGTAGATCAAGGGTTCCAACAAACATTCCCACCGCAGGAGCTTCTTCTATGCGCTGTTCGCACTTTGACCATAGATTACGCCACCGTATAGCGTACTGAACCCATGTCTCGCCGGGTTTTACCCTGGCGTTAATCAGTGCCGTCATTGGGGTACGTTCACTGGCACTTGCAAAACGTTGGGTAAACAGCAGCTCCATCTCCGCAAAGGTCTTAATAGAGTCATTGGGGAGCTCAGAATACCACTCGAACGCCGTATCTGATAAGCTTCCAACAAATTGGCGAAGCAACAGCTTGTCATCACCACCGGTGTTGCCGCAGAGCGCCCTGAACTGGGCAACATGCTGATGAGGATTGCCCGTCCCCTTGTAAACATGGAACTTAGGAATTGTATAACCTGTCGGGTACTTAATCTGATCGTACCAACCCGGATATGGCCGCCCCGTCTTTACGACCTGACCGGCTGCTTTAGTCGCCTGATGCACCCGTATTTGCTGGGCGATGTATTCATCCAAATCAGCTTTTGATATGGTATCCTCTTTAGCTGCGGATAAAGCCGGTGGAGGATTTGATGTCTCTCCCCTATCGTCTTCAAGAATGATCGGGAGATCTCCAGCAGGTGGATCTTGTTGAATCATCATACCCACCATATCCTGGAACAGGAGGGCCATTTTCTTTATGTTGGCTGCCTGCTCCGCAGCTTCTCTATCTTTCTTCTCTAGTACGCGCCGAAGGAATTCGGCGTCCGTTTCTTGTTCTTGACGTTCTTCTGAAGAGGTTCCAGGGCTTTCGTTTGGCCCTGTAAGCGCAGCCATAGCGCTCATCATCTCCTGGAGCTTCTGTTGCTGCTCCTGAGCCTTGGTCACTGACCGTGTAAGCGGTCTATGACCCGTGGACGTACGGCTGTCCTCTTTTCCCGATGTCATGTAAACCGTATGAACTGTTATGCCCCCTGCCTTGGGGCGTTTAGTTTCACCATTTTTAACTTTTGCCGCTGACACAGGAGTCTTCTCTGGCCTCCTTCTTTTGTGGGCCGTTGAGGTGGAAGGGGCCATTGAAAGGGGCATCCCAACAGCTGCTGTCCCCTGCTGTTTAATGGGGCAGCCCTTGTCTTTTTCCACCTTCGCCTTTTTCTGGCGACGAGAGGAGTGACCTGGGTCAATCACGGAGTCTTGAACCCTTCGCCAAACTTTATAAATCCTTGAAGACAGCCGTTGAGGGGGATGTTCTTGTTTTGTTTCCGGAGCTCTCTCCACAGGCGAAGGAGATCTTTTCAGTGTAGCGGTTGGAGAATTCTTCCGCACCCTCCTCAGCAGTTCAAAACTGTTCCCAGTTGGAACAGCAGCGTTGACTTCCACTACTGGAGCCGGTGGAGTTAGCCCTGAGGGGGAGTTGCCCCCTGCTTTCCTCACTCGTCGCCAATGGCGACGTCGAGCACAACGGGCCGTTGGGACTGGCTCAGAGATAGAGATAGCTTCTTTTCGCCCCCTGTCTGAATGAGGCACTACTGGTGTTAATCTCTTAAAGACTGAGGTTGCCCTTTGAGGGGTGATATTCAACCTGTCGAAGACGGATTCTCGAGCAAGGATAGGAGTAGGAATCGTCAGTCTTGAAAAGACTGACTCTTTGACAAGAGAAGCCGCCTTGACGACTTCTGGAGCAGAAGTAATTGCCTTCCTTGGGACAGCCCGTTTAGAGTCCTGATCTAGCCTGGTGAAAGCAGAGGCTGTCGGTTTGGTAGCGGGCGATCCGTTGACAGGGGTCGTGGTAGCAGTGAGTCGGTCGAAGACCGACTTCTTGTTCACCTCTGGTGCAGGTATCGGCATAGAGAAGCTTGTCGGTGGGATCATGGTCCCGAAGAATAAGCCAGTGGTGGCTTGGGTCACCTGGTCTACTGGCAGAGTGAGGAAAGAGGCCGCTTGGGGCCCATATGCCACACCTCTAGGTGAGGTGGAGCGTCCGTTGCAGTGGTACTTCGCGCAGTTGGTGCAGTTAGAATCCATGGATGCTTGAGTTCTGCGCCAGACAAAAGACCAAATCTTAGCAACTTGAAATTCGAAGGCAACCTTTTAACAAACCACGATTGGTTCGCGAAGACGACACACGAAGTGTGGAGTGGAAAGAGGAAGAGGTCCCACCGGGCGTGCCAGAATCTGTTTCCCTCCGAATGGTGGCGCACAGGACCGCGATGTCCTGACGCTGAGATTTGGGGCAGATGTTATATGGTTTTATCCATCTACCTCTCCGAAGATGCCAAGCTGATTTATGGCACCGTGTATCGGAGGTTTAGACGGATGCGGCCGATGTAGCAAACTTCGTCAGATTCCCCCTCACTTGAGGGGTTTTTGATTGTGGGGACGCTCTTCCCTGCAGGCGCAAGCCCCTGCAGTTAATTACGCTACCGCATCGCGGTAACAACTTTCTCCTTCTCCAGAATTTCACTTCGTGTCGTGTGTGTTTGTTTTGTTTGTGGTTGCCCGTGGATTGTATACGAAGACTGAGTAATGCCGTCGCCCGTAGGACGTGGATTAGTCCAAATCCGTATTTACTTAGATTTGGGTTTGGTGTTTTAGTTTAAGGATACATTAGTCGCGTTGCGGCTAAGATCGACTTAAACGTTCGTCAAGGATACGTTAATCCTGTTTTGGATTAAGATCAACTTGACGTAGTGATCCATTTAATATATGGCCGTCGGGACTCATCACCTCTCTGACGTCGTTGAAGGATTACAACGATGGATGTCAGAGGAGTTCAGAGATGTACCCTTGAACCAAAGTTGATTTGGAGTTTTATCATTCATTTAAATGTCTAAGGATACGTTAGCTGTATTTGGGGCTAAGATCAACTTAAACGGGACCGTTTAGATCCGGAAAAAGAGCATTTGGAGGCTCTATTGTACCAGTTTAGGGACATAGTGGTCCGTGCTCCAGTTTAGGGACGTAGTGGTCCGTATTCCAGTTTAGGGACGTGGTGGTCCGTTATTAGTTTAAGGACGTCTCGGTCCGATATTAGTTTAAGGACGTCTCGGTCCGATATTAGTTTAGGGACGTCTCGGTCCCATATTAGTTTAAGGACGTTCCGGTCCGACATTAGTTTAAGGACGTTTCGGTCCGACATTAGTTTAAGGACGTTCCGGTCCGACATTAGTTTAAGGACGTTTCGGTCCACGAGTTTAAGGACCCCGCAGTCCATATTCATGTATGTGGTCGTCGGGACCCGTCACCTCTCCGACGTCGTTGAAGGATTACAACGATAGGTGTCAGAGGAGCTCGGAGATGTACCCTCGAACCGGATATAGATTGATTTAAGAGAGCAATCTTTGCTCAACTGATTTAATTTAAGGACTTACGGCCAAAATTGGGCTAAGTCCAGTTGAAAATGTTCAACACCCTTATTTATTTTTGGTCTATTAGACCTGTGCTAGGGCTTTGCCCCCACTTAAATAATGCATTGCATTACTTCAGGCCATTTATGCCTATTTTTACTGGGCTCTGCCCTTTTGTTATTATGATGCAGATCATTTGTTTTGGTCCATTGGACCTTTCAATTGGGCTCTGCCCTTTCAAACAATGCACAGCATTTTATTTATTAGGCCTGTTAAGCCTTTTAATCGGGCCTGGACCTTCAAGAAGTGAAATGAACTGCATTTGTCAGGCGCTTTGCGCCAATCACTTAGCGCAAGCGCTTGTGGTGAGGACACGTGCCATGCTCTGGTGAGCGCAAGCGCAACAGCACAGTGCGCTGCGCTGTTGACACGTGGCGTGCACTGGTGAGTTGCGCCAATTCCAGAGAGCAAAGCTCTATTTCAAGAGCGCATAGCGCAAGCCGTTATGTAGCTGACACGTGGCGCTCTCTCAAGAGCGCAACAGCGCGGTTTGGAAGTGCAAAGCACTAAGAATCTTTTAGATTCAAGAACAGGAGTGCAGAGCACTATTTGATTTCTTGATCTAATTTAGATCAAAGAAAATAAATTTTCCTTTTTTGTTTCAAGAACCAGAGGTTCATAAAAAAGTGCAAAGCACTATTATTACTTATTTATATATATATTTTTTATTTAAAATTATTGATCTTGTTCTTAGATCAATAATCTGTTCATAAGAGAATTTTCTCTTTTCCCTAAAGGTTTTTACCTTCTGTTGTTCTTGAGGAGCTCTCAAGAGTTTTCTTCTCTCTCTTTTTTTTAGAAGGATGCTGATGCTTTTGAATTGAGGTCTAGGGTCCTTTTTATAGTGCCCATAAATTAGTTAGATTTGTTAAATAAATCTTTTTCTGAGTGATTTGGGGGATTTTCCCCACCGTTGGATCTTTGATCCAAAGGCCCCCTGCCTTGTACAAGAAAATCTTCTTGTTTTAACAAGAACAGAAAGATTTCTTTAGAATCTTAATTCAGTTTGGCGCAGATGCCCCAGCGCGTGACACGTGTCGCGCAGCGCGCAGCGCAGCGCAGCGTAACTGCGCTAGCGCATCCGCGCTGACACGTGTCGCGCAGCGCGCAGCGCAGCGCGCAGCGCAGCGCAACTGCGCTAGCGCATCCGCTCTGACACGTGTCGCGCAGCGCGCAGCGCAGCGCAACTGCGCTAGCGCATCCGCTCTGACACGTGTCGCGCAGCGCAGTTCATGCGCAACTGAAGCGTTGCTTCCTTTAAACAGAGCTTTGCTCTGATTGGGCGCGCCCTCTTGGGCGCTGCGCTGACGTATTAGCGCCTGACACGTGGCGCGTTGCGCCCGAGACTTAAAGCGTTGCTTCAAAATTTTGAATTTTGAATTTCAACAGAGCTTTGCTCTGATTGGGCGAAACAGCGATAATAGACCGGAATGTCCCTAAACTAATATTCATCCCCAAAATGGGAATGTCAGACCAAGATGCCCCTAAACTTATATTCGCTTCAAACATGCCGATAATGGACCGAAATGTCTCTAAACTAACATTTGTCCCCAAAATGGGAATGTTGGACCGAAATGTCCCTAAACTAATATTCGCCTCAAACATGGCAATAATGGACCTTAATGTCCTTAAACTAAAATAATTGGGCCCAAATACTCATATGTTTAAGTCGAACTTAATCTTAAATCAGATTAACGGTCCTTAAATTAACCAAACCCAAATCTAAAAATATACGGATTTGGACTAATCCGCGCCCTAAAGGCGACGACATAAACTAGTCTCCGTATACAATCCACGGGCAACCAAAACAAACAAAAACACACGACACAAAGTGAACTTCCGGAGCAGGAGAAAGTGGTTATTGCAATGCGGTAACGTAATTAACTGCAAAGGCTTGCGCCTGCAGGGAAGAGCGTCCTCACAATCAAAAACCCCTCATAAATGAGGGGGAATCTGATAAAGTCTGCTACAATGGCTGCATCCGTCCAAACCTCCGATATACAGTGTCATAAATCAACTTGGTATCTTTGGAGAGGTGGACGAATAAATCCAAGTAGCATCTGCCCCCAGATTCAGGCAAGACAATCCATCCCGGTTCGTCTCCGTCTCCGGCGGTGACAAGATTCATACACAGTGATGTATGTGATCCAATGTCTGTGCATGCAAGGGGTGGGTTCTCATACTTCATAACATTCACTGATGATCTCTCCAGGTTCGGATATGTATTTCTCACGAAACACAAATCTGAAGTTTTTAAGAAGTTCAAAGAATATAAAAGCGAAGTAGAGAACCAGACAGGAAAAAGTATCAAGATCCTTTGAGTACATAATTCCGTGATTATTTAAAAGAGAATGGGATTCTCTCTCAGCTTACTCCTCCGTATACACCACAACACAATGGTGTATCAGAGTGGTGGAATCGTACCTTGTTAGATATGGTTCGCTTTATGATGAGTAATACTGAGTTGCCTCTTTCATTCTGGGGATATGCACTGGAGACAGCTGCATATGTATTGAATAGGGTTCTAACCAAATCCATACTTACCACTCCACATGATATGTGGGAGGGGAAGAGACCATATCTTAATTTTATTAAGATACGGGGTTGTCCAATTTATGTAAAAAAGTAGAATCCGGACAAGCTCAAGGCACTGTTGGTTCTGTGTAAGTTTGTGGAATATTCTAAACATTCGACATGATATTGTTAGGAATATGTATGTCCTAGAGGTCATTATTGTAATATTATAGTGGATGCTTGGACATATATATAGAAGACTTTCTTGCTCAACATGATAGTATGCTATCTGGTTACTTTTTATCTTAACATGTGAATTTACTCTAGTTTACTATTTCACTGATACATGTTGATAAAGCCCTAAGGATGTATTGATTAACTTGGAATATGATGTAGATCATACTAGTAGGGCCTAGTAGTCTATAAGCACATCCCTGAAAAGTTCCTGACCGAGGGAGTTGTTGGGGTAAAAAATTACACCCCGATTGACCAAGTCAAAGTCAGTCAACCCCCAGCGGGCCCAAGCCCAACTCAAGACCAAGCATGGAAGGGGCCGTCTCCATACCAAAAGAAGGTGATAAATTAGTTTAAATACATTTTTTTAGAATTAAATGTATAGAAAATGAGGAAAAGGCCAAAATTTTGTAAACCTCATGGCTTATGTGCAAAAAGAAATAAGCACATGACGCTTGGAGAGGCACAAGTGCCATTTAGAAAAACCCAAGGGGCTATATGTAAAGTGTGTAGCCTATAAAGGCAAATATGATGAAAAAATCAAAGGCAACTTTTCATTGCCTCAAAAAAATTCTAGGATTTGTTCCTCCATCTCCTTTCTCTCAAGTTCTCCCTTCTCTTTTCTTTTCCAATTAAATTAAGAGTTTAACTTCTTTTTTTCCAAAAAGAAATAGATTTTCAACATAAAACCCTCGAAGGGGAGTTCAGATCCCCTATCAAATCCTTAAAAGAGAGATTTTTGATCTCACCTCCCTTTTTCTCCAAGATCCAGCAAAAGGAGAGGAGTGGGAAGAAGACCCACTTCCGAAAATCCCATTTTGGGAGGATCCGAGGCTTCGAGGATTAGAAATGGGTCCTCTTTGATCATCTCTGAAGATCTTCGAGGAGTTCAACTCCAAGATCCAAATCCTTAAAGGAGTTTAGCACCACATCTAGACCTTTTATGAGTTTAACTCCAAATCCACATCTAATTTATTGCATAGGAGTTTAACTCCAAATCCAAATATTTTGGAAGTTTAACTCCAAATCTATACCTAATTCCTATTTAGGAGTTCAACTCCAAAGCCTCTCAGGAGTTCAACTCCCAGCCCAGGGGCTAAGCCCCTTTCTCTGCTGGTGTTTCCAGCGGTCGCGTGCCGCGCATGTGACCCGCTGGCGTCCAGCAGTCATATACCGCGCACGTGACCCGTGGGTACCCAGCGCCCATGCACAAGGCACATGACCCGTAGGCGCCCAGCACCTACACGCCACTCATGCGTCCTCAGGACATTCCTCACCCTTCTTTTTCCTCACGCTTCACCTCAAAACACGTCCCCCGTTAGAAAATTTTTTCTAATGGGACGCTGCCTAGCATCTCGCAAGGGGGCTGTTAGCCTCTTGACCCCAAGCCCTCTATCTAGATAGCAGGACCCCCGTAAACTCTGCGAGGTCCCCGATACGTCTAAGTCCCCTTCAAAACACAGCACACACGCTGCACATTGAGTTCACATGACCAGTTTTACCCGTCAATCGGAGGTTCTTTCACTCCAAAAGCGAGAGGTAATTAACATCAGTTTAGTTCGCAACTGTCAGAGATTCGGATCCCTACAATTAGTAAACCCTAGCCTACCCCAGGCAGGGGGAATCTGTAATACGCCTGACAAGCGACGCGTATTTCTCAGCTCAATAGGGTGACGAAAAACACCCTACGGGAGTATTGTGACAGGGTATCAATATTTCAGAGTAGACTAATGTGTACGTTTCTTGACCCTGTATGGGGCGATAGTTGATCCCACAACCATTGGTGTTTGACATCAAAAATTGTACACATGTGCTCATTGGAGAATGAGAATATTGAACAGACCGGCCGAGAACTCCAAGATGGTACTGTACCTATCGTCAGATCGCAGTTCTCTGGTGACACTTGTACATGTTACCCTGTAGACCCGAGATTGTTATAATATCTTGTGTGGTTTCCACTATGCTTTGATTGATTACCTCTCTACCACGGCTCTACTGAGTCATGCAAACAGGTGGTAGTTGAGTACAGTTCCGAGTCATATCGAGGCAGTGAGCGATAGGAGGGGTTTTGTCTCTTCCAGTATAGAGAGTTGATGTTATGATATACTCGATTGGCTATAACAGCAAGTCCCTGGCCAGGGCTGATGAGATTTACTGATAAGTGTTATCTGTAGTTTCTCGATTTGTTATAGGCTATATATCGGCATGACTTATCGAGTTATTAGGGTATGATGATTCCACCCCCAGACTTGATATGCAACATATCAGACGAAGAAACCGGACTGTACTGTAAGTGTTGCTTATAGGCTCTACAGGAATTTAGACAAGTTAACTTGTTGATCTTCTATTCGTTCAATACGTGGGTAGCCGTTACGTCCCGCTGACGGCTTATAGGTCTTTGATGTGATCATTACCTACTGCTAGCGTATTTGCAAGTTTTTAGAGTCCCACATAGAGGTTTCCTAGCTCAAACGAAACGAAATAGTGCATATATGAAGATGTGTGCGGGAGCTTGATTAAATACGGATATATGATACCGTATTCTAATCTAGCGTTATTTGAAATTAACCGGATTATATATGATATAACCGGATTATTAAATCAAGTGTTGATTTAATAATTTGATATATATATATATATATATATATATATATATATATATATAAACTGATATTATGCTCACTTGATATTTTCTTTCTATTTATATATTTATATATATGATATAATTATATAAACATATGTGTGTGACATGGTTGTTTATACACAAGAGTTGTGTATATGAGAATTACATTGGGTTAAAGATGAGAGGATAATGATTTACTAAATTGAATTTGCAAAAAGAAAGAATAAGTCATTGTTTTGGAACATAGTAGTTTGCATGACTCATTTTTCTTTTTCCTTTTTCATATAAGTTTATTTCATTTGCTCTTATCCAAAATTCTAAGCTAATTCTCATCACCATCTTCATCATCTTCATCTTTACTCATGAAACACTATTCACTCAAGAGAAAAAGAAAAGAAAAGAATTTTTAATGAGTAAGAACCTACTTTATCAATCTAAACCAAACTAGCAAATTAGTTTAGGTTATTTACTTCACTAATACTTTAATTAGTGAAGTGTGAGCTTGAGTGTGAGTTGCCTCAAGGTGGATCATTTTCGAAGAAGAAGACTTCGAGAAAGCTCGTTCCTTTTTTCAAGTGGAACTCTAGAAGGAGTTCAAAAGACTACTACAAGGAGCTATTGAAGTGAAGAACTTGGCTACAAAAGTCTTAGCTTCTCTTCACTTAATTTAGAACTCTAGTTTGATAACTTATTAACCCTAATTCTTTAGTATGATCTTGTAAGTAGAATTAGTCCTCTAGATTATTTAAAATTACATACTTGATGTTTATAAAAACCTAGTAAAGGTGCTTATAAAACCCTAGTAGAGTTGCTAGGATCTACTTTCAGATATCCGTTCTACCATATTGAGAAATAGAAGGTGTTTGTTACTCGCCATGCCATCTTTTTAGAGAAGGAGTTTCTTGCAAAAGAAATTAGCGGGAACACGGTAGAACTGGAAGAAATTCTGGAATCACAAACTTAAATCTAAGATTTAGTGGAAGCTTAAGATTTAATAATCCCGGACAAACCTCAGCCACTTCGCAGATCTAATAGGATTTCTTGTCCGCCCGAAAAATACTACGGTTTTCTCATAAACGGGGATCGAAAGAATTGCATCTTGGAAGAAGATGGTTTTACTAGTTTCAAGCAGATCATTACCAGTAGGGACTCTAAGAAATGGCCGGATGCTTTGCGATCCGAAATAGAGTCTATGTACACCAACAAAGTCTGGATTTTTGATGTCGCTCCTCATGGGGTAAAACCAGTTGGATGCAAGTAAATCTTCAAGAAGATGATTGGTGTAAATGGACAGGTGGAAACGTATAAAGCTAGACTTGTTGGAAAGGGTTTTTGTCAAAGACCCGGTGTAGACTATGACGAAATCTTTTCTCCAGTGGTTATGATCAAATCCATTCGGATCCTACTTACTATTGTTGTCTTCCATGACTATGATATCTGGTAGATAGACATAAAAACGGCTTTTCTAAATGGAAGTTTAGAAAAGTGCGTTTATATGGATCAGCCAGAGCGATTCAAAGACAGTGGGAGCAACGGGAAGGTGTGCAAGTTGCTTAAATCTATTTATGAATTAAAGCAGGCATCACAGAGCTGGAACATTTGTTTTGATAAGACTGTCACGCCCTGCTTCCTAGAAGATGGAAACGGTGACGTGGCAAGCTGCAACATATTTACTAAGAAATAAAAACGTTAAGTGTAATTAAGCAATATATAAAAATAAACAAGAATGACAAGAGTAAAAAAAATAAATAGCCACTTTATTTACATTCAACTTTACATACAACTATTTGAAATAAAAAGATACAATGATATAAAGCAAATACCTAAATAATGGCATACAGAAAATAAGTGCAAGAAGAACTAGTAGTTCGGCTGAGCTGTAAACTGGTCCAAGTCCTCCTGGCTCGGCTCTGTCTCCTCAGAATCCGGTTCTCCTGACGAACATTCTAAAGAAAGAAATAGAAAGGAATGTCGTCAGCGAACTAATGCTTGGTAAATCCCAAAATAAGAAAAAGAAGATAATATATTAAGTGAAATTAACAGTAAAGTGCATATGACTGATTACTGGTATATGATGGTTATTTTAACGTGGTTGTTTGTAGTTTGGTAAAGAAGGTATTCATGTATACGAGAGGAGTCCATCTTACCCCGTGGACTATGGTAACATGTAGCACAAGGCTCCGTCATAACCGATAAGACAACAACACGAGAATTCATGTAAGTGTCTGTTAAGTGACCTCTCGTGCCACGATATACGTTCCGTACCAATCTGCTTCTTTATCCCCGCGTAAGGTATTGTATAGATTATGTTCACAAGTCTTGGTAAAACCATGGATACAAAATATTCAGGTATTCATGTTCAGGATGTAATCATGTATTCAAGTAGTCATGTCAAGTTATAACCATGGTTCGGTCAAGTCAAGTCAAGTATACATGTTTGATATTAATTTTTGAATGCTGGTATTCATGTTCATGATCAAGTATTCGTGTTTGATTTTGGATTCAGTTTTGAGGTTGGACTCAGACTGAGTCAGATACTTGTAAACTGATTTAAACTCTTGAATTCTTAGGTTCAGGAGTTATCGGCAACTGCTGCACATGGACGGCAGGATTTTTGTCTTTTTCCAAAACAATTGACATTGATAACTCCTGTTAAGTTTTCTAACCTGATTAGGCAAGCGCTCACTTTCTCCGGCTCCCTAGGCCTCAAGAGAATTGATCCCTCTTAAACCTATATTTACTAGAATCCTTAAATATTGTTTTGTATATCTCGAGCGGGTTTTATGAAAAAATATTTTTAATATAGATTAAAAATAAAATCTCGAGGGTGATTTGTATTACTTACGGTTTTCATGAGCATGTGTTTTAAGTATTGGGTATTTTCATGATAAATACTTCGCTTTCAAAAGTTTATGGTATTTTAGTGAAAATGGTCTTTTTAGTAACTTGATGGTATTTTGTGGCATTTTTTAATCTTTCATTTTTATAAAAATATAGTTTCATGATAAAATGAAAATACGGATTTATAATTTATAATTTTTAGAAAAATTAGTTTTATTTAGAAAATTTGTTTTTCTTAAAAACCGTATTTATATCCTTTCGAGATCGAATACTCCACGAGAAGTGCTGCATCTCGCTCTACTATCCCCAGGATGTGCGATAATCCGCACCATCCATTAACGGGTCTCCTAACAACGGTTGTAGATGTATAACTGCAAAGGAATACGAAATACCGTTTAAAAGAAACCCAGTTTTAAAGTTGGTGGTATTTTATTGTAAAGCTTATACTTCGAAACAAATATTCATACAAATTAGTAACGTGCTATGTAACCACAGTGTACGTGAGGGATAGGTCGTTACCCCGTGAAGTTTTTCCTAAAGGTATAGTTTTAATGAAAGCGAAAAAAGTGATATTAAAGTTCAAGGTATTTTAGTGAAAAAGTTCAATTATGGATGTTACACATGAGATTCTTGGTTAAACTTGATTCTAAATATTGATATTTAAGATTACAAGTAATGTGTAAAAGTTTGGTTGAACAAAATATAAAGGAGAAGAAGTTTCTAGGGTTTAGAAAAATGATATTAGTAATAACTCTACTTACCGATATGAGTTTCAAAGTTGAATTTCAATAAAGAGAAAGAGAATTTGAGAGGGACTTGCGGTTTGAAAAACTTAGGAAGAGCGTGAGGAAGGGAAGAGTGTCATCGTGGCATCGCGGGAGCTCCGGAATCGGTTCGATCTTCGACCGAAGAAGTTCGCTTGTTAACTCCACTTTACTCCAATTGCACTTAGGAACTTTTGAGAGAGTTTTTGCTAGAATTTTCAGAATGGTGAAGAGCTAGGGGATTGGGTGGTATTTATAATGGAGAATTAGGGTTTGAAAATTAAAAATGTGGAGTAAAAAGCATTAAAATAGTGTTAATTGGTGAAATGAAGGGTCACTGTTTGATTGCATGGAAATCAAATAGTGTAGAGGAGTTGAGGAGAGTTGAAGAGATGTGTGTGTGTGCACAAAGCACGGATCCAATTGGACCTAATCCGACCGTCCCCGCCGACCCAACCAGCATTTCCGCCGGTCGATTCTTGAAATTTGGCCTCGAGATTCATGCCATCAGATCAACTCTGTATTTACACTATTTCCTACATGATTGATTTTTCTGAACTTTTCATTTCGCTATGTATTGCACGTGCAATCTTTTGGGCATCCAAAAAGTTAAAAAGAAAAATCAGAAAAAAATTGTGTCCGATGGGAATCGAACACACATGCTACGTCACAGCAGTGCAAGGGCTTTACAAGTGAGCTACAAGTGGCTTCTTGCTTTTATTTAACAAAAGTAACTTATAACTCAAACTTAGGCTATAAAACTCATTTCTTGTATATCAACAGAAAAATTTCCGTACAAGGATTTCAGAGTCGTTACATTCTACCCTCCTTATAAAAATTTCGTCCTCGAAATTTATATTTACATAGGGACTAATTTTCAAATAGATAAGGGTATCATGCACGCATATCTTCTTCTCGTTCCCATATTGATTCTCCTGGCGAATCCTTTCTCCACGTCACTTGGACCAAGTTTACTTCCTTGTTCCGTAATGTCTTCACCTTTCGGTACAGGATCTCAACTGGTTGTTGTTCACAAGTTAGGTCAGTTTATATTGTGAGCTTTGAGTGATCTAGTATATGGCTGGGGTCGCTCACATATCGCCATAGTTAGGATATGTGGAACACGTTGTGCACTCCTTCCAATGAGGGTGGTAATGCTAAACGGTATGCCGCTTCTCCAACTCGTTCGAGTATATGGAACGGTCTTATTTATCTTGGACCTAGTTTACCCCTTTTGCCAAAACGGATCACTCCTCTGTTTGGAGAGATCTTAAGGAATACATGGTCTCTAAGTTGGAACTCCAGATGTTGCCTCTTTGTATCTGCCTAATGCTTCTATAGGTCTTGAGCTATGCACATTCTTTCCCTGTGCAAACTACGTCCACAGTTGCCATGATCATCTCTGGTCCAAGGAGTTCATGATCTCCGACGTCGTCCCAACATAGCGGTGAACGAAACTTCCGTCCGTAGAGTGCTGCAAATGGTGTCATTTCAATACTTGCCTGATAGCTGTTGTTGTATGAAAACTCCACAAGGTGTAGGTGCTCTTTCCACGAACCTCCGAAGTCTAACTACAGGTACTTAGCATGTCTTCTAAAATCTGAATTGTTCGCTCGGACTGTCCGTCCGTTTTTGGATGGTAAGCCGTGCTAAAATTCAGACTCATTCCCAGGCTAGCTTGTAGACTCTACCAAAACCATGATCAGAATCTTATATCACGATCGGAGACGATGCAAATAGGTACTCCATGTAATCTTACGATCTCCTGTATGAGTTCATGGGTATCAAATATGGTACATTTTGAAGGTTTAAATCTTACTTTAGATTTATTCTTATCTCCATGTACTTCTTTGCTAACGTCTCGGTTGATTGGCCAACTCGAAATGGAATAAAGTGAGCCGACTTGGTAAGTCGATCCACAATAACCCATATTGCGTCATTACCCTTCGTGCTGCTAGAAAGGGCAGTCATGAAGTCAATGACAATGTGCTGCCATTTCTATCCCGGGATTGGTAACGGCTGAAGTAGACCAGCAGTTCTTTGATGTTCAGCCTTCACTTGTTGACACACTAAACACTTGGCTACGCTTCTAGCTACTTCGCGCTTCATTCCATGCCACCATCAGTGTTGTCGTAGATCCTTATACATTTTTATGCCACCAGGGTGTACAGAATAAGGAGAGTTGTGAGCTTCTTTCATCAACTCTTTCCGAACTAGGCCGATTGGCACACATAATCGACTTTCATATCGCAAGGATCCGTCTTCGTGGATGATAAAGTCAGTTCGAAGTCCACTTTCTACTTGTTCTCGGATCTTTTGTAGCTCGACATCATTTTCTTGAGCTGCCTTGATCTGATTGACAAGAGTGGACTAGACTTGTAAGTTCATCAAAAATGAAAGCGTTACCTGGTATAACTACTTCGATCGCCAATCCGTGCAATTCTTGCTGTAGCTTCCATTGAGCAGTGAGGTTTATTGCTAATGGCTGGCGGCTAAGTGCATCAGGAACTACATTCACCTTCCCAGGATGATACTGTTGGTTGATTTCGACGTCCACCATGAGTTCTAGCCATCTTCTCTGCCGCATGTTTAGTTCTTTCTGAGTAAATACATACTTCAGACTCTTATGGTCAGTGTATATATCTACTCGTTCTCCCAGAAGATAGTGGCACTAAATCTTAAGTGCGAAGATGACGGCTGTCAACTCTAGATCATGTGTTAGATAGTTGCACTCATAAACCTTCAGTTGTCTCAATGCAAAGGCCACAAATTTTTCATACTGGTGTAGAACTCATCCTAATCCTCTACCAGGAGCATCACAATGCACAACAAATCCTCCAGATTGATCCGGTATTACGAGGAAAGGAGTAGAGGTTAATCTTGACTTTAGTTTTACAAAAGCTTTTTCACATGCTTCTGACCACATGAATACTTCATCTTTACGTGTGAGCTTGGTCAGGGGTGCTGTAATATTTGAGAAGCCTTCAATGAATCTTGCTAATCCCAAGAAAATTCGTATATCTTTCACCGTCTTTGGTGTCGGCCATTCGCTAACAGCTAACACCTTAGCTGGATCTACTGAGATTTCTTCACCTGAAATGATATGTCTGAGAAATCCAACATGATATAACCAAAATTCACACTTGCTGTACTTGGCGTAGAGCTGATGTTGTCGCAATGTCTCCAGGACAATCCGTAAGTGCTCGGCGTGTTCTTCCAATTCTTTGAATACCCCAGGATGTCGTCGATGAAGATGACAATGAACCTGTCTAAGTACTCTCAGAAAACTTGGTTCATCAGGTTCATAAAGATGGCAGGTGCATTGGTTACTCCAAATGGCATTACGAGATATTCATAATGACAATATCGAGTCCTAAACGTTGTCTTCGGAATGTCGGACTCTTTGACCTTCACCTGATGATAACCCGAACGAAGATTTAGCTTTGAGAATACACAAGACCCACATAGCTGATCGAAAAGATCATTGATGCGTGGTAGTTGTCACGCCCCGCTTTCCGGTGTACGGGCAGAGGACGCGACGGGTCACGCGACGTATTTACTCAGAAGTAAACATGCTAAGCGTATCTAAGCAATATAAGGTAAAATACACAAGAGACAAGATGTAAATGAACAACAACTTTATTTATTCAACATTCTTTTTACAATACAGCTGAAATTTAAATACATGGAAAGAAAGAAATGCCTAAACAATGGCATAACAGAAATGAAAATATGTATAAGTAATCTAGACCTCTGGGTCGAAGGCTATCTGATCCAAGTCCTCGTTGCTGGGCTCTATCTCCAGAAGGTCCGATCCACCTGACAACATTCCAAAGAAAGAATAACGGAATGTCGTCGTTGTTTACCCCAATCAGAGCAAAGCTCTGTTCAAATTCCAAGGCGGGAAATAAAGCAACGCTTTTGTTTCCCCCAATCAGAGCAAGGCTCTGTTTGAATTTGAAAAATTCAAATTCTGAAGCAACGCTTCAAATCCCGTGCGCTGAGCGCAAAGTGCCACATGTCAGAATTTGATGCGTCAGCACAGCGCCCGAGGCAGTGCGTCCAATCAGAGCAAGGCTCTTTAATAAAAAGTAAAGGAAGCAACGCTTCAGTTGCGCAAGCGCTGCGCTGCGTGACACGTGTCTGCGCAGGTGCGCAAATACAGCTGCGCAAGCGCTGCGCTGCACGACAAGTGTCTGCACAGCTGCGCAAGCACAGCTGTGCAAGCACAGCTGCGCTGTACGACACGTGTCTGCGCAGTTGCGCAAGTACAACTGCGCAAGCGCTGCGCTGCGCGACACGTGTCAAGCGCTGGGACGTTTACGCCAAACAGAATTAAAATTCTAATAAGATCTTTCTGTTCTTGTTAAAACAAGAAGATTTTCTTTTGTAGAACAGAAGCCCTTGGATCAAAGATCCAACGGTGAGGAAAATTCCCCAAATCACTCAGAGAAAGATCTCTTTAACAAATTTAACCAATTTGTGGGTACTATAAAAAGGACCCTAGGCCTCAATTCAAAGGCATCAACATTTGTGAGAAATCAAGAACTTCAAACAGAGAAAACTCTGAAAAAATTTCAAGAAAAAGGTAAAAACCTTCATAAGATAGAAGAAATTTCTTCTAATAGATCATTGATCTAAGAACAAGATCAATGATCTTCATATAATAAACAGTGTTTTGCACTTTTATGAACCATTGGTTCTTTGAAATAAGAGAAACAAGAAAAACTTGTTTTCTTTGATCTAAATTAGATCAAGAAAACAAACAGTGCTTTGCACTTTTTCATGAACCATTGGTTCTAAAAAAGATTCTCAAATTATAGTGCTTTGCACTTGCAAACTGCGCTGTTGCCCTCCTGGATTGGCGCAAGTCACCAGAGAGCGCCACGTGTCAACGTCTGAACCATCTGCGCTATGCGCTTTTGAAATAGAGTCTTGCTCTCTGGAATTGGCGCAACTCACCAGAGCGCGCCACGTGTCTGCAGCGCAAGCGCAGCGCAAGCGCAGCGCATTGGCGCAGCGCACTACGCTTGCGTGACACATGTCAACACCATAAGCGCTTGCGCTCAGTGATTAGCGCAAAGCGTCTGACAAATGCAATGCATTTCTTTTGCTAAAGGGCCAGGCCCAAATAAAAAAGGCCTAGTAGGCCTAATTAAATTGCAAAGCAATAAATGAGCAAAGCCCAAAACAAATTGATGCTCTGCATCATTTATAAATGGGCAGAGCCCAAGTAAAATACAAATCAGTGCTCTGCATCCTTTATGGGCAGAGTCCAAACAAAAATAAAAAGTAATGCAATGCATTATTTAAATGTGGGCAGGCCTAGTAGGCCGAAGATAAATAAAAGCGTTGAATATTTTTCAACTGGACTTAGCCCAATCATGGCCGTAAGTCCTCAAACTAAATTGACCGAGCACAGCCGCTCTCCTAAATCAATTTACAACCGGTTCAAGGGTACATCTCCGAGCTCCTCTGACACCTATCGTTGTAATCCTTCAACGACGTCAGAGAGGTGACGGGTCCCGACGACCACACATCAATACGGACTGCGGGGTCCTTAAACTCGTGGACCGAAACGTCATTAAACTAATGATGGACCACCATATCCCTAAACTGGAACATGGACCACCATGTCCCTAAACTGGCGATGGACCGAGACGTCCTTAAACTAATATTGGACCGAGACGTCCTTAAACCAATGATGGACCACCACGTCCCTAAACTGGAACATGGACCGAGACGTCCTTAAACTAATGATGGACCACTACATCCCTAAACTGGAACATGGACTGAGACGTCCTTAAACTAATGATGGACCACAATGTCCCTAAACTGACGATGGACCGAGACGTCCTTAAACTAATATTGGACCGAGACGTCCTTAAACTAATGGTGGACCACCACGTCCCTAAACTGGAACATGGACCACCACGTCCCTAAACTGGAAATTGACTGCAACGTCATTAAACTAAACCATAGAGCCAATTGCTCTTTTTGGGTCTAAACGATCCCGTTAAGTTGATCTTAGTCTGGAGATTAGGCTAACGTATCCTTAACAAAAGTTTAAGTCGATCTTAGCCTCAATATGGCTAACGTATCCTTAAACTAAAACACCAAACCCAAATCTAAGTAAATACGGATTTGGACTAATCCACATCCTACGGGTGACGGCATAATTTAGTCTCCGTATACAATCCACGGGCAACCACAAACAAAACAAACACCCACGACACGAAGTGAAATTCTGGAGAAGGAGAAAGTTGTTACCGCGATGCGGTAGCGTAATTAACTGCAGGGGCTTGCGCCTGCAGGGAAGAGCGTCCCCACAATCAAAAACCCCTCAAGCGAGGGGGAATCTGACGAAGTCTGCTACATCGGCCGCATCCGTCTAAACCTCCGATATACGGTGCCATAAATCAACTTGGCATCTTCGGAGAGGTAGACGGATAAAACCATATAGCATCTGCCCGGAATCTCAGGCTAGACGTCCTCACATCGTCGCCGCCATTCGGAGGGGAACAGATTCTGGCACGCCCGGTGGGACCTTTTCCTCTTTCCACTCCACACTTCGTGTGTCGTCTTCGCGAACCAATCGCGGTTTGTTAACGGTTGCCTTTGGATTTCAAGTTACTAAGATTTGGTCTTTTGCCTGGCATAGAACTCAAGCATCAATGGCCTCTAACTACACGAACTACTCCAAATGCCACTGCAATGGATGCTCCACCTCACCTGGAGGTGTAGCATATGGGCCTCAAGCGGCCTCCTTCCTCGCTCTGCCGGTAGAACAGGTGACCCAGGCCACCACCGGCCTGTTTTTTAGGACTATGATCCCATCTGCAAGCTTCTCTATGCTAATGCCTGCACCAGAAGCGAACAAGAAGTCGGTCTTCGACCGACTCACTGCTACGACGGCCCCTGTCAACGGGTCGTCCACTACCAAACCAACAGCCTCCGTCTTCGCCAGGCTGGATCAGAACTATGAGGGGCCCGCTAGGAAGCCTACGAACTCTAAAATGGCTGTCCCAAGGAAGGCAACAACGACTGCTCCCGAAGTCATCAAGGCGGCTTCTCCCGTCAAAGAGTCGGTCTTTTCAAGGTTGAATGTTCCTGCTCCTACCCCTGCTCGAGGATCTGCCTTTGACAGATTGAATATCACCCCCCAAAGAACAGAATCAGTCTTTAAAAGGTTAACACCAGCAGCGCCTCATCCGGACAGGGGGCAAAAAGAAGCTATTTCTATCACTGAGCCAGGCCCAGCGGTTCGTCATGCTCGACGTCGCCATTGGTGACGAGTGAGGAAGGCAGGGGGGAACTCCCCCTCAGGGCTAACTCTACCTGCTCCAGTGGTGGAAGCCAACGCTGCTGTTCCAACTGGGAACAGCTTTGAACTGTTGAGGAGGGTACGTAAGAACTCTCCAACCGCTACATTTAAAACATCTCCTCCGCCCGCGGAGAGAGTTCCGAAAATGAAGAAAGAACAGCCCCCCTCAACGGCTGTCCTCAAAAATTTATAGAGTTTGGCGGAGAGTTCAAGACTCCGTAATTGACCCAGATCACTCTCGTCGACAGAAAAGGGCGAAGGTGCAAGAAGAAAAGGGTCGTCCTATTAAACAACAAAGGACAGCAACTGCCAGGGTGCCCACTACAACGACCCCTTCAACTTCAACGGCCCACAAAAGAAGAAGGCAGGAGAAAATCCCCACGCCCGCGGCAAATGCCAAAGGTGGTGAAACTAAACGCCCTAAGTCTGGGGGCATGGTGGTTCATACTGTATACATGGCATCGGGAAAAGAGGACAGCCGTGCATCTACAGGTCATAGACCGCTTACACGGTCAGTGACCAAAGCTCAGGAGCAACAGCTAAAGCTCCAGGAAATGATGAACGCGATGGCCGCACTTACTGGGCCAAAAGAAAGCCCTCAAACGTCCTTGGATGAACGTCAGGAACAAGAAACTGACGCTGAATTCCTTCGCCGGATATTGGAGAAGAAGGATAAAGAGGCTGCGGAACAAGCAGCCAGCATAAAGGAAATGGCCCTCCTGTTCCAAGACATGGTGGGTATGATGATTCAGCAAGATCCCCCTGCTGAAGATCCCCCGATCATCCTTAAAGATGATAGGGGAGAAACGTCGAATCCTCCTCCGGCTCTGTCGACAGCCAAGGAGGAGGAAATCTCCAAAGCTGACTGGGACGAGTACATAGCCCAACAGATCTGGGTTCATCAGGCGACTGAAGCAACCGGTCAGGTCGTAAAAACGGGGCGACCGTATCCGAGCTGGTACGACCAGATCAAGTACCCGCCGGGCTATACCATTCCCAAGTTCCATATCTATAAGGGGACGGGCAATCCCCACCAGCATGTTGCCTAGTTCAGGGCACTCTGTGGCAACACTGGCGGCGATGATAAACTGTTGCTTCGCCAGTTCGTTGGAAGCTTATCAGATATAGCGTTCGAGTGGTACTCTGAGCTCCCGAACGACTCTATCAAGACCTTCGCGGAGATGGAGCTGTTGTTTACCCAGCGTTTTGCAAGCGCCAGTGAACGCACCCCGATGACGGCACTGATTAACGCCAGGCTAAGGCCAGACGAGACATGGGTTCAATATGCTATACGGTGGCGGAACTTATGGTCAAAGTGCGAGCAGCGCATTGAAGAAGCTCCTGCAGTGGGTATGTTTGTAGGAACCCTTGATCCGCAAGCAACCATCTAGCAATTTATGATGTTCTTCAAGCCGACTACCTTCCAGGCCTTGATTGACAAGCTAGCGCAAATGGATCAGATGGGCCATAGACCCCCTCTTCCAAAGCCAGACTCCCGAAATGAAAAAGGGAAGGGAAAAGCAATCGTTGTCGCTAATACTCAACAACAGCCGAGTAACTCGAAGCCGGTTGTTCGTCAAAATAATATGCGTTCGCAGGTACCCCTTGGGGAGAGACTAGGACGTCCTTACTCGTTTCCCCGAGATAAGGCGCGAAGATTATTCGAGCTGGCGTTGCGTAACCGACTCATAAATCTGCCGGATCCAAAATGTCCGTCGCAACCAAATGATGTCAACGATCCCAACTACTGCCCCTATCACCGAGTACTGGGTCATCCGATCGAAGATTGCTACGTCTTCAAAAATTGGCTCAAAGACCAGTACCAACAGGGCAAGTTCGCGCTATCCGATAGGTGGAAGGTGAATCCGCCGCAACCTCACGCCTCTAAGAGGATGAATATGCCGGGGGCAACGTGCTCTCTCGTCGAAGAAACCTCATGGGAGGTTGTGCTATCAGCCAAGACAAAGAGGATGCTAAATGATCTTCAAACATGCCCGGCAATCAAGTGGAAGAGCCCGTTGGAGCCGCAAATCATTGAAGGGATGTTGAAGCCTCGTCCAACTCAAAAGATCGAGGGAGGTGGCCCAAACATTCATAACCAGCCGTCGAAATCTTCGAAGAAGAAGAAGAAGAAATCCAAGAAGCCCGTGAAGCCTGGCGACGAGCGCACGGACTTACAAAAACAAATTGATGCGCTGGAAGAATATAACCAGAAAGCACGGACTCCCATCACACTCCAGGAGTTCCTCAACCACGTCTTTCAAGAAGAAGATGAGGGGAAGAGTTCGTCGGATGAATCCGAGGAATACGTGGCAAGCTGTCATATGATCTCCCATTCGTTTGAAGACAATGAGGAGACTCCTTGCACCGAAAGGCTGAGGGCGAACCCTGAACCAGAAACTCTACGACCGTCAGATGAGATGATCAATGCCTTCCTGAATGAGATTCGTCTGAAGGTTAAAGCCAGTCAAGAGCGTGAAATGGCCATACTGGAAGGAGCTAAACACTGCCGATTGGACGAAAGAGTCGAGGCACTCCCATCAAATCAAAAGACATCCGCTGCCGATAAAAACAAATTCAAGACGAGGAAAAGGTTTGCTAAAGCCATATCAATGGGAATGAAGCTACCACCCTCAGAAGAAAACACTCTCGGTGGAATAGAGATGCATCCTAATTATTGCCTATATCATCAGAAGATCGCACACGCTACTGAAAACTGCGACTCCTTTAAGTGTTGGTGGCAAGGGTATGTCACTTACAAACATTTCGTCAACAGAACAAAGCGGGAAGCTCGTAGACGTCCGAAAAATACGACAGATGAGTATAAAAGAGTCACCGGAAATTGCCACAGGAATGACCCCGATGAAAAAACAGCCTTCAACCCTCTCTTCGAGGAATCCATCTCTGAAAAATTGAAGAGTCATGAAAACATTCATCCATGCGAGGGTTTACTACCCGGAAAGAATCACGGACCCGCAAACGACGGAGCGAACAAAAGGGATAAAGGAAAGGGAAAAATGACCTTCGTCGCCAATACTCAACAACAGCCGAGCAACTCAAAATCGGTTGTTTGCCAAAACAACATGCGTCCACGCCTATCACTCGAGGAAAGACTGGGACATCCTTACTCGTTTCCCCAAGATAAAACGAGGAAACTGTTTGAACTGACAGTACGCAACGGATTCGTCAATCCGCCGAATCCGAAACGTCCGCTACAGCCAGGAGATGTCAACGATCCTAATTACTGCCCTTACCATCGAGCAGTAAGTCATCCGCTCGAAGATTGCTTCGTCTTCAAAAACTGGGTTGAAGACCAGTACCAACAAGGCGAACTCGCGCGGTCTGAAAATTTGAAGGTGAGCCCGCCACAACCACATGCTCCGAAAAAGATGGATGTGCCGGGGGCATCATGCTCATTCATAAAGAAAGCCCAGCAGACCGAAACGTCCTTAAACTAATAGCGGACCGAAACATCCTTAAACTAATAGCGGACCGAAACGCCCTTAAACTAATGACGGACCGAAACGTCCTTAAACTAATGACGGACCGAAATGTCCTTAAACTAATACCACAGCATCCGTAGGCTGATGAAAAAAAAGAAGAAAAAATAATAATAATAATAATAATAAATAAACGGTATGTCCATAAGCAAAAAAGGGCACGGATGAAAACCCGAAAGGGCTCCGTGAGTAAAAACAGCAGGGCTACCGGCGAGTGTTCGTGAAAACCCGAAAGGGCGCGACCTCGTAAAAAAAAAGGAAAAAAGAAGAAGAAAATAAAAAATATATATATAAAAAAAACGGTATGTTCATAAGCAAAAAGGGCACGGATGAAAACCCGAAAGGGCTCCGTGAGTAAAAACAGCAGGGCTACCGACGAGTGTTTGTGAAAACCCGAAAGGGCGCAACCGCGTTAAAAGACACTTATAGGGTCCTCTCGACCTTGTAAGGAGAAACCACCCGCGTGAGATCTTTACGAATCACAAGGGAGCAACACACTTAGGGATCCCCACGATTCCTAAGGAGAAAGTACACTTGTGAGATCCTCACAACTCGTAAGGAGAACTCTCTTATGGGACCCGCACGGCTCATAAGATTTGAAAGTCTTAAGTCACGGAGACCTAAACCTGGGCTTAAGCAACCCCCCACAACTTCCGATATTGCCCTACAAGCGGCTCATACTGACCCTTGTATACAATCCACGGGCGCGAATAAACATTTCCCTAACCAAGTCCCATCCGAAACTAGGGATATGTTCGCATGGTGAATAACCTGTTAGTTATATGTATGCCCTAGAGGCCATTACTGTACATACGATGTATATTGTAGTGGATGCTAGGACATATATAGGGAGGACTTTCTTGCTCGACATGATAGTATGCTATCTGGTTGTACTTTATCTTAACAAGTACTCTGATTGTCTCTATGTTACATGTTGATAAAGCCCTTAGGATATGTACTCGACTACTGGGACTATGATGAGATCATACTAGTGGGGCCACGGTAGTCGGCGAGTACATCCTATAACTGTTCCTAGTCGAGGGTGTATCGAGACAGGGCATCGATGCACCAGAGTAGACTAGCGTATACGCATCTTGACCCATATGATGGGCGATGGATGATCCCATATCCATCGGTGTTTGACATCAAGGATGGTGTACGGGTGCTCAGTGGAGACTGGGTACACTGGACGGACTCGCCGAGAACTCCCAGATGGTATTATACCATACGTCAGATGGCAGTTCTCCGGTGACACTGGTACAGAGTAGTCTGTTGACCCGAGATCGTCATAGAGTCTTGTGTGGTTCCCACTGTGCTTTGATTTCCATCATACCACGTCCAAGAGGGCGTGCAAAAAGGTGGCTTTTGGGTACAGTCCCGAATTACATGGAGGCAATGAGCGATAGGAGGGGATTCGTCTCTCCCGGTATAGGGAGTTAATGTTGTGCTGTGTTCGATTGGCTATAACCGGAAATCCCTGGCCAGGGTTGCTGAGATTTACTGGTAAGTGTTATCAGTAGTTTCTCGAACTGTTATAGACCTTAAATCGACACGACTTATCAAGCTACTGCGGTCTGACGTTTACCACCCCTAGGCGAGATATGCAACATATCAGACGATGAGACCGGACTGTACGGGAGTGTTACTGTTTGGATTCGCAGGAGAAGTTACAGGCTTGCTTGTTAATCTTCTGAGCGCTCAATACCTGGGTAGCTGTTACGTTTAGCTGACCGCTTGTAGCTTGTGGGTGTTTGATATGATCATCACCTACTGCCGGCGTATTGACGATTCTTTAGAGTCCTACATAGAGGTTTCTTGACTCAGGCAAAGCGGAGTAGGAGCACATATGTGATATGTGCGGGACCGAGGATAATGCGATATGTGATACCGTATTATATTCTCGCGATATTTGATATCAGCCGGGTCGTCGGATCAAGTGTTGATTCGGCAAATCGGTACGGATAAATATTAGTCGGTTATATGCGATATAGCCGGATTGTCGGATCAAGTGTTGATTCGATAATTTAATGTATAATAATATATATGATATATTAAATTACATTAGCTAATATTTGCTCACTAAAAGATTCTTTTTCTCACTCGGGTAATACATTGATATATATGCGATATATGTTAAATGTATTATTTTATTTTGTTGCAATAAATATTGTATATGTGATATATAATATTGTAACATGATATGATAAATAATGCAACTTGTTTAGTAGAGATTAAACATGGTTAGGGTTTGATTAGGGTTAAGGCTTTCTAGAAGTTTCTAGAAGTTTTCTTTCTTTGTCTTTGTTAAGATATTATGCTAGATATTTCCAAAACCCTAACCAAACCTTTAACCCTAGTTAATTCTCTACAAGAGTTAGCTTGACCATGGTTGCATTATCTATCATATTATTTCATTTTCTATTCATCACAAAAGGATAACTATTATTGTTCATCTTCTTCCTTCAATTCTTTCATGAAAAAGCTTACTTGTTTTTCAAAAGGTGATGAATAATTGTGAGAAAAAGATAAATAAATAGAGCAAAAATCCTACTTCATCATCCTCATCTTCCCTTGCCATTTAGATGAGGGTGTTCACATCATTTCATGAGTGTTAGCTTGTGTTAAAGAAACTTCAAGGTAGATCATCTTAGTATCGAAGATCGGAAGCAAAGGTTGCGTCTTTCTCTTCGTGGAACCTCTCGAGAGTCCGGATCCCGATGATCGCAGCGAAGGGACCACAACACGGAGCATATGAAGTGAAGGACCGGATCTACAAAGGTTGTAATCCCTCTCACTTAGTGTTAAAATGTTTAGCATGTTAGTTTTCGCCTAATCTCTAGTTTAAAGTTCCGTATTCGGGTTGTTCGGCACGGCTAAATTTTTATTCGGGCATGGTTGATGCCTCGTAGACCCTTGTGCGCGTGCCTAGTAACCCTACAGTGGTATCAGAGCCAAGCTAGAGCTTTGGGCGAAGTCTGAACGAAGTTTAAAGTCCGATCGAAACCCGAAACCCCGATAAAACATGCTCTCTGGAAATTTTCTAAAAATTGGGATTTTTCCACATTAAAAATATCCAAAAATTACAGCAGGTAATTATAAGGATTACTGTGAAGCACGTGAGCGTAAGTCGCCCAAAGAGCCGCGGAACCGCGGCCCCACCCCAGCATGTGCGGCGGTTCCGCGGCCACGTGGTCGATTCATGGCATGTGGTTTTCACAGTAACTCCTATTTTGTAATGTTGTATTTTCTGGAAATTTTTATTTTTTTATTCAACTGTTGAATTATCTGGGTTGTATTGGGGACTTAAAGTTTCGATCGGATATTATAACTTTGTTTAGTTTTGTCCGGATAATTTTAGAAACTGTTAAAAAGTTCGAACGGATATCAATAACTAACTTTTTCCCCTGTCGGAAAATTTTTCAAAAGTTGGATTTTTTCCTCGTGTTTAAGAATGTTCTAAGTCGTGCAAGTAACTCGATGGACCCTCTAGAAGACAACAAACCTTAACTCGATTATGTGACCGTCTTGAACTGCCCTTTGAACCTTAGGGTTTGGGGCAGTACGGCGTGCCACATGTGAGGCGTTGGCTTGACCCTTCTACGGCTGGACCATTGGTACTGTGGCATGTGATGGACGGTTTTAAACTGATTTCAAGTGTTGAGATATATTGGGGAAATCTTGGGTGTTTGATGATTCGATCGGAAAGTTTAACTTTGTCTATTTATCTGGAATGTGATACAATAATTGGAATCCACAGGTAGTTATGAGATAACTGATTTGAATATTATAAACATAGCAGTTTAGTGTCAGATGATCGGTTGCCACGGAATTTTGATGTGATCAAAAGTCCGTCGCAATCACGTAGCGTACGCGGATACTCGCCGGGTAAACTTAATAGACAGCTATGCCCCATAGCCCCGACCAAGTGACTGTAGGAGAACCCCGTCGCCGAAAGCATCCGTTCGGGTGCTCCCGGTAGCGGTGTTCCGCCTTGGTGCACTTCGTCGACGGTATCAGGGGTGCGGCCGTCTACTAAAGTTTGCGACGAGCATTCGATCAGGACGTCGGGAATCTTGTTGAATTGCCCGACTTGATATTGAAAAGAGTTTCGATAATGAGACTAAAATGCGGGGTTTATAATTATTAGGCATGTGATGTCTAAGGAATTCATTTGGTTAGGCATGCGATGTCTAAAGAGGTTGCGGATTCCAACTGTTGTAGTTTTACACTTTCTTTTCTGTGACCGTAAGCGTAGTATGTGGTTACCGCCGGCTTCGTTGCTATACATCAACGACAATCGGGATACGCATACTTGCTTACGTTGATGATATGAGATATTATGTGTTGCTGTGATATGTTGTATTGGATCGTCGCGTTTGAATAGCCGGGGGTTTTATGTGAGGTGAGAGTTTTTCTTTTTCATTCATGTAAAATTCATTTGTATGTAATATTCTTTTATTGGGGCACTTCCAGGTAGCGGAAGATGTCACCGTTGTATATTATTTACTTTTCCGCATTAGGTAGACCCAAGGCGGGGAGCACAAGTAACCGGATTCTAGGGTCCAGTGGGAGACCATCTCGAGGAGTCGAGACCGGGTCTCCTAACCCTAGAGTTGGCAGTGTTACTTGCCGCTCTCGTAGGGGTCTAGGGATGTGGGTTTGGCTATTCATCGCGACCGTGGAATCCGTGTTTTATACAGGCTCGTATTGAAAACACGGACGTCCTAGTATATCCAATATTTCATATATGTTTCTTCTGCTGCAATGTTCTGTGATGAGATCATATTACTGCCTGTGACGAATGTTTATATTATATATATGAGATATATGTTATATTGCAGATTTCGTTTCAAAAGAGATGCTTGTGAAGCATATTAAAATGGGACTTCATTAATGAGATTAATGAAATAAAAGAAACCTAAGATGTTGTAGAAACTTGTTTATAAAACTTGATAGCTCTAGTTGTTGCTTTGCATAGCGGTGTTCCTTGTAGAACATCCAGCACCTTATTCGATAAGGAAAGGACCGAGATCCCTTCACCGGGAGTGACTCCTTTAGCAATAACTGGCAGATGCTACAAACTCGGTTTGTCTTTTGATTGCTTTTATAGTTCTTGCTTTGCACAGCGGTATATATGATATATCCTGCATCTTATTCGATGAGGAAAGGGCCGACGATCCCTTCACCGGGAGTGACCCCTTTAGCAAAACTGGAAAAGCCTAAAAAACACTCCATTTAAAATCACTCGATTCTACAACGATATCAAGTTCATTACGCAATAGGTTTTCTGAAAAACCTGTCGTAGCCCTCCGTCATTTCAGATAAGTCCTACTTAGTATTCGTGCTACGTTTGTTGGCCTCCGTCAAGGCGTAGTGTGCGGTAGCTGACTAGTATTTATCTGCTTATGCATATGATGCAGATTGGGTTAGGGTGGTCGTGCGGCCTTGTTGACCTCCGTCAAGGGTCGTGCGGGTGGGTTTAATTCAATCAGGAAATGACGGGTTGAACTTGACTAGTAGCCTATGGTTTGTTGACCTCCGTCAAGGTCATAGGACGCTAGGGGTAAAATATTATTGGGAATTTCAAGTGTTGAAATTTGCAATGAGATTGCATACCTTCTATTAGATAGTTGGATCCCGATACCCGCTGCGAGTAAGAGTTACTCCTGGGAGAGTTGTACACATTACAATTAGCCGATCAAGTAGGTGTCTAGAAAGGTGTTAACGGGGTTACGCCTCTGGGAAAACGAGGTTTACATTAATTAGGTTCGTGCGAAAGCACGGGGGACCTCCCTCAAAGTACCGACACTGGCCTGGCTGAAAGATTGGCGAACTTGTAGCGTGTAATTAATCCCGGCTAGTCTTTCCTTTTAGGGTTTGAAGGAAGATTTGATTAAAACAGTGGGAGACATCCTGATTAGATATATTATATAACCAATCTAATCTTGCAAGAGCACACGCTGAGTGTTTTCTTCTCTCTCTCTCCGGATAGCGACCATATCACGCCTTAATCAAGATAATAAAACGGATATATTGACCGAACCCACTTGTTATACTGAGCTGGGGAACGTTGGTCCCGCTCCAACTTATAATTGTTATAAGACAGAGCAGGAAATTGGGGAATACCAGATTTCCCGTGCCGCCCAAACGAACAAAGTGCATGTTGATGCATCATCTTCGGGTGTGTTCATTACACAGAACTGTTTCTCAGTATCCTTTACGTCCTGGGTATGTGATACCGGATCAGGATCCCGTATATGTAATCTGTTACATGGGCTACAGAAAGGTAAAGAACTGAGAACGGGTGATAAGTTTCATGAGACAGAAAACGGTGCAAGTGTTGCAGCCAAGTCTGTTGGTCACTATCACCCTGTATTACCAGAATACATTGATTTTGAACGAATGTTATTAGATACCGAACCTGATATACAAAATCATATCAGTCTCTTTATTAGTAAAGAAAGGATATAATTTTGTATTGTTGGATAATGTTTTGAACATTTCCTATATCAAGAGTTGATCAGTTCAGTCACGTTATCTAAAAGCATTGACGTTCTAAATCAAACTACAGTTCTTACTATACAGAACACACACAAGAGGAAGAGTTCAGAAATGAACAAATCCTTCTTGAGGCATTGTAGACTAGGTCATATCAATGCGACCCGACTGGCTGAAGTTACATCTAGATGCATATTTAAATTAGTTTGAATTTACATCTTATGAAACTTGCCAGTCATGTCACAAAGATAAAATGACCATAGCTCTGTTTATTGGAAACAGAGAAAGAGTTAGTGAACTCTTGGGATTGATACATGCTGATGTATGTAAGTCCCCTTTCTATACATGCCAAGATCGGTTCTTTGTACTTCATTACATTCTCTGATAATCTCTCAAGATTCAGACATATGTTTCTGTTGAAACACAGGTCCGAACCTTTTGAGATATTCACAGAATATAAATTAGAAGTAGAGAACCAAAATACGGGTATAAGTATTATGTCCTTTGATGAGATCAAGGAGGAGAATACTTGAGCACGAAATTCCTGGACTATTCTAAAGGAGAATGAGATTCTCTCTCGGCATTACTCCTCCGTATACACCACAGTACCTCGGTGTATCGGGACGGAGCAATAGCACCCTATGTGATATGGTGTGCTCTATGATGAGTACTACTGAGTTTCCTATTTCCTTTTGGGAGTTATGCACTTGAGAAGCTGCATACCTATTGAATAGGGTTCAAATCAAATCAGTTGCCTGCCACTTCATATATGATATGGAAAGGGAAGAGCCCATATCTTAAGCTTGTTAAGATTTGGGGTTGTCCGGACTATGTCTAAAAGCAAAATCCGGACAAGCTCGAGACAAGGTCTGTTATGTAGAACTGGAAATGTTCCAGCTATACAAACTGCAGCTGATGATTTGGTAGAACCAAAGGATTCAATAGTTTCCAACGAACCTCAGCCTCTCCGCCGATCTAGTAGGGTTCCTCACCCACCTGAGAGATACTTCGGTTTCTCTATGACAGTGGGAGCGAGGATTGCATCATGAGATGATGACCCAACTAGTTTCGAGCTGGCCATCAGGAGTGGGACTCTGTAAGAATGGCTGGATGCTTATCGATCTGAGATGGAATCCTTATACACCAACAAAGTATGGACTTTGGTTGCTTTATCTAAAGGGTTAAATCCCCATCAGGAGCGAGTATATCTTGAGAAGATTACTTGGTGTACATGGAAAAGTTGAGACTTTCAAAGCTATGCTTAAGTCCATCCAGATCCTACTTGCCACGGCTACATACCATGATTACGATATCTGGTGGTAGGGTGTCATGACTACTTTTCTAAGTGATGTTTTAGAAGAGAACGTCTATAAGTACACAGCCAGAGGGCTTCGTAGACAGTGGGAGCAGCGGAAACGTGAGCAAGATGTTTTATAAAGCAGGCATCGCGGAGTTGGAACATCTGTTTTGATGTGGTAGTCAAAGAGTTTGACTTCATCAAAATGGTAGATGAACCTTGTATATACAAAAAGGTAGTAGAGAGTATGGTGGTGATCCTCGTAGAGTACGTGGATGACATACTCTTGATATGGAAGGAGTTTCCTATGCTACGATCGGTCAATCTCCGCTTGTCACAAGGATTCTCCATATAGGATCAAAGTGATACCTCCTAAATCCTGGGTTTTGGATCTATGAGATAGATCTAATTGGATGTTAGGATTCTCACTAGTTGTAGTGAGATGGTATCAATCGATCCTGGGGAGAATCACTGGAAAGTTTCCAGGGTGATAAGGACGACTGAATATCAGTCGAAGGCATTGTCTTTACCCTCAGTGGAGGGACGGTATGTTGGAAGAGTTCCAAGCTAGATACCGTGACATACTAGACGATTAAAGGCAAGATAAATCGTTACCAATGATACTGCAAAAGAGGCAGTCTGGATATTTATAAGTTCATAAGATGAACTTCGTTCCTACCATTGTGTGACAATGGAGTTGTGGCTTTAGCCAAGGAACTTCCGTCCCATCAGAAATCCAGATATAATTCTTAGGAAGTATCACCTGATCATGGAAATGGTTGATCTCCAGGGAGATCGAGGTTAGGAGAGTAGACACAGAGGACAACAGCGCGGATCCACTCACAAAGGCCTTTTTCCTAGTAGAGACTTTTATGGGATGGTTGAGTATGAGATACTTCAACCGCAGCTAATTGTTGGGTATGCGATACCATAACAGATGGCCCTAGTGCAAGTGGGAGATTGTTAGTTATATGTATGCCCTAGAGGCCATTACTGTACATACGATGTATATTGTAGTGGATGCTAGGACATATATAGGGAGGACTTTCTTGCTCGACATGATAGTATGCTATCTGGTTGTACTTTATCTTAACAAGTACTCTGATTGTCTCTATGTTACATGTTGATAAAGCCCTTAGGATATGTACTCGACTACTGGGACTATGATGAGATCATACTAGTGGGGCCACGGTAGTCGGCGAGTACATCCTGTAACTGTTCCTATTCGAGGGTGTATCGAGACAGGGCATCGATGGACCAGAGTAGACTAGCGTATACGCATCTTGACCCATATGATGGGCGATGGATGATCCCATATCCATCGGTGTTTGACATCAAGGATGGTGTACGGGTGCTCAGTGGAGACTGGGTACACTGGACGGACTCGCCGAGAACTCCCAGATGGTATTATACCATACGTCAGATGGCAGTTCTCCGGTGACACTGGTACAGAGTAGTCTGTTGACCCGAGATCGTCATAGAGTCTTGTGTGGTTCCCACTGTGCTTTGATTTCCATCATACCACGTCCAAGAGGGCGTGCAAAAAGGTAGCTTTTGGGTACAGTCCCGAATCACATGGAGGCAATGAGCGATAGGAGGGGATTCGTCTCTCCCGGTATAGGGAGTTGATGTTGTGCTGTGTTCGATTGGCTATAACCGGAAATCCCTGGCCAGGGTTGCTGAGATTTACTGGTAAGTGTTATCAGTAGTTTCTCGAACTGTTATAGACCTCAAATCGACACGACTTATCAAGCTACTGGGGTCTGACGTTTACCACCCCTAGGCGAGATATGCAACATATCAGACGACGAGACCGGACTGTACGGGAGTGTTACTGTTTGGATTCGCAGGAGAAGTTACAGGCTTGCTTGTTGATCTTCTGAGCGCTCAATACCTGGGTAGCTGTTACGTTTAGCTGACCGCTTGCAGCTTGTGGTTGTTTGATATGATCATCACCTACTGCCGGCGTATTGACGATTCTTTAGAGTCCTACACAGAGGTTTCTTGACTCAGGCAAAACGGAGTAGGAGCACATATGTGATATATGCGAGACCGAGGATAATGCGATATGTGATACCGTATTATATTCTCGCGATATTTGATATCAGCCGGGTCGTCGGATCAAGTGTTGATTCGGCAAATCGGTACGGATAAATATTAGTCGGTTATATGCGATATAGCCGGATTGTCGTATCAAGTGTTGATTCGATAATTTAATGTATAATAATATATATGATATATTAAATTACATTAGCTAATATTTGCTCACTAAAAGATTCTTTTTCTCACTCGGGTAATATATTGATATATATGCGATATATGTTAAATGTATTATTTTATTTTGTTGCAATAAATATTGTATATGTGATATATAATATTGTAACATGATATGATAAATAATGCAACTTGTTTAGTAGAGATTAAACATGGTTAGGGTTTGATTAGGGTTAAGGCTTTCTAGAAGTTTCTAGAAGTTTTCTTTCTTTGTCTTTGTTAAGATATTATGCTAGATATTTCCAAAACCCTAACCAAACCTTTAACCCTAGTTAATTCTCTACAAGAGTTATCTTGACCATGGTTGCATTATCTATCATATTATTTCATTTCCTATTCATCACAAAAGGATAACTATTATTGTTCATCTTCTTCCTTCAATTCTTTCATGAAAAAGCTTACTTGTTTTTCAAAAGGTGATGAATAATTATGAGAAAAAGATAAATAAATAGAGCAAAAATCCTACTTCATCATCCTCATCTTCCCTTGCCATTTAGATGAGGGTGTTCACATCATTTCATGAGTGTTAGCTTGTGTTAAAGAAACTTCAAGGTAGATCATCTTAGTATCGAAGATCGGAAGCAATGGTTGCGTCTTTCTCTTCGTGGAACCTCTCGAGAGTCCGGATCCCGATGATCGCAGCGAAGGGACCACAACACGGAGCATATGAAGTGAAGGACCGGATCTACAAAGGTTGTAATCCCTCTCACTTAGTGTTAAAATGTTTAGCATGTTATTTTTCGCCTAATCTCTAGTTTAAAGTTCTGTATTCGGGTTGTTCGGCACGGCTAAATTTTTATTCGGGCATGGTTGATGCCTCGTAGACCCTTGTGCGCGTGCCTAGTAACCCTACATAACCCTTGTAAATCCTCTCGATTTATGAGGAGAAAACCCTCCTGTAGGATCCTTACGACTTACAGAGGAACAAACACTTAGGGATCCTCACGATTCCTAAGGAGAAAATACACCTACAAGATCCTCACAACTTGTAGGGAGAAATACCTTTGTGAGACCCTTACGGCTCATGAAGTCAAAAGCCTTAGTCGACAGGACCCTAACCCTGTTCGTTAAGCCACCTTTGCTCGGCATCGACAGAGGCAAATGATGATCCGCTCCTGGCAATATCCCAGTTTTAGCGGTGCTGATGCCGAAATCGGTATCAATTCCAGGCCTACAGCGAAAAGCCAGTAGGCCGCACATGCATACGAAATAGCCGAAATAATGGGGCAACTTGCAATAAAAAGCAGCAAGTAAAAACGTATGCATGCAAAATAACCGAAATGATTGGGCAACTCGCAATAAAAAGCAGCGAGTAAAAATAAAATAAATAGCCGAAATGATTGGGCACCGCGAAAAATAGCCGAAATGATTGGGCAATCGCGACCTTCACGATATAAAAGCTGAAATGATAGAGCATCGCGGAAATAAAACAATAAAAACAAATATATGAAACCTTTTGCCTTACAGTTGAGATCATATCGATCCCTGTATACAATCCAAGGGCACAAACAAAGAGGGAACCACACCTTCCCAACAGGCTCCGCCATAAAGCTAAGCCAAATCTCGACGATTCACTAACAGCCTGGAGACCAACAACGATGTTCCTCCTCATTCCAGCAGGACACGGACGTGACATCACCAATCGGAGCCACGGCAAAGTCCTCAGTTCCAAGACTCTGCGGTTCACAGACAACCTAAAGTCAGCAAATGACCTCCGTCTCGGAAACAAGTCAGCCAATGACCTCCGTCGTAGAAATAAGTCAGCAAATGACCTCCGTCTCGGAAATAAGTCAGCCAATGACCTCCGTCTCGGAAACAAGTCAGAAATGACCTCCGTCTCGAAAGCAAGTCAGCCAATGACCTCCGTCGTGGAAACAAGTCAGCCAATGACCTCCGTCGTGGAAACAAGTCAGCAAATGACCTCCGTCTCGGAAACAAGTCAGCCAATGACCTCCGTCTCGGAAACAAGTCAGCCAATGACCTCCGTCATGGAAACAAGTCAGCAAATGACCTCCGTCTCGGAAATAAGTCAGCCAATGACCTCCGTCTCGGAAACAAGTCAGTAAATGACCTCCGTCGTGGAAACAAGTCAGCAATGACCTCCGTTGCGAAAACAAGTCAGCAAATGACCTCCGTCTCGGAAATAAGTCAGCCAATGACCTCCATCTCGGAAACAAGTCAGCCAAGGACCTCCGTCTCGGAAATAAGTCAGCCAATGACCTCCGTTGCGGAAACAAGTCAGCCAATGACCTCCGTCGTGGAAACAAGTCAACAAATGACCTCCGTCTCGAAAATAAGCCAGCCAATGACCTCCGTCTCGGAAACAAGTCAACAACGACCTCCGCCTCGGAAACAAGTCAACAACGACCTCCGACCCGGAAACAAGTCAACAACGACCTCCGTCTCGGAAACAAGTCAACAAACGACCTCCGTCGCGGAAACAAGTCAACCAATGACCTCCGACTCGGAAATAAGTCAATCAAAGACCTCCGTCTCGGAAACAATTCAACAGCTATCTCCGACTCGGAAACAAGTCAATCAAAGACCTCCGCCTCGGAAATAAGTCAACAACGACCTCCGACCCGGAAACAAGTCAACAACGACCTCCGTCTCGGAAACAAGTCAACCAATGACCTCTGTCTCGGAAACAAGTCAACCAACGACATCCGTCTCGGAAACAAGTCAACAACGACCTCCCCATCGGAGCAATGCTTCGACTCAGAAACAAATCAACTCACCAACCACTTACGAGTCCTCTCGACTCGTAAGAGGGAAAATTCTTTTATAAGATCCTTACGATTTATAAGAGAAAACACACTTAGAAATCCTCACGATTCTTAAGGAGAAAATCCACCTACGAGATCCTCTCGATCCGTAGGGAGAAAAGTCTCTATGAGACCCTCACGGCTCATAGTGTTGAAAAGTCTTAGGCAGCAGATCTGAACCTGCGGCCTAAGCCATCGCTATCTCTTGGAGAAATCTAGATGCTTACTCTATTATCTGTCAATCATATTGTTAAGACAACATACTGATATTAAGAGAAAGAAGAAAGCGACAGAAAGAACATCTGATTGGCATTTGATCAAGCATTCGAGACACACTCATCCATGCATGTGCAAAAGATTCAGAACGAAAAATAAGACAAGCTGGGATAAAAAAATTCCATTAATATTGCCAAAAATTCTTACAATCATAAAGCAATAAACGAGAAATATTATTACAATGGAATAACCTCAGATCCAGGGCACGGATTGAGGAAGTCAAAAGTAAAGCCATCCAGAGTTCTTCTGGCCTTTCTAATTATTCTTGTGCGCAGCCTCTCGTGCTCTTGTGTGTCAAGATCCTCGGCAAGCCCTCCCAGCCTTCGATAAGCAACGACTATCGTCGTCTGGTGGAAAATTTGATGCAGGATGTCGATGAGACTATCCCACCGCTTCTTCGAGATCAGTCCCGACAGGTACACTGAATGCACCTTGTCTTCGGCATCATCCAGCGCATTGAGAGGTAAGGCCTCGTGGAACCCCGGGAGTGCTCTCTAAATTGCCCCCAGCACGACTTTCAAAAGAGCGGAACGGCGAGGGAGCAGCCAACCGGGGCGTGCGTTCAGACGACCCATGACCTCCGCACATTGGGCGTCCGTAAACTCTTGGTTTTGTTGACGGCCCTATGCACGGATATCCTCATAGGTAATGAATTCGTGTAGACTATATAGACGCACCGCCATAATACCTGAAGGAGACATCATTGGAAGATTAGCAATGAGGAAAAAGTATAAAGAGTTAAAACTCCTCGAGAGCAATGCTCTATAGACAGGAGTGACACCTGTCAAAATCAATTATGAGGAGAATTTGAGGAAAATCCCCTAAGAACATTGAGAGCCTTGCTCTGGGAAAAAATGATATAATAATAATAATAGTACCAAATGCCATCTTTAATTTCCAAGATCCATGAAGAATTCTTAAGAGTTCTTCTATATGATTTGGAAGGAGTAAAGCTCCATTAATGAATTAAGAAAAGCCAAGGAAAATCTTTTAGAGAGCAGAACTCTATTGATGGAATCCTAACAGGGTTCCCTTTAGTTCTCTTTAGATCCCTTTGGACCTATAGAGCAAAGCTCTGCTAAGTGAAACCCTAAATGGGTTTCCTTTAGATCAGGGATCTATTGAGAGCAAGGCTCTGTTGATGAAAATTAATTTAATCTAATTCAAATTAAAATTTTCACCTAAAACTTTTAAGAGTTTAACTCTTGAAATTCTTGAAAATAAAGAGCAGGGCTCTGAGTTCTGAAAGTAAAATTTTGAAGATGAAAATCATGTAAGGGACCAAAGGTCCTATTTATAGGCATCAAATGTCCTTTCAACTTCCAAGAGTTGCCGCGACGGTTAGAATTCTGCCACCGCCGCGCTCACGTTTGGAGCGCCACGTAAGCGCAACGGTGGGGGGGCATTTGTTTACCCCAATCAGAGCAAAGCTCTGTTCAAATTCCAAGGCGGGAAATGAAGCAACGCTTTTGTTTCCCCCAATCAGAGCAAGGCTCTGTTTGAGTTTCAAAAATTCAAATTCTGAAACAACACTTGAAATCCCGTGCGCTGCGCGCAACGCACCACGTGTCAGAATTTGATGCATCAACACAGTGCCCGAGGCAGTGCGTCCAATCAGAGCAAGGCTCTTTAATAAAAAGTAAAGGAAGCAACGCTTCAGTTGCGCAAGCGCTGTGCTGCATGACACGTGTCTGCGCAGCTGCGCAAGCACAGCTGCGCAAGCGCTGCGCTGCACGACACGTGTCTGCGCAGTTGCGCAAGCACAGCTGCGCAAGCACAGCTGCGCAAGCGCTGCGCTGCACGACACGTGTCTGCGCAGTTGCGCACGCACAGCTGCGCAAGCGCTGCGCTGCGCGACACGTGTCAAGCGCTGGGACGTTTACGCCAAACAGAATTAAAATTCTAATAAGATCTTTCTGTTTTTGTTAAAACAAGAAGATTTTCTTCTGTAGAACAGAAGCTCTTGGATCAAAGATCCAACGGTGGGGAAAATTCTCCAAATCACTCAAAGAAAGATCTTTTTAACAAATTTAACCAATTTGTGGGCACTATAAAAAGGACCCTAGGCCTCAATTCAAAGGCATCAACATTTGTAAGAAATCAAGAACTTCAAACAGAGAAAACTCTGAAGAAATTTCAAGAAAAAGGTAAAAACCTTCATACGATAGAAGAAATTTCTTCTAATAGATCATTGATCTAAGAACAAGATCAATGATCTTCACATAATAAACAGTGCTTTGCACTTTTTATGAACCATTGGTTCTTTGAAATAAGAGAAACAAGAAAAACTTGTTTTTTTTTATCTAAATTAGATCAAGAAAACAAACAGTGCTTTGCACTTTTTCATGAACCATTGGTTCTAAAAAAGATTCTCAAATTATAGGGCCTTGCACTTGCAAACTGCGCTATTGCGCTCCTGGATTGGCGCAAGTTACCAGAGAGCGCCACGTGTCAACGTCTGAACCATCTGCGCTATACGCTTTTGAAATAGAGACTTGCTCTCTGGAATTGGCGCAACTCGCCAGAGCGCGCCACGTGTCTGCAGCGCAAGCGCAGCGCATTGGCGCAGCGCACTGCGCTTGCGTGACACGTGTCAACACCATAAGCGCTTGCGCTCAGTGATTGGCGCAAAGCGTCTGACAAATGCAATACATTTCTTTTGCTAAAGGGCCAGGCCCAAATCAAAAAGGCCTAGTAGGCCTAATTAAATTGCAAAGCAATAAATGAGCAAAGCCCAAAGCAAATTGATGCTCTGCATCATTTATAACTGGGCAGAGCCCAAGTAAAATACAAATCAATGCTCTGCATCCTTTATGGGCAGAGCCCAAACAAAAATAAAAAGTAATGCAATGCATTATTTAAATGTGGACAGGCCTAGTAGGCCGAAGATAAATAAAGGCGTTGAATATTTTTCAACTGGACTTAGCCCAATCATGACCGTAAGTCCTCAAACTAAATTGACCGAGCACAGCCGCTCTCCTAAATCAATTTACAACCGGTTCAAAGGTACATCTCCGAGCTCCTCTGACACCTATCGTCGTAATCCTTCAACGATGTCAGAGAGGTGACGGGTCCCGACGACCACACATCAATACGGACTGCGGGGTCCTTAAACTCGTGGACCGAAACGTCCTTAAACTAATGATGGACCACCACGCCCCTAAACTGGAACATGGACCACCATGTCCCTAAACTGGCGATGGACCGAGACGTCCTTAAACTAATATTGGACCGAGGCGTCCTTAAACTAATGATGGACCACCACGTCCCTAAACTGGAATATAGACCGAGACGTCCTTAAACTAATGATGGACCACCATGTCCCTAAACTGGAACATGGACCGAGACGTCCTTAAACTAATGATGGACCACCATGTCCCTAAACTGGTGATGGACCGAGACATCCTTAAACTAATATTGGACCGAGACGTCCTTAAACTAATGGTGGACCACCACGTCCCTAAACTGGAACATGGACCACCACGTCCCTAAAACTGGAACATGGACCACCATGTCCCTAAACTGGAAATTGACTGCAACGTCATTAAACTAAACCATAGAGCCAATTGCTCTTTTTGGGTCTAAACGATCCCGTTAAGTTGATCTTAGTCTGGAGATTAGGCTAACGTATCCTTAACAAAAGTTTAAGTCGATCTTAGCCTCAATATGGCTAACGTATCCTTAACAAAAGTTTAAGTCGATCTTAGCCTCAATATGGCTAACGTATCCTTAAACTAAAACACCAAACCCAAATCTAAGTAAATACGGATTTGGACTAATCCATGTCCTACGGGCGACGGCATAATTTAGTCTCCGTATACAATCCACGGGCAACCACAAACAAAACAAACACCCACAACACGAAGTGAAATTCTGGAGAAGGAGAAAGTTGTTATCGCGATGCGGTAGCGTAATTAACTGCAGGGGCTTGCGCCTGCAGGGAAGAGCGTCCCCACAATCAAAAACCCCTCAAGCGAAGAGGAATCTGACGATGTCTGCTACATCGGCCGCATCTGTCTAAACCTCTGATATACGGTGCCATAAATCAACTTGGCATCTTCGGAGAGGTAGATGGATAAAACCATATAGCATCTGTCCCGAATCTCAGGCTAGACGTCCTCACGTCGTCGCCGCCATTCGGAGCGGAACAGTCATCGAACAATCGCTCGGTAAGTCCCAAAGAATAGGTATAGACAGTGTAGACAGAAGGAGAATGTAACTTTAAAAGTTGTGTTATATTATTAACGTTGTTGTTTGTAGCTTGGTACAGAAAATGCCAGTGTATACGAGAGGAGTCCCACTATTCCGGAGACTAAGGTATACCGAGCACAAGGAACCGTTCAACCACGGTACAACGGCAATGGATATTCAGGTTAGGTGTATTATGGTTACAGTCTCGTCCCACTTTTAATACCTTCCGTACCAATCTACCCCTTATAAACCCCGCAATATGTTGATTGTATTGTTTGTATTGTTTGTTATATGGATGGATGACTTGCCGAAACCATGATATCAGTAAATGGAATGGATATAAATGGAGAGTCATGTAGACGGAGTATATCCATGGTTCGGTTCGGTCAATACAGATTGATATAGATTGAATAGACGGATTCATGTTGAATTGTAGTTTATACTTGAATCATATTCAAGTCAGATTGATTAGATTGAGACTCAGTCTGAATCAGATACTTTGAAAAAGAACTTGAAATCCTGAATTAGTTTTTTGATGTTATCGGTAACTGCTGCATATGGACGGCAGGATTTGTGTCTTTTCCAAGACAATTACCGTATTGATAATATCGTTTGTTAGATTGTCTACCTTAAATAGGCAAGCACCCATATCTCCGGCTCCCTGAGGCTCAAGAGACTGGTCCCGGTTAAACCTATGTTTACTAGGGTCCTTATTGTAATTTAGTATAACTTGAGGGGGTTTTATGTAAAAATAGTTTGTTATAATTTTCAAAATAAAGCTCAAGTATTTAATTATCGTCTTTAGGGTTTTCATAGATGTATATTCTTATACAAGTGAAATTTCTAGTGAGTAAAACCTAACTTCATAATATATGGTATTTTATTATAATATTGGAATTGTGTTGTATTTGGATGGTTTTTACATGTAATAGTGATTCCTTTGATTTAGAAAACTTAGAATATTTATATAATTAAAATAGATATTTTGATAATATATATATATAATGAAAATAATTTATTTATATTCTTGTAGAAATCTCATTTTCTAATGAAAAAATGTATAAAAATTCCATCGAGATCAAATGCTCCTTGCGGAGGTCTGCATCTCGCTCTACTAGGCCCGAGGATGTGCAATAATCCGCACCATCCCGAACGGGGTCCCTAAAAGTGGGTTGTAGAGGCGCAATTGGATGGAAATGTTTAATACGTCTTTTTATAGAAATGGTTTTATAAGTTAAAGCTATTTATTTGTAAAGTCATTTTATCCCATACTATGTTCCCAAAATTTCCATCGTGCTATATTAGAGATGTATGTTGTGATGAGGTAGGTCATTATCTCGTGAACTATCTAAAGGCAATATGTTCTTTATTTCGGAAACTAAAGTTTGTGGCATTTTACTGTAAAACTGTAATAAAAATTGCAATATAAATTCTTTTGATGTGAAACTTGTTTAATATATTTGTTAATGTTTATTGAACATGGTATGAAAGTTTGGTATTTTCTTGTTTAAGAAAAATGGTATTTTTAAAGAAAAACCGAATCGAAAGTCGGATTAACTCTGCTTCCGTCGGGATTTAGTATTTAAGAATTTTACAATAGAGAAAGAGAGGGGAAGAGGGGACTTACTAGCTTCAATGAGAGGGAAGAGGTAGGAGAAGAATTGGGAAGCGTTGGGACGTCGTCGCCGGAATCTCCTCGGAATTTCGTCAGCGCTTCGCCATTCGCTAACTTCACTTGCACATCAAAGAGGACTTGAAAGTTTTTGAGAGTTTTGGCAGGGATTTGTGAATGAGGATGTGTGAATTTGGGTGTGGTATTTATAGGAAAACCTAGGGTTTGGTGTGTTAAATAATGCATTTAAAATTTGCATTAAAATTGGATTAAATGGGTGATTCAATGTTCTCTGGAAAATGTAGGGAAAACAAATATGAGAGGAGTGGGGTAGCTGAAGAGGTGCAGGGGTGAAGAGATCAAGGCAATCCCGATGGTTTTGACCGGCGGTACTGGCAAAATCCTTGCTTTCGCCGGGTCTTTACCGATTGGGGGGGTAGGGTTTAGGACACGTATAGGTGTCGATTGGTATACTCTCATGCACATGTTTGATTAATCAGTTTCTTTTCAGTTTACGTGTTGTGCACGTGTAGACCTTTGGACGTCTAAAAAGATTAAAAGAAAATTAAATAAAAAGAATGTGTGGCTGATGGGATTTAAACTCGGGTGCTATGTCTCAGCAGTGCAATGTCTTACTAATGAGCTACGAGCTCCTTATTGCTGTTCAAAAGCAAAACAAACTTATAACTCGTGCTCAGGCTTAGGTGACCATTTCTGTATTTTGAAAAAAATTCGTACAAAAAGTTTAGGGTTGTTACATTCTACCATCCTTATAAAAATTTCGTCCTCGAAATTTGTAAAAGAAAAGTATAACAGATTCAAAACAAGTTGGTGATCGTGAGTGTGAAAGGAATACGGGTATTGCATGAAAGTAACAGGATGGTACAAGGATTTGAAAATGTTGAAAGGAATTACCAGGGTTACATTGGTCTACAGTCTCGGTTTCTACGGCCGCTAGGGTGTAGGCCTGACGCCGGGGTACCTTCTTACTAGCTGGAGGCACATTCTTTTGTCCTTGGGGTATGTTTCTCTGCCCTCGAGGCATGTTCCTCATTGCCTGCTAGAATTAGCGAGTAGGCTGTGAAAGTGGTGGAGCTGGGATTGCAAGACGAGGTGCAGGAGCCTGGATAGCTGGCCGTTGCGGATAGTTGGTGTGTATGTGAGCTGAGTTGAGTCTATAAGGACAAGTTCCAATTCCATCATTGGATGCGCCACAAACTAAGCACAGGCCTTTTGCGCACCTACAGTCCTTCCACAAGTGTCCATCCCTTTTGCAATAGAAGCAAAAATCTGGACTCAGCTGGTTATTGGTTTCTTCCGGTCTCCTAGGTTCAACAATTGACCTTGATGAGGCTCCTCCTGCCATCTGAGTGGCAGGGTGCTTCACTCTGGCAGATTGGGGTCTGCCCTTCCTCTTAACTACTGTCTCATATCTACGGGCAGCTATATCATGGGTTGGAAAATTCCCTCTAGCAGTTTGCTTCACTCCGATTGCTTCCAATTCTGGACGGTTCAATAATATAGCAGTCTGCTGCAGTCCATCCAGGAGGCTACGGATCATCTCAAGCAGTACTGTCTGCTCATTGATCTGAGCAGTTACGGTAGGAGTAAGCGGTAGAGGTGGGGGAGTGTTGTTGACATTTACGCTGGTGTTGTTTGGAGAATCCATAATCTTAAAAGAAAAATTTGGGTTAGGACAGATTCAAAATATATGGAATTGGAAGATTCAAGGAATATGAATTATAAAGAATGTTTTCAATTGTTGGTTCTTGTGTTATATTGCTTAGCTTGTCCACGCAGAACGGACATGCATGTCCATGCAGAACTGACCTACATGTCCATACAGAGCCGACCTGCATTAGGCCACCAACAAAAGCTGTCACACCCCGCTTCCCAGTATACGGGCAGAGGACGCGACGGGTCACGCGACGTATTTACTCAGAAGTAAACATGCTAAGCGTATCTAAGCAATATAAGGTAAAGTACACAAGAAACAATATGTAAATGAACAACAACTTTATTTATTCAACATTCTTTTTACAATACAGCTAAAATGTAAATATATGGAATGAAAGCAATGCCTAAATAATGGCATAACAGAAATGAAAATATGTACAAGTAATCTAGAGCTCTGGGTCGAAGGCTATCTGATCCAAGTCCTCGTTGCTGGGCTCTGTCTCCAGAAGGTCCGATCCACTTGACAACATTCCAAAGAAAGAATAACGGAATGTCGTCATCGAACAATCGCTCGGTAAATCCCAAAGAATAGGTATAGACAGTGTAAAAGAAGGAGAATGTAACTTTTAAAGTTGTATTATATTATTAACGTTGTTGTTTGTAGCTTGGTACAGAAAATGCAAGTGTATACGAGAGGAGTCCCACTATTCCGGAGACTAAGGTATACCGAGCACAAGGAACCGTTCAGCCACGGTACAACGAAAATGGATATTCAGGTTAGGTGTATTATGGTTATAGTCTCGTGCCACTTTTAACACCTTCCGTACCAATCTACCCCTTATAAACCCCGTGATGTCTTGATTGTATTATTTATATTGTTTGTTATATGGATGGATGACTTGCCGAAACCATAATATCAGTAAATGGAATGGATATAAATGGAGAGTCATGTAAACGGAGTATATCCATGGTTCGGTTCGGTCAATACAGATTGATATAGATTGAATAGACGGATTCATGTTGAATTGTAGTTTATACTTGAATCATATTCAAGTCAGATTAATTAGATTGAGACTCAGTCTGAGTCAGATACTTTGAAAAAGAACTTAAAATCCTGAATTAGTTTTTTGATGTTATCGGTAACTGCTGCACATGGACGGCAAGATTTGTGTCTTTTTCCAAAACAATTACCATGTTTGACAACATCGTTTGTTAGATTGTCTACCTTAAATAGGCAAGCACCCATATCTCCGGCTCCCTGAGGCTCATGAGACTGGTCCCGCTTAAACCTATGTTTACTAGGGTCCTTATTGTAATTTAGTATGACTTGAGGGGTTTTATGTAAAAATAGTTTGTTATAATTTTCAAAATATATCTCAAGCATTTAATTATTGTCTTTAGGGTTTTCATAGATGTATATTTTTATACAAGTGAAATTTCTAGTGAGTAAAACCTAAGTTCATAATATATGGTATTTTATTGAAATATTGGAATTGTGTTGTATTTGGATGGTATTTTCATGTAATAGTGATTCCTTTGATTTAGAAAACTTGGAATATTTATATAATTAAAATAGATATTTTGATAATAGATATATATATATATATATATATATATAGATATAGATATTTAATGAAAATAATTTAGTTATATTCTTGTAGAAATCTCATTTTCTAAAGAAAAAATGTATAAAAATTCCATCGAGATCGAATGTTCCTTGCAGAGGTCTGCATCTCGTTCTATTAAACCCGAGGATGTGCGATAATCCGCACCATCCCAAACAGGGTCCCCAAAAGTGGGTTGTAGAGGCACAATTCCATAGAAATGTTTAATGCATCTTCTTATAGAAATGGTTTTATAAGTTAAAGGTATTTATTTGTAAAGTCGTTTTATCCCATAATATGTTCCCAAAATTTCCATCGTGCTATGTTAGAGATATGTGTTGTGATGAGGTAGATCATTACCTCATGAACTATCTAAAAGCAATATGTTCTTTATGTCGGAAACTAAAGTATGTGGTATTTTACTGTAAAACTGCGATAAAAATTGCAATATAAATTCTTTTGATGTGAAACTTGATTAATATGTTTGTTAATGTTTATTGAACATGATATGAAAGTTTGGAATTTTCTTATTTAAGAAAAATAGGATTTTTAAAGAGAAACTGAATCGGAAGTCGGATTAACTCCGCTTCCGTCGGGTTTTAGTATTTAAGATTTTTAATATAGAGAAAGAGAAAGGAAGAGGGGATTTACTAGCTTCAATAAGAAGGAAGATGTAGGAGAAGAATTGGGAAGCGTTGGGACGTCGTTTCGTCGCCAGAATCTCCTCGGAATTTCGTCGGAGCTTCGCCTTTCGCTAACCCCACTTGTACATCAAAGAGGACTTGAAAGTTTTTGGGAGTTTTGGCAGGGATTTGTGAGTGAGGATGTGTGAATTTGGGTGTGGTATTTATAGGAAAAACTAGGGTTTGGTTTGTTAAAGAATGCATTTAAAATTTGCATTAAAATTGGATTAAATTTGTGATTCAATGTTCTCTGGAAAATTCAGGGAAAACAAACAGTATGAAAGGAGTGGGGTAGCTGAAGAGGTGCAGGGGTGAAGAGATCAAAGAAATCCCGATGGTTTTAACCGGCGGTACCGGCCAAATCCTTGCTTTCGTAGGGGCTTTGCCGACAGGGGGGATAGGGTTTAGGCCACGTATAGGTGTCGAATTGTATACTCTCATGCACATGTTTGATTAATTAGTGTCTTTTCAGTTTACGTGTTGTGCACGTGTAGACCCTTGTGCTTCTAAAAAGATTAAAAGAAAATTAAATAAAAAGAATGTGTGGCTGATGGGATTTGAACTCGGGTGCTATGTCTCAGCAGTGCAAGGTCTTACCAATAAACTACAAGCTCCTTCTTGCTGTTCAAAAGCAAAACAAACTTATAACTCGTGCTCAGGCTTAGGTGACCCTTTCTGTATTTTGAAAAAATTTCATACAGAAAATTTAGGGTTGTTACAGTAGTGGATACTTGTTCTTAATCGTCACTTCGTTCAGAGCTCGATAATCCACACACATCCTATAAGAACCTTCTTTCTTCTTCATGAGTAATACCGGAGATCCCCGGCTTGAAGTACTGGGACGAATCCAACCTTTCTTCAGGAGTTCATCCAACTGAATGCGGATCTCCTTCAATGCTTCTGGACTTAACCGGTATTGAGATTTGATTACAGGTTGCGCACCAGGTTGTAAATCAATACTAAACTCAAGAGCTCGATCAGGAGGCAAACCTGATATGTCTTTAGGGAACACATCCTTGAACTCTCGAACTACTTCGAGATTTTCTTCTTCTTCCAGTAGAGAGAACACTTTTGCATTCTTCGGTTTAACTCGGTATATTCCTGGCTTCAAAGTTCTATCTCCACTTTTAAAATAGAAGACTGGGTGATCTGGTATCTCAAATACTACCCTCCTTTGATGGCGGTCAATCATAGCATAGAATACTCTCAGCCAGTCCATTCTAAACACAACATCGAAATTTGGTATGTCCAATACTTTGAAATTTGCATAGAATTCTCGTCCGCAAACTACAACTGGACACTGATCAAACCCCATAGTTGCCTTCAAGTCTCCATTCCCGGAACTGACATTCCAGCTTGAAATGAGTGGCTTTACGGGAATCACATGCGTTCTCACGGATCGTTGGGACATGAAGCGGTGTGAAACTCCAGTGTCGAAAAGTACGAGTGCAGGAAGGGTGGCTACTAGTATAGTACCTAAGTTGTGTGAGGTTGGTTTAGATATAGGGAAAATACAGTGATACACCAGGATTGAAAAATTGAAAGGATTGGGGGATTACCATTGATGACTTGTCCTGTGGTTTCGGCCTCCTCAACCGTCATTGTAAAAGCCTGACATTGTGGTACATTCTTCCTTGCTGGAGGCATATTTCTCTGCCCTTTGGGCATGTTTCTCTGCCCTTGAGACACATTTCTCTGTGCCTGATGGAATTGACGTTGAGGCTGTGCAGGAGGTCTATGTGGACTGGTGCAGGGAGAGCTAGGCAAGGTGCAGGAGCCTGAATGGCTGGCTGCTGCGGGACTGTGATGCGGGTCTGGGTGCCGGTGCTGTGTTGAAATGATACAGACATGCTCTGATGGCGTGAGTGGATGCGCCATAAACCAAACACATGCCATTTGCACACTTGCAGTCCTTCTCCAGGTGTCCAGTCCTTTTGCAGTAAAAACAGAAATTTAGACCGGACCGGTTAAATGATCCTCCCGGTATCCTGGGTGCAAAGATCGTCCTATAAGAGGCTCCTCCTGTCATCTATACGGCAGGGCATTTAATTCTAGTTGTTTAGGGCTTACCTTTCTTCTTCACCACGGCTTCATAACGGTGAGCTACTTTCAGAGCGAGTTCATGAGACGGGTAGTCGCCTGTGTCTAACGCCGCCTGAATCTCCGGGTCTAAACCTTGTTGAAATCTTCTAGCCCGAATCTCCTCTGTCGGGATCAAATGTGCCACAAACCTGGTAAGATGTCGATGTCAGGATAGAGATTTGTTTTAACAGAACAATATTTGATACGAATTCTTTATCTGCTAAGCATGATGAATTCGGCATCATGTTCATCCACCGATTTTACCCATATAGAACCTTGTTTCATGTGGATGAACTGTTGCTCCATCTCAAATCGAGCAGTCTCAGGGAAGAACTTCTTATCGAACAGATCGCGAAACTTCTTCCACTCAATAGGTTGGGTGAGACGGCTTTCCTCAGCCTTCGACCAGACTCTGGCATTGTCTGTCAGTTGCAGCTTAGCAACTCTCACCCAGGCAATATCTGGCACTTGAACTGCTGCCAGATCATTTTTAATCGATTGAGCCCATTCTTCTGTCTCCAGTGGGCTCTCTTTTCCAGAGAAGTGTTTTGGATGTAGTGCCCGAAATTGTTTGACTCCGGATGCCTCGGCTTTGGGGCGATGATTGAGGATAGTAGTCTGCTGCTGCTGACACTCTAATAGGCTCTTGATAGGCTCAAGCAGTACCGTTTGCTCATTAATAAGAGCTGCAATGGTAGTTGGTGGTGGTAGAGTAGGCGGTGGGGTATTGCTATTGACGTTCGTGCTGGTGTTATTCGGAGAATCCATTACCTTGATAGAAAAAGGAATGGTTAGGATAGATTCAAGAAATTAGATATGTAAGGAATGTATTGTTGTTGATTCTTATAATTCTAGTGATATATTGCTTAAAACTTCATGCAGAACTTACCTGCATAGGCCGCCAACAAAACCTGTCATGCCCCACTTCCTAGTAGATGGAAATGGTGACATGGCAAGCCGCAACGTATTTACTAAGAAATAAATACGTTAAGTGTAATTAAGAAATATATAAAAATGAACAAGAATGACAAGAGTAAAAAAAATAAACAGCCACTTTATTTACATTCAACTTTACATACAACTGTTTGAAATGAAAAGATACAATGATATAAAGCAAATGCCTAAACAATGGCATACAGAAATTAAGTGCAAGAAGAACTAGTAGTTCGGCTGAGCTGTAAGCTGGTCCAAGTCCTCCTAACATGGCTCTGTCTCCTAAGAGTCCGGTCCTCCTGACGAACATTGCAAAGAAAGAAACAGAAAGGAATATCATCAGCGAACTAACACTCGGTAAGTCCCAAAAGAAGAAAAAGAAGATAGTATATTAAGTGAAATGAACGGTAAAGTGTATATGACTAATTACTGGTATATGATGGTTATTATAACGTGGTTGTTTGTACTTTGGTAAAGAAGGTATTCATGTATACGAGAGAAGTCCATCTTACACCGTGGACTATGGTAACATGTAGTACAAGGCCCCGTCATAACCCACGAGACAACGGCACGAGAATTCATGTAGGTGTCTTTTAAGTGACCTCTCGTACCACGATATACGTTCCGTACCAATCTACCCATTTATCCCCGCGTAAGGTATTGTACAGATTATGTTCACAAGTCTTGCCGAAACCATGGATAAAAAATGTTCAGGTATTCATGTTCAAGATGTAATCATATATTCAAGTAGTCATGTCAAGTTATAACCATGGTTCGGTCAAGTCAAGTCAATTGTACATGTTTGATATTGATGTTTGAATTCTAGTATTCATGTTCATGATCAAGTAGTCGTGTTTGATTTTGGATTTAGGTTTGAGGTTGGACTTAGACTGAGTCAGACGCTTGTAAACTAATTTAAACTCTTGAATTTTTAGGTTCGGGAGTCATCGACAACTACTGTACATGGACGGAAGGATTTGTGTATTTTTCCAAAACAATTGCTATTGATAACTCATGTTAAGTTCTCTAACCTGAATAGGCAAGCATTCACTTTCTCCGGCTCCCTGTGGTTCAAGAGAATTGATCCCGCTTAAACCTATATTTACTAGAATCCTTAAATATTGTTTTGTATATCTCGAGAGGGTTTTATGAAAAATATTTTTAATATAGATTAAAAATAAAATATCGAGGGTGATATTACTTAGGGTTTTCATGAGCATGTGTTTTAAGTATGGGTATTTTCATGATAGATACTTAGCTTTCAAAAGTTTATGGTATTTTAGTGAAAAATAGACTTTTTAGTAACTTGGTGGTATTTTATTGACGTTTTTTTAATTTTTCATTTTTATAAAAATATAGTTTCATAATATAATGAAAATATGGATTTATAATTTTATATAATTTTTAATTTTTAGAAAAATTAGTTTTATTTAGAAAATTCATTTTTCTTAAAAACTGTATTTATAACCTTTCGAGATCGAATACTCCGTGAGGAGTGTTGCATCTCACTCTACTATTCTCAGGATGTGTGATAATCCGTACCATCCATTAGCAGATCTCCTAACAAGGGTTGTAGATGCATAATTGCAAAGGAATACGAAATACCGTTTAAAAGAAACCCGGTTTTAAAGTAAGTGGTATTTTATTGTAAAGCTTATATTTCGAAATAAATATTCATATAAATTAGCATCGTACTATGTAACCATAGTGTACGTGAGGGGTAGGTCGTTACCCTGTGAAGTTTTTCCTAAAGGTATAGTTTTAATGAAAACGAAAAGAATGATATTAAAGTTCAAGGTATTTTAGTGAAAAAGTTCAATTATGGATGTTACACATGAGATTCTTGGTTAAACTTGATTCTAAACATTGGTATTTAAGATTACAAGTAATGTGTAAAAATTTGGTTGAACAAAATATAAAGGAGAAGGAGTTTCTAGGGTTTAAAAAAAGGATATCGGTAATAACTCCACTTCCCGTTATAAGTTTTAAAGTTGAATTTAAATAAAGAGAAAGAGAGTTTGGGAGGAACTTACGGTTTGAAAAACTTAAGAAGAGGGTGAGGAAGGGAAGTTTTGATCTTCGACGGAAGAAGTTCGCTCGCTAATTCCACTTTACTCCAATTGCACATAGGAACTTTTGAGAGAGTTTTTGATAGAATTTTCAAAATGGTGAAGAGTTAGGGTATGGGGTGGTATTTATAATGGAGAATTAAGGTTTGGGAATTAAAAATGTGGATTAAAAAGCATTAAATAGTGTTAATTGGTAAAATGAAGGGTCTCTGTTTGATTGCAGGGAAATCAAACAGTGAATAGGAGTTGAGTGGAGTTGAAGAGGTATGTGTGTGCAAAGAACGGATCCAATTAGACCCAATCCGACCGTCCCCGCCGGCCCAAACAGCATTTCCGCCGGTCGATTCTTGAGATTTGGCCTCAAGATTCATGCCATCAAATCAACTCTGTATTTACACCATTTTCTACATGTTTGATTTTTCTGAACTTTTCATTTCCCCGTGTATTACACGAGCAATCTTTTAGGCTTCTAAAAAGTTAAAAAGAAAAATCAGAAAAAAATTATGTCTGATGGGTATCAAATACACAGGCTACGTCACAGCAGTGCAAGAGCTTTACCAGTGAGCTACAAGTGGCTTCTTGCTTTTATTTAACAAAAGTAACTTATAACTCAAACTCAGGCTGTAAAACTCATTTCTTGTATATTAACAGAAAAAATTTCGTACAAAGATTTTAGAGTCGTTACAGAGAGACTGTCAAGGAATTTGACTTCATCAAAAACAAAGATGAGATATGTATCTTTAAGAAGATTGTAGGGAGAGCAGTCGTATTCCTCGTCTTGTATGTCGAGGACATTCTCCTGATAGGAAATGATATTCCTATGCTGCAATCGGTCAAGTTGTTCTTGTCACAAAATTTCTCCATGAAAGACCTGGATGATGCCTCATACATTCTGGGGATTAAGATCTACAAAGATAGATGTAACAACTCCAAATTTTGTGTACATAAAATTCATTTGAAATTAATGTACAATTGGCGTATTTACAATTCCTGTGAATGCTATAAGTATTTGTTTTGATTTAGAACAACAAGAAAGCACTTTAGCACATTGGTAAAGCCTTGCTCTGCTATAACGTAGCCCCTGTGTTCGAATCCCCCCAGCCACATTATCTTTTTAGTTATTTTTCTTTTAACTTTTTAGAAACCCAAGAGTCTACACATAAAACACGTGTAATAGGGTAAGTTACAGAATAATCAAACATGATAAAAAGGCTAGTTGAAGCGTCAGGGACACATAGCCCCAATCCGAGCCCCCACCGTATGAATTCGACCGGTGAGATTCGCTCTCAGGTCGGCGCCGTCGGTCCAACATGGCCCAAACCCAAATATTTTCTTTTGCCCTAGACCCTTGGACTCCCCCCTTAACTCCTGTATTACTTATTTACTCTGCACATTTACAAAGAATAGTAAACCCTTCAAATTCAATTTTTAATGCAAAATTTTAATGCATTATTCCTTCCCCCTAAACCCTAGATTACCCTATAAATAACCACTCCATCTTACATCTCTCTCACTCAGAATTCTCTTGCAAAAATTATACCAAAATCCCAAGTCTTTTAGTGTACAAGTGGAGTTAGTGAAGGGCGAAGCTCCGACGAAATTCCAAGGAGATTCCAGCGACTAAACGAAGCCCCGAAGCTTTATTTAGGACCCCCTCTCTCTCCTATTGACCCCAAGCCAGCAAGTCCCCCTTCTCTCTCTCTTTTGCTATTCACAACTCTTCATTTTTAAAACGTGTCGGAAGCGGAGTTATCCGGCTTCCGATTCTATTTTCTGTTAAAAATATAACTTTTTCTTAATAACAAACCCTACAACTGTTAATATATTGTTTAGTAATCATTAACAAAGATAATAGAACAAGTTTGACATCAAAATGATAACCATGGCAAGTTGTATTTCAATTTTACATTAAAATAACTTTATGTTTCTTATCGACATGTTTATATCCTTAACCATGTTATCTTTAGAAAACTCATGAGGTAATGACCATCTCCTCACAACACGCATATCTAACATAGCACGATGGAATTTGAGAACATAGATTCGGGAAAATACGACTTTACATATAACTACCTTCAACTTATAAAACATTTTTCTATAAGAAGTGTATTTAACAAATCTTTGCAATTGTGCCTCTACAACCCACTATTGGAGACCCCGTTCGGTATGGTGTGGATTATCGCATATCCTCGGGCCTAGTAGAGCGAGATGCAGACCTCCTCATGGAGCATACGATCTCGAAAGATTTTTAATACATTTTTCTTTAGAAAATGTAATTTCTATTATAAATAAAACTTATATTTTTAATAAATAAATATATATGTAATTAATATCAAAATATCTATTTTTAAATATTTATAATATTCCAAATTTCAAAAATACAAGAAAAACATCCCATTTACTAGAAAATACCATACAATTCCAATATTTCAAATAAATACCTTACACTTTAAAAACTAGGTCATATTCACTAGAAATTTCACATTGAATAAAAGAAACATCTAAGAAAAATCTAAAGACGATAATTAAATACTTGAGGTATATTTTGAAAGTATAACAAAACTATTTTATATAAAAACCCCTCAAGTTATACTAAATTACAATAAGGACCCTAGAAAACATAGGTTTAAGCGGGACCAGTCTCTTAAGCCTCAGGGAGCCGGAGATATGGGTGATTGCCTATTTAAGGTAGACAACTTAACAAACGGTGTTATCAACACGGTAATTGTCTTGGAAAAAGACACAAATCCTGCCGTCCATGTGCAGCTGTTACCGATAACACCAAAACTAATTCAGGATTTCAAGTTCTTTTTAAAAAAAATATCTGACTCAGACCGAGTCTCGATATTATCAAACTGACTTGAATATGATTCAAGTATATATATTCAACATGAATTCATGAATCCATATATTCAATCTATTCAATCTATACAAATTGACTGAACCGAACCATAGATATACTCCATTTCCATGTTCTTCCATTATATATGTTCCATTACTGATATCATAGTTTCGGCCAGTCATCCATCTATACAATTTACAAGATAAAACAATACAATCAATACAATAAAGATATCGCGGGGTTTATAAGGGGTAGATTTGTATGGAAGGTATTAAAATAGACACGAGACTGTAACCATAATACACCTAACCTGAATCTCCATTGCCGTTGTACCGTGGCTGAACGGTTCCTTATGCTCTGTATACCTTAGTCTCCAGAATAGTAGGACACCTCTCGTATACACTGGCATTTTCTGTACCAAACTACAAACAACAGAGTTAACACTAAATACAACATTATAACAATATACTCTCTATTCTGTCTATTCCATTCTTGTCTATTTACGGGACTTACCGAGCGATTTGTTAGCCGACGACATTCTCTTTCTTCTTCTTTGGAATGTCGTCAGGTGATTTGGACTCACTAGAGATCGAGCCCAGCAGCGAAGATTTAGACCAGTTTACTGAAGATCCAGAACTCTAGTTCACTTGTACATTACATTTCCTTTACATTTCTGTTATGCCACTGTTTAGGCATTACTTTCATTCTATGTATTTACCTTTCAGTTGTATTATAAAAAGAATGTTAATAAATAAAGTTGATGTTCAATTATATCTATTGTCTTTGTCTCTTGTGAATATTACTTATATTGCTTAGATACTCTTAGCGTGTTTACTTCAGAGTAAATACGTAGCGGCCTCGTCGCATCCTCTGCCCATATACTGGGAAGCGGGGCGTGACATGTTTTGTTGGTGGCCCATGCAGGTCAGTTCTGTATGGACATATAGGTCAGTTCTGTATGGACATACAGGTCAGTTCTGCGTGGACAACCTAAGCAATATAACACAAGAACCAGCAACTAAAAACATTCTTTACAATTCATATTTCTTGAATCTTACAATTCATATATTTTGAATCTATCCTAACATAAATTTTTCTTTCAAGGTTATGGATTCCCAAAACAACACCAGCAAGAATGTCAACAACACTCCTCCACCACTACCACTTACACCTGCCGTAGCTGCTCCAATCAATGAGCAGACGGTATTGCTTGAAAGATCCGCAGCCTCCTGGAAGGACGGTAGCAGCAGATTGCTATTCTAATGAACCGACCAGAAGCAGAAGCACCCGGAGTGAAGCAATTCCGGGCACTGCACCCCAAGAAACTTTCAAGAAAAGAGAGCCCTTTAGAAGCTGAGGAATGGGCTCAAAGCATTGAAAATGACCTGGCAGCGGCACAAGTGCCAGAGATAGCTTGGGTTCGTGTTGTGAAGTTGCAGCTCACGGACAATGCACAGGTTTGGTGGAAGGCAGAAGAAATCCGTCTCACCCAACCGATCGAATGGAGGACTTTCTGCGATATGTTCGATGCAAAGTACTTTCCTGAGACTGCCAGATTCAAGATGGAACAGCAGTTCATCCACTTACAACAGGGTTCAATATGGACCAAATCAGTGGATGAGTATGATGCTGAGTTTACCATGCTCAGTCGGTAAGATAGTCTCAATATTTCGATTTTAAAATATCACATACTATACAGCTAACACACTATCTTAACAGATTTGCGGCACACTTGATACCGACGGATGAGATCAGAGCCCGACGATTCCAACAAGGGTCAGATCCGGAGATCCAGGCTCATTAGCCATGGGAGATTTTCCGACCCACGAATCGGCTCTGAAAGCTGCCCACCGTTATGAGGCAGTGGTAAAGATGAATGGCAGAGCTCAGTCTGCCGGAATGAAGCGTCCTGCCAACCAGATGGCATGAGGAGCCTCTTCAAGGCCACCATTTGTTCCAAGGAGACCGGGAGTACCAAACAACCGGCCCAGCCCAGCATTTTGTACCTACTGTAGGAGAGATGGACTTTAGCGAAAGACTGCCCGTGAACCAACCATCTTTGCTTAGTCTGCGGCTCAGCTACTCATGATATTGGGTCTTATCCTCATAAACAAAACCCATATGCTGCACCCAGGCCAGCAATCACTTACCCGTAGCACCTATCCATTCAAGCACCTGCTCCGAGACATGCACTACCTGCTCCACCTCCTCATGGACCGACTGCACCTCCTCCTCGTCAGTTCCATAAAGCTCAAAGGAACCCACCTCAAGGACCAAGGAACGGACAGAGGAATGCTCCTCCAGCAAGGAGGAATGTGCCGAGGTGACAGGCTTTCACGATGACTGTGGAAGAGGCTGAAGCCACCGGCCAAGTCATTACTGGTAACACTTCCCTTTCAAATTCTCTTTAAATTCGTAGACATACCTATATACATTTTCTTTATACCTAAAACATATCCCATATAATTTAGGTACAATCTTAGTAGCATCACTACCTGCACTCGCACTATTCGATACCGGAGCATCTCATTACTTTATGTCGTAATGGTTCGTCCGAACTCATGCGATTCCAGTTAAACCGCTCGTATCCAGCTGGAATGTTAGTTCATGGAACGGCGTTCTAAAGGCAACATCGGGATACGACTTGTGTCCAGTAGTCGTCTGCAGCAGATAATTCTATGCTGACTTCAAGGTGCTGGACATACCGAACTTTGATGTGGTTCTGGGTATGGATTGGCTAGGAACCTTCTATGCTACCATCGACTGTCGTCAAAGGAGGGTAGTATTCGAGATTCCAGAACATCTTCTATTTCAAAAGTGGAGACCGTACCCTGGAGCCAAGCACTTACAAGGTGAAACCAAAGAAGGCAGTGATTGCGACAATTCAAGCGGAGGAAGGTTCAAAGCCAGAAGTGTTTCGAGAGTTCGAAGATGTGTTTCCTGACGATATATCAGGTTTGCCTCCCAATCAAGCTCTTGAATTCAGCATTGATTGAATACCAGGAGCACAACCGGTAATCAACGCATCGTATCGACTAAGTCCGGAAGGTTTGAAGGAGGTCCGAACTCAGCTGGACGAATTATTGGCGAAATGATGGATTCGTCCTAACACTTCAAGTTGGGGATCTCCAGTTCTGCTCGTGAAGAAGAAGGAAGGTTCAAACAGAATGCGCATTGATTATAGAGCCTTGAACGAAATAACGATAAAGAACAAGTATCCGCTTCCGCGTATCGACGATTTGTTCGATCGGCTTAGTGGATCTTGTGTTTTCACCAAATTAGATCTTCGTTCAGGTTATCATCAGGTGAAGGTCAAAGAATCTGATATTCACAAAACGGCTTTCAGAACTCGTTATGGACATTACGAATTTCTTGTTATGCCATTTGGAGTGACCAACGCACCAGTGATATTCATAAACCTAATGAATAAAGTTTTCCGGGAGTACTTAGACAGGTTTGTTATCATCTTCATCGACGAGATCCTGGTGTATTCTAAGAGTCGGAAAGAGCATGCCGAGCACCTACGAATTGTCTTGGAAACTTTATGACAACATCAATTGTATGCCAAGTACATCAAGTGCGAGTTTTGGCTAGATCAAATTGGTTTTCTTGGACATATCGTATCAGGCGATGGAATCTCTGTAGATCCAGCGAAAGTTTCAGCAGTAAGTGAATGGCCAACACCAAATTCAGTGAAGGACATTCGATGTTTCTTGGGTCTAGCTGGATATTATAGAAAGTTCATTGAAGGATTTTCGAAGATAGCAATACCACTGACCAAGCTTACACGTAAAGATGAAGACTTTGTGTGGTCAGAAGCATGCAAGCAAGCTCCCGTAGAACTCAAGTCAAAGTTGACATCAGCGCCTATTCTCGTCATACCAGATCAAACTGGAGGTTTTGAAGTGCATTGTGATGCATCCGGTAAGGGATTAGGATGTGTTCTACATCAGCACGGTAAGGTTATGGCTTATGCTTCAAGACAGCTGAAAATTCATGAACGCAATTACCCGACGCATGATTTGGAATTGGCAGCCATTATCTTTGCTATTAAGATTTGGCGCCATTATCTTCTTAGTAAACGAGTTGATATATATACAGATCACAAGAGTCTGAAATATGTGTTTACTCAGAAGGAGCTTAATATACGGCAGAGAAGATGGTTAGAATTGATGGCGGATTTCGACATCAACCTGCAATATCACCCAGGGAAGGTGAACGTTGTATCTGATACACTTAGTCCCAACCATTATCAATGAATCTCACCGCCCAGTGGAAGTTTCAACAGGATTTGCATAAGATGGAGATTGAAGTAGTCATGCTTGGTAAAGCTTCAAGTTTGATGAATTTACAAATTCAATCTACCATTGTAAATCAGATTAAAGCAGCTCAAGCAAGTGATGCTACATTGCAAAAGATCAAAGAACAAGTAGAGAATGGACTCAGAAAAGACTTCATTATTCATGAAAACGGATCTTTAAGATACGGCAACAGATTATGTGTACCAAAAGGTTCTGTGCGAGAAGAGTTAATGAAAGAAGCTCATAGCTCTCCCTACTCAGTACACCCTGGAGGTACAAAGATATACAAGGATCTGCGTCAAAATTACTAGTGGCATGGAATGAAGCATGAAGTAGCCAGAAGTCTCGCTAAATGCTTGGTGTGTCAGCAAGTAAAGGCTGAATATCACAGGATTGCTGGATTACTTCAACTGTTACCTATCCCAGAATAGAAGTGGTAACACATCACAATGGATTTTGTGAATGCTCTCCCTCGCAGCACAAAAGGTAACGATGCGGTATGGGTTATTATGGATCGACTCACAAAGTCGGCTCACTTCATCCCATTTCAAGTTAGCCAATCTACTGAGACATTAGCAAAGAAGTACATGGAGGTAAGAATCTAAGTAAGATTTTTAATTTTTCAAATATTTACTATCTCTGATACCCATGAACTCATACAGGAGATTGTGAGACTTCATGGAGTACCGGTTTGCATTGTCTTCGATTATGACACCAGGTTTCGATCGCAGTGTTGGCAAAATTGTAAGCGAGCTTGGTAACAAGTCTGAACTTCGGCACAGCTTATCATCCATAAACAGATGGTCATTCTGAGCGAACTATTCAGATCTTGGAAGATATGCTCAGAGCGTGTATGCTAGACTTCGGAGGATCGTGGGAAGATCGCCTACATCCTGTGGAGTTTTCGTACAACAATAGCTACCAAGCAAGCATAGGAATGTCACCTTTTGCAGCACTTTATGGAAGAAAGTGTCAATCGCCATTAAGTTGGGACGACATCGAAGATAGAGAGCTCTTTGGACCTGAGATGATAGTAGCAATTGTTGATGTGGTTTTTACTATCAAAGAAAAGATGCGCATAGCCCAAGATCAACAGAAGTACTGGGCTGATGCAAAGCGCCGTCATTTGGAGTTCCAGCCAGGAGAAAATGTAATTTTGAAGATTTCTCCGAACCGTGGAGTGATTCGTTTTGGAAGAAGGGGTAAGCTAAGTCCGAGATATAATGGACCGTTCGACATACTCGAACGAGTCGGTGAAGTGATTTATCACTTGGCACTTCCTCCTTCATTGGAAGGAGTGCACAATGTGTTCCATATACCCCAGCTCAGAAGGTATGAGAGTGACCCCAGCCATATTCTTGATCATTCCGAGCTCACAGTACAACTAGACTTATCCTGTGAGCAGCAACCTGTTGAGATCCTGGACAGGAAAGTGAAGTCATTTCAGAACAAGGAAGTCAACTTGGTTCGAGTGATGTGGAGAAAAGACACCCCAGGAGAATCGACACGGGAAAGGGAAGATGAGATGCATTCAAGATACCCTCACTTATTTGTAAACTAGTCTTCAAAATAAATTGTAAATTTCGAAGACGAAATTTTTGTAAGGAGGGTAGACTATAACAACTCCAAATTCTGTGTACATAAAATTCATTTAAAATTAATGTACAATTAGGGTATTTACAATTCCTATGAATGCTATAAGTATTTGTTTTGATTTAGAAGAGCGAGAAAGCACTTGCAGCACATTGGTAAAGGCTTCCACTGTGGTGACGTAGCCCCTGTGTTCGAATCCCCCCAGCCACATTATCTTTTTGGTTAATTTTCTTTTAACCTTTTAGAAGCCCAAGAGTCTACACATGCAACACGAGTAATAGGGTAAGTTACAGAATAATCAAACATGATAAATAGGATAGTTGAAGCGTCAGGGACACATGGCCCCAATCCAAGCCCCCACCCCATGAATCCGACCGGCGAGATTCGCTCTTAGGCCAGCGCCGCCAGTCCAACGTGGCCCAAACCCAAATATTTTCTTTTGCCCTAGACCCTTGAACTCCCCCCTTAACTCCTGTATTACTTATTTACTCTGCACATTTACAGAGAATAGTAAACCCTTCAAATTCAATTTTTAATGCAAAATTTTAATGCATTATTCCTTCCCCTAAACCCTAGATTTCCCTATAATTACCCACCCCATCTTACACCCCACTCACTCAGAATTCTCTTGCAAAAATTATACCAAAATCCCAAATCTTTTAGTGTACAAGTGGAGTTAGTGAAGGGCGATGCTCCGACGAACTTCCGAGAAGATTCCGGCGATGAAACGAAACCCCGAAGCTTTATTTAGGACCCCCTCTCTCCCCTCTTGATCCCAAGCCAGTAAGTCCCCCTTCTCTCTCTCTTTTGCTATTCCCAACTCTTCATTCTTAAAACGTGTCGGAAGCGGAGTTATTCGGCTTCCGATTCTCTTTTCTGTTAAAAATACAACTTTTTCTTAATAACAAACCCTACAACTGTTAATATATTGTTTAGTAATCATTAACAAAGACAACAGAATAAGTTTGACATCAAAATGATAACCATAGCAAGTTGTATTTCAATTTTACATTAAAATAATGTAACGTTTTAAAATAAATAAATAAATAAATAAAATTCTTTAAGTGAATTTTATGATTTTCGGTAAAGTAAAACGTATTTTTCGTAAAACTAAACCGTAATTATTTTTCATTATAAATTTAAAAATACCTATTTTAATTATGTAATTACTAGTAAATGGTGTTTATTTAGTCACTTATAAATTTTTAGTTTAATTAAATATTTTTCCTAATTTAATTATTTTAAATATTAACATAAGCTTTATTTATACACTAAATTAGTGTAAATTACAAATTTGAATGGGTTTAATTAGCAAAAGTGAACCATTACATATTGGAATCAAGTGTGTTTCATACAAAATTTATTTTCAAAATTTTCCATGGTTCTAGACCATTCTAGGTTAAATGGAGTTAGGAAAATAAAGAATTTTTATTAAATCATGAAAAGACTTAATGGAATGATATTTTTGTGAAACCTTCTACACTTTTCGTCACCTTTTCTCACTCTCCTCTCTTTTCCTCACCTCATGGCCGGCCTCACCTCCATGGGCAGCCCCAAAATTTTCCCCCCATCATTTTTGCATTAAAAATCATCAAAATTCATCAAAAATTCCAAAAATAAACCTCAAAAATCAACATTCAACCTCTACCATTTTCCTTTGACCTATTTAGCATGGAATTTGGAGTTGGAAACCATTATTTTGGAAGCATATTTTCATGTTTGGATCTCATGCTTTGAAGGTATGATGTTTATTCTTATGATTAATTGTTGTTAAATGCTTTTATTTAGCATATTTAGATTTTCTTAATTAATTCTATTTGCAAGTTTAAAATTCAAGATAGGGTTTCTAAAATCAAGTTAGGGTTTTTATTAATTAAGTGGGGTTATAATAAGTAGCTTAACCATTTTAGAAGGGAAAAATCTAGCATGGTTGATGTATTATAATTTGTGCGTTCAAAATTGTTTAAATTAAGCAATTTTGCTAACTAGATTTTTATAAATTATATATATTGGTGTGTTAAAATTCTAATTAAGGTTTTTAACATTATATTATGGTTTTAATGAGAATATTAACATGTTAAATGAATGAAAGACCTAATATAATTATTAGTTTCAAATTTTTAGTTATTATAATGTGATAAATATGCTATTTCGGTAAACTAGGTTTTAGAAATTAATTTAAAATGTAGTATTAAAAATCTAATTAGGGCTTTATCTCATTCTTAAGGTTTCATGGAGTGGTTTAACACTGTAATATATGCAAAATCAAGTTTAGTAGTGGAATTATGAATTTTTGCTTAACAAGTGTTAATTTTGGCTAATTTGCAAACTAGAAATTTTAAATTAAAACAAAATGGTGTGAGAAAAATATGGTAATGGTTTCTATAATCTAGTTATATTATTTAATGAATATTATGACCATTAGTTTCTTTTAAATATCAAGTTTTGAAGTAAAACGGTAAATTGACATTTTCAAGTTTTTGCGGAATTGGACGATTTGATCGATTTTAGGGTTTCGATGAATTAAATCGTGTTTTATATTATAAGTAATGAGTTTTAAAACTACGAGTTGTTTGTTGGTGTTTTATCTCGATCAATCGGCGTTTGTATGCCGATATCGAGCGATATTTGGTTCTTTTGCATGAGCGGGTCATAGGTTTTAACCTATGCGCGTTTCGTGCGTCGTTTTGGTTTTGTCCGTGATTCAGTTTACGATATTATATGTGTTTGCATATAGGTACCCCTCACGTGGACTTCGGACGAGGAAGAAGAGGAGGGCGACATCGTTTTCGGCAGATAAGGACCAGGTGAGTAGATGCATATCTACGGGGGAAGTCGGGTGGATGGCGTTTAACAACCCCGCAAACGTAGAATAGAAATAGTACTTATTATCATTTGGAAGCCAGACGTGACCTTAGAATTTCGGTGAGTAGGACCCTAGTAATGACCTTAGGTTGGACTAGATTGATTTAGAAAGACCTTACCCGAGGATGAATATCTTAGAAGAGATTCGTAGGTTTCAGGTAGATACATACACACGCACACACAGAAACTCGACGTGGTGTATACGTGTATGTGTATATATAGGACTAGGTGTAGGTATATATATATATACACACAATACGTATATGTGATACAAGGATGTGATATGATACACGGGGATGAAACAATATAACTGGGCTTGATGACGTGATTCTTGGCTATACGGTCGTGTTATGATGTTAGCGGATCATTAGAAAATGAGATAATGAATAGGTATACATAAATAATAATGGGTGGTGATGATATTGAGGTACATGGGACTCTAAAATAGAACCCGAACTGTAACCTGTGCCTGAAATCACGATATGATATATGTGTGACTTGATTACGATATCATACAGGTGTGACTTGATTACGATATCATACAGGTGTGACTTGATTACGATATCATACAGGTGTGACTTGATTACGATATCATACAGGTGTGACTTGATTACGATATGATATAGGTGTGACTTGATTACGATATGATACATGTGACATGATATTTCTTAGGATAAATTAACGATGTATATTTATGCTGGCAATGATATATGATTGATGTATGCGATTACAGTACAGTACCTTGATCATGACATGATTTGATGATGATATTATACGAATGATGAGACACGTAGGTGATACTTGACCCGTACCCCGATATTGGGATGCCGTACGATGGATTTTACCGTACGGAGTATAGATGTGATGATTGATCCGCACTCTTGATTTGAGGAAGCCGTACTATGTACGTGACGCTATTGAGGCTGGATCGCCGACTATTAGAGATATGGACTGAGACCTTAGGTGGATTCTTATTTTCCTATCGACTAGTTCCTTTAGTTTAGTTCCTTAGGGGGTTAGATAGATACTAGTTGAGGCTCGAGTCATATAGTTGTAGTTAGATATGTATATTCCAAATGAGTGTTTAGTACACATTTTACCTTTACATTCAGATTGAAATCATCAAGTTGCATGTTCATACATATGTTTCTTTAGTCAGTATGAAACTCTGCCTGTTAGGACACCAGCACCATTACCGATGATGCGCATGTCCCACGTACACTTATTTGCCGGCTCACACACACATCATCGGTAATTGCCATGTCACGTACACTTTAGAACATATTATCTTTTATTGATAGAATCAGCTAACAGCTAGATTGATATAATATTGTGATTACTCTCTGGTGTTAGTCTAGACATGGCATTTATTATTTAGACATTTCATGCATTCACATTTCCATGTTATCATGCAGTATTGTGGGGCTCATGCCGACATTTATCATTTACTTACTCATGATTTTAGGATTTTTGATTTCTATGAGATTTCTGGATTTTGGGGAAAACCGCAATAATATATATATAAAAACTTCTCTCTCTCCTCCTCTCTTTTTAAAATATAAGTTGCGGTTTTCTCGTGATGTATGTATCGTCCACCATGAGATTTCATGTTTTCTGTTGGATTTCGAGACCCGATTCGAGGAGTGGATGAACCGTCTCGGGTACATGGTGGGCCCGGTATGGTACCCCGGGGCAAGAAGATTGAGTTGTAGACGATGAGCCTGGCAGGGGAGGACTACCTACCGGTGATGTCTGGCGCGGCGGATATCCGGAGGATGCCGACCGTTGTCGTGAGATTTGATGATATGGGCCGATCCGGACTGACGGAGCCCGAGATATTGAGACTATGAGATATTGAGGTTATGAGGTATTGAGACTTGAGATTTACATGTTTTGTGTCGATACTTGACACGGATTTCCATGGATTTCCTCTTTGATATTTCAGATTTCTATACAAATTTTACCATGATAAAAGCTAAAGATTTCTTATACAGATATATCCAAATTTCAGGATTGGTTATTTTACATTCATGGCGCATGCATACTCATTCACATGACATATTACTATTTAAGGTACTGACACGAGCACGGAGCATTTGCACTTACACGTAGTTTATTACCATGCCATTACTAGATGACTGGTGATATAGTAGTGTATTATTATGACCTAGGATAGCGACGTGCATTCGATTTCTTTTCGCAGATATCTTCTACTCACGAGTTGGCAACTCACCCCCGTTGTGCCAAATTTTATTACAGGTTCGATGTACAGGTTTTCCTGACAGCTTGCTGGCACATCATTTCATTCAGGGTGATTTGCACGGTAGGTTGGTTCATTTGTATCTGGACCGCCGTTGTACTTTTTATTATTTCATTTGTATCTAGTAAGCTCCATCAACCAAACTTGTATTACTTGATAGTTTACTGGACCAGTTATTTATTTCGACCTTAGAGTCGCGCTTGTATTATTATGGTATCTGGTGGATTTGTTTTCTTTTAAGTTTTGAGCCTCGCCCTTTGGCGTTGTATACTATTGTTCATTGGTGTGGTTGTTTCCGCCTGTTGGCGTAGAGCTAGCTCCCGCTTGGAGATGCCTTTTTATTGCTGTATATATATTATTCTTGTTTATACCCGTTTGGGGCCAGTTTTTACAAAGGAGACTTTGCCGAAATTTTTGAAAAAATTGGATGTTGCTTTTAAACTTATTTTCATTTACTTCTTCTTCTTTTATGGTTTAGATTTCTGGGCTTTGGCTTACTTAGGTTACGTTGCGCCTGTAGACGCTTCGTAATCTAAGTGCCGGTCACGTTCCGTACTTTCGGGTCGTGACAAATACCTTTATGTTTCTTATCGACATATTTATACCCTTTAACCGTGTTATCTTTAGAAAAATCACGAGGTAATGACCATCTCCTCACAACACACATATCTAATATAGCACGATGGAATTTGAGAACATAGATTCGGGAAAATACGACTTTACATATAACTGCCTTAAACTTATAAAATCTTTTTCTATAAGAAGTGTATTTAACAAATCTTTACAATTGCACCTCTACAACCCATTATTAGGGACCTCGTTCGGTATGGTGCGGATTATCTCACATCCTCGGTCCTAGTAGAGCGAGATACAGACCTCCTCACGGGGCATACGATCTCGAAAGATTTTTAATACATTTTTTTTAGAAAATGTGTTTTCTATTATAAATAAAACTTATATTATTAATATATATATGTAATTAATATCAAAATATCTATTTTTAAATATTTATAATATTCTACATTTCCAAAATACAAGAAAAACATCCTATTTACAAGAAAATACCATACAATTCCAATATTTCAAATAAATACCTTATACTTTAAAAACTAGGTCATATTCACTAGAAATTTCACATTGAATAAAAGAAAAATCTAAAGACGATAATTAATTACTTGAGGTATATTTTGAAAGTATAACAAAACTATTTTATATAAAACCCTCTCAAGTTATACTAAATTACAATAAGGACCCTAGTAAACATAGGTTTAAGCGGGACCAGTCTCTTGAGCCTCAGGAAGCCGGAGATATGGGTGCTTACCTATTTAAGGTAGACAACTTAACTAATGGTGTTATCGACACGGTAATTGTCTTGGAAAAAGATATAAATCCTGCCATCCATGTGCAGCAGTTACCAATAACACCAAAACTAATTCAGGATTTCAAGTTCTTTTTAAAAAAATGTTTGAGTCGGACCGAGTCTCGATATAATCAAACTAACTTGAATATGATTCAAGTATATATATTCAACATGAATCCATGAATCCATATATTCAATCTGTTCAATCTATACAAATTGACTGAACCGAACCATGAATATACTCTATTTACATGTTCTTCCATTATATCCGTTCCATTACTGATATCATGGTTTCGGCCAATCATCCACTATATAATTTACAAGACAATACAATACAATCAAGATATCGCGGGGTTTATAAAGGGTAGATTGGTACGGAAGGTGTTAAAAGTGGAACGAGACTGTAACCATAATACACCTAACCTGAATCTCCATTGCCGTTGTACCATGGCTGAACGGTTCCTTATGCTCTGTATACCTTAGTCTCCGGAATAGTGGAACTCCTCTCGTATATACTGGCATTTTCTGTACTAAGCTACAAACAATGGCGCTAACACTAAATACAACATTATAACAATATACTTTTTATTCTGTCTATTTCATTCTTGTCTATTTACGGGACTTACCGAACGATTTGTTTGCTGATGACATTCTCTTTCTTCTTCTTTGGAATGTCGTCAAGTGATTCAGACTCACTGGAGATCGAGCCCAGCAGCGAAGACTTGGACCAGTTTGTTGAAGATCTAGAGCTTTAGTTCACTTGTACATTACATTTCCTTTACATTTCTGTTATGCCACTGTTTAGGCATTGCTTTCATTCCATGTATTTACCTTTCAGTTGTATTATAAAAAGAATGTTAATAAATAAAGTTGCTGTTCAATTATATCTATTGTCTTTGTCTCTTGTGTATATTACTTATATTTCTTAGATACGCTTAGCGTATTTACTTCAGAGTAAATACGTAGCGGTCTCGTCACGTCCTCTACTCGTATACTGGGAAGCGGGGCATGACAATAGATCCAAGTGGTTGTTGGGACTATCACAATACATGTACATAGACGTCATACTAAAGATATTTAGTATAGAAAATTCCAAGCGTGGTAATATACCCGCTTTGCACGGAATCATCCTCTCTAAAGAGATGTCTCTCAAGACTAATGAGGAAAGAGCTCGCATAAGCATTATACCCTACACTTCGGCGATAGGATCTATAATGTATGTGATATTATGTATCAGACCAGATGTAACTTACGCGCTTAGCGTGGTGAGCCGGTATCAGTCAAACCCAGGGGAGAAGCACTTGATAGCTGTAAAGAACATTCTCAAGTATCTGAGAATGACTAAGGAGATGTTCTTGGTCTACAGTAATGGAGACCTCCAGGTGGAGTCTTTTACCGACTCAAGCTTCCAAAGTGATAAGGATAACAGCAAGTTTGTCTCAGGCTATGTGTTTATCCTCAATGGAAAGACGATCTGCTGGAAAAGCACCAAATAGGACACCGTCGCATACTCGACGATGGAGGCTGAATAAATTGCTGCCAACGATACCGCAAAAGAAATGGTCTGGATGAAAAAATTTGTTACTGAATTTGAGGCGGTTCCATCCATTGTTAATTCAATACCTTTGTATTATGATAACAATAGGGTTATGGATTAGCGAAGGAACTATGGTCCTATCAGAGATCCGAACACATCTTGATGCGGTATCACCTGATCAGGGAGATCGTATATCGCCGGGAGATCAAGGTTCGGAGAGTGGACACAAAAGAAAACACAGCGGATCTATTCACAAAGGCCCTCCCTTAAGCATAGTTCGAGCAAATTTTTGAGATGTTGGGTATGTAATACGCCAACAACTGGCCATAGAGCAGACGTTGAATACTCGATACGCCAATAACTGGCCTTAATGTAAGTGGGAGATTGTTGGATATGTATGTCGTTGAGGACATTATTGTATATATATAGTGGATGCTCAGACATATGTATGTACAGGACAATCTTGCTCGATATGAAAGCATGCTATTTGGTTTGTCTTTATCTTAACATGTGTATATTTTTTACTTGTTATTACTGTTTCCCCTAATAAGAAAGCAAGGCTCTATTCAAAATTTGAACTGAGGCAGCACCTCACGTGCAAAGCACGAGAGCGCCAGCGTCCAGAGTTAAAAACTCTGAGGCAGCGCCTCACGTGCAAGGAACGAGAGCGCCAGCATCAAGAGTTAAAAACTCTGAGGTAGCGCCTCACGTGCAATGCACGAGAGCGCCGGTGCCAGAACTAAAGTTTCTCCACCCTTGGATCAAAGATCCAACGGAGATGATAAATCATCAGAGCACAGAATTAAATTCTGATTGAGGAAATACTCCTCAAATCTTTCTAAACAAGAAAGATTATGCTCTGTAAATTAGAGCACCGTTGGATCAAAGATCCAATGGTGATTAAAAATCACCAAGATACAGAATTAAATTCTGATTGAGGAAATACTCCTCAAATCTTTCTAAACAAGAAAGATTGTATTCTGTAAATCAGAGTATCGTTGGATCAAAGATCCAATGGTGATTAAAAATCACCAAGATACAGAATTAAATTCTGATTGAGGAAATACTCCTCAAATCTTTCTAAACAAGAAAGATTGTGCTCTGTAAATCAAAGCACCGTTGGATCAAAGATCCAATGGTGATTAAAAATCACCAAGATACAGAATAAGCTCTGTATGGGAAAATGTTTTCCCAATCTTGTTAAAAACAAGAAAAATGTCTTCTTTAAAACAGAAGTCCTTGGATCAAAGATCCGACGGTGGATAAATTCCCCAAATCAATTAAGAAATCTCTCAATTAGAGATTTCCTTAACTGAATCAACAAATCAGCCTCCACTATATAAAGACCCCAAGACTTCAAGTCTTGTAAAAAGAACCCCCCCCCCCCATAAACTTTAAGTTCAAAGAGAAGAGCAAGCAAAAAATCTTGAAAAGAGAAGAAAGAAGAAGAACTTTCTTCAAGGTAAATAGAGATCATAGTATCTCATCTGCATACCCGAGGGTTTAACCCTTATAAAAGAACATAGTTCTTTCCCTAGATCTGAGATCTATGAGGCAAGTCTTCCACAAATGAGATTTTAATTCTTGGGGATTGGAGATCCAAGGGAGAACAAAGAATTGAACTCTTCAGAAAAATGCACAAAGAGGGAAAAAGCGCCAAGCGCCCCATATGCCACTCACGCTGGCGCTGCTAAAATAAAGAGTGCTCTGCACTCAGTGATTGGAGCCCAGCGCCAAGCGGTCCGCGTGCCCCTCACATGGGCGCTAATAAAATAAGAAGTGCTTAGCACTCAGTGGTTGGCGCCCAGCGCCAAGCGCTCCACATGCCCTTCACGTGGGCCCTAATAAAATAAGGAGTGCTTAGCACTCAATGGTTGGCGCCAAGCGCTCCACGTGCCCCTCACGTGGGCGCTAATAAGATAAGGAGTGCTTAGCACTCAATGGTTGGCGTCCAGCGCCAACCGCTTCACGTGTCCCTCACGTGGGCGCTGATAAAGTAAAGAGTGCTCTGCACTCAATGGTTAGCGCCTAGCGCCCCACGTGCTTCTCATGTGGGCGATGTTTAACATAAAGCGCTCTGTAAATAGAGCCCAGCGCCATAAAGAGTGTTTAACACTCAATATAAAAAACAAAGAAAGGGTGAGCATCAAAGCCCATATCAATTCTCAGCATTGTTGAACAAAACGGACCGATCCCAAACAAGTGTTTAACAAATTATTCAAAAATTGAGTGGGCTGAGTCCAAGCTGACCAAAAGCCCCTAATTCAGATCAACCAAGCCCATGGACTAACAATTTTTCTAAATTTGATCTTAGTCCTAAAACCAACTACAGGTCTCTCAACTGACATTGGTTCAAGGATACATCCCCCCACACCTCTGATATATGACGTCGTAATTCTTCAACATCTTCAGAGAGGTGGCAGGTCGTGACAACCAACAATTCAATAGACCGTAATGTCTTTAAACTAACTATGGACCGCAATGTCCTTAAACTAATCTACATGGACCGTAATGTCCTTAAACTAACGATGGACCGCAACGTCCCTAAACTAAACTCTATGGACTATGATGCCCTTAAACCCAATGGACCGCAACGTCCCTAAACTAAACTCCATGGACTATGATGTCCTTAAACCCTACAGACCGCAACGTCCCTAAACTAAACTCTATGGACTATGATGTCCTTAAACCCAACGGACCGCAACGTCTGTAAACTAAACTCTACGGACTATGATGTCCTTAAACCCAACGGACCGTAACGTACCTAAACTAAACTCTACGGACTATGATGTCCATAAACCCAACGGACCGCAACGTCCTTAAACTAAACTCTACGAACTATGATGTCCTTAAACCCAACGGACCGCAACGTCCCTAAACTAAAGCAATAGAGCCTAAATGCTCTTTTGCTGGATCTGAATGATCCCGAAATCCTGTTGAGTAGATCTTAGTCTAAAAATTAGACTAACGTATCATCAACAACCGTTTAAGTTTGATCTTAATCTCAAACGAGATTAACGATCCTGAAATCAAATAAACCCAAATCTTAGAAAATACGGATTTGGACTAATCCCCGCCCTACAGGTGACAACACAAATTAGTCTCCGTATACAATCCACGGGCAATCAAAAATAAAACAAACATATACGACACGAAGTGAACATCTGGAGAAGGAGAAAGTGGTTATCGTGATACGGTAGCGTAATTAACTACAAGGGCTTAGGCCTGCAGGGATGAGCGTCCCCACAATAAAAAACCCTTCGCAAACGAGGGGGAATCTGACGAAGTCTCCTACAACGGCCGCATCTATCCAAATCTCTGATATACGGTGCCATAAATCAACTTGGCATCTTCGGAGAGGTGGATGGATAAAACCCAATAGCATCTGCCCCCAAATTCAGGCAAGACGTTTGTCTTCCCGGTTTTTAGCGGTAAACAATCAAGTATCGCTAATACATGTTGATAAAGACCGTAGTATTATTGCTTGACTACCAGCGTTATGATGGCGATCATACATGTGGGGGCTGAGTGGTCCATAAGCATATCCTTAAATGTCCCTGGTCGTAGTAATATCGAGACTGGACATCGATATTCCGGAGTAGACTGGTGTATACGTTTCTAGATCTCGACGAGGGACGATAGTTGGTCTCAAGATCATTGGTGTGTGGCACCTAAGATCGTATACAGATGCTTACTGGGGGTGAATACATTGGACGGACTCACCGAGAACTTCTAGATGGTATTATACCTATCGTCAGATAGCAGTTCTCAGGTGACATGAGTACATGTTAGTCTTTAGACCTGAGATCGTCATTTGTCTCGTGTGATTTCCTACTGTACTTAGATTACTACCCTATCACGACTCTACTAAGTCATGGAACCAGGTTTTAGTTGGGTACTGTTCACCGCCAAAAGACGCGACCTGGACGTTAGGACGTCTGGCCTGAATTTTAGGGGCAGATGCTATTTGGATTAATCCGTCCACATCTCCGAAGATTCCAAGTTGATTTATGGCACCGTATATCGGAGGTTTGGACGGATGCGGCTGTTGTAGCAGACTTCGTCAGATTCCCTTCGTTTTTCGAAGGGTTTTTGATTGTGGAGACACTCTTCCCTGTAGGCGCAAGCCCCTGCAGTTAATTACGTTACGGCATAGCGATAACCACTTTCTCCTGCTCCGAAAGTGTAACACCTTAGGATTTCAATTAGTGTTAATTAAGCGATAATGCGGGTTTTCTGTAAAAAGTTTACCAATTTGGGTTTCTCACATTTTATAACAATTAATTAATATTTTAATATTAATTGTTATGGCTTGCACACACGTGTGCACGTTAATGTGAGGGTTTGCTTGTGCTAATCTAGTTAGTGACCATGACAACTTAATCTAATCCTAATCCCTTGCTTTAACCCTTAACCTTTGATTTGTTTATGAGAGTAGATATTTTCCCTTGTTGTTTTGTTTTGGGAAGAGGTGGCTTGGTGACTCACATGAGAGGCATGGCTTGTATTAATGTGTGAGTTAATGCAAAGGGTGCACTTACCCTCTCTCATTATTCTCACCACACTCTCTCTCCCTTTATCATCTCATTCTCTCACAATTCTATCACTTTCTTATTATTTTCTTCATCTCCTCATTACCTCAACTGAACACTCACCCTACCCTTCACAAATCTTCACTAATCCATCACTAAACTTCACAAAATCTCACCAAAATCACATCTCAAGACTTGTTTTGCCTCTTAAATGCCTTGTAGCTTGGAAAGCTAGGATCTTTGAGCTTGTAGGAGTAGGTAATGATCTATATCTGTTAAGTAAGCCTTTTTAATGTTGTGTAGCTTGTAAGTTTCGGTTTAGAACGCGTAAAGTTAAGTTTCGGGCAAATATCGTACTTTTTAGTGTAGTTTTAGGTCTCGAATGATCTGCTATCAAACCAGGTATTTGTTGGAAAAGTTCCCATCACAGTGACCATGTGTAGTGACCTAGAACCTACCATAAAAACCCGAGCCCAATACCTTTCAAGATGGACGCAAATTTATTGGTTCTGGCCGCAATTTGCAGCCAGAGTGGGGGCTGGGGGGTTGTGTTTTGGTCTGGGGGTCTCTGCGGTTGTGTGTGGTCTTGTGGTATATGCAACTTTTACAAATTATTTGGGTAGCAAAATCTAGGATCACTTTGCTTGTTTCTAGTGTTTCGATTACGCGCGTTACGTTATCCGATGCGGTTTGTGTTCTTGTGTAGTTGTTGCTCTTGAGTTGGTTTCATAGTGTCGCTACGCACGTTAGCCACTAGACGAACACTTGAGAGTATGTTTGGACCTGGTGCGTTGGTCAAAACGTAGTTTGTACGTGTTATTAATCGATTGCTAATATATACTTGTTATATTATTTTATGATCTTAGGGACGCAGGCAGGGACTTCGGACGCTGCGAAGAGGGGAAAGCGGGTGGTTAGCTTTACTTAGCCCCAGGATCATCAGTGAGTAGATTTAACATCTACAGGTGAATTGCCCGCATGGCGTTATGCGTCTGGGCTAGATATGATATGATATTAGCCGCATGTTTATATTGCACATATAGAGATTGTGCATAAAACGTCATTGCATATTATTACTTGTTGTGCTTGGACTTGTATCCCTTTGGAAACGGCACTATTATTGACGGTTCATGTTGCACGAGCACTGATTGTATGCCACCCACACCGTCAATAATTGCCATGACACGCACAACACACATACATATATGATATTGTTTGGTTAGAGACATTGAGACATTGATTCATATTCCATTGTGCATATGACATATAGCATACTTGTATACCTACATACTTACACATATGCCTTGCCATGACTACATGTTAGCTACCCATATACCTATATGGTATTGTACCATTAGAGATGGGTATATAAACATTTGAGACAAAGCTACATGTACATCTGGCATACATACTTACATATACACCCGTATACCTTGATATAGCTACACATATACCTGGAGGATATTGTATCATTATTGACATGTATATACACATACCTAGCTTGATATAGCTATACACATACCTGGAGGGTATTACATCATTACTGATAGGTAGATGCACATATCTTGCTATACCGACATGGTTACGCATACCTGGTTATAGCTATATGTTCACCTTTATATGATGTTGCGTTTGGTTTCGGAGAAATTAGAAACCGCATGATATATTTAATAACTTGTTACAGTTAAATAGCGGTTTTTCCTTTATATGCTCATATTACTGCTTCATGTTGCATATATTATATTTCATGGATTTCGCATTGATATATGGATTTCATATGATGTTTTCTGGATATTTTACTCCTGCGTATATATATATATCAGTGGTATGGGACGCTGATATATATATATATATATATATATAACAGTGGTATGGGACGCTGTTATATATGTACACCTTCATAATATATCACATTAATGATCTATGCAAGTATTCTTATTCTTTACTTGATATTCGGATGCATCCACTCAGAGATTTGTTATAAACCGATACGGGGATCGAGAGTGTCGATGTTGGGCACTTAAGATTCGAAGGACGTATAAACCGATACGGGGATCGAGAGTTTCGATGTTGGGCACTTAAGATTCGAAGGACGTATAAACCGATACAGGGATCGAGAGTGTCGATGTTGGGCACTTAAGATTCGAAGGACGTATAAATCTGTTTTGGATCATAAGTGTCGATGTTGGGAACTTAGGATTCGCTGATTTGGATCATGAGTGTCGATCTTTGGCACTTAGGATTCGCTGAGACTTACAGGATATATTTACCGATATGAGGGGCCTATGTGCCCGATGTGAGGGGCCTATGTGCCCGATATGAGGGGCCTCTGTGCCCGATGTGAGGATGACATGTTTTATTTCATACTCTGCATTTATTTGATATGCATTGCTTCATTTATTAGTAGTACCTGATAGAGTACCTTTCATGACTGTTGCATATACATATTGCTATTTATTGCTATCAGCTTGCATGTGATAGATTAGCGCAATACGTGCATACTTGCGATTACCTGCATATGTTATTTACTATTCATGAGTTGGCAACTCACCCCCGTTGTGCCACAGGGTTGTACAGGTTGTCCCTCAGAGCAGTCAGAGGCAGGGCTATCTTCTTCACATCGTATCATCTTTTGCAGCGGATACCGCTACGGCTGACTGGGTGCAGTTTTGCTATAGGTGGGTTTTTCGGTTATCCAATATTGCTCATTGTATATTCGTTGTATCCAGTACTCTCCATCTACCATTTTCATGTATTGACTTAGAGACGAGTTGTGAGGACGATATTGTATATTATTTTGTGACTCTGGAGGTCTTTTATGCAGTTTTATTTATATCGTCTTTTTCTTCGCTACGGCATCGTATATTTGTTGTGGTGATTGTTTTCCGCCTTTGGGCGTTAATTTGCTCCCGTTTGGGGATGCTTTACTTATATCTTTGTTTTACCCTTTTTAGGGGCTTGTTTTACAAAGGAGGTGCTGCCAAATTTTAAAGAAAGTAAATTTGGACTTTAAAGAATTTTGATTAAGATTTCAAAAGTTTTAACAAGGTTATTATCACTTACTACTTTTGATAGTTTAGATTGCTGGGTTTTTGGCTTACTTGAATTACGTTACGCCTGGAGACATTACGTAGTTTAAGGGCCGTCACGTGCTAAATTATGGGTCTTGACAAAGCTAGTATCAGAGCGCTAGATTTTACCTTTCGGAGTGTAAGATGACCTTGGTATGATGGAGTAGGTAGCTTAAGCAGAGTGATATAGCGTGTGTATGTCCGCGGCATACTTATGACACGGTACTCCGCTTAAGTGACCTAAATACTAATTGCTTGAAATTCCTTCCTTGATGATACATATCCTTATGATTCGATTTTCGTGTTCATATCGAATCCTATTTCCATTTATAGCCTTTTGCCGCCGATGACTTTGACGGCTCAGAGAGAGGCAGCGAGGGCCGAGGTCAGAGTTGACTCTTTTGGGACGAGAACTGACCAGGATGGTACGCTCGTTGCACAGGAGCAGATTGATCCGCATTCGATAGATCGTATCACTAGGCTTAAGGCAGATATGCAGGACTTGCGCCAGATGATGAGGTCGTTGGTTGAGGCCAGTCGAGCGCAGCGACAGGAGGTTGTCACCCCTGTTACCCAGTTATTCCTTGCTATCAGCACACAGCATTGTGTCACGTATACAGCAGTAGTGGATGCAGCCCGTTTAGCTGAGGAGCGTCTTCCTGAGACTTTGGGAGTTCTGAGACCGAGGAGGGCTCGTACAGGTGTATCAGCCCAGAGACAGAGGTTTAGTCGCCGAAACAGGTTTCGTGCACGTCGAGAGAGTATCAGAGGCTTTGGACGAGGACAGTCATTTAGCTCTTATCCCCGGGAGGATCAGCAGCCATCGCATGGATGTTTCCGGTGCGGGAGTTTCCATCATCTCGTCAGAGATTGTACCTTGGTACGCCAGAGGAGGACAGCTGTACCACATGATACCTTACCACCTTCACCTTAGGAAAAGTCACTTGTTGCGCCTGTTGTTGATCCATGTTAGACTTATGTTCAGAGAGGTCGTGGTCGCGGAGGGTTTGTTCCAAGAGTACAGGATGGTAGAGGAGGAGTTCAGCCAGTTGCGGGTAGAGGGCAGACACGAGCGTTTGGTTCTACTCATCGGGATGCGCGGGAGTCCAATACTGAGTTTTCTGGTACTCTAAATTTGTATGTTTGTTTAATTCGGGATCTATGCACTCGTTTGTTCTACACACTTCATGCCATGGTTGGGCCGAGTGTCGTGTATGCTAGATCAGCCATTTTTTGTGTTAACTTCTGTCAGCGATCCTTTGGTTGCGCGACACATGTTTCGGTCATGTGCCAATTGGGTAGGAGATAGAGATTCGTCCGTCGATTTGATCCTTCTTGAGATGTTGGACTTTGACGTTCTCCTGGGTACGGACTAGTTAGCTATGTGCTATGCGTCTGTGGACTGCCGCGAGAAGACAATCAGGTTTTGTCTTCCGGCGAGTCAGTTCTTGTTGTGCAGGGGGGCTGTGGTGCCGCCCCTCACAGCTTGATTTCTACCTTTTTTGCTTATCGGCTTTAGAGGAGAGGATGTCGTGGATTCTTGGCTTTCATTTGTGATATGGAGCCACAGTGGGTTCGTTGGACCGGGTTCCTATCATGCGAGAGTTTTCCGACATTGTTCCAGATGAGCCGGTGGAGCTTAGAGAGCTTAAGGATCTGCTGCAGAGTTGCTACATAGGGGGACTTGTGCGTCCTAGTGTTTCGCTTTAGGGGAGCTCCTACTCTGTTCGTCAAGAGAAGGACGGCAGTTTGAGACTGTGTATTGATTGATCGTTAATTGAATCGAGTTACGGTGCGGATTTGGGTATCCTTTACCTCGCTTGACGATTTCTTCGATCAGCTCCAGGGTGCGAGAATTTTTTTCTAAGTTTGTTTTGGGATCGAGTCATCATTAGTTGCGGGTTCGGAGTGATGACATTCCGAAGACTGCTTTTATGCACGTTACGGGCAGTATGAGTTTTTGGTGGTGTCGTTGGACTCACCAATGCCCTAGCAGCATTCGTGGATGTGATGAACCAGATTTCTCAAGCCGTTCCTCGACCAGTGGATTATTGTGTTATAGATGACATTCTGGTCTTTTCCAAGAGTCATGAGGAACGTGAGTAACACTTGAGGATTTCCTTGCAGACGTTGAGAGCACTACCTGTTTGCTAAATTCTTGAAGTATTCCTTCGGGCTTGATAGTGTTGACTTCCTAGGTCATGTGGTTACGGGAGACGGTTTTCTATGGACCCGAGGGAGATCGAGGCCGTACATCTTGGGCCCAGACTTCTATCAGGGACAGAGGTCCACAGATTTTTTGGGCTTAACCGGTTTTTAACGCCGTTTCGTGCAGGATTTCTTGAGTATCGCTGCACCACTAACTGGATTGACCAGGAAGGGGGTTCCTTTTCTTTAAACTGGGGCATGCGTGCGGAGTTTTCAGTAGTTGAAGACTCGGTTGACGACTACACCAACTCTATCTTTTGCTTTCTAGATCCGGCAACTTTGTCGTTTATTTTGATGTTTCGGAAGTGGGGCTCGATTGTGTACTGATGTAGCATGATAGAGTTATCGCTTATGCTTTCCGATAGTTGGAGGAAGTACGAGCAAGATTTATCCCACTCATGATCTGGAGATGGCCATGGTGGTCTTGTGCTGGAGATTTGGAGACACTACTTGTTCGGAGAGTCGGGTCAGATTTTCACGGACCACCAGAGCTTTGTGTACATCTTCTTGCAGCGGGCTTTGATTGTTAAGCCAGTGCCGTTGGATGGAGCTTGTGAAGGATTGTGATTGTGAGATCCTTTATTACCCATGGCAAGGCGATTGTGGTAGCTGATGCTTGAGTCGTACGCCCGAGAGTAGTTTGTTCCAGTTGTGCGCAGTTCGGAGTCAGTCTTCTGCAGATTTACAGTTCTTGTGCGACCGTTGAGTACAGCTTAAGTTCGCCTCTACTGAGAGGACAGCTTGCTCATGTTCGCGCCCGTCCACTTTTACCTAATCATTTTCGTGGGGCACAGCCCGCCAATGCTCGTTTGTCGGAGATTCTTGAGCATGTTCGGCTGGGTAAAGATTCGGAGTTCTTGATTTATGACCAGGGTATGCTATGTTAGGGACGCGTTGGCGTGTACCCGATACTGATGGATAGAGACGTGAGGTCCTAGAGCAGGCACATCAATCAACTTTCTGTGTTCATCCAAGTGCCACCGAGATGTAACGTGACTTGAGAGTTGGTTACTGGTGGGCAGGGATGAAGAGTGATGTTTCGGATTTCGTTTTGAAGTGCTTGGCTTGTCAGCGAGCTAAGTTTGAGCATTTAGGGCCGGCTGGAGAGTTGCAACCTTTTTACCGTTCCAGAGTGGGAATGGGAGCAGATCTCCACGAATTTTGTTGTAGTGTCTACCCAGGTTTAGATAGGGTATGACTCCATTTGGGTGATTGTTGTCCGGTTATGCTCAGTTTGCTCGGTTGTTCTTCGGTAAGTTTGTGCGTTTGCAAGGAGTTTCTTCATGCGTTGTATCCGATAGAGGCATCCAGTTCGCTAGCCATCGTTGGCAGAAGCTTCAGGAAGCCTTGGGTACTGGTTGAGCTTTAACTCCGCTTTTCCATCTGTAGGCTGATGATCAGATAGAGCGGACTATACAGACTCTGGAGGATATGCTTGTGCATACATACTAATTGTTTATTGGCAGTTGGGATCGTCACTTGCCATTGATAGGGTTCTCCTACGATAACAGTTATCAGGAGACGTTTCAGATGGCAACTTCCAGACCTTGTGTGATAGGTTGTGTCGATCGCCGGTCTGTTTTACTGACTCCGTGAGAGCAGGATTTTTGGACCCCAGCTAGTCGAGAGGCTTCGGAGGAGATCCAAGTTGATTCAGGTCAGGATGAGGACAGCCCAGTGCAGACAGAAGTCTTATGCCGACCGTAGTTGTCGCAGACTTGAGTTCGCAGTGGGAGATCATGTATTCCTACGGATTTTTCGATGAATGGCGTGTTGAGTTTTGGGAAGCTTAGTCCCAGAATTGTAGGTCCTTTTGAAATCCTTTAGCGAGTTAGTACCGTTGCCTATAATTTGGCACTTCCGTCCAGATTTTTTGAGTATTCATCCTGTATTCCTTATGTTGATGCTTTGCAAATACCTTCATGACCCTTCTCACATGATTCAGCATCAGATCGTTTAGCTTGGACGCGAACTTTTCGTTCACCGGTAGCCGATAGTATTAGTAGATCGGCAGGTGGGGAAACTTCGGTCAAGAGTATTGCCATATGTGGAGGTATCTTTGGTGTAGCCGTATAGTGAAGTGATCACTTGGGAGGCTGCGAGCGTGATTTGGGAGTTTTGCACTAATTTATTTGAAGGTATGCATAGTAAGAATTTTAAATTCGGGAACGAATTTTCTATAAGGGGGGAGATTGTAACACCTTAGCATTTCGATTAGTGTTAATTAAGCGATAATGTGGGTTTTCGGTAAAAAGTTTACCGATTTGGGTTGCTCACATTTTATAACAATTAATTAATATTTTAATATTAATTGTTATGGCTTGCACACACGTGTGCAGGTTAATGTGAGGGTTTGCTTGTGCTAATCTAGTTAGTGGCCATAACAACTTAACCTAATCCTAATCCCTTGCTTTAACACTTAACCTTTGATTTGTTTGTGAGGGTAGATATTTTCCCTTGTTGTTTTGTTTTGGGAAGAGGTGGCTTGGGGACTCACATGAGAGGCATGGCTTGCATTAATATGTGAGTTAATGCAAAGGGTGCACTTACCCTCTCTCATTATTCTCACCACACTCTCTCTCCCTTTATCATCTCATTCTCTCACAACTCTATCTCTTTCTCATTATTTTCTTCATCCCCTCATTACCTCAACTGAACACTCACCCTACCCTTCACAAATCTTCACCAATCCATCACTAAACTTCACAAAATCTCACCAAAATCACATCTCAAGACTTGTTTTGCCTCTTAGATGCCTTGGAGCTTGGAAAGCTAGGATCTTTGAGCTTGTGGGAGTAGGTAATGATCTCTATCTGTTAAGTAAGCCTTTTTAATGTTGTGTTGCTTGTAAGTTTCGGTTTAGAACGCGTAAAGTTAAGTTTCGGGCAAATATCATATTTTTTAGTGTAGTTTTGTGTCTCGGATGATCTGCTATCAAACCAGGTATTTGTTGGAAAAGTTCCCATCACAGTGACCTTATGTAGTGACCTAGAACCCACCATAAACACCCGAGCCCAATACCTTTCAAGATGGCCGCAGATTTATTGGTTTTGGCCGCAATTTGCGGCCAGAGTGGAGGCTGGGGGGTTGTGTTTTGGTCTGGGGGTCTCTGGGGTTATGTGTGGTCTTGTGGTATATGCAACTTTTACAAATTATTTGTTTAGCAAAATCTAGGATCGCTTTACTTGTTTCTAGTGTTTCGATTATGCACGTTACGTTATCCGATACGGTTCGTGTTCTTGTGTAGCTGTTGCCCTTGAGTTGATTTCGTAGTGTCGCTACGCACGTTAGCTACTAGACGAACACTTGAGCGTATGTTTGGACTTGGTGCGTCGGTCAAAACGTAGTTTGTACGTGTTATTGATCGATTGCTAATATATATTTGTTATGTTGTTTTCTGATCTTAGGGACGCAGGCGGGGTCTTCGGACGCTGCGAAGTGGTGAAAGCGAGTGGTTGGCTTTACATAGCCCCAGGATCATCAGTGAGTAGATTTAACATCTACAGGGGAATCGCCCGCATGGCGTTATGCGTCTGGGATAGATATGATATCATATTAGCCGCATGTTTATATTGCACATATAGAGATTGTACATAAAATTTCATTGCATATTATTACTTGTTGTGCTTGGACTTGTACCCCTTTGGACACCGCACTATTATTGACGGTTCATATTGCACGAGCACTGATTGTATGCCACCCACACCCTCAATAATTGCCATGACACGCACAACACACATACATATATGATATTGTTTGGTTAGGACATTGAGACATTGATTCATATTCCATTGTGCATATGACATATAGCATACTTGTATACCTACATACTTACACATATGCCTTGCCATAACTACATGTTAGCTACCCATATACCTATATGGTATTGTACCAATAGAGATAGGTATATACACATTTGAGACATAGCTACATGTACATCTTGCATACATACTTACATGTACACCCGTATACCTTGATATAGCTACATATATACCTGGAGGGTATTGAATCATTATTGACATGTATATACACATACCTAGCTTGATATAGCTACACGCATACCTGGAGGGTATTACATCATTACTAATAGGTAGATGCACATATCTTGCTATACCGACATGGTTACGCATACCTGGTTATAGCTACATGTTCACATTTATATGATATTGCGTTTGGTTTCGGAGAAATTAGGAACCGCATGATATATTTAATAACTTGTTGCAGTTAAATAGCGGTTTTTCCTTTATATGCTCATATTACTGTTTCATGTTGCATATATTATATTTCATGGATTTCGCATTGATATATGGATTTCATATGATGTTTTCTGGATATTTTACTCCTGCGAATATATATATATATATATATATATATATATCAGTGGTATGGGATGCTGATATATATATATATATATATATATATATATATATATATATATATACTCGTATGTATATAACAGTGGTATGGGACGATGTTATATATGTACACCTTCATAATATATCATCTTAATGATCTATGCAAGTATTCTTATTCTTTACTTGATATTTGGATGCATCCACTCAGATATTTGTTATAAACCGATACGGGGATCGAGAGTGTCGATATTGGGCACTTAAGATTCGAAGGACGTATAAACCGATATGGGGATCGAGAGTTTCGATATTGGGCACTTAAGATTCGAAGGACGTATAAACCGATACAGGGATCGAGAGTGTCGATGTTGGGCATTTAAGATTCGAAGGACGTATAAATCTGTTTTGGATCATAAGTGTCGATGTTGGGAACTTAGGATTCGCTGATTTGGATCATGAGTGTCGATCTTTGGCACTTAGGATTCGTTGAGACTTACAGGATATATTTACCGATATGAGGGGCCAATGTGCCCGATATGAGGGGCCTATGTGCCCGATGTGAGGATGACATGTTTTATTTCATACTCCGTATTTATTTTGATATGCATTGCTTCATGTATTAGTAGTACCTGATAGAGTACCTTTCATGACTGTTGCATATACATATTGCTATTTATTGCTATCATCTTGCATATGATAGATTAACGCAGTACGTGCATACTTGCGATTACCTACATATGTTATTTACTATTCACGAGTTGGCAACTCACCCCTGTTGTGCCACAGGGTTGTACAGGTTGTCCCTCAGATCAGTCAGAGACAGGGCTATCTTCTTCATATCGTATCATCTTTTGCAGCGAATACCGCTACGGCTGACTGGGTGCAGTTTTGCTATAGGTGGGTTTTGCGGTTTTCCGATATTGCTCATTGTATATTCAATGTATCCAGTACTCTCCATCTACCATTTTCATGTATTGACTTAGAGACGAGTTGTGAGGACGATATTGTATATTATTTTGTGACTCTGGAGGTCTTTTATGCAATTTTATTTATATCGTCTTTTTCTTCGCTACGGCGTCGTATATCTATTGTGGTGGTTGTTTTCCGCCTTTGGGTGTGAATTTGCTCCCGTTTGGGGATGCTTTACTTATATCTTTGTTGTACCCTTTTTGGGGACTTGTTTTACAAAGGTGGTGCTGCCAAATTTTAAAGAAAGTAAATTTAGACTTTAAAGAATTTTGATTGAGATTTCAAAAGTTTTAACAAGGTTATTATCACTTACTACTTTTGATGGTTTAGATTACTGGGGTTTTGGCTTACTTGAATTACGTTACGCCTGGAGACGTTACGTAGTTTAAAGGCCGTCACGTGCTAAATTATGGGTCGTGACGGAAAGTTCACTTCGTGTCATGTGTGTTTTTTTTGTTTGGGTTTCCCGTGGATCGTATACGGAGACTAATTTATGTCGTCGCCCGTATGGCGTGGATTAGTCCAAATCCGTATATTTTTAGATTTGGGTTTGGGTTGATTTAAGGATCGTTAATTCGTTTTGAGATCAAGATCAACTTATATGTATACGAGCAGTTAGGGCTCGGTTGGTTTTTTGTTAAGGATATATTAGTCCAATTTGAGATTAAGATCTACTTAACTGGGTGTTAGGATCATTTTTTGTTTCAGATCCAATAAGAGAGTATTTGGGCTCTGTTGTTTTAGTTTAAGGACGTTTCGGTCCCTTATCGCCATTTTGGAAACGAAGTTGTAGTTTGAGGACATTTCATTCTGTTGATCACCATTTTTGAAGTGAGCTTTTAGTTTAAGAACATTAAAGTCCGTTGTCGCCATTTTGGAGACCACGTTTAGTTTAAGGACATTTCAGTCCGTTGATCACCATTTTTTAGGTGAGGTTTTAGTTTAAGTACGTTACAGTCCGTTGTCGCCATTTTGGAGGCTACGTTTAGTTTGAGGACGTCTCAGTCCGTTGTAGTTTAAGAACGTTTCGGTCCGTTATAGTTTAAGGACATTTCGGTTCGTTGATCATCTTGCGCGCATGTAACACCCGAGCCCAATGCTACTAAATTCAGTTACCGTTTGAACGTAGTGTGGCACTTATTTCATTTATCTTGCTTGATTGTTACTTACTGTAAATTTTACCCGGCAAATTCATTTCTGCATATAACAATTTATGGCATCTAAAATAAAATTAAAAATATTCATATTAGCCTGCTTGACACTCCTAACCCTGTTGTAGCGTCCGTGCATCGTGTTCTCGTCCCGTTCAGTGAAACGGGCGAGTTTGGACGGCTACGTGCACGTACGTGTGTCCGTTTTGGATGCATGCTTTTTGATTGCAAAACACTTCATTTTCACTTTTGGATCCCGCTTAAAATTCTATTATTTCAATTTCAAATTTTTGGACCCGACCCGGGCGCGATTTGGAAATGTTTTACTTTGCGCCAAAATCCCAATTTTAATATATTTAAACCTTCATATAATTTCTTAACCATATAGATTTCACTGTTCCCGTATAATCTTTTAAATCTTTTAATACCTTTTCCTAACAAACGAATTTCCTCCTCAACCAATCACGACCTCTCTATACTTACCCCATGGGCCCCATCTCTCTCTCTATATCTCTATCTCTCTCCCTCATATCTCTCTCTCCCCCCCTTATATCTCTCTCTCTCCCCCCACGCATATATTTCCTTCACGTAACCCATCGCGCAAACTCGAACCGCCTTGCCCCTCGCCGCTGCAACACCAACGCCAGCACCACCACCACCACCGCGCTTGTCGCCTCCTCGCCCTCGACCGACCCACTACACCTCCTTCCTCCTTCTTTCAACCCCGTGCACCCTGCACCTACTTCCGCGGCCATCTGCGCACCCTGGACGTGTTTGCGCCGCCGGATCTGTCGTCGCCGGCGATCTCGATCCGCCTCCCCGGCCTCACACATCCCCTCTGTAAGCTTCTTCTCCTCTCCTCCACTTTCCTTTCCTCTTTTTCCCTTCTATGTGAAGTTTCCTGATCTGCAGATTCTTGTCGCTGCCGTCGTAGGCCACCGCCGGAGCTTCGTCGACGAGGTCGACCGTCACCACCCGTCCCACGGATCATCGTGAGCACCCCTCCTCAGATCCTCCTTCCTTTCTTCTCTATTTTCTTTTCCCTTCTTGTTTGCATGTCGTGATCGTTTACTATTCATTCCTCGGCCGGAATCCGACGATGCCGACGACGTGACCCGACGTTCCAGCGAGGTACCCCGACCCGTGTGGCTTCATTGTTCATCATTTGGATTCTTTCCGTGAACCGTGCACCCGTCGCGAGTTTCCCCGCCGACGTTTTACGTTCCGTTTTTCCCGGTTCGCGACCCGTCGAGGCAAGTACCCCTTGTTACATACTATACAATATTTACATATATATATTGACACCCTAAAACCCGCAATTTAACTTTGGTATTATAATTTCCCACTTTTCATGTACAATATTGTTATATATCATTTTATCTTTAAACTTGGAACCTACAGTTTGCAATTGAACCTAATAACCACATTTACCTGTTTAATCACATTTGTAATATTGACATAGCTTATGGAATTTTATCTCTATAGTTTTGTTCCATTCGGACATTCGTATGCATTTTAACCTGTAATAACTGTATTGAACCTTTATATAAATCATTGCATCTCTAAAGTTCTTGAACTTGTTAACATGATCAAAAGGCCATAATTGTCATACTGCATTCGCATAACATTGAAATCATCTCTGTGACACAACTGACAACTGTACTGCTAATTCAGTGAATCTGCCTATTGCTTACTTCATTGCTTATCTCATGTTATTAATGCCCATGCTTGATTATATAACTGATTGTGAGTACACCTATGATATCGCTTGCTTCTTGAACTATCTTGCTACCTACAGATTGATTGACCCGACATGGTACCGTATACTGCTTGACTTGACACGATGTACCATGACCTGACCCGTTACCTGATCTTGTGTCTAATGCCAACAAACCTGACATGTAGTCCTCATGGACCGTTCCTGTTGTCTATCCAGACAAACCTGTTTACCTGATCCTGTGTTGGCATTAGTTTCTTGATTTCGGGATACCTGACTTGACCTACACATATAACTTGGGGGTATGGGGAAATCAAAGGTGAAACCTAACTTGTAACTCGACAGTTCACTACCTGTTCTGGGTGTACACATTCTTGTTTTGTGCCTAGCGGCATGTCTCGGTTTCGGCCGAGAATATTGTGGTCGTGGTCCCGGGTATGTACGGGATACTATCGAGTGTACACATTCCTGTTTTGTGCCTAACGGCATGTCTCGGCTGCAGCCGAGAATATTGTGGCCGTGGTCCAGGGTATGTACGGGATACTATTGAGTTACATCGATGATTCATCAATTTGGTTTCAAAGACTTTAGAACAGACAACCTAATAGAACAGTTTAGTTTACCCACTGCACACCACCCTGCACTGCTCTGATTCATATTATTGTTACCCTTGCTTTATTCATGTTTATATTTGCATTGCCTGTTTATTATGTTATTACTTGATGAATTGACGCACTGACGTCTGGGTTTTGCATGGCCCAGATTCTTCTACCCTGTTGCGGACTGATTAGGAGTTTTGCCGCTGTTAGACGAGCGGTGAGGTTCCTGTCGGTATGTAGTTTCACTCCAGGTGTTTCATTTATTGTATCTTTTTGGCTTCCGCATATTATTATCTCTTTACTCTTTTACTCTGGCTTATGGACATGTACTAGATAGTTAGTTTACTTTCCTGTTCTTGATATCTCCACAGCCGTAATGTGACTGTGGAAGGATTTTTCCTATCCACAGGTAGCATGGTTGGCTATGTCACGTGTCCACTCTAGTGTACTTTGGGAAGTGGGGCGTGACATGGTTCTTTTGGTATCAGAGAATAGGTTAGTCGGGTTGATTCTTTTGTAGTTGGGTATTGTACCCAATCCGCGAATCAGAATACCCGTGTTTAGGAAACATGTTCTGCCACCTTGCCGTTTACCATTCTTGAATCACATTCTTCCTGATTATATCCTTTACGATGTGCAAACTTCCTTTGCATATCAACTCGAAAACCTGATTTCTTATTATCTCTAGGACTTAGGCGACTTGAGTGGAGTTATGTAATTGTGGCTATGATACCGCGGCATAGTTACAATGCGGCACTCTATTTAAGTATCTTGGAGTTCTAGCCTTGATCTATATTCAGAATCTATCATCATGGTAATGTTGGGTGTTTTGAGTTCAAGATTATGACCGGTAAGAATTTGAAGACGTACCAAGGCGTGTGGATGAAGCCGCCATGCTTGGAGTAATAAGAGGAGTGCTGGAGAATCAAAAGAAACAGACCGAGCTGACCCAGCAGCAAGCGGACTCGTTTCAGGAAGGTTTGCAGATCGTTCAGCAATCTGTGAACAGTGTTGGAGCTAAACCAGTTGACCGAGTAGGGACCGTAGCAGATTTCAGGCGTTTGGGTCCGTCTACATTAACTGGTTGGAGGAGCCGTTGCCAGCAGAGCAGTGGCTAGTTGGTACAGAGAACTTGCTTGCGGCACAGATTCCAAATGAGAAAAAGGGTTGAAGTAGTACGCATTCAGCTAGTGGACTACGCTCGAGAATGGTGGCTTGTGGAGGAGAACCGTTTTCCCAAGCCGATCAAGTAGGCGGATTTTCCAAAGAGTTCCTGGAGAAGTTCTTCCCACGAACCGCACGGGAGGAAATGGAAGAGAAATTCATCGGGCTAAAGCAGAAGGGAACACCCGTAGATGTGCATGCAGCAGAACGGACAAGACTCAGCAGATTCGCTGGACCTTTGGTTGCCAACGATGCAAACAGGGCACGGAGGTTCATGCGCAGCTTGGACGTGGACATCCAGAGGTAGATTATCTCTCTGGGTTTGACCACTTTCTCACAAGTACTTGCGGCAGTCGAGAGCAACAAAGTTTATCTGGGATGAAGGGAAGTTTGCAGCAGACAGCAGTTGCGGTAAGGAAGCAGTTCTATCGGGCCAGTCGCGTTTAGGGCTAGGCCGACAAACAATATTCTTGCAGCAATGGAAGTTGATTTAAGTGAAGAGCCGGCTGTTTTTCGTGATTTTATGGACGTGTTTGAAGATATATCGGGTTTACCGCCGAAGCAAGACGTGGAATTCGCAATTGATCTTATTCCTAGTGCAGCGCCAGTATCCAAAGCGTATTATCCTATGGCACCAGTAGAGTTGGAAGAAGTCAAGAAACAGGTTGTTGAATTGCTTGAAAAAGGTTGGATTTGAAGCAGCAACTCGCCTTGGGAGCTCCAGTTCTTCTAATAAAGAAGAAGATTGGCACAAGAAGGATGTGCATCGACTATCGAGAATTAAACCGGGTGACTATTAAGAACAAGTACCCGATCCCTCGCATTGGCGAACATTTCGAGCAGCTTAGTTGCACGAGGGTATTCTCGAAACTGGATTTGATTTCCGAATATCATCAGGTCCGAGTGAAAGCAGAAAATATTTGCAAGACGGCGTTCCGAACTCGGTATGGACATTACGAGTACTTAGTGATGCCCTTCGGAGTAACGAATGCGCCAGCAGTATTCATGGACTTGATGAACCGAATCTTTTCACCATTCTTGGATCAGTTTATTGTGGTATTTATTGACGATATTCTGGTTTACTCGAAGAGTTTTGAAGAGCATGCTGAGCATTTGAAGATCGCACTGCAAACGTTGAGACAAGAGAAGTTATATGCGAAGATGAGTAAGTGCGAGTTTTGGCTGGAAGAAGTAAAGTTTTTGGGGCATGTTGTATCTGGCAATGGAATTGCTGTCGATCCAGAAAAGATTGCAGCAGTTCGAGACTGGCCGATTCCAAAGAATGTTGTGGAGATAAGAAGTTTTCTTGGACTCGCCGGATATTACAGGAGATTCGTGGAGAACTTTGCTCGTCTGGCGGAGCCGTTAACCAAGCTTACGCGCAAGGAGGTACCTTTTGTATAGACGGATAAATGTGCGTTAGCTTTTGAGACGTTGAAGCAGAAGTTGATAACCGCCCCTATTCTGACCGTGCCAGACAATTCCGGAGGATTGGTAATTCACAGCGACGCATCTAGGAAAGGATTGGGATGTGTTTGATGCAGCATGGGAAGGTTGTAGCATACGCATCGAGGCAGTTGAAGACCCATGAGAAGAATTATCCAACTCATGACTTGGAACTTGCGGCTGTGATTTTCGCTTTGAAGATTTGGAGACACTACCTTTTGGGCGAAAGGGTCGAAGTTTTTACTGATCAGAAGAGCTTGAAGTATGTGTTCACACAGAAAGAGCTTAATATGAGGAAACGTAGATGGTTGGAGCTGATGGATGACTACGATCTTGATCTTAAGTACCATCCAGGGAAAGTTAACGTCATGCCGGATGCGCTTAGTCGATTACCAGTAATTCAGGTGTTAACTACGCAGAAGGAGATCGTTACAGATTTTCGAAGATTTGACTTGGAGGTTGTGCTACCACATTATACGGGACAGTTGATGCAGCTGCAAGTACAGTCATCGTTGATCGAGAATATTAAAGTAGCACAATCGCAGGACCCTAGACTGCAAAAGTTTCGAGGACAGGTTGAAGCCGGACTACGAACAGACTTATTGATTCACGAAGATGGTTCATTGAGGTATGGTAGCCGTTGGTGTGTACCAAAGGGAGATATTCGTGAAGAGCTTATGAAAGAGGTATAGGGTTCCTAGGCACTCTAATGGAGTCTCACAAGTGATCAAACATGCCAATTTCTAAAAATTATGGTGCCGAGAAACCCTAATACGGATCGTTAACTAGATAACTAGGCGAAGCAAGCAAGTAAACGGAAATATAGCTAAAGGAAAGTGACTACAACCTTTGTAGATCCAGTCCACCACTTCCTAAGCTCCGCGATGATCTCCCTCCGCTGTCCAAATCGAACCCTTGACTCTAGCATTGTCATCATCGAAGAATGGGCGTGCTTGATCGTCGGTTCGATGCCGAAGATGATCTACGTCGAGGCATCACAAGAACAAGCTCCAACTTCACCAAGCTTTGAAAACTTGTGAAGGAAACACCCTATACTACTTGGCAAGAGGTAGAGGATGAAGAAATAGGAATTGGGTAGACTTTAGTTTTGGATTTCCCACACTTTTTCATCAATCACCATTGATGTAGCAAGCTTTTTTCTCATGTTGAAGAAGAAGAAGATGATGAAGAAAAAGAATATGATAAGTGTTATGAAAATGATAAATAAATCAATACTTATCATTTACTAACCCTTGGTTAGTTGTAGAGAATGGACCATGGTTAACTTGAATGGTTAGGGTTAAGGATGAGATAAGAATGCTGACTAAGTCAAAGTTTCAAGAAACTTCAACTACAAACAAAACTAGCAACCATTCTTTTTCTCTTTGCCTTTTTCTTTTTCCAAAATAAACAAAAGAATAAATAAATGAATAAGTAAATAAAAAGAAAACCCTAATCATAAACCTAACCATGGTCTAATTCTTTACACTAACCCTAGCTTGCATGTATCATCAAACATGATACAATCATGTGCACAAAATATATCACATATACAATGTGCACAAACCAAGTGAGTAAATCCATTTAAAGTGAACCAATACTAGTTAATGCAAAGTAATATATCAAATATATAATTATACATTCAATCATTAAATCAACACTTGATCCAATGATCCGGTCATATCGCATATAACCGGCTAGTATCCAATGTATCGGCTTATCGAATCAATCCTTGATTCGATAACTAGGTTATATCGCATACAACCATTCAACACACATTCATCGTGAGAATGAAATACGGTATCACATACACGCATTATTCTCGGTCCCGCACATATCTCATATGCGCTCCCATTTCGTTTCGCTTGAGCCAGGAAACCTCTGTGTAGGACTCTAAAGACTCGTCAATACGCCGGCAGCGGATGATGATCATATCAAACACCCACAAGCCGCAAGCGGTCTGCTAAACGTAACGGCCACCCGGGTATTGAGCGATCAGAAGATCGACGAGCAAGCCCGCTCACACTCCTGCGAATCCAACCAGTAACACTTACCGTACAGTCCGGTTTGTTCGTCTGATATGTCGCATATCTCGCCTAGGGGTGGTAAACGTCAGACCCCAATAGCTCGATAAGTCATGCCGACTTGAGGTCCATAACATTCGTGAAACTACTGATAACTCTTACCAGTATATCACTGCAACCGTGGCCAGGGATTTCCTGTTATGGCCAGTCGAGCATAGCACAACATCAACCCCCAATACCGGGAGAGACGAATCCCCTCCTATCGCTCATTGCCTCCATGTGAATCGGGACTGCACCCAAAAACCACCTGTTTGCACAACTCAGTAGAGCCGTGGTAGGGTGGAAATCAAAGCACAGTAGGAGACACACAAGACTCTATGACGATCTCGGGTCAACAGACTAAGCTGTACCAGTGTCACCAGAGAACTGCCATCTGACGTGAGGTATAATACCATCTGGGAGTTCTCGGCGAGTCCGTTCAGTGTACCCAGTCTCCACTGAGCACCCGCATACCATCTTCGATGTCAAACACCAATGGATATGGGATCATCCATCGCCCATCGCATGGGTCGAGAAGATATGCGCTAGTCTACTCTGGAATATCGATGCCCCGTCTCGATATTCCCTCGACTAGGAACATTTCAAGGATGTACTCATGGACTACCCAGGCCCTACTAGTATGATCTACATCATAGTCCTGGAAGTCGAGTACACATCCTAAGGGCTTTATCAACATGTAATCAGAGAGACAGAAAGTATACATGTTAAGATAAAGAGCAACCAGATAGCGTACTATCATGTCGAGCAAGAAAGTCCTACCTATATATGTCCCAGCATCCACTACAATATACATCCAATGTACAGTAATGGCCTCTAGGGCATACATATAACTAACAATCTCCCACTTGCACTAGGGCCATCTGTAGCAGTTGTTGTAGTATCTAATACTCAACCATCCCATAAAGTCTCTCTTTGGGAAAAGGCCTTCGTGAGTGGATCCGCCGTGTTCTCCTCTGAGTCTACTCTCCTAATCTCGATCACCCTGGAGATCAACTATCTCCATGATCAGGTGATGCTGCCTCAGAATATGTCTGGGTCACTGATGGGACCAGGGTTCCAGGGTCGAAGCCACGCTTCCATTGTCATACAATGGCAGGAACCTAGTTCATCTTATGAACCAATATACACCCAAACTTCCTCTTTGGTAGTATGTTTAATAGCGATGTTACCAGCCTTTATCGTCTAGTTTGCCACGGTATCGAGCTTGGAACTCTTCCAACATACCGTCCCTTTGCTGAGGGTAAAGACAGTGCCTGTGACTGACATTCAGTCGTCTTTATCACCCTGGAACACTTCCAGTGATTCTCCCCAGGATCGATTGATACCATCTCACTATACCTAGTGAGAACCCTAATATCCCTTTAGATCTATCTCATAGGTCCAAATCTCAGGATTTGGGAAGTATCATCTTTATCCTATTTGGAGAATCCTTGTGATAATAGGAGATTGACCAATCGTTGTATAGGAAACTCTTTTCATCAAGAGTATGTTGTCTACGTACAATACGAAGATGACCACCTTACTCTCTACTACCCTTTTGTATATACAAGGTTCGTCTACCATTTTGATGAAGTCAAACACTTTGACTATCACATCAAAACAGACGTTCCAACTCCGCGATGCCTGCTTCATTATGTAAAGCAACTTGCACACGTTTCCGCTGCTCCCACTGTTTACGAAGACCTCTGGCTGTGTTCTTATAGACGTTCTCTTCTAAATCAGTATTTAGAAAAGCAGTCATGGCACCCAACCACCAAATATCGTAGTCACGGTATGTAGCCGTGGCAAGTAGGATCTGGATGGATTTAAACATAGTCCCTGGAAAAGGTTTCATCATTATCCGTGCCTGGTTGATGACGAAAACCTTTAACAAGTCTAGCTTTGAAAGTCTCAACCTTTCCATGTACACCAAGCAATCTTCTCAAGATATACTTGCTCCTGATGGGGATTTAACCCTTCAGTTATAGCAACCAAAGTCCATACGTTGTTGGTGTATAAGGATTCTATCTCAGATCACTAAGCATCCAGCCATTCTTACAGAGTCCCTACTCTCGATGGCCTGCTCGAAACTGGTTGGGTCATCATCTCATGATGCAATCCTCGCTCCCACTGTCATTGAGAAACCGAGGTATCTCTCAGGTGGGTGAGGAACCCTACTAGATCGGCGGAGAGGCTGAGGTTCGTCGGAAACTATTGAATCCTTTGGTTCTACCAAATTATCTGCAGTTTTGTACAGCTGGAACCTTTCCAGTTCTACAGAACTGATCTTTCCTCGATCTTGTCCGGATTTTGCTTTTGACATAGGCCGGACAATCACAAATCTTAACTCGCTTAAGAGATGGGTTCTTCCCATACCATATCTTATATGGAGTGGTAGGCACTGATTTGATTCGAACCTAATTCAATAGGTATGCAGCTTCTCAAGCGCATAACTCACAAAAGGAAATAGGTAACTCAGTAATACTCATCATAGAGCACACGATATCTAATATTGTGTGATTGCTCCGCCCCGATACACCGTTGTGCTGTGGTGTATTCAGAGGAGTAATACTGAGAGAGAATCTCATTTTCCTTTAGAATAGTCCAAGGATTCCATGCACAAGTATTCTCCTCCCTGATCTCATCATAGGACATAATACTTATACCCGTATTTTGGTTCTCTACTTCTAACTTATATTCTGTGAATATCTCAAAAGGTTCGGACTTATGTTTCAACAGGAACATATGACTGAATCTTGAGAGATTATCAGAGAATATAATGAAGTAAAAAGAACCAGTCCTGGCATGTGTAGACAGGAGACCTTACATACATCATCATGTATCAGTCCCAAAAGTTTACTAACTCTTTCTCTGTTTCCAGTAAACAGAGCTGGTGTCATTATATCTTTGTGACATGACTGGCAAGTTTCACAAGATGTAAATTCAAACTGATTTAAATATGCATCTAAATGTAACTTCAGCTAGTCGGGTCGCATTGATATGACCTAGTCTACAATACCTCAAGAAGAATTCGTTCATTTCTGAAATCTTCCTCTTGTGTGTGTTCTGTATACGAGGAACTGTAGTTTGATTTAGAACGTCAATGCTTTTAGATAACGTGCCTGAACCGATCAACTTTTGATATAGGAAATGTTCAAAACATTATCCATCAATACAAAATTATATCCTTTCTTTACTAATAAAGAGACTGATATGATTTTGTATATCAGGTTCGGTATCTAATAGCATTTGTTCAGAATCAATGTATTCGTAATACAGGGTGACAGTGACCAACAGACTTGGCTGCAACACTTGCCCCGTTTTCTGTCTCATGAAACTTATCACCCGTTCTCAGTTTTTCTACCTTTTTGTAGCCTTATGTAACAGATTACATATCTAGGATCCTGATCCGGTATCATATACCCGGGATGCAGAGGATACTGAGAAACAGTTCTTTGTAATGAACACACCCGAAGGAGATGCATCATATGCACTTTCTTCGTTTGGGCGGCATAGGAATTCTGGTATTCCCCTATTTCCTGCTCTGTCTTATAATAATTATAAGTTGGAGCGGGACCAACGTTCCCCAGCTCAGTATAACAAGCGGGTTTGGTCAATATTCGTATTATTATCTTGATTAAGACGTGATATGGTCACTACCTGGAGAGAGAGAGAAGAAAACACTCAGCGTGCGCTCTTGCAAGAATAGATTGGTTATTATTTTATCTAATCAGGATAGCTCCCACTGCTTTTTATCAAATCTTCCTTCAAACCCTAAAAGGAAAGACTAGCCGGGATTAATTACACACTACAAGTTCGCCAATCTTTCAGCCAGGCCAGTGTCGGTACTTTGAGGGAGGTCCCCCGTGCTTTTGCACGAACCTAATTAATGTAAACCTCATTTTCCCAGAGGCGTAACCTCGTTAACACCGTTCTAGACACCTACTTGATCGGCTAATTGTAATGTGCAAAACTCTCCCAGGAGTAACAATTACTCGCAGTGGGTATCGGGATCCAACTATCACATAGAAGGTATGCAATCTCATTGCAAGTTTCAACACTTGAAACTCCCGATAAAGGTTTTTACCCCTAGCACCTATGACCTTAACTATGGTCAACAAATCATAAGTACTAGTCAAGTTCTACCCGTCATTTCGTGATTAATTAGACCCACCCATATGACCCTTAACTAAGGTCAACAAAGTCACGCGACTGTCCTAACTAATCGCATCATATGCGGTGTAGGAAGATATCACTTAGCTACCGTACACTGTGCCTTGACTATGGTCAACAAACACAGCACGAATACTATGTACTCTACTTCCTAAAATGACGGAGGGTTGCGGCTGGTTTTTGTGAAAACCTTTAACGCTTTGAACTTGATCTCGTTGCGGAATCAAATGGTTTTTAAATGGAATGTTTTCGAGGCTTTTCTAGTTTTGCTAAAGGGGTCACTCCCGGTGAAGGGATCGTCGGCCCTTTCCTCGTCGAATGAGGTGCGGGATATATCATATATATCACTGTGCAAAGCGGAAACTATAGAAGCGATCAAAGACAAACCGAGGGTTGTAGCATCTGCCAGTTATTGCTAAAGGAGTCACTCCCGGTGAAGGGATCTCGGTCCTTTCCTCATTGAATAAGGTGCTGGATGTTCTATAATGAACACCGCGATGCAAAGCAAGAACTGTAGCTACCTGTTTTATTTTGAAATTCGATTCCACAACATCAATTAGGTTTATTTTCTTTCATTAATCTCATTAATGAATATCCCATCATTTAAGTCCACCTAACCATCACAGATAAATATAACGTACGCTTATGCCATCCGCATTCGCCTCGATGTCCCGTCTGCACCGTTAGGTTAGGTAACTAATGCCAGAGCGAGGCAGGGCTAGCGCGGGTGTAAAACATAAGCAACGTCTATATAATATATCATATATACTATATATAATATCTGTCACAGAACATCACATGATCTCATCACAGATAAATCACAGCAGAAGAAACATATGAAATATTGGATATACTAGGACGTCCGTGTTTTCAATACGAGCCAGTATAAAACACGGATTCCACGGTCGTGATGAATAGCCAATCCCACACCCCTAGACCCCTACGAGAGCGGCAAGCAACCCTACCAATTCTAGGGTTAGGAGACCCGGACTCGACTCCTCGAGATGGTCTCCCACTGGACCCCAGAACCCGGTTACTTGTGCTCCCCTCCTTGGGTCTATCCTAGTGCAGAAAAGTAAATAATATACAAATGGTGACAACATCCGCAACCTGGAAGTGCCCCAATAAAAGAATATTACATACAAGTTTTTACATGAATGAAAATGAAAAACACTCATCTCACATAAAAAACCCCGGCTATTCAAATACGACGATCCAATATAACATATCCAGCAACACATAACATCACAAGTCATCAACGTAAGTAAATATGCGCATCCCAATTGTCATTGACATATAGCAACGAAACCGGCGATATCACATATTACACTTACGGTCACAGAAAAGAAAGTGTAAAACTACAACAGTTGGAATCCGCAACCTCCTCAGACATCGCATGCCTGACCAAATGAATTACTTAGACATCACATGCCTAACAATTATAAACTCCGCATTTCAGTCTCATTATCGAAAACTCTTTTCAATATCAAGTCGGGCAATTCAACAGGATCCCCGACATTCTGATCGAATGCTCGTCGCAAACTTCAGTAGACGGCCGCACCCCCGACGCCGTCGACAAAGTGCACCAAGGCGGAACACCGCTACCGCGAGCACCCGAACGGATGCTTTCGGCGACAGGGTTCTCCTACAGTCACTTGGTCGGGGCAATGGAGTGAGGCTGTCTATTAAGTTTACCCGGTGAGTATCCGCGTACGCTACGTGATTGCTACGGACTTTTGATCACATCAAAATTCCGTGGCAACCGATCAAGTGAGACTAAACTGCTATGTTTATAATATTCATTCCGTTATCTCAAAACTATTTGTGAATTCCAATTATTGTATCACATTCCGGATAAATAGAAAATGTTAAACTTTCCGATCGAACAATCGAACACCCAAGTTTTCCCGATACAGCTCAACACATGAAATAAGTCTAACAGCATTCAGTTCGTGCCTCAGTAGCAACGGTCCAGCCGTAGAAGGGTCAAGCCAACGCCTCACATGTGGCACGCCGTACTGCCCCAAACCCGAAGGTTCAAAGGGCAGTTCAAGACGGTCACATAATCGAGTTAAGGTTTGTTGTCTTCTAGAGGGTCCATCGCGTTACTTGCACTACTTAGAACGTCGTTAAACTACGGAAAAATCCAACAATTGGAAATTTCCCGGCAGGGGAAAAAGTGGGTATTTATATCCGGTCGAACTTTTTAACATATTCTAAAAATACCCGGAAAAGCACACCGACAAAATTAGACAGTCCGATCGAATACACCGAGTCCCCAATACAACACATAAAATACAACTCTGGAAAAATTATTAAAAATTCCCAGGAAAATCAGCATAGAAAAATAAGAATTACTGTGCAGAAATAGATGCACAAAACGACAAACAGGCCGCGGATCCGCCGCATGAGCCTTCTGTAAGGCCGCGGATCCGCGCCTACTTTATGGAATCAGGACCACGAATTTTACAGTATCTCTTAGATCTTCCTGCTGATTTTTCTGAATATTTTTAATCTCGAAAAAACCACATTTTACAGAAATGTCCAGAGAGCATTTTCAAAGTCGGGTTTTGGGTCGATCGGACTTCTGATTCCGTCGGGACTTCGCCTAAGGCTCTAGCTAGGCTCTGATACCACTGTAGGGTTCCTAGGCACTCTAATGGAGTCTCACAAGTGATCAAACATGCCAATTTCTAAAAATTATGGTGCCGAGAAACCCTAATACGGATCGTTAACTAGATAACTAGGCGAAGCAAGCAAGTAAACGGAAATATAGCTAAAGGAAAGTGACTACAACCTTTGTAGATCCGGTCCACCACTTCCTAAGCTCCGCGATGATCTCCCTCCGCTGTCCAAATCGAACCCTTGACTCTAGCATTGGCATCATCGAAGAATGGGCGGGCTTGATCGTCGGTTCGATGCCGAAGATGATCTACGTCGAGGCATCACAAGAACAAGCTCCAACTTCACCAAGCTTTGAAAACTTGTGAAGGAAACACCTTATACTACTTGGCAAGAGGTAGAGGATGAAGAAATAGGAATTGGGTAGACTTTAGTTTTGGATTTCCCACACTTTTTCATCAATCACCATTGATGTAGCAAGCTTTTTTCTCATGTTGAAGAAGAAGAAGATGATGAAGAAAAAGAATATGATAAGTGTTATGAAAATGATAAATAAATCGATACTTATCATTTACTAACCCTTGGTTAGTTGTAGAGAATGGACCATGGTTAACTTGAATGGTTAGGGTTAAGGATGAGATAAGGATGCTGACTAAGTCAAAGTTTCAAGAAACTTCAACTACAAACAAAACTAGCAACCATTCTTTTTCTCTTTGCCTTTTTCTTTTTCCAAAATAAACAAAAGAATAAATAAATGAATAAGTAAATAAAAAGAAAACCCTAATCATAAACCTAACCATGGTCTAATTCTTTACACTAACCCTAGCTTGCATGTATCATCAAACATGATACAATCATGTGCACAAAATATATCACATATACAATGTGCACAAACCAAGTGAGTAAATCCATTTAAAGTGAACCAATACTAGTTAATGCAAAGCAATATATCAAATATATAATTATACATTCAATCATTAAATCAACACTTGATCCAATGATCCGGTCATATCGTATATAACCGGCTAGTATCCAATGTATCGGCTTATCGAATCAATCCTTGAATCGATAACTAGGTTATATCGTATACAACCATTCGACACACACTCATCGCGAGAATGAAATACGGTATCACATACACGCATTATTCTCGGTCCCGCACATATCTCATATGCGCTCCTATTTCATTTCGCTTGAGCCAGGAAACCTCTGTGTAGGACTCTAAAGACTCGTCAATACACCGGCAGCGGATGATGATCATATCAAACACCCACAAGCCGCAAGCGGTCTGCTAAACGTAACGGCCACCCGGGTATTGAGCGATCAAAAGATCGACGAACAAGCCCGCTCACACTCCTGCGAATCCAACCAGTAACACTTACCGTACAGTCCGGTCTGTTCGTCTGATATGTCGCATATCTCGCCTAGGGGTGGTAAACGTCAGACCCCAATAGCTCGATAAGTCATGCCGACTTGAGGTCCATAACATTCGTGAAACTACTGATAACTCTTACCAGTATATCACTGCAACCCTGGCCAGGGATTTCCTGTTATGGCCAGTCGAGCATAGCACAACATCAACCCCCAATACCGGGAGAGACGAATCCCCTCCTATTGCTCATTGCCTCCATGTGAATCAGGACTGCACCCAAAAACCACCTGTTTGCACAACTCAGTAGAGCCGTGGTAGGGTGGAAATCAAAGCACAGTGGGAGACACACAAGTCTCTATGACGATCTCGGGTCAACAGACTAAGCTGTACCAGTGTCACCAGAGAACTGCAATCTGACGTGAGGTATAATACCATCTGGGAGTTCTCGGCGAGTCCGTTCAGTGTACCCAGTCTCCACTGAGCACCCGCATACCATCTTCGATGTCAAACACCAATGGATATGGGATCATCCATCGCCCATCGCATGGGTCGAGAAGATATGCGCTAGTCTACTCTGGAATATCGATGCCCCGTCTCGATATTCCCTCGACTAGGAACATTTCAAGGATGTACTCATGGACTACCCAGGCCCTACTAGTATGATCTACATCATAGTCCTGGAAGTCGAGTACACATCCTAAGGGCTTTATCAACATGTAATCAGAGAGACAGAAAGTATACATGTTAAGATAAAGAGCAACCAGATAGCGTACTATCATGTCGAGCAAGAAAGCCCTACCTATATATGTCCCAGCATCCACTACAATATACATCCAATGTACAGTAATGGCCTCTAGGGCATACATATAACTAACAATCTCCCACTTGCACTAGGGCCATCTGTAGCAGTTGTTGTAGTATCTAATACTCAACCATCCCATAAAGTCTCTCTTTGGGAAAAGGCCTTCGTGAGTGGATCCGCCGTGTTCTCCTCTGAGTCTACTCTCCTAACCTCGATCACCCTGGAGATCAACTATCTCCATGATCAGGTGATGCTGCCTCAGAATATGTCTGGGTTACTGATGGGACCAGGGTTCCAGGGTCGAAGCCACGCTTCCATTGTCATACAATGGCAGGAACCTAGTTCATCTTATGAACCAATATACACCCAAACTTCCTCTTTGGTAGTATGTTTAATAGCGATGTTACCAGCCTTTATCGTCTAGTTTGCCACGGTATCGAGCTTGGAACTCTTCCAACATACCGTCCCTTTGCTGAGGGTAAAGACAGTGCCTGTGACTGACATTCAGTCGTCTTTATCACCCTGGAACACTTCCAGTGATTCTCCCCAGGATCGATTGATACCATCTCACTATACCTAGTGAGAACCCTAATATCCCTTTAGATCTATCTCATAGGTCCAAATCTCAGGATTTGGGAAGTATCATCTTTATCCTATTTGGAGAATCCTTGTGATAATAGGAGATTGACCGATCGTAGTATAGGAAACTCTTTTCCTATCAAGAGTATGTTGTCTACGTACAATACGAAGATGACCACCTTACTCTCTACTACCCTTTTGTATATACACGGTTCGTCTACCATTTTGATGAAGTCAAACACTTTGACTATCACATCAAAACAGACGTTCCAACTCCGCGATGCCTGCTTCATTATGTAAAGCAACTTGCACACGTTTCCGCTGCTCCCACTGTTTACGAAAACCTCTGGCTGTGTTCTTATAGACGTTCTCTTCTAAATCAGTATTTAGAAAAGCAGTCATGGCATCCAACCACCAGATATCGTAGTCATGGTATGTAGCCGTGGCAAGTAGGATCTGGATGGATTTAAACATAGTCCCTGGAAAAGGTTTCATCATTATCCGTGCCTGGTTGATGACGAAAACCTTTAACAAGTCTAGCTTTGAAAGTCTCAACCTTTCCATGTACACCAAGCAATCTTCTCAAGATATACTTGCTCCTGATGGGGATTTAACCCTTCAGTTATAGCAACCAAAGTCCATACTTTGTTGGTGTATAAGGATTCCATCTCAGATCACTAAGCATCCAGCCATTCTTACAGAGTCCCTACTCTCGATAGCCTGCTCGAAACTGGTTGGGTCATCATCTCATGATGCAATCCTCGCTCCCACTGTCATCGAGAAACCGAGGTGTCTCTCAGGTGGGTGAGGAACCCTACTAGATCGGCGGAGAGGCTGAGGTTCGTCGGAAACTATTGAATCCTTTGGTTCTACCAAATTATCTGCAGTTTTGTATAGCTGGAACCTTTCCAGTTCTACAGAACTGCTCTTTCCTCGATCTTGTCCGGATTTTGCTTTTGACATAGGCCGGACAATCCCAAATCTTAACTCGCTTAAGAGATGGGTTCTTCCCATACCATATCTTATATGGAGTGGTAGGCACTGATTTGATTCGAACCTAATTCAATAGGTTTGCAGCTTCTCAAGCGCATAACTCCCAAAAGGAAATAGGTAACTCAGTAATACTCATCATAGAGCACACGATATCTAATATTGTGTGATTGCTCCGCCCCGATACACCGTTGTGCTGTGGTGTATTCAGAGGAGTAATACTGAGAGAGAATCTCATTTTCCTTTAGAATAGTCCAAGGATTCCATGCACAAGTATTCTCCTCCCCGATACACCGTTGATTTAATGATTTAATGTATAATTATATATTTGATATATTACTTTGCATTAACTAGTATTGGTTCACTCAAGATTGATTTTCTCACTTGAAATGCACAAGTTGTATATGTGATATATTTTTGTGCACTTGTTTGTATCATGTTTGATGATACATGCAAACTTGGGTTTGTGTTTGCTTTAAACCATGTTTAAGTGAATGGTTAGGGTTTTATTATCTTCTATTGATTATTTATTTTATTTATTTATTCTTTATAGCAAGAAAAGAAATGGTTGCTTCTTTTGTATTTACTTTGAAGCTTCATGAAGCTTTGAAAAGTTCAACCATTTTTGTTTCTTTTGCTTAACCTAACCATTCACCTAACCCTAGTTTATTCTCTACACTTAACCATGGTTGCATTATGATAACCATCACTTGTTTTTCTATTATTGATAATCCTTTTTATTCTTTCTTCATCTTCATCTTCATCAAGCTTCATGAAAGCTTGCTAGCTTTAATGGTGCCTTGAGAAAAAGAGTGAAAAATCCAAATCCAAAGTTAACCCACTTCCTATTTCTTCATCCTCTACCACTTACCATGTAGTATAGAGTGTTTTCTTCACAAGTTTCATGACTTGGTGAAGTTGGAGCTTGATCTTGTGTTGCCTCGACGTAGATCATCTTCTGCATCGAAGTCGACGACCTAGCCCGATCATTTCCCCGACGAAACCATCGCCAGAGTCCGGGATCTGATGATCGCAGTGGAGGGACGTCAACACGGAGCTATAGAGGTGGGGGACCGGATCTACAAAGGTTGTATTTCCCGTTCACTTTAGAGTAAAGGTGTTTATTCGCATTAGTTTTCGCCTAAACTCTAGTTAACGATCGTATTAGGGTTTCTCGGCACCGGAAAATTTTGAATTTGGTATGGTCGATGCCTTATGGAACCTCATTTGTGTGCCTAGGACCCTACAGCGGTATCAGAGCCTAGCTAGAGCCTTAAGCGAAGTGTTGACGATGTTAGAAATCCGAACGAAATACGAAACCCTAATCCGACCCATTCTCTGTACATTTTTCAAAACTGTGCATTTTCCTAATTAAAAATATGCAGAAAAAACAGCAGGCGGTTCCGTGGCCGTATAGTCATATTGATGTTTAATTTTTTCACAGTAACTTCCCTATTAGATTGCTGTCTTTTCTGGGAATTTTTAATGTTTACTCAAGAGTTGAGTTTTTTGGGTTGTATTGGAGACTCGGTGTTTCGATCGGGAAGTTTAACTTCGTCTGGGTTTTTCCGGATAATTTTAGAAAATGTTGAAAAGTTCGACCGGATATAAATACCCACTTTTTCCCCTGTTGGGAAATTTCCAAGTGTTGGATCTTTCCGTAGTTTAAGAACGTTCGAAGCGTGCAAGTAACACGATTGACCCTCTAGAAGACAACAAACCTTAACTCGATTATGTGACCGTCTTGAACTGCCCTTTGAACCTTAGGGTTTGGGGCAGTACGGCGTGCTACATGTGAGGCGTTGGCTTGACCCTTCTACGGCTGGACCGTTGGTACTGTGGCACGAAGTGAATATTCTTAAACTTATTTCATGTGTTGAGCTGTTTCGGGAAAACTTGGGTGTTTGACTGTTCGATCAGAAAGTTTAACATTTTATGTTTATCTGGAATGTGATACAATATTTGGAATCCACAAGTAGTTATGAGATAACTAATATGAATGTTATAAACATAGCACTTTAGTCTCACTTGATCGGTTGCCACGGAATTTTGATGTGATCAAAACTCCGTCGCAATCACGTAGCGTACGCGGATATTCGCCGGGTAAACTTAATAGACAGCCATGCCCCATAGCCCCAACCAAGTGACTGTAGGAGAACCCTGTTGCCGAAAGCATCCGTTCGGCTGCTCGCGGTAGCGGTGTTCCGCCTTGGTGCACTTCGTCGACGGTATCGGGGGTGCGGCCGTCTACTAAAGTTTGCGACGAGCATTCGATCAGGATATCGGGAATCTTGTTGAATTGCCCGACTTGATATTGAAAAGTGTTTTCGATAATGAGACTAAAATGCGGGGTTTATAACTGTTAGGCATGTGATGTCTAAGGAATTCATTTGGTTAGGCATGCGATGTCTAAAGAGGTTGCGGATTCCAACTGTTGTAGTTTTATACTTTCTTTTCTGCGACCGTAAGTGTAATATGTGATATCGCCGGTTTCGTTGCTATATGTCAACGACAATTGGGATGGGCATATTTACTTACGTTGATGACATGTGATGTTATGTGTTGCTGGATATGTTGTATTGGATCGTCGTGTTTGAATAGCCGGGGGTTTTTATGTGAGATGAGTGTTTTTCATTTTCATTCATGTAAAAACTTGTATGTAATATTCTTTTATTGGGGCACTTCCAGGTTGCGGAAGATGTCACCTTTTGTATATTATTTACTTTTCTGCACTAGAATAGACCCAATGAGGGGAGCACAAGTAACCGGGTTCTACGGTCCAGTGGGAGACCATCTCGAAGAGTCGAGTCCGGGTCTCCTAACCCTAGAATTGGTAGGGTTGCTTGCCGCTCTCGTAGGGGTCTAGGGGTGTGGGTTTGGCTATTCATCGCGACCGTGGAATCCGTGTTTTATACTGGCTCATATTGAAAACACGGACGTCCTAGTATATCCAATGTTTCATATGATTCTTCTGCTGCGATATCTGTGATGTGATCATTTGATATGTTGTGATAGATACTGTATATAGTATATATGATATATTATATAGACGTTACTTATGTTTTACACCCGCGCTAGCCCTGCCCCGCTCTGTCGTTAGTTACCTAACCTAACGGTGCACGAGGGGACATCGAGGCGAATGCGGATGGCATAAGTGTACGTCGTATTTATCTGTGATGTTTAGGTAACTTAAATAATGGGACTTCATTAATATGATTAATGAAAGAAAAAGAAACCTAAAAGATGTTGTAAAATCGAATTTCAAAAATAAAACAGATAGCTACAGTTCTTGCTTTGCACAGCGGTATATATGATATATCCTGCACCTTATTCGATGAGGAAAGGGCCGACGATCCCTTCACCGGGAGTGACCCCTTTAGCAATAACTGGCAGATGCTACAACCCTCGGTTTGTCTTTTGATTGCTTCTATAGTTTCTACTTTGCACAGTGATATATATGATATATCCCGCACCTCATTCGACGAGGAAAGGGCCGACGATCCCTTCACCGGGAGTGACCCCTTTAGCAAAACTAGAAAAGCCTCAAAAACACTCCATTTTAAAATCATTTGATTCTACAACGATATCAAGTTCATTACGCAATAGGTTTTCAGAAAAACCTGTCGTAGCCCTCCGTCATTTCAGATAAGTAGTAGTTAGTATTCGTGCTGCGTTTGTTGGCCTTTGTCAAGGCGTAGTGTGCGGTAGCTGACTAGTACTTATCTGCTTATGCATATGATGCAGATTGGATTAGGGTAGTCGTGCGACCTTGTTGGCCTTTGTCAAGGGCCGTGCGGGTGGGTTTATTTCAATCAAGAAATGACGGGTTGAACTTGACTAGCAGCCTATGATTTGTTGGCCTTTGTCAAGGTCATAGGAGGCTTGGGGCAAAATATTATCAGGAATTTCAAGTGTTGAAATTTGCAATGAGATTGCATACCTTCTATGAGATAGTTGGATCCCGATACCCACTGCGAGTAAGAGTTACTCCTGGGAGAGTTTTATACATTACAATTAGCCGATCAAGTAGGTGTCTAGAAAGGTGTTAATGAGGTTACGCCTCTGGGAAAACGAGATTTACATTAATTAGGTTCGTGCGAAAGCACGGGGGACCTCCCTCAAAGTACCGACACTGGTCTGGCTGAAAGATTGGCGAACTTGTAGTGTGTAATTAATCCCGGCTAGTCTTTCCTTTTAGGGTTTGAAGGAAGATTTGATAAAAAAACAGTGGGAGCCATCCTGATTAGATAAAATAATAACCAATCTGATCTTGCAAGAGCATACGCTGAGTGTTTTCTTCTCTCTCTCTCCAGGTAGCGACCATATCACGCCTTAATCAAGATAATAATACGGAATATTGACCGAACCCGCTTGTTATACTGAGCTGGGGAACGTTGGTCCCGCTCCAACTTATAATTGTTATAAGACAGAACAGGAAATAGGGGAATACCAGATTTCCCGTGCCGCCCAAACGAAGAAAGTGCATGCTGATGCATCATCTTCGGGTGTGTTCATTACAAAAAACTGTTTCTCTGTATCCTCTACGTCCTGGGTATTAGATACGGCATCAGGATCCCAGATATGTAATCTGATACATAGGGCTACAGAAAGGTAGAGAACTGAGAACGGGTGATAAGTTTCATGAGACAGAAAACGGTGCAAGTGTTGCAGCCAAGTCTGTTGGTCACTGTCACCTTGTATTCCAAATACATTGATTCTGAACGAATGTTATTAGATACCGAACCTGATATACAAAATCATATCAGTCTCTTTATTAGTAAAGAAATGATAAAATTTTGTATTGTTGGATAATGTTTTGAACATTTCCTATATCAAAAGTTGATCGGTTCAGGCACGATATCTAAAAGCATTGATGTTCTAAATCAAACTACAGTTCTTAGTATACGGAACACACACAAGAGGAAGAGTTCAGAAATGAACGAATCCTTCTTAAGGTATTGTAGACTTAGTCATATCAATGCGACCCGACTAGCTGAAGTTACGTATAGATGCATATTTAAATCAGTTTGAATTTACATCTTGTGAAACTTGCTGGTCATGTCACAGAGATAAGATGACCATAGCTCTGTTTATTGAAAACAGAGAAAGAGTTAGTAAACTCTTAGGATTGATACATGTTGATGTATGTAAGGTCCCCCGTCTACACATGCCAGGACCGGTTCTTTGTACTTCATTACATTCTCTGATGATCTCTCAAGATTCAGTCATATGTTCCTGTTGAAACACAAGTCCGAACCTTTTGAGATATTCACAGAATATAAGTTAGAAGTAGAGAACCAATACGGGTATAAGTATTATGTCCTTTGATGAGATCAAGAAGGAGAATACTTGTGCATAGAATTCCTGGACTATTCTAAAGGAGAATGAGATTCTCTCTCAGCATTACTCCTCCGTATACACCATAGCACGATGGTATATCGGGGTGGAGCAATAACACCCTATGTGATATGGTGTGCTCTATTATGAGTACTACTGAGTTTCCAATTTCCTTTTGGGGGTTATGCACTTGAGAAGCTGCATACCTATTGAATTAGGTTCGAATCAGATCACAGCCTACCACTCCATATGAGATATGGTATGGGAAGAGCCCATGTCTTAAGCTAGTTAAGATTTGGGGTTGACCGGCCTATGTCTTAAAGCAAAATCCAGACAACCTCGAGGCAAGGTCTGTTGTGTAGAACTGGAAAGGTTCCAGCTATACAAACTACAGCAGATGATTTGGTAGAACCAAAGGATTCAGTAGATTCTAACAAATCTCAGCCTCTCCGCTGATCTAGTAGGGTTCCTCATCCGCCTGAGAGATACTTCGGTTTCTCGATGACAGTGGGAGCGAGGATTGCATCATGAGATAATGACCCAACTAGTTTTGAGCTGGCCATCAGGAGTGGGACTCTGTAAGAATGGCTAGATGCTTAGCGATCTGAGATAGAATCCTTATACATCAACAAAGTATGGACTTTAGTTGCTATATCTGAAAGGTTAAATCCCCATCAGGAGCAAGTATATCTTGAGAAGATTACTTGGTGTAGATGGAAAAGTTGAGACTTTCAAAGCTAGACTTGTTAAAGGTTTTCGTCATCGACCAGGTATGGATTATGTTGAAACCTTTTCTAAGGATCTATGTTTAAGTCCATCCAGATCCTACTTGCCATGGCTACATACCATGACTACGATATCTGGTGGTTGGGTGTCATGACAGCTTTTCTAAATGATGTTTTAGAAGAGGGCGTCTATAAGTACACAGCCAGAGGGCTTCGTAGACAGTGGGAGCAGCGGAAACGTGCACAAGTTGCTTTATATGATAAAGCAGGCATTGCGGAGTTGGAACGTCTGTTTTGATGTAGTAGTCAAAGAGTTTGACTTCATCAAAATGGTGGATCAACCTTGTATATACAAAAAGGTAGTAGGGAGTATGGTGACGATCCTCGTAGAGTACGTGGATGACATACTCTTGATGGGGAAGGAGTTTCCTATGCTACGCTCGGTCAATCTCCGCTTATCACAATGATTCTCCATATAGGATCAAAATGATACCTCCTAATCCCTGAGTTTTCATCTATGAGATAGATGTAATTGGATGTTAGGATTCTCACTAGTTGTAGTGAGATGGTATCAATCGATCCTGGGGAGAATCACTGGAAAGGTTCCAGGGTGATAAGGACGACTGAATGTCGGTCACAGGCATTATCTTTACCCTCAGTGAAGGGACGGTATGTTGGAAGAGTTCCAAGCTAGATACCGTGGCATACTAGACGATAAAGGCTGGATACATCGCTACTTAAGATGCTACCAAAGAGGCTGTCTGGGTGTATATTTGTTCATGAGATGAACTTAGTTCCTCCCATTGTGTGACAAAGGAGTTGTGGCTTATGCCAAGGAACGTCCGTCCCATCAGTGATCCAGACATATTCTAAGGCAGTATCACCTGATCATGGAGATGGTTGATCTCCAAGGAGATCAAGGTTAGGAGAGTAGACTCAGAGGACAACACGGCGGATCCACTCACAAAGGCCTTTTCCCAGAGAGAGACTTTTATGGGATGGTTGAGTATGAGATACTACAACCACTGCTATCAGATGGCCCTAGTGCAAGTGGGAGATTGTTAGTTATATGTATGCCCTAGAGGCCATTGCTATACATAGGATGTATATTGTAGTGGATGCTTGGACATATATAGGGAGGACTTTCTTGCTCGACATGATAGTATGCTATCTGGTTGCTCTTTACCTTAACGTGTACACTGATTGCCTCTCTGTTACATGTTGGTAAAGCCCTTAGGATGTGTACTTGACTACCTGGACTATGATGCGGATCATACTAGTGGGGACATGGTAGTCCATAAGTACATCCTTCAAGGTCCCTAGTCGTAGGTGTATCGAGACGGGGCATCGATATACCAGAGTAGACTAGCGTATACCTTCTCGATCCATACAGATGGACGATGGATGATCCCATATCCATTGGTGTTTGACATCAGAGATGATATACGGGTGCTCAGTGGAGACTGGGTACACTGGACGGACTCGCCGAGAACTCCCAGATGGTATTATACCTTACGTCAGATGGCAGTTCTCTGGTGACACTGGTACAGGTTAGTCTGTAGACCCGAGATCGTCATAGAGTCTTGTGTGATTCCCACTGTACTTTGATTTCCACCTTACCATGTCCAAGAGGGCGAGCAAAACGGTGGATTTTGGGTACAGTCCCGATTCACATGGAGGCAATGAGCGATAGGAGGGGATTCGTCTCTCCCGGTATAGGGAGTTGATGTTGCGCTGTGTTCGATTGGCTATAACCGGAAATCCCTAGGCAGGGTTGCTGAGATTTACTGGTAAGTGTTACCAGTAGTTTTTCGAACTGTTATATACCTCATATCGACATGACTTATCGAGCTATTGGGGTCTGACGTTTACCGCCCCTAGGCAAGATATGCGACATATCAGACGACGAGACCGGACTATACGGTAAGTGTTACTGGTTGGATTCACAGGAGTGTGAGCGGGCTTGCTCGTCGATCTTCTGATCACTCAATACCCGGGTGGCCGTTACGTTTAGCAAACCGCTTGCGGCTTTTGGGTGTTTGATATGATCATCACCTGCTGCGGGCGTATTGACGAGTCTTTAGAGTCCTACACAGAGATTTTCTGGCTCAAGCAAAACGAAATAGG